>CM035150.1:92342460-93017460 GCA_020205605.1 Panax ginseng
AAGCCCCTCTTTCCTTGAACCGCACTCGTTATCAATATTGTGATTCTCGTAATATTATTTGTGAATAATTAATTATTGATTCATATGATGAGAAAAATATTGATTTTATGTGGATATAGATGGAGAAAATTTTTAATGTGACAATTGTTGAAAATTGAAATTTTATCTTTTCTCGATAAAATAATTCATTTAAATAGATATAATATTATATTTTAATAATATAATAATGGTGATATTTTTACAACGAATGTGGGATATATGAGTATCTGAGGAGGAAGAGTATTTTTGTTGCAATAAATGTTTAAAACATGTTAAACATGCTCGGTGGACCCCATTTATCGAATCGAATTTGATTATAAATTCTAAAATCACCCGTTTGTGGATTTTACCAATTTCGCTTGGAATTTGGAAAAACTTTCTTCCGCAAAAGTTGTAGAGAATTGAATTTCCTATAAAAACCCGCGAGATTTGAATTTTCTGGCAAAAGGGCTATTTATTGTGAATTATTGAAGTTCCGAAGCTCCGAAATAATTGATTTTTGGAAGTTTAAAATATTTTTATTTACAAAAACGTTTTTTTCATTTGGTTCCCTCATTTAACACATGACAAGTTGCTGAAATTCAGATTCAAGGTGTGCGTAGGAATTATTATTATAAATAATAATATTATATTAAATTTTCGCTTTGGTGTTCTAAGCGAATTTCCTATAAATAAGTCTTAAGGTTAGAATTGAAAATCACACCGTAAATCAAGTTTTCTCTCTATATTATCGAGCGTATTCTTGTGAGTATTTTGAGTATACTTTGAGTATTGCTATACTATGCAAGTTCAAGTCATACTTTATATCCTGTTTTTTACTAAGAAATCTTGCCTTTCGAGGTAAGGGATATTATTTTTTTTCAAATAATGATATTATTTCTTCAATATCATTATCTTTGAAATATTGATCCTAAGTTTTATCAAATTTGGAACTTTTGGTGTCTGAGTTACTATTCACGATACTAAGACTATTCACGATACTATCTTATTCACGAATACGACACTATTCATTCATCTAAAATTGAAAATTTTTTTCTTTTCACTAAAATATCTATTGTGGATACTAGCTTTGATTGTATCCATGTTTTGATCATTCTTGAATTTTACGCCACTATGATTATTTTTGAGGTATTTTTGACGTGGATAAAATAAAAGTACTAATCCTTAATCCTTAATCCTTGTCATTTTGTTTCAATTGGATTCGCTTTCTTTAAAAAAAATATTTTTCATCATCCTCGGTCTTAAATGATGATATTATTGAATATCTTTGGCACAGTGCAAAGATGAATGATTTCGATGAATATCTTTGGCCAGTAGTGGCAAAGATGAATGATTTCGATGAATATCTTTGGCCGTAGTGCAAATATGAGCAGTGTTTAGATGAACATGACCAATCGTGAATGTCCTCGGCAGAAAGGTGCAAGGATGAATATTTGATCCCGTGATATATATTGATTGATGTTACAGGGATAAAAATAGACGATGAACTTTAAAATTCATACATAGAAGATAGTAGTTTGCATTCTCTACTTAACTCTTCTAATGAATTATTATTTCCGCTGCGAATATTGATTTAAAACTTGTTGTCTATTGTATTCTATTATATTTTTTCCTGTTGAAGACTAACGATAATTTTGTTGTATATTATCTTAGTCATAATATTCTTTACTGGGCTAGTCGAGCTCACCCTTTTTTTTTGTTCTATTTTTTTCTCGTGAGGCGAGAATATAGCAAGAAATACGGTCCTGGGGTAATGGAATGAAAGTTCTAGGGATAGTTGTTTAGTAGTCCTCACCATTGTTGTAAAAATAATGTATAAATAATTGTGATGAGGATTTATTTGGGTATGATATCGCCTGTAAGATAATAATTGTATTTAAACTCACAAGATATATGTGTTGTCGTATTTTGCACGACAAAATGTATTAATAAAGTTGTAGTTATTTCACATCATGTATTTGGCACTTCGTAGAATGGGTTGGGTGGAATGGACCTATTTTGGGGGCGTCACAACTTATTCACCAAATTAAGAAAGGATGTTATTTTTAAAGATGAATATAAGAATTGTGATGATTATATTTACATTATAATATTAAAAATGTTGGCTTGAAAACAAGAAGATTATAAGCTTGCTTAGTGACTGTTTGTTTAGAAATTTGAATAAAGCGAGAATCCACACCATTCAAGAGTTTATTTTGAATAAAAATCGTCTCAATGGCTGAATCGGTCAGATTTTTGAGCTAATTGGCCAAGTGTAAATTTTTTAGTTGAATGACCGCTGAATGAAGTAATATATATATATATTTTTACAATATTAAATAATATTAAATAAATTTATAATAATTTTGAATTTTTTCAGATGAGTAAAATAATAAAAATCTATCATTCAAATATTTCAAATATGTCAATTATTAAATAATTTATTTTATTCAAATTATTTAAATATTCAAAACTATTTTATTTAATTTTACCTAATAGTCCTTTAATGTCTTAATGTTTAAAGAATGCCGTAGTTTACCTTTTAAAAAAGCATGGCTTAAAATATTGAAGAGCAAAGAATTCAAATAATTCCAAGCGTGTGTTAGAGGCGCGTGGAATGAAAAGTTATCCGGATTAGGATAAAAGACGAAGGATGAGTAGAAGCCAATTGGACATTGAGTTGTAGCCCGTTTTGTCCGGGTTACTGTCCTAGTTGTACCGTCTAGTCATAGACCTCTGTTTGGGTTCTTTGCAATTTATGAGATCAATTTTGACATTTAGGCTATTATTTAACATTAATTAATTTTAATATTAAATACAAAAATATGTGTTAAAATTTAAGTTAAACGACACAAAGGAGACAGAGAATTTGGGGACAGATCTGTTCTCGCAATTTTGACCTTTGATAAAAACCTGCCTATTTTCCTCACTGGCCCACATTGTCCACACTACACTACGTGAATTTACAAAATCACCCCACCCCCCCTATGCACTTGGACAAACATTGTTAGTCAATAGTATTATATTCTGATCTATTTTATGTGTGGAAGTTTGTTGGTTTCCCTTGGACAGTTGAAACATAATCATCCCTGTCCCTCACCTGTAGGGTTACTAGTTTAATTCGAATATTTTATCTTATAAATTCAAATATTGGGTTTACACATTTTTCTTTGAAAATATTATATTACGAAATAAGGTATTTTTTTTTTTGTTTTAGAGTTATGTACAAAAATTAAAAAAATAATTGTATAGCATTAAATATAATATTAATTGTCTATAATACCCTTAAATTTTCATAATTAATTACCGTACTTATCTCACCTTCTCACATATATAACATGGGTAATTTTAGAAAGATTGTAGTTTAGTAGTTTGAGGGTAATAGAATCAGAAAAAGTAACATTATTTTTTTTCATATGAAATATTTTTACAATATTTGATCATGATATAGAAGTGTGGATGATTTTTGTAAAGCTTGATAATCTACTTAAATTATTCGGCAAAAGACAAGTAATTTGTTTGTTTATATGATGACAATTAATTTAACAGCAAGAAGCATTGGAAACTCTAGCAATAGTAAGATTCCTACTTCAATAAATTAGGCATAAATGGACAAGTTTCCAGTTTCAGCCAGAATATATATATATATATATATATGAGTTCCATCCATAACAATCGGTTACTATTCTTCTGGTCGACAATGACTTATATTTTTTTACTAAAAATATTATCTTTTGTATACATGTATATACGATACGTAAGGAACTTATTTATTATTATTTTCATAAATAAATTTAATAATTTCACAAGATTTTTTTTTACTATCGACTTTAATATTAATTTCTACGTAAAAATAATTTTTATAAAAAAAATAGTATTATGTAATCAAACAACTTTTGTCAGTTTATTTAAACAAAATATTAGTCCAGTTAGTTAAACCGTACAATCCGGATATTGACAAATTATAAAAAATGTATGTAAATAAATAAGACAAAAATTGTAGTCCTAGTAATTAGTACTTAGTAGTACTACATTATTCTTTAATTAAATTAAATTAGCAGTAGTAAGAAGAAAGGACAGGAGGGAAATTTGTAGAATGGGAAGGGGACAGTATAGACCTCCGCCCGAAAATACAGGGGGCTCATACAGACAAACGTGTCTTTCGTCGGATCCATCCATATAATATTCCTCCCCGACCCCAATCCCCATTTATTTATTTATCTCTAATAAACACAATTCCAATTCCAATTCACTTTCTCTCTCTGCCACACAGTAGCTGTTACCACTGGCAGCGCTCTTCTTTGCAGCAGCAGCTGCTGCATTTTGCAGGCAACATACATACACATTTATATGCATAAATATTTATGTTTGGAAATATATGTGAATTGTATCTGTATGTATGTATGTATGTATACAGTCACTTGTATATATACATACAGTTTATGAGTAAGTAAATCAGAAATTACTCATAAAGTGTGATTTGATGTAGAAATAGTTTTGAGAGAGAAAGTAAAGAGAGTAGAGAAAAGAAAAGATTAAGTAGGAGGTGGAGTTGCCACACTTGGCTCAGTTCCCCTTTTGATTGATTTCTCCATCTTAATATATCGATAGATTGAGCTCAGTGTTTTGTTTCTCTACTGTTCAATTTCTAGGGTTTTCAGATGATGTGTGGGTTAATTGATCTCAACACCTTCAACGAAGACGACGAGGAGACGACGCCGTCTTCCTTCGATTCGCCTACGTCTTCGTCGTCTTCTGCTTCGGCTCCAGCTCCGGCTCCGGCTATTTTGGCTGCATCGTCGCCGGCGGTGTGTTTGGAGCTATGGCACGCCTGTGCTGGACCACTGATTTCGTTGCCGAAGAAAGGGAGCGCGGTCGTTTACTTGCCGCAGGGTCACTTGGAATATGTCTCTGATTTTCCGGCCGTCGCCTCTGATCTTCCTCCTCACGTCTTTTGTCGCGTTGTTGATGTCAAGCTTCATGTAAGTTTTTTTTTTTTTAATTAAATGGTTATCTGTATATGTATTTTTCCGTGATGTTATCTTAATTATAAAGGTTATGTTTTTCTATTTACTTCAAAATGTGGTTAATTTCTAGGGTTTCAATTTGGGAATTTAAGTAGTATAAGGTCTCACTGACACTGAATGTTTAAAAATTGTGATTTTTTTATAATTTTATTTTAGGCAGAGGCTACTACAGATGAGTTTTATGCACAAGTCTCTTTAATTCCAGACTCCCAGGTTTGTTTTTTTAATATGCAATTTTTGAATGAGCTGTAAAATGCAATAAAGAAAAGTCTTTTGTGTAAATATTAACCTGCTGGAGATTTTAAATTTACATTTGAATAGATTTTTGAAGTGTTGTTGCTAATTTTGGCTTTTGGGGTGAAATGCTGTGGCTATGTGAAACAGATTGAGCAGAAATGGAGGGAAGGGAAAACTGAAGCAGAAGTTGAAGAAGAGGATATCGAAGTTGCTGTGAAATCAATGACACCCCACATGTTTTGCAAGACCCTCACTGCTTCTGACACCAGCACCCATGGAGGTTTCTCTGTCCCTCGCCGAGCTGCTGAAGACTGCTTCCCTCCTCTGGTAAATTCAAGTACTTTTACTTCCCCATATTTTTAGTCAATGTTTTTTTTTATTAAATAGAATCCTGAGTTTTGGTAATATTTTGTCCTGTAGGATTATAAACAACAGAGGCCTTCACAAGAGCTTGTTGCAAAAGATTTGCATGATATTGAATGGAGGTTCCGTCACATCTATAGGGGTATGTTGCAATATCTGATTTTCTTGTGATGTTTTTTGTTTTACCTTCCTTGTATTGTGATTCCAGTTTCAATATTATTCTAAAACATACGTTTGACCAGGCCAGCCTCGAAGGCATTTGTTAACGACTGGTTGGAGTGCATTTGTGAACAAGAAGAAGCTCGTCTGTGGAGATGCTGTGCTGTTTCTTAGGTGTAGGATAGCTTCATATTTTTTAAAAAATGACTATTTTTGAACCAATTTATAATTTGATTATGTGGCAGGGGTGGTGATGGTGAACTGAGGCTGGGGATCCGAAGAGCGGGTCAAGTTAAAAGTGGAGCCAAGTATGCAGTAGTCTGTAACCAGCAGTTGAATGATATCACTTCCGTGGTCAATGCAGTATCTACGAGAAGTGTTTTCAATGTTTGCTACAATCCAAGGTACATAATTATACAAGTCAATGAGTGGTTAGATTGGGTCTTTATAATTTTACTATTCCTACCAATGTCCTTCAGTCAGCTTGCTAAGCTAATTGACACACGCCAGTGCCATCTGGCACTCTAATAATCTGATGTGTATATGAGGTTCCTTTTTCATTGCTTAACGCAGGGTGGTCCACATGATTTTGACCTCAAATAGATTTATCATCTTCTGCTTTAAGCTTTTTCAAAAATATTTATTTACTTATGAATTTGTGAAGAACAAAGAAGTATGTTATACCATTCCTGTTTAGCTATATGCGGACCACTCTCGGTGTGTTTGAAGGTACGCTAATTGGTTGTATGCAATGCAAATCTAGATATTTATAATGAACTTGTACTATGTTTATTGAGTCATTATGCCAGTCAAGTAAAATTGGGTTGAAAATGTTTTGGCAGTGTAGATCTTGACCCACTGTAAATTGCACATCAAGAGTAGATCCTTTAACCAATTGTGACGATGCCATCAAAAAGCAACTTGGTGTTGGTCAATTTATCATTCTTCAATATACTACAGTATTTTGTCAATTCTACTCTCATTGCACGTTAAAGACCGCTTAATGCTTGGATGTAACTTATAAATTTTTTTTGGGGGTGGTGGTGGTGGTTGGGTTGGGTGGGGGATATAAATTTGTCGGGGATAGTGTATGGTGTTTTTCAATATTCATCGGAACCCAAATGTAATTGTAATTCTTCTAGTTGTCTGTTGCTCCTTTGTCTTTATGATAATACTATAGACTTTCATTGTTCATTGCTCTACTGATTTCTGGTATCGTACGTACAGCTATATTATCTGCTGCAGTTCATCTTGTGTTTCGTTTAAATTGTTAGCTTTCTTAATAAATGTTGTACGTGTTTGGAATTGTACCTTTCATCCACAGTTTATACTTGATACTCTTATATTACAATATTCTAAAGCCGCTTTGGTTTCTTTTTTACTTTTTAACTTTTTCTGAAATTCAATTGCATTTTGTAGGGCTAACTCATCAGAGTTTGTAATACCTTTCCGTAAATTCTCAAAGAGCCTAGCTAATTCTTTTTCATGTGGGATGAGGTTTAAAATGCGTTTTGAAACAGAAGATGCAGCAGAAAGAAGGTTGGCCACCACTGTAATTCCCACTATGTAAGAACTTGCAATATCTAGATCTAATACATTTTGCTTACAGGTGTACTGGACTAATTACTGGAATTAGTGATGTGGATCCCCTTAGATGGCCCGGTTCAAAGTGGAGGTGCTTAATGGTATGTAGCTGTTTTAGCTTATTTACTTCTTCATTGAAGCCTCGTGCATATTTAATTTAATTGGACAATACTGTCTGTAGCAAATATATTATATGTTGTCGAAGCTTATGTCTCGGACCTTGACTTAGGGATTCAGGATTTCAATGAACAATGTCCTGCCTTATATCATTTATGATATGATAGGAATCTAATGTTTATTTGATGAACTCTTCATTTACTTAAACTTGACACACAATGTGGTATAATAATGTTGCTTAAATCTCCGAGTCCATACCGGTATGATATAGATTTGAGTTTGACAATTATGGTGAGAGCCTTTTACTATGCCATTCTTTAACTTGCTGGGATATCATCACCAGCTTGCTTAATTTCGATGAGCTTAGGTAGTAAATTGATTAATTAGAGTAACTGCTTTTTGTGTTGTGTTTTTGTCTCTGCACAAACATAAACATCCTGACTTTGGCTCTCAGTTTAAATATGTTTCATCTTATTCTTATCAGATTTGAAGTATGTTCTATCAGAAACTTAAAATATTATCTTAACTTGCAGAAGCTTTGATGCCATTAGACACACATTTGCTGTTCCTCCTAAATAAATGTTCTTTTCTGCATTATCATATTCTATTCTAAAAAGGTTCTCACTCTTTGATGACATTAAGTTTGAAGCAACTATTTAAATTATTATTGCAGGTTAGGTGGGATGATATGGAAGTTGAACGACATAACAGAGTTTCTCCATGGGAGATTGAACCATCTAGTTCAGTTTCAGGAGCCAGCTTGGTTTCACCGAGTACAAAAAGGAGCAGGATTGGTTTTCCTACAACTCAGCCAGATTTTCCTGTTCCAAAAGGTATATGTTTCCACAGGAAGTTATATACTTTTGGTACTCTCAAATGCATTTTTCTTGGTTAAAAATTAATTTTATATACTTCTTACAGATGGGGCAGGAATCTCAGACTTTGGGGAATCTTCAAGGTTCCAAAAGGTCTTGCAAGGTCAAGAAATTTTGGGTTTTCATACCTCTTATGATGGTGTTGATGCTCAAAAACATCACCCCCCTGAACTGAGGCGGTGCTTTCCTGGTTCCAAGAGTTCCTGGGATTCGAGAAACCTGATTGGGAATTCTGATATTTCATATGGAAGTGTAGGCTTTTTTGGGGAATCATTCCAATTCAACAAGGTCTTGCAAGGTCAAGAAACATTTTCAAAGCTTCCACATGGAAGAGGTCTGGGTGGTGTTAACCAGGTGCAGGAAAGCAGTGTTCCTGGAATCATTGAAGGTGTTCGAGTACCTAGCTACGGGAACTGGGTGGTCTGCTCTGATGCAGGGGTACACTACTTGCATGCGCCCTCGCACCTTTTGTCCAAATGTCATCACCGTCTTCTGGTATAATGTTCCAGCAACCAAGCACTCCTGCTCCTAATTTTCGTGCAATATCTAGTGTGAATAGTCGGGAGAAGCTTGAGATTAACAAGCATAGTTCCTTTGACAAATCTGAAAGATATTATGGAAAGTTCACATCATCCTCACCTTGCGAGCATAATAGCTCTGCGACGGAATATCAGCAAGGCCTTGCTTCTTTTGGTTTTTCAAAAGAAGAGGATAAGCAACTTGGTTTTCCCAATCTTTTTCTTGAAACTCAATCATCATACAGGGGGAGTCCAGAATTAGTTTCCACATGTAAAAGTAGCTGCAGACTCTTCGGTTTCCCCTTGACCGAGGGAAGTCCTGGCATTTGTAAAGAGGGAAATCCAACTCGGGTTACATCTCCATACGTTCCGAAAGCCTCTCTTTTGCCTTGTGGGGAGGAGCAACTTCAATCAAAGCCTCAACTGGTGAGCAAGATATTGGGAGGTAGCTGTACCAAAGCAAGTGACATCTATTCTGCAAGGGATATGCTTCTTGACATTGCAATGTAGCATAAAAAGGGGACCACTTATTGATCCCTCCTAACTTGATTGGTCTGAGTTTGGAGCATTTATCTAGTAGGATAGAGTTTTTAAATGGAGTAGCGAAAGGATATAGAGTTGTGTGTGTACAAGGGTAATGAGGATGATTTTGTTGAAGACAACAGATGAAAGTAAGTATATAGTAATTTTACTTCTACTTGTTAGTAGTCTTTTTTCCCTTCAAAGTTCCAAGATTATATCATATGCTTCCTTGCTTAAGAAAGCAAGGTTTTAACCATGGAGGGTAACAATTACCAGCTATATACCTTGTTTATAACTTTATTTTACATGTATTTGCAGCAGGGAAGTTAATGGAATCTAGAGAAAAGAAATTGTAATGGCGACATCAGTGCTTTGGAAGATATGCCTGGTACCACGGTTATTCTATCTTATTAGCTTTGAAAAATATTTGTAACTACTGTTATATAACGCATCGTTGAAAACTTAATTACAACAACGAAACTATGTGGCAATAGACTGAAATTGTTAGCCTGGACTTATTTCTGAAATTTTAGCAAATGATTGTAATATTTTCTTGGAATTTATATGACAATTATCATGTATCTGGAGATGAATCTTTCAACTTGAAAAAGATCACATTCCAGGATATGCATATGTTGTTATTATTCAATATTAAGTTTGACAAGGTTTAATTTTAAAAAATAATACATTTAAGTTTAAAAAAATAATAATAATATTATATTTTAAAACATAGAGAGTATTATCTATAAAAAAATATATTCTCAATGTCCTAAAAATTAAGTACTACTTTTTCATTATAAAAAAATAAGCGACTTTTTTTAGGATATTTAGTTATCATGTCATATTAAATCCCACATGGTTAAATATTAATAAAAATGAAGTGATGAAAGAAAGATAAATATGAGTATCATTTTATTACAATTCCGACAAACATCACCTCCACCTCCACCAGTTAACTGCAGCAATATCAGACTGAAAAGTGTTTTAAAAAAATAAGGGTTGGTAGGGAGTAATTGTAGCGTGAAAGCCCAGGGCCGGCCTAGGGCTAGGGAGGTGGAAATCCATACAAAATTACAAATAAAAAATAAAATAACTCATGTTAAAACTCAAATTTCTTGAACCGAACTTAAAACTTAAAATTATCTGCGAACCGAACCGGTTTGATTCGTTTGCGGGTCATTCAAACTCCAACTACTCTAACACTCTGTTTCTGGGTTTTGAACAAAAAAGAAGAGAATAGAAAACTTAAATTAGAACAAAAAAGAAAAGAATAGAAAATTTTAAGTTTTCCTTTATATTGCTTTCCTAGTTTTTAATATCTTGAATAGAAAAATTTAAAATTGAGGATATGAGTTGTAATTTAAAATTTATTATATTAAAAGTTTAGGGTAATACGAGAATTATAAAAAAATTATTTATTCTAATTTCTTTTCCGAAATCAATTGAACGAAAAACTTTAAATCCAAATTTTCTATCTATTTTTTTTTCGTTTATTAAAAACTTGAATTGAAAAAAACTTAAATTTTCCGGTTTTCTTTTTTTTTTCATTTTAAAACTTAGAAACAGAGTGTAAGTCTCTAACCCTCCACCCTGTGGACCCAGCGAAGCTTCTATTTTTCTTCTCATTTGAGACATTCTTATTGTTTGAGCTTGGTCTAATTTTACAACTATGAAGACAACTTATTTTAAGAAATCAACTATACATAAGACCCTTGTCAAATTTAAAATAAACTAGTAAGAAAAATATATATATAGTTTCGACAAGTTTATTAGAATATACGAGAATTTTGAATTTTTTACACAAATCACGGTCAAGACAAATAAAATTTTCAATAAATTAGAAAAACAAAACGATTGACGCTTTGCCACAATGCCACCCATGTTACTGGAAAAAAAAAAGTGTGTGTATATATATATATAGATAATTGATAAATTCAAAAAATAATATTTTAACATGAAAATCGTTAATTATTCATTCTAGCTTATACGTTTTCTTACGATCGTCGCTTATATATTTATAAAGAATATTTTTCATTTGTAAATAAAAAAAATTGTGAAATATCAATTTTTATATATTTATATACTCTTTTCCGTCCTGCGATAAAAATTCCATGACTTTTTACGCGTATTAATAAGATGAATAAAATGACAAAATTTTATTAATAATAATGTCATTAAATATGAATTAGAAAATTAGAATAAGAAAAGATGAGATATTTAATGCTGCCACCCGTTTAATAGAAAAATATGTAAATATTTGGTTATTAAAAGAAATGGATATTTAACATATAATACCCAAAATAAGAATAATAAAAATTTATTTCAACGACGAATGGAGTATATATAGAAAATCGATATTTTCACATCATTTTGATATATTTTTATATGTATTTACCCACATTTATTCGACAACTTACGTGTGGAAAAAAATAATGTAAAAATATTGATTATATATATATATATAATATAATAATAAAATTAATTTAAAAAATTAATATTTTATAAATAAATTTGATAATTTCACAAGATGTTCTCTGAATAAAGATGAAAGGAAAGAAAAAATACAGTCGTCTCTCTTCTTATAAGTCATGGGCTCCGTCCAAGTGGTCATTGAAAGTCAAGCCACCGCCCATCAAACACGGATTTATTCAAAGGGAGACTACTTGATAGTCAAAAAAGAAAAATCTTATTTATAAAATTATAAATATTAAAGAATGTGTTTTAATATCATGTTTAACTTTCTAAAAACAACAAATTATTCTTTAATAGTAATGATAGGGTAACTATAATTTTTGAGAATATTATGTCATTTATTATTATTATTTAAAAATATTCTTTTTATTTAATAAATGAATTTTTGTGTGTGAAATAGATGAATATTTAATTTATTATTAATTCCACACCTGTGTTAGCACAGTCGGTTCCAACTTCCAACCGTATGTTGTTTATTTTTTCCAAAAACCCACCAACATTTGAGCACCTTCAAGATCTAGAGAGAGATGGGAGCAGAGGAGGAGGAGGAGGAGGAGCTGGAGGTTAGAGCCCTAGAATCTACACCAACATGGGCGTTGGCTACAGTTTGTTTAGTCTTAATCACAGTTTCCATACTTCTTGAGCATTCTCTCCATCTTTTAGCTAAGGTATATACATACATACATATTCTATATCTATATCTATCTATATATATGTCTTCTTTCTCCAAATTTACTATACTAAATTAATCTACATTCATGAATCCTCAGTACTTCAACAAGAAGAGGAGGAAATCTCTTCTTACAGCTCTGGACAATATCAAATCTGGTGAGAAAAATGCATTAATCAATATACCTCCAACCCCATAAACTAAAATTGGAAAAATATTCTGTTAATTAATTATGCAATTCAACTAAAACTTTCACTATTTGGCAGAGTTGATGCTTATGGGCTTTATCTCTTTGTTCCTCACTGTGACTGAAGAGCATATTCCACACATCTGTATCTCAAAAACCATGGCTGCTCATTTTCGTCCTTGTCAAACTATCAAAAATGATCATACCGAGGAAGCACACATATGTGAAAAACAGGTTAGTGGTACTCACCCATTATCAATTCTACAAATTTAATTTTACCAGTTGAGCTTCACAGTAGAATTAATTTTACTCAATATTGAATTGCAAAGCAAAAAGAGATAGAAAAAATGTAGAGCATTTATCAACTCCCATGTTAATATTCATTATGTTGTTATCGACTAAAGGAGAAGTCAGCTGGATTTTAAAATGTTATCATTTTTTTGATGGAAATGTGCACAGGATAAAATGTCGTTGATATCAAGAGAAGGTGTTCAGCAACTCCAAGTGTTAATCTTTTCTGTGGCTTTCTTCCACATTCTCTCTTCTTTCTCCATTTTCAGTCTTGGAATGGCCAAGGTAATTTTCCATCAATTTTTTGTTGTTGTTGAACAATGAATATATCTGAAAAGTGAAATGACTTAAAGACACTTTACTATTTGAAGTTGATGTTTAACAACTTTGAAAAATAATATTGACTTGAGCTTTTCAAGTGGGGAAGACTTGGGCCTATTATATTACTGATTGATATTTTTGGGCCATACATTCTTCTAGATGAAAAGATGGGAATTTTGGGAGGCAGAAACAAGAACTTTTGAATACAAGTTTTCTAATGGTAAGCTTCCAATTTATAATCTTGTCCTTCTCTTTACAAGTCATAACTATTGTGAGCTAGGATTTATTTCTAATCTGGACCTTCCCTTTACAAGTCTCAATAATTGTGAGGGTGTATATATGCAACTGTACATATGGCTTTTAAATTTTCCTTTTCCAATAATGTTGTGTTTGAAACAACTCGGGTCAAATCTTGAGTCCGGAATAAATCTCGGGTCAAATCCCAAGTCCGAATCGAATCAAATCCATCAAAATAAAGCCTCAAACTAATGGCCCAATAGTATCTTCTTGGGTCATCTTAGCCCATCACATGCTCCCAAAAAGTCACGACTTAAAGGTATTATTGGTAGTAACTTATTTCCTTATATGTAGACAATTTTTTCCCCTATCTTTCGATGTGGGACTCGGGTGTTACAAACTCCTCCACTTAAATTTCTGACGTCCACGTCAGAATCCGATCACACACACAGCCCAAAGATCTTTGCCTCTCTAGCCATTGTGGGATAATACCGGCTGGCTTCGTGTCCCCACCTCCGGACTTAAATTTCTCGACGTCCGTCGTAATCCGATCACACACACACACCAAAGAGATTTTTGCTCTCTAGTCATCAGGATAATACTGGCTCACCTCCCAGAACTTGAATTGGATGACCCTACCCGAGCTTTCGAGTCGGCTCGATACCATATAAAACAACCGTCAAATCCGAAGTCCGTAATAAATCTCGTCAAATCCAAGTCCGAATCGAATCAAATCCATCAAAATAAAGCCTCAAACTACTGGCCCAATAGTATCTTCTTGGGTCATCTTAGCCCACCACAGGCTCCCAAAAGGTCATGACTTAAAGGTACTATTGGTAGTAACTTATTTTTTTATATGCAGCTAGATTTTTCCCCTATCTTTCGATGTGGGACTGGGGTGTTACAGTGTTAATATAAAGAGAGGAAGATTAGATGCCTTTTTGCAAACCTTTATCAATATACATCTTGGTTTTCTTGTGCTTTTAGTATATAGAAAAAAGTTAACAAGACTACAATATAAAATCCATTCTCTAGTTTTGTGCGTGTGACGATATCCTTTTTTTTTATATATTATTTTTTAATAGCATTTTTGCTCTTATAATATCAACCAACTTGTAGAAATTAAAGAATATAATCACAATGATAAATTGGAGGATCAATGTTGGACAATTTTAAAGACTTGTAACATTTTTACATGAGAGTATTTTAGTTATTTCTAGTTTATCAATTATCATATATTGCCATTATTATAATACCTAGATCCTCGAAGGTTCCAGTTTACTCATCAAACAACATTTGGAAAACGACATCTGAAATTTTGGAGCGAATATCGTCTCCTTCGTTTGACGGTTAGTTAAACAAATATATACACTTGATTTTGTATATGAGAATTGCTATTTGCATTTCAAATTTCTCTTTTAAGCTCCACCTCCGCTACAAGGTTAAAATGATGCAAATTTATTCAACAATGGGGCTCAAATAGAGAAATTTGGATTTCAAATATCACTCCAAATTGCTGCATTTGGATTGAAGGAATAAAATGACAAAAAGGAACTGAATATGAAGTGGTGGTGGGGTGGTGGGCGCTGTGATAAGATGATATAATTGTTACATTCATGGATCCCACTCCACTACCTCCCCATGAAATGAAATCAAGGAAATTGAATGAATTTTTGTTCCGTGTAATGATTTATTTGCCGGGATGGGTAACCAAATACTCTTCTTTTCATTCCATTCCATTTCGACCCTGATAACTTCAATCCAAACATAACATTAATATATTCATTCATTAGCACCACCTGATGTTATTTTAATACACAATTTGCAGGCTTCTTTTTTCCGACAGTTCTTCGTATCTGTCTCCAAAGTAGATTATTTCGTTCTTCGGCATGGATTTATTATGGTAACATATCACTTCAATAATCTTCTCCTTTCCTAAAGAAAACAATTTATTTAATTATTCTTTATTTGTTGTCACATTTAGGCTCATTTTGATGAAGGCAGTCATTTTGACTTCCAAAAATATATAAAAAGAGCTCTGGATCAAGACTTTGGAGTGGTGGTGGGAATAAGGTAGCTAGCTAGCTAGTCTTTAATCTATTCAATTTAGTACAACTCTAAAATATATTTCTAGACTTATAGTAATTTGCTAGTCTTATACGTTTCAGAAAATAAATATTTGTTGGTAATTTTTATTTTTATTTTTGCAGGCTGTGGACTTGGATGTTTGCCATACTTTTCATATTCTTCAACGCAGATGGTAATTCTGTCTCTTCCTCTGTCTCCCTCCATAGCTCAGGATGAAGTGTGCTAATTAACTTACTGTTAAATTATATACTTGTATGCCACAGAATTTTACAGCTATCTCTGGCTTCCCTTCATTCCACTAGTGGTAAGCATATATATGTCACCCTGAATTTATAGACAAAAAAAAAAAAAACAGGCTAGGTTAATTAACAGTAGGTAATATAAATTAAAAACTAATTAATTTGTTTCAGCTTTTGCAAATGGCAGATGCTGTTGGTGGTAGGGACAAAGCTACAAGGGATGATAACAAAAATGGGATTAGATACAAAAGATAAATCACATATTGTTAGAGGAACTTTGCTTGTTAGGCCAAGCGACCACTTCTTCTGGTTTGGTAAACCAAAACTACTTCTCCACCTCATGCACTTCATCTTATTTCAGGTGATTTCCTACATACCATGTACTCCTATATATTAATTTTATTATACAAACCTGGGTAAGTTTGTTTGTCGATGTCCCTAAAATGAAATTACTTCATTTTTAATTTCTTTTTTGATCGACTCCATACATACAGAAATCATTTTTAGCCTATTCCAACAAGTTTGGGTTAAAAAAACATTGAGTTGAATTAGGTTGATCACCTAGCTATTATGTATAAATAATTTACTCGTTTGTGTGAATCTTTAGGTGTTTTAGGCCTCATTTTTCACAAAAAAAATTACATAAGAAAGAGTTGAGTTTATATCTATGTGGCTGAATAATTTTAGTCATCAACATTCATAGTACTTCAGAACTGGTCTCGTACAGAAATGTTGAAATACTTGCATTTCAAGGGATGAAGAGATCCTGATCACTTGCTTTTAAATTACTGGCAGAATTGAGCATATCATAGAACTACATTCTTTCATTTGGGACTAAAATGATTCGATATCTTTCCATATCTGCTATCTAATAAGAGCGTTTGCTCCTCTACTTGTTCTCATTATATGTACTTTTGGCCTTAATTCCAGAACTCCTTTCAAGTGGCATTCTTCGCATGGAGTTGGGTAAGAAACTTTAGAATCTTCAAAGATTACCGCCTCTTTCTTTTGGTGCTTTATGTAATAATGCCTTTTACTTATGCAGTATAAATTTGGACTTAGATCATGCTTCCACCGGAAAACTCATGATATTATCATAAGATTTGCCTTTGGAGTGGTAGTTCACATCCTTTGTGGCTACGTGACATTACCTCTCTACGCCTTGGTTACACAGGTAAATTGAAGATCAAAGATTTATTCAGAGCTAATTATGTAACTGATTTGCAGTTCAGAAAAGAAAAGTACCAAATCATTTCACAATAAAATTGTAGGTTAACTTTTGGGGTCAAGATGTGGGTTTAAATGAACATATATGGGCCAAATATTCCCAACAAAAATTACTTGGTTCTACAGTGGAAACACATAAATACCCTTGGCTCCAATTTTCTTTTGGCACTTGTTCACTTGTTTATTCTGAACCACTAGTTGATTGTATATAATGTGTAATTCTAACAGATGGGTACGTCAATGAAGAAAGCTGTTTTCCCCGAGGAGGTGGAGAATGGTCTAAAGAAATGGCGAATCAAAGCCAAAAAGAACTTGGCCAGAAGAAACACCATTTCTGCACCTCCATTCGCCAGAAGAAACACCTTTTCTGCACCTCCATCGCTAAATACTTCACTACACTTTGCGCCACCTTCTGCTCATTGGAAACTCATAATACCTTCCTCGGATGACCGAATTGTCAACGTCCAAACTGTAGATAATCAAGAGCATGAAAAGTTGGGATCTTTTGAATTTTGACTAGTGAGCATTTGTGTAGGATTTACACAGTGATGAAATTTGCTAATGAAAGTCTTTGCATCCATAGGAAAGCGTTAATTTCCTCACGAACCATGACCAAGATCTATGTATTGTGGGTTTCGATATAGCGTCGACAATTATCACAAGTACCGGTTTGTAAGAGCCAATATAGTTTGAAATTTATAAACACCGTCTTTAAATTTTACCACATTAGAGATTAAGCGGAAGGTGACATGAAACAGGTGTGTTTTGAATTATCTTTAGCTCCAATAATAGAGATACACATCTGTGTAAATTTAAAATATGCACTGTCTACGATGGGATAGTAGAGTTAAGTTGTATGTATATCAAAATTAATTGACCCTTAGAATAATTTACTAACACGAGCATGAGATCTTGGTAAAAAAGAAAATAATTATAATATTAAGATTTAAATATGATTTACTATTTTAAACTATGTTATATTTCATTTTAATGATTTATCTTTCAATTTTGTCAATTAAATGATTGAACTATTAATTTTTTTTAATTACATTCAACTGAGACTGCCATGTTATAAATTGCTGACGTAGCCCTCGAAGTGAGGCCATCTATAGTTGATGTGTTTTAAAAAAATAATTTATTCACAATTTGTTAAATTCAAATGTTTAAGCAAGAGTAAATTTGGCATATTATTTTTTATTCTCCATTAAAACAAAACAAATCTCCTTCAATTCGATCGGCAAAAAATCCCCCCACTCTTTCGATCGATAAAACCCTAGGTCTCAGAAAATCAAAATTTCTCAACAAATAATAACGAAGAATCTTCTGTACATGCGTTGGGTTGGAATAGAACGTAATCGAGGGGGATTTCCTTTGTATGCGAAGAACAGATCAACGTTGATGAGGAAGGGAGAATCCGTTTTCACATTAAAGTTCAAGATGTGGGAGATGCATCCTCTCGGATCTCCCTAGAAAGTACCGACCGTTGGTGGATAGGAGGTCTTGAAGACGGTGAGCGAGTGGGTTGTAGTGACGGTGACTTGCTTGTCTAAGTTGAGATTGACCAGGGATGTAAGACCCCAACTTTTTATAAATGAAATTAAATTTTCTCTATTTATTATTTTGAAATAGTAATGGTTGATTTGATTAATGTGGTTAGTTATGGGTAAAATACGCAAATATTTCAAATAAACAAGTGGTTATAAAATATTCATTGTTGTTGGGGAATATTCGTTTGGTCGTGAAATATATTCTTTGTCTTGGGGAATATTCGCATTTACTGCGGTAGCAGCCTTTTGGACCCCATAACTGAAAGCGATTTGATGAAGAAAACGACAAGTATAAGTTGTTTATAAATAACGGCGTAGTTGTTACTGTTAACAACTGTTGGAATACCCGGTGGTTAAAACACAAGAATACTGGCGTTGTTGACAAAGATGCTTACCTGTATTGCACCAATTATTGATTCTTACGTAAGAAGGCACTACTCAATAATTATTACAAAGAATTATTTATTAATATTTTATTTTATTGATTCAATAATTGCTACGTTGATATTTTATATTATTGTTGTTTCAATAATTGTCACTACACAGTATTTTTCATTATCAAATCAATAATTTATATTATTTAAATAATATTATTAGATAACATTATTGGCAATGTCTAGAAAGTTCTGTCTAAGGAGATGTTTGGTCACCTAATTGCGCGCTAGTAAGGAGAAATCTTTATTGGAAAGCTCCATCTTTTTTGGGAACGGCCTGATTGTCATTATTGTGATTCTGTAATATTATTTGTGAATAATTAATTATTAATTTATATGATAATGAAATTTTTTATTTATGTAGATATAAATGGAGGAATTTTAAGAAAAGTGACAATAGTTGAAAATTGATATTTTATCTTTTCTGATTAAATAATTTATTATTATATTATAATAATATAATAATGGTGATATTTTTACAAATGAATGTGTGATATATGAGTAAATGAGGAGGAAGAGTATTTTTTGTTACAAAAAATATTTAAAACAAGTTTTTATGTTTGTGGACTCCATTTCTTGATTTGAAATTTGATTATAGCACATAAAAATCGTCTGTATATGGATTTCTTCGATTTACATTTCTCGCTTAGAATTTGAAAACTTTCTTCTACAAAGTTGTAGAGAATTGAATTTCCTATAAAAGGACATGAGATTCGAATTTTTCTGATAAAAGGACTATTTATTATGAATTATTGAAGTTCCGGAATAATTGATTTTTGAAGTTTTAAATAATTTTTAAAAGAAAAACGTTTTTTTCATTTGTGGGCATGTGTTAAGTGCTGAAATTAGTTGGTAAAAGTGGGCGTAGGAAATTTATATATATATATATATTACTATTTTATTAAATTTTCTACTTTGGTGTTCTAAGCATTTTCCTATAAATAGGGTGCTTAGGTTAGAATTAAAAATTACACCAGAATCTGAAGTTTTCTCTCTCTATAGTATCGAGCGTATTCTTGTGAGTATTTTGATACTTTGAGTGTTGCTATACGGTGCAAGTTTTTTCAGTATTATATCCGATATTTAGTCAGAAGTACTATTCTTTTTGAGGTAAGGGGTGTTATTTTCTTCGTAAATGTTATTATTTCTTTAAATATCATTATGCCAAAATATTAGTTTGAACTTTTTATCAAATTTGAAACTTTTTGTGTCGGAGTTACTATTCACGTATACGACACTATTCACCGAAAAATGAAATTTTCTTCTTTTTGTCCAAGATGTCTATTATGGTTACTATCTTTGATTGTATCCATGTTTTGATCTTTATTTTTAAATTCTGGTTCAAAATTGATTATTATGGAATATTATTGAACTTGGATAAAACTTTAATAGGAATCTCTAATATTTGTTATTTTGTCTCACTGAATTCGTTTTCTTTAAAATATTTTTTAACATCCTCAGTCCTAAATGATGATGTTATCAATATCTTTAACTTCAGTAGTGCAAAAGATGAATGATTTCGATGAATATCTTTGGCCCGTAGTGCAAAGATGAAACAGTGTTTAGATGAACATGACCAACTGATGAATATCTTTGGCCTGTAGTACAAAGATGAATATTTGATTCCAGCTATATATATTGATTGATGTTACAGGGATAAAATATTGACAATGAACTTTCAAATTCATATATAGAAGATAGTAGATTTCATTATCTACTTAACTCTTATAATGAATTATTATTTCCGCTGCGAATATTGATTTAAAACTGGTTGTCTATTGTGTTCTATTAGATTTTTCTCTGTTGAGGATTAACGATAATCTGTTCTGTATTATCTTAGTCATAATATTCTTTACTGGGCTAGTTGAGTTAACCCTTTTCATGTTTGTTCTATTTTTCTTCTCAGGAGGCAAGAATGTAGCGAGTACTAGTCGGAGTGTGGAATGATGGTTCTAGAAGTTGTTTTAGTAGTCCTCACTATTTTGTAAAGTAGTGTATCAATAATTATAATGATGACTTATTTGAGTGTGGATATTGTCTAGATGACAATATTTGTATTTAAACTCACAGTTGATGTGTTGTCGTATTTTGCACGACAATTGTATTAATAAAGTTGTAGTTGTTTTTGTTCCATGTATTTGATGACTTAGAATGGGTGTTGTATACTTATTTTGAGGTGCTGAAAGTCAAGACCCCGTGTTTTGGTGGTACCGTGCTTCGATTTTGAGAAGCTCGGTTGCTGAGATTTATTCAGTGTTTTACAATCTAATCTAATTTGTGTTTATTGTTAAATCTAAATTTTAGATTGAGTTTGGCGTCTTTTTTAGGATACTCCGATTATGTTATAATGGTTTATTGTTGCTGGATTTTATGACGATCGCAGCGGTCTTTGGGCTTAACCTTGCTGGAATCCATGGAGGGGCTTCAGTGGGTCTTTTCTTATTGCGATGCAACCGTTTTGTGTTGGCGAGATTTATGTTATTGGTCTTTGGTTTGTTAGGTGTTTGACTGATTTTTCCATTAATTAATTTGTTATTATTCTGGAAAGGTCAATTCTTGGTATTTCTTTGTTATTCTTCTGCAAATGTCAATTTTGTACTTGTAGATTTATTTTTTTTAAGTTGTTCTTCATATAGAAGAAAGTAGCAGTAGAATTATAATGGCTTTTGAATTTTTTTTTGGATAATTTCTGTTAAAGAAAGTTGTAACAAATTTTAATGGTGGTTTTTGGCTTTTATGGGTTCGTTCTAATGAAGAACGAAGGAATGAATTGATGATGTATGTTTGTTTGATTGCTTTTTTCTTATGTTATACTAAAGTGATTTTTATTTTCATGAAATAGTTTCTGTTTATTCTGATTGAATATGATATGAATGTTAAATTATTCTTTTGCCCCTTCAATTTAATAATATGATTTACAATAATTTAAAAATTAATTTTCTTTTGACACATAAGCATGGTATGCCACATGTTCACTGTGAGACCCCGAATTTTATGAAATAAAAGTATGCAATTTTTCTATTTTGGTAAATGGTTAAATTGATAAAAGGTTAAAGTTAAGGGTGATATTTGAAATATTTTTTTCAAAGTAAACAAGTTGTCATAAAATACCTGGTCACTATTCACTCTAGTATTATTCACTCGGGTATTTGGGATACTTTTTGTGTCGAAGTTACTATTCATGAGTTACTATTCACGAGTTACTATTTACCCAAATTACTATTCACTCTAGTATTGTTCACTCGAGTATTTGGGACACTTTTTGTGTCGGAGTACTATTCACGAGTTACTATTCTCCCAAATTACTATTCACTCTAGTATTGTTCACTCGGGTATTTGGGACACTTTTCATGTCAGAGTACTATTCACGAGTTACTATTCATGAGTTATAATATTAATGATGAATGTTATTAAAAATTGAAGTTGTGTTCGGAGTTGAATTTGGAGACGCGGACGTGATATTTGAGTCTGGAACGATGAAATTAGTAAAAATAGCCTATAAACACAAAATTTTTCGGGATTCACTATTTGGTCAAAAAGTCAACAGTTGACTTTTTTGGGAAAAGTCAAACTTCAAAATTTCAAAATTTATATTTTTGATAAAAATAGTTTCATTGTGTTGGAATTATTTATGTTAGTGAAAATCAACATTTATTTCGATAATAATTGATGTCTTGAGGTTATATTTACCAATCGGGTATTTAACCGGATAAATGAGCAATTGATTGCTATTAATTCACATGATTATAACTATTTATTCACATGTGTGTACTATTGATTCACATTCTTGTTACTATTAGGGGAGTTGGTGCAAGATTGATAATACTTGAATGACTAAGTTAAAAATGGAGGTATAGATGGAGGTACTATACTGTAATTCGTATTTTTACATGTCTAGAACTATTGAGTCACATGATTTACTATTCATTCACATGATTTTGTTGGGCTTCGGCACAGAAACGCACAGCGGAAATTAAAATTTTAAAGCAATTTCTGAAACCCTAAAACAGGATCCATGTGAAAAATCAATTAATTCAGAGGTTTAGAGATTATACCAGATATAAAAACGAGAATCTGAAACCAACTGCGTCTCGAATCTCCAACGCAATACTCCAACGCAATACAAACCGACTGCGCCTCTACGGTATCCACATCGACGCTTGCATCTAATCGTCGAACGATTCTCGCAATAAGAAGGACTTCATGACTAAATTTGAAAAAAGAAATGGATTTTCAAAACTGCTTTTCTCTAGTCTCTCTCTAAGAAATGGCTAGGTTTTTCAATTATGATCTAACCCTAAGTAATTGCTATATATATCATATATATAGTAGTTAAAAGGAATTAATCAAATCAAAATCTAATTTCATAAAATCAATTTATATATATATATCTCTTAATTAAGTCTTACTTAATTAATATACATATATAAAATTATCCTTTTAATTTAAATTGTGATTTAAATACTATTAATCATATTAATAAATTTAAATCCTTAAAATTTAAATTAATTCCCTTTTAAATAACGTTTACTACGTGTGTGTGTTCTATATAGGTTATTATTACGTTGGCAATAATTTTAAAATTATATTATAAAATTATAAACAAATGAAATGATCTAAGAAGTGCATCATCGCTACCCAAGTAATAATAAGATCGATGATTCGATGCAACCTTTTCGTGACCAATGTTTCAATGTAATTTAATCCTTTTAACCTTAATATCATAGATTAAACTCGAGTCATGGAATGTGTCATACTCTTTCATAATTTAATCTGAGTTTTTCTTGATCAATGAGTGAACTATATGAAACAAATCACTATTTGAGCATGGCCATGCATTTCATAGTCCTACTCAATCAAGAGGCCTATGGATATCACCCATAATATATAGGATGGTTAAATTTCATCTAGATCACTCATATTTCTCACACGATTAATGATGAACCCAATAATCGACTTTTATAGTCCACCCTATTAAAGGTGACATTTGATGATATCAAAGTACATAAATTCTCGTGTAGTAATATAAATGATTTCGTGCCTGAGGACCATTACATCATTGTCACTATGAGAATTGCTAATGACACTTCGCATAATGCTCCATATAGAATTCTCATGGTGGGTCCGTCCCAAGACATCGCTTTCAACATGTACTCTATGCATCGACTTAATATCTCATATATTTACGACCAAATGAGATTTGGTCATCAACGATCCACATACTAGTCTCAATGCATCATTGTTGTCCCATCAACAATGATACTCGACTAGGGACATTTAAGAACACTGATACTAATGGTAATATATAATCTCATGTTCAAGTCACATACTTGAAACTATATAATTTGTATCACTATTCTAAGGAATTTTATTATGTTAACAATTATATTACGCAGTAAATAAAACCATAATAAAATCATATATTTATTCAATCAAATATAATATCAAAACGTTAAGCAATTATATCAAATAATTGGCCTCTAGGGCATAAACTCTAACAGATTTACTATTGGGGGAGGAGGTGCAAGTTGGATAATACTTGCAGGACTAAATTAAAAATAAAGGAAAAAATGAAGGTATCGTACTGTAATATTTTAAGCCCCAAAACGTGCAATTATCGAAACTATGTTTTCCTATAAATAGAAGCTCATTCTTCTTCATTTCTCACCAATTCACTAAAGCTATAGAGCATTTATTATAGAGAGAAATTATAGAGGGAGAAGCTATAGAGAGAAAGATGAAGAGAAGTCTGCTACCTCTCTACTCCAGTATTTAGTTTCTTTCTAAGGTAAAGGGATATTGTTATAGTAAGGGATATTATTTGTTGTACTCGTAAGGGGTATTATTTCTTTTTATTCATGAAGAGAACTTTTGTTATTCTATTCTTTATTATTCTCATTGAATAACTCAGATAACGCGGCATACCCTATACATAACCTCAGATACGCCAGATACCCTATATTTGGTGAAATCCTTATGTTATTAAATTCTTTATTATTCTGTTAGAATATCCTGTCTGTGTGTTTTATATCGGACCTAGTTCCATTTATTATTCTGTTGGAATAACCTGTATACCTGGTGAAGTCTGTTGTTATTCAATTCTTTATTATTCTGTTGAAATATCCTGTCTGTGCGTTTACGCATGACCTGGTTCCATTATTTATTATTCTATTGGAATAACATGTCTGTGCGGATTACGCACGCATGGTGAAATTCTTTTATTATTCCATTCTTTATTATTATGTTGGAATAACCTGTCTATGCGAAGTACTGCATACATGGTGAAATTATTTTATTATTCCATTCTTTATTATACTTTGTTGGTTATTGGTTTTACAGATTGTATGTCTTTGGCCAGAAGTGCAAAAGATGATATGTTGTTGAATATCTTTGGCCCGTAGTAGTAAAAAATAATATGTTGTTTGATAGCTTTGACCGTGGTGCAAGATGGATGTGTGTATGATATGATCATGACCACTAGTGATGCTAAGAATATCCTCGTCGTAGTGCATGGATAATTAAATGATGTGATTGGCGGGATCATGTCCATTAGTTAACAGCTGAATGTCTTTTTTGGTAGTAGTAGTGCATCGACAGACAATTGATTGGTATGATCATGACCATTGGTTTTATAGTTGAATATCTTTGGCCCGTAGTGCAAAGATAGACAACTGATTGGTATGATCATTGTTATTACATTTGAATATCTTCAGCCTTTGGGTAAGGATATTGAGTAAACGTTCTATTAATCCTTTGTGGCAAGAAGGAACTGTTGATTCACATGATTATAAATATGAATTGTGAATTTAACTAATATCTTTGGTGGTTCAGGTGAAGACAGGTAATGAGAGTTCTATTTGTCTTGGGTATAACAAAGAACTGTTGATGAGTATTACAGGAATGAAATATCAACGATGGACTTTTAATTCGAAAGAGATAGTACACATTATGTTCTACTTGACTCTTCTAATGGATTGCTCGTTCCGCTGCAACTTAAAAAGTTTTATCATCTAACATATGTTCTAAATTTCTGATTTATTATTGATGAAGGCTGTTGATAAATTAATTATCTTAGCCATAATATTCTTTACTGGGCTATTTGTGCTCACCCTTTTGCTTCACAATTCCTTTCAGGTAATAAGAGTGTAGCTGGGTCGAGCGGGGATAACATGGAAATAGTGTGATGGTCCGAGACTGTCGAAGTTTCTCAATACATTATAAAATGGCATGACATGCAACCGATAATTGTATTAAAACTCACAGTTAACTGTTGTCGTACTCTGCACGGCAGTTCAACAGTTGTATAAATGAAGTTTATATTTGATTTTTATAATGTGATATCTGGCGACTCAGAGTGGGTGATGTATACCTATTTTGGGCGTCATTTAGCCTCCACGCCAAGAATTTCACGGCGTGGTAATCAATTCTATTGAATGAAAATGAAAAAAAAATTAATAGTTCAATTAACTAATTGACAAAATTGAAAGATGGATCACCGAAGTAAAATATAGTCGGTAGTAATTTATATTTAAGCCTAATATTAACCCAGTTGACCCACTTTTAAAATTATACAAGTAGAAAGATTAATATTTATATCAACTCACATCAAATTATATTTGTAATCGATGTAAGACTATCTGTTCACATTAATAATTAATATTGAAATATTATATCAAATTTAATCAATCAAATAACTTTTTAAATAATTTTTATATATTTTTTAAAACGTCATTTAAAAAGAAACGTAAGGATATTAAGTCACTGGTGACCTTTCAATTCATGTAGGGTTGACATTTACATTCCCTCAATTTGCATTAGTCTTGAATTTGGTAGGTTAAGAATTCGATTAGCATAAAGTTTATTTTTGAATAAGTTGGTCAATTAACCAATAAAATAATGACACACATAGAATCTCGTCTGCGTGTCAATACTATATTGGTCAATTGACCAACTTACCCAAAAATAAATTTCATACTAATCACTTCCGTAGGTGAACATGCAACGCTATATTTCAACCAACCAACCATATGCTAAAAGTAATTAGCGTCTCTTCTTTAATATAAGTCGTTTAAGAAAATTATTTTTGCTCTTTAATATAAATCGTTTGAAAATTTTAAATAATCATTAATTACTTAGTTTTTAATATTATCCCAAGTAATAAATATAAATTTAGTTCTCTCACTATTTTTTACTCAATAAATAACACTATTTTTTTTAATACAAGAATAATATAGACCATTAATATTAAATTTAATACTATATAATTATTTTCTTAATACTTATGCACAACTCTAAAACTAGTTAGTATTATTAAAATTTTGTTTTAACGTACAGTTAGTTTTTTGTAAAGGAACAATTTCCTTGCACTTAAATTAAAACAAAACAGTACTGGCTGGCCGGTGAAGTTGAAAGTTGAACAAGGCAGATTTATATTATATGGTCCAATCAAACCTTAGTCTAGGTATGAATATGAATCAAACCTTAATCAGATTTATATTATATGGTCCAATCAAACCTTAGTCTAGGTACAAATTTCTGAGTAAAAATAGGTAGAAAGTTACATAACAAAAGAAATTTGTTTGAAAAGATTAAAATAAGAAGGGATTTTCTCGGTCTTAAGATTCGTATTTGAAAAATCAATCAGTATAACAATTATATATAAGTTGAAGTCCAAGTCCTTTCTCCTCGTCTTAATTGTAACATCCTAGTCTTATATTAAAAGATTGAAGAAAATTTTGTCTGTATATAAAAAAATAAATTATTATTAATTTTGTGTGAGCATAAGGTGCAAGAAGATATTATTGAGCCAATAATTTAAAAACTTATTTAAATGAATTTGACCCGAAATTTATTGGGTCCTTTATATAAGTATACAACATTTAGAAAGTAATTACACTATTAGTGCACTCATAAAAAATTTATATAATTAATACATTTTCTATATTTATTTACAATATTAATGCAATTAAGATTCCTTAATTTAGGGAATTAGTATATGATTCAATTCATAATAATAAGGAAACCTAAAATCAAGGAGAAATAACTACCATAATTAATAATTTAAATTCAAATATCTTAGATCTAACAAACAAAACAAATTCAAATTCAAAAATAATAATTAAAATTCAATTATTCAAAGTTTGGCAACGTCATCTTCCTCCTCCTCTTCATGCCATAGCTTCAACACCATGAGCCGCCACCATCTTCCTCCGCTTCACCACGGACGCCACCACAACAAATCATTATTATGATTAAAGGTTGATTTAGTCCAAAAATTAAAATGAGAAAAAGATAAATTTTAGTGCAGTTGGTATCCAAATATTTATACAAAGGTAACCATTTTAGTTTTTGTGGGTAAGCAATAAAAATTTCACTGCAGTTGGTAACCAAAACTTTTAAAGGTAATAATTTTAGTTTTTGTTGGTTACATTTGTATTAAGGTTTGGCTACTAATCAAGATTATGAAAAAAAAAAATCTATAATAGATTTTTTATAATTAATTGGTAACCCAATAAAACTGAATTGGTTACCATTGTATTAAAGTTTGTCTACCAACTGCATTATAAAAAAAAATCTATAATTTTTTTTAATTAATTGGTAACCCAATAAAATTAAATTGGTAATATTTGTATAAAGTGTTAGCTACCAACTGCACTATTAAATAAAAAAAATCTATAATAGATTTATTAAAAATAAATTATAAACCTAATAACACTGAATTGGTTACCTTGGTATGAAGGTTTGGTTACCATCATCCAGTATTCATATCCACCGCCACCACCGCCTGAATCTTCATACCCACCTCCATTTTGACCCTTTATTTTGAGAAGCTACAAAAGATATACTGTAAGACCTCAACTTATTATTAATGAAATTTAATTTTCTCTATTTATTATTTTGAAATAGTATGGGTTGATTTGATTAATGTGGATAGTTATGGATAAAATACGCAAATATTTTAAAATAAGCAAGTGGTTATAAAATATTCATTATTGTCGGGGAATATTCGTTTGGTCGAGGAATATTCGTACTATCGGAGAATATTTGTGACGACGGTGCAAATGCATGTGTGGGCCCCATAACTAAAGCGATTGGAGGAAGAAAACGATGTTAATAAGTTGTTTAAAAATAACGCGTAGTTGTTATTCACAAATTATCGTTAAAATACTAAATTGGTTAAAACACAAGAAGACAGCTCAGATTGCACCAATTATTGATTCTTACGTAAGAAGGCACTACTCAATAATTGTTACGAAGATTCTTCGCTCAATTATTTTATTTTATTGATTCAATAATTGTCGTGTTGATATTTTATATTACTTGTTGTTTCAATAATTGTCACTACACGATTATTTTTCATTATCGAAGCAATAATTCATATTATCCTAATAATATTATCGATAACATTATTGGCAATGTCTGAAAGTTCTCATCTAAGGAGAGGTTTGGTCACCTAATCAAGGCGCCAAGAAGAGAGAAATTCTTATTGAAAGCCCCTTCCCTGAACCGCCTGGTTGTCAATATTGTGATTCTGTAATATTATTCGTGAATAATTAATTATTGATTTATATGATGAGGAAAATATTGAATTTATGTGGATATAGATGGAGAAAATTTTTTAATGTGACGGTTGGGTCGTGATATTTCCTATCTTTGGGCCAGGTACATTGGGCCTACTCACATAAATAATCTATTGGGCCTCTATTATTAATCCGTGAAAGTTATCGGGCCTTGGCCACCATATTGTATCCATTTTAACCTTTAAGTCCGAGTCGGTCCAGTGGATCGACCCATTAGATATTTTAATATCTGTTACTTTGACTTGTGATGATTAAAAATCATGACAGGACCAAAGCTCCTGCCATGCATTAATGTGGATGGGATCATAATGCCGTGGCCAGTAAAAAAAATAGCCAAAAAAAGTTGGATAAACCATACGCGATCGGCAGTAACCCATCGGATCGTAGGGTGTGTCGTAGTAGTAGTGGGTGGCACGAGAATCCGCATAAAGAGAGTATAACCTAGCAGGAGAGTCTTCACGAAGAGGTGCGTTCTCATACATTTTGATTTTCACATTCTCTCACATACACACAACCGAAATTTATTATCTCTCTCTAGACACTAGACAATACATTCCTCCATTGTTAACCTTGTGAACATATACTAATTCTCACCTCTGAGCTATCCCTCGACGGAACCGCCGTCAAGCTTGTGGTGTTTACTGTGCAGGATCAGAGCGTCTTACGTGATTGGGACGTGGCAGAAGATCCTGGCGTTAACAGTGACAATTGTTGAAAATTAAAATTTTATCTTTTTCTGATAAAATAATTTATTTAAATATATTATTATATTTTTAATAATATAATAATGATGATATTTTTACAATAAATGTGTGATATATGAGTATACGAGGAGAAAGTATTTTTGTTGCAATAAATGTTTAAAACATGTTAAACATGTCGGTGGACCCCATTTCTTGATTGAAATTTGATTATAATCAGAAAATTGCTCGCTTATGGATTTCGTCCATTTTCGCTTTTGGAATTTGGAAAATTTCTTCCGCAAAGTTGTAGAAATTGAATTTCCTATAAAAACTCATGAGATTCAATTTTATGACAAAATGGCTATTTATTGTGGATTATCAAGTTCAAGTTCAAAATAATTAATTTTTGAAGTTTTAAATATTTTAATAAGAAAAACATTTTTTTTTGAGTTAAGCAAGGTGAGTCACTCTTGGTGGTCGATGGTTTGAATCGATTTTGGGTGCGAGGAATTTAATAAATATATATTAATATTTTATTAAATTTTCGCGCTTTGGTGTTCTAAGCATTTTCCTATAAATAGGTGCTTAGGTTAAATTGAAAATCACACTAGAAATTGAAGTTTTCTCTCTGCAGATTATCGAGCGTATTCTTGTGAGTATTTTGAGTATTGCTTATATGATTGAGTTCAAGTTATAGCTTATATCCAAAGATTCTAGTTAAAAGCATCGCCTTTTCCGAGGTAAGGGATATTATTTTTTTTTTCTCCAGTAATGATATTATTTCTTCAATATCATTATCTTTGAAATATTGATCTCAAGTTTTTATCAAATTTGGAACTTTTGGTGCTCTGAGTTACTATTTACGATACTCTGACTATCCACGATATCGATACTATTCACAAATACTAAGACTATTCATCAAAAATGAAAATTTTCCTTTTCGCTCTAAAATATCTATTGTGGATACTAGCTTTGATTGTATCCATGTTTTGATCATTCTTGAATTTTACACCACTATGATGATTATTTTTGAGGTATTTTTGGACATGAATAAAACAAAGTACGAATCCTTAATCCTTAATCCTTGTCATTTTGTTTCACCGGATTCGCTTTTTAAAATATTTTTCATCATCCCTACCTTAAATGATGATATTATTGAATATCTTTGGCCCGTAGTGCAAAGATGAATGATTTCGATGAATATCTTTGGCCCGTAGTGCAAAGATGAGCAGTGTTTAGATGAACATGACCAACTGATGAATATCTTTGGCCTGTAGTGCAAAGATGAATATTTTTGATTCCAGATATATATTGATTGATGTTACAGGGATAAAAGATAGACGATGAACTTTTAAATTCATATATAGAAGATAGTAGTTTGCATTCTCTACTTAACTCTTCTAATGAATTATTATTTCCGTTGCAGTTGTTGATTTAAAACTTATTGTCTATTGTATTCTATTAGATTTTTCCCTCGTCAAGACTAACGATAATTTGTTGTATATTATCTTAGTCATAATATTTTTACCGGGCTAGTTGAGCTCACCCTTTTCCTTTTTGTTCCATTTTTTTTTCTCGTGAGGCGAGAATATAATGAAAGATGAAGTCCTGGGTATGGAATGAAGGTTCTAGAGAGAGTTGTTTAGTAGTCCTCACCATTTTGTAAAAATAATGTATCAATAAATGTGATGAGAATTTATTTGAGTATAGATATTGTCTGTAAGATAATATTTGTATTCAAACTCACAATTTCTTGTTGTAATAATAAAGTCAGAGTTGTTTGTTTACATCATATATATTGACAACTCGTAATGAGTGATGTATACCTATTTTGGGGGCATCACATATACAGTTGGTTGACTCATATATATATATAAACCTTCATTTTATAGTAGCATGGAGTCTGTTAATGCTCATGATGATGCAATGAATTCTGTAGTAGCAAGCTATGGTGGGTTGGTTTTTGCGGGGTCGACGGATGGGACGGTGAAAGTGTGGAGGAAGAAATTGGTGGGTAAAGTTACTAGGCATGTTTTGGTGCAAACGTTGTTGAAGCAAAAAAATGCGGTGGCAGCCGTGGCGGTGGCGGTGGCAGGTGGGGTGGTGTACGGTGGCAACCATGGCGGTGGCGGTGACATCCGTGTGAAAGGTTTGGAGACTATAGAAAGAATATTGAATGAAGAAGAAGGGTGATGACTAACTGCAGTTGTTATAGATGAGGAGAGAGAGAAGAAGTAATAAGTATAACTAATCCCTAAATTAAAGAATTCTAATTGAATACTAATTCCCTAAATTAAAGAATCCTAATTGCACTACTATTATAAATAAATATGGAAGTATATTAGTTGTGTAAAAAATTTATGAGTGCACTATTGTTATAATTATTTTTAAAAATGTAATAGAATATGTAATAGATCCAAATTTATTTCGGTCCCAATAATTACTATATTTGGCATTTTCTATCTCTTCCCACTTTTGGTGGAAAAAAGAGAATTAGTGTGTCACCTTTTGACTAAAAGGAAACCTAACTTCTCCTCTTTAACCAAAATTATACTCTCTTTATTTCTAAATAAATGACGTTTTAGAAAAAAAAAATTATTTCAATTTATTTGTCGTTAATAACTTTCTAGAAAAATAAATTATTTATTTTTCTATATCACCAGTACCTTCTTTCATCGTCTCAAGAAATTCTCACCCTTAGTATTAATAGTTTTCAACTTCTCATAAAAGGGTAGTGATGAAATTTTACACAGATTTTAATTATTAAATAATAGTATTAAATGACTTTCTTAATTTATGTACAAAAATCTTAATCGACACTTATTTAGAAATAGAGGGAGTATAATTATAGGGTCCTAAATTCTTAATGGTAGGTCCAAAACTCACAAGTTCAATAGTTTCCACACCAAACTCAGGATTTACTTTAAATTGAATGCTTCTAATTCTGTTTAAAAATGATTCACATTAAGTACTTATAATTATTACAATATTCAGAAAAATATATTAATTTTTGACAGTATAGGAGAGAGAGATCGTGTTGTTCAAATTAAATTTTTTAACCTTTCTGATGACATTAATAACAGATATAATATGTGTATTAATCATACTTATTTCATATTTTCTTTTATATATAATATTTTTTTCATAAGAGATAATTTTAGAAAGATAATAACTAATTCTCCTAAATTATATAAAACGTTAACTAATTTAAATAAAATAAAATGATTTAAATTGTCATTTTATAAGACGGGGGAGTACGGATTCGGTTAGTATGAAATTTATTTTTGAGTAAGTTGGTCAATTAATCAATAGAACACTGACACATATAAAATTTCGTCTGTGTATCAGTACTCTATTAATCAATTGACTAATTTATTTAAAAATAAACTTTATATTAACCATTTCTGGAGAGTATTATTTTAATAACAAATGAATACATGTTCAGGAACCTATGCAAATAAAATTCAGTCGGGTTAATATCAACGCTCGTTTTTTCCTTTTTAAAAAAATGCTTATTTATCACGTGGCAGACGGTAACAGGTGACTGGATCAGGATGGGCCCATATAGTTGAGACGGCATTTTACAAGTCTCCAAAATGTTTGTCCAATCCAAATGCCACTTGTCCGTTGTTCGTGAACAGTGACGATTGGGATGACGTAGTTGGTGGGCTTTTGTTGGTCAACCTTAAGGTGTGGACTTGCGCGTTCTATTGCTATGTTCTCCTCACCTCATTTTGAACCCTGTAATTTCCTACCCACGCACAGACTCGGACATTCCCATTAACATACTACACATTTGACATTATAATAAATTGGATGAATTATATATTTTATTATATTTTTGAAAATAATTATAATAATAGTGTATTCATAAAATATTTATAAAATTAATACAATTTTATATTTATTTATAATATTAATGCAATTAGAATTCTTTAATTTAAGAAATTAGTATGCAATTAAAATTCAATTAATTAAACATCACTCCTAATCAAAACAAAACTTTTCTTTCTCTTCTCTTTCCTTACCACTCTCCTCCACCATTTCTCATCGCCTTCGGCAAATTTTTGATTACCATATTCAACAAACTCCATAATTTTTAATAATTTTCAATTAGATTAGTTCTCTTTCTCTCTCTAAAACCTTCACCTAATTCCACCATGGAAGCCTCCTAAACCCTATCCCGCATAGGTCTAGCTGGCCTCGCCGTCATGGGCCGCCGATAAAGGCTTCCCCATTTTCATCTACAACCGCACAACCTCCAAAGTCGACGAAACCCTCGAGCTCACAACAAAGGCCAACTCCCTTTAACATGCCACTATACCCCACGCGATTTCATACTTTCTATCAAAAACCCAGATATGTCATCATTTTTGTCAAAGATGGCGCCACTGTTGACCAAACCATCGCCTCTCCGCCCACATGGAGCTCGGAGATACAATCATCGACGCGGTGGCAACGAGTGGTACGAGAACAGTGAGCTTCGCATTTTCGAAGCCTCCAACAACGACCTGCTCTATTTGGGGATGAGTGTTTCCGACAACAAAGAGGGTGACTGAATTGGTTAGTTTTTTATGAAGCTGCCAACTTATAAATCACATTTTTTAAAAATAAAATTATTATGAATATGGTGCAGTTGGTAGCCAAACCTTCATAAAAAGGTAACCAATTTAGTTTTATTGGGTTACTAATTAATTATAAAAAAATATAAGAACAATTCAATTTTATGAAATAAAAGTATTCAATTTTTCTATTTTGGTAAATAGTTAAAATTGATAAAAGGTTAAAGTTAAGGGTGATATGTGAAAAAAATTTCAAAGTAGACAAGTTGTCATAAAATACCCGGTTATTATTCACTCTAGTATTATTCACTCGAGTATTTGGGACACTTTTTGTGTCATAGTACTATTCACGAGTTACTATTCACCCAAATTACTATTCACTCTAGTATTGTTTACTCGAGTGTTTGGGACACTTTTTTGTGTCGGAGTTACTATTCACGAGTTACTATTCATGGGTTACTATTCACCCAAATTACTATTCACTCTAGTATTGTTCACTCGAGTATTTGGGACACTTTTTGTGTCGGAGTACTATTCACGAGTTACTATTCACAAGAAAAATATATTTCTTTTCGGTCCAAATCATTTTTGAGTACAATATTATTCCATGAAGAGATGTGCTAATTTTTCAGACCATTGGTTGAAATTATAACAGAAAAGCTTTTTATATAAAACAGAATTGTTTTATAAAGTTATTCTATAAATAGAATATATTATATTCTATTATGATAGTGTTTTTATATAGTAAAATCTTTTTATATAAAAAATGTAATACTTTTATAAAGTTATTCTATAAATAGAATATATTATATTTTATTATGCATAAGTGTTTGCGTATAAGTAAAATCTTTTTATATAAAATAGAATATATTATATTTTATTTAAAAGATTTTGCTTTAAATATGGATCGTCCGATTAAAGTAAATCAATCTGACCGCTCATGGATTGAATACTTATTCATTCCATTCTTCTATAAATAAGTTCATTCCTTCATTATTTCTTACTTAATTAACTCAAACTCTGTAGAGAGAAACTATAGAGAAATTCTTCTTCTATAATCTCGACCGTATTTCTTTTTAGAGTTTAAGAAAACTTTGAGAGTAGTCTGAGTTTTCTTCGAGTATATCCTCGCCTACTAATCGCAATACTCTTATTTGAAAGGTAAAGGGATATTATTATGGTAAGAGATATTATTTGTTGTACCGTAAGTGGGTGTTATTCTTTCAGTATTCATGAAGAGAACTTCATTTATTCCATTCTTTATTATTCTCGTTGGAATAACTCAGATGCTTGGCTTACCCTATATACTTGGTGGAATGACCAGATATGCGGTTACCCAATACTTGGTGATCTTCTTTGTTATTCCATTCTTTATTATTCTATTGGAATAACTCAGATGCTGCTGATTTACCTATACTTGGTGGAATGACCAGATATACGGTTTACCCAATACTTGGTGATCTTCTTCATTATTCCATTCTTTATTATTATGTTGAATAACCTTTGTTTATAAGAAGTACCGCATACTGGTGAAATTCTTTTATTATTCCGTATTTATTATTCTCCGCTGGAATATCCCGCTTGCGCATAATTTCACTTTGACACGGTTCCGTTATTTATTATTCTGTTGGAATAACCTCGTCTGCATGCATTTTACGCCGCACTGGTTCCATTATTTATTATTCTCGCTTTTATTATTCTCATTGAATAACTCGCTGCTGCGGATTACACACGCGGGTGAAATTCTTCGCTTATTCCGTTCTTTATTATTATGTTGAATAACTCAGATATGCCAAGTATCGCATATATGGTGAAATTCTTTTATTATTCCATTCTTTATTATTATGTGGAATAACTTGTTCATGCCAAGTATCGCATACATGGTGAATTTTTTTTATTATTCCATTCTTTATTATACTATTGGTTATGGGTTTTACAGTTGTATGTCTTTGGCCTGTAGTGCAAAAATGATATGTTGTTGAATATCTTTGGCCTGTAGTGCAAAGATGATCTGTTGTTTGATAGCTTTGACCCGTAATGCGAAGATGGACAGGTGTATGCCATGATCATGACCACTAGTGATAATAACGAATATCCTTGGCTGTATTGCATGGATAATACAATGATGTGATTGACAGGATCATGACCATTAGTTAACAGTTGAATGTCTTTGGCCGTAGTGCACTGACAGACAATTGAATGGTATGATCACGACCATTGGTTTTATAGTTGAATATCTTTGGCCCGTAGTGCAAAGATGTATAAATCGATTGGTATGATCATTGTTATTACATTTGAATATCTTCACCTTTGGGGTAAGGATATTGAGTAAACATTCTATTAATCCTTCGTGGCAAGGAGAGCTGTTGATTTACATGATTATAAATATGAATTGTGAACTTAATTAAAATCTTTAGTGGTTCAGGTGAAGACAGGAGATGAAAGTTCTCTTTGTCTTGGGTATAACGAAGAACTGTTGATGAGTATTACAGGAATGAAATATTAACGATGGACTTTTAATTTGGAGGAGAAAGTAGACATTATGTTCTACTTGACTCTTCTAATGGATTGTTGATTCCGCTGCAATTATGGTTGAAAAGTTTTATTATCTACCATATATTCTAAATCTCGATTTATTACGATAAAGGTCATTGATAAATTAATTATCTTAGCCATGATATTCTTTCTTTCGAAGTTAGTTGTGCTCACCCTTTTGCTTCATAATTTCTTTCGTGTAATAATAGTGTAAATTTGGGTCGAGCCGGGGATAACAAGAAAATAATGTGATGGTTCGAGATCGTCAAGTTTCTCAATACATTATAAAACCGGCATGACATGCAATGATAATTGTATTGAAGACCTAAGATGTGTATGTCGATTTTATACGTCACATAATAATTGATTTTGGCGAACAACAATAGGGTGATGAAAACCCGACTTTGAAAGCGTCGAAAAGTGCACCTCATTAGAATGAATATGATAGTAATCTTCTCGCTCTTCTTTGGGGTCTTAAAATATTTCACGCTTTATATTTTATATGGCATTGTAACAATTTGAGTTTGGATACTGTCTACGAGATAATATTGTATTAAAACTCACAGTTAACTGTGGTCGTATTTTATACGACAGTTCAACAGTTGTATAAATGGAGTTTGTATTTGATTTTTATAATGTGATATCTGGCGACTCAGAATGGGTGATGCATACCTATTTTTGGGGGCGTCACAGATAAACTAAATTATGAATCCCTAATCGTGTCCTTTATCTCACTAGATTCGTTCTTTAAAATATTTTTCATCATCCTCAGACTTAAATGGTGATACTTGATGAATATTTTTGGCTTGTAGTGTAAAGATGAATGATTACCTGATGAATATCTTTGGCCCATAGTGCAAAGATGAACATGTGTTGAGATAAACATGATTAACTGGTGATACAAATGAATATCTTTGGTCCGTAGTGTAAAGATGAATATTTGATTCAAAATGTATATTGATTGATGTTATAGGGATAAAATATTGATGATTGACTTTTAAATCATAGAAGATAGTAGACTTCATTCTTTACTTAACTCTTCTAATGAATTATTGTTTCCGCTGCAGCTGTTGATCTAAAACTTGTTGTCTATTATATTCTATCAGATTTTCCTCTGTTGAGGACTAATTATAATTTATTCTACATTATCTTAGTCATAATATTTTTTAATGGGCTAGTTAAGCTTACTCTTTTTGTTCCATTTTTCTTCTCAGGAGGCGAGAATATAGCGGGAACTAGCTGCATGGGGGTGTGGAGTAATGTTTCAAGACAGTTATTTTAGTAGTCCGCACTATTTTGTAAAATATTGTACCAATAATTGTAATGAAAACTTATTTGAGTGTGGATATTGTCTAAAAGATAATATTTATATTTAAACTCACACCATATGTGAGTCGTATTTTGCACGACAATTATAATAATGAAGTAGTAGTTATTTTCTGTACCATGTATTTGGCGACTCAGAATAAGTTGTGTGGACCTATTTTAGGGGCGTCATAGGAGTAGTGGTGGTTGAAAATTGCTTTTTTTTTAAAATTTTTTTATTAGTTTGCGTTTTGCTTCAGTGGTGGTGTGATGGGAGTTGTGTAGACTATGTGGTTGTGAGCTTGGATCTTGATTTTTGTTTAGATGGTGGTGATAATGGTGGTTCTTTGTTTCAATAGTATCTTATGACTAAATTGAAAAAAAAATTAATAGTTTAATTATCTGATTGAAAAAATTAAAATGTGAATAATTGAAGTAAAATATGACCAATAATTTAAGTTAATAATTTATATTTAGGTCTAAAATATAAAAATAGTTGTGCATTGGACTCATGCTTCCATGATATACGTACACGCTTGTAATAGGGGCGTGGTAATAAAGATTTTCTCACGATAAATACGAAAAGAGGCCTCCGTCATGAACTCGTAAGTAAAGTAGCCGTTCACTGACGTAGTGCCACGTCCTAATTGTAACCGTGACGCTCAACAGTACGTCATAACCGTTGACGTTAAAGTCTCCACGTCATTCCCCCGGCCTAATCATAATATAAATCACCCACAATCTCATCGCCCTTCTTCCTCCTTTCCCTCTCTCTCTCCAACTATTTCTTTCTCTAAAATCTAATCTGTCCCAAATTAATAGTCACCATGCAACAGGCAATCCCATACAAAACTTGGCTCCCCACCGCCTCCGCCGCCGCCTCCGGGAAGTCACCGTCGGATGACACCAAAGAAAACGCTATAAACGTGAAAAAACTGGTGGAGGAGAATGCAGTTATAGTGTTTGGGCGAGGCGGGTGTTGCATGTGCCACGTGGCCAAGCATTTGCTAGTAGGGCTAGGTGTAAACCCTGTCATTTTCTATGTTGATGAGGCAGATGAAGCTGCCGTGATGGATGAATTCTCGAGAATTATCGGTGGTGGCGAAGATCGCCAGCCGACTCAGTTTCCGGCGGTGTTTATTGGCGGGAAGATGTTTGGAGGGCTGGAAAGAGTCATGTCTACACATATTTCTGGTGAATTGGTACCTATATTGAAGGAAGCTAAGGCTCTTTGGCTTTGAGGACTCAGTCAGTTAGCCTCTTTTGTAATTCTTGTGCAAAAATTTGTTCAGCAAGTAGACATAATGTCTATAAATTAATTAATATAAATAATTAGACAATTGATTGATATATTTACTCTGAATAAGGAGAGAGGTGGATTTTTGTAATTTAGGGGTTTGAGCTTGTAGATCATTTATTTTTTGCCCTTTAATATATTTAAAACAAGTCTATAGAATCATCTTTTTGTTCCGCTTGGTCCATATATATATATATATATATATATATATATATATATATATATATATATATATATAACATGATTTCATCTCAAGTTATTTTTTTTATTTTGACTAGGATAATTAATTCAACTATATATATATATGACTTTGCATGTTCTCTAGTTTAATTGATTTCGTTTCGTATTTAAAAACAATCAAGTCTTGTTCAACTTTTTTTATTTAAAAAATAAGGATGCCAGATGGAAATGAAAAGAAAATTATAATTGTCTGCCCTTGGTATGATCTGATCCGATCTCTGCTTTGATTTCAACTGCCAATGTGACATGACGACAACAAAAAATCCATTCAACCATGAGGGTATGCACAATCGCATGAAAATCAATATATAGGGAATTTATATTAACGTAGCTTTTTTAATATTTTCGTATGTGGGGTTTATTTTCGTAACACTTTATAATATTTTATATATAAGACCTATTTATTAATATTAAATAATAGACTCCACATGCAAAAATACGCTCCAAAAATATTAATTCTCTATATATATTTATATGGGAAAAGGACAATATATTATACATGCATGTCATATATTGGCCGAGTTGCACTTTATACTTAGAGCATTTATAACAGTTTTTTTATTTCTATCTCTACTATGTTGTGCTATTGGGTCATTATGTATGATAGGGATTCAATTTTTCACTATGTACCCAACAAGTTTCTTATATTGATTCCTTAAATATTAAATTTTGAAATTTGAATTTGAAATTTGAAAGTTCCAACAGTTAAATTATGTTTTGAACGTTGTAATTAACTATTTTTTATTTAAAAGTAATTGTTGTTTGAATTTAAAAATTGCAATTATTTTAATTTAAAAATAGATATTGTTAGAAATCAAAATGTGCAACGATCATTATGTGTTTATGAGAACTAAAATAACATTATTTTAATTATAAAATAATAAATTTATAATTAGTAGTAATATTTTTTACAAAAATGATCAAAATGAACTGTTGATCCTTTAACTAACAAAAATCACAATAAATAGTGTGTTAAATGTCATTTTATATAATTAGGGAACGCTCTTTTGATTCCCTCACCCTGAGGAGTCAAATCATATATAGGAATTAAAATAGAGAATTATATAAAGATAAAAAAACTGTTGGATACTGATTTATTGATATATTTTTTAAATGTGGGGATAGAGAATCTATTGAAAAAACTGTTGTGAATGCTCTTATTTAATGTTGAGAGATTACTGAAATTGCTTGTCATTTAATTTATAATATTTTATGTTTGTATGTTTTTTTTTAAAGTAGAGACTTGTATTTATATCCTTGGAGAAAAGTAGTGTTGCACAACAGTAGGCTGGTCTGTCTGTCTGGCCTCGCCAAAGCTTGTGGTTGACCGAGCCAGTAGAAAGCTTTGACTTTTGAGCCTTGATCCAAGCTGCCTAGTCTTATCTGAACAAAATTGTGGTCTGAAGAGATCTGTAGGTCAAACCAGGCCAGGCCTTGGGTCAGGCCAAGGCTGGTCCGGTCTGGTCTGGTATAATTTTTTTAAAAAAAATTCTTGTGCATGTGGCTGGGCGCTGGGGGTTTGGGGCAGTGGCTGGGGGGGCCTGGGCTGAAAATTAGAGTTTTTATGATAATTCTTATGGCAGGCCAGTCAGCAGGCTATAACATTGATTGCATTGTTAATTTGTTATTAGTAGACTACTAGACTAGGGAGAGGATTGTACTTATTTTATTTTATTATGCCTTAATGGCTAATGCTTTACTATGCTACTGATGTCAATGATGTGCACCAAGTGGCCACCAACTATACACTAGTCAACTACCAAGCCAGTGAACTGAGTGAAGCCACCAGGCACCAACCGTCCATCTCTTCTCTCCATTTAAAAAGAAATAACTAACACGTCACAACTATTAGTTTATTTAATATTGTACCTATTATTGTATTTAATTAATTATTTATGTAATTATATCTATAAATATTAATATCTTTAATCAACTAACTTATTAATATTAAATATACTAACTAGTATGTTAATATTAAATTTTCATTAACCAAATTTATGAATCTTAAATAAACCAACTATTATATTGATATTAAAATTTAATCAACTAACTTATTAATATTAATAACTTATTAATATGAATCTTAAATAAACCAACTTAAAACTTGATTGTTGTCTTAATTAAAAGTAATGTATTACAATTTACAACTTATAAGTTACGACTTTACATATTACAATAATGAATAACAAAATAAATAATAATTTATTGAATCAATAATTTGATGAATAATTATAACTTTATAACTTTAAAATATAACTTAAACAATAATCAATAATGAGTCGATTACAAATATTTATCTTCAAAAATTCAAAAATTATTTATTCAAATCTTCAAAAAAATTATATCTTCAAGTTTCATGAATGTACATTTTCTAATTCCTCATCTCCGACTTCAAGATCTTAGAAGCTATCTTGATCATCTATTACGTCTTGTATTCTTCTTTGTGCGGCAAGATAATCTCTATAGCAAATACATATCTCTAATGAATCCAGACTAAGTCTACTTCTTTTTTCATCCAAACTACTCACGATAAAGAAAAACAAGATTCAAAAATACCGTATGAAGCTTGGATAGTTAGTAAATCACGGACCATGGCGGTCAAAAGTAGGAAATTATCGATTATGCTTTTTCCAAAATGCAAGTATATCAAAATTTTCAAATTCTTGGCTCATTCATAAAACTTCTAAAATCAAGATTACAATATAAACCAAGTTCGTTTAAACCGCTTGTGTGTGATGAAGTTTTTGGTTTTTTGATAATGATTTTAATAATGATGAAAACTTAGAAGATGAAGGGGAGGGTGAAGTGCACGTGTAGATGTAGAATATCTGAACTCATATTGTCTATAAAATTCAATAAATGTATTATTAAAATTTAGTTTAATGTAATCAATATTTTCAGTACCTATATTTTCTACTATATCTTCTAAAACACTTTCCACGTCTTCCAATTTTATTATGGGGTTTAATGCCGCTGCACAAGTAATAACAATAGGCATGTCTTCAAAATATTTTTAAAATTTTTCTTCCATACTAAAAATAAGATTAGTCCAAACAGGATCATATTTATATTGTTTAAACATATTTGTTATTTCCAAACATGCAAATAGAAAATGATGAATTGTAGGATAATAAACACCACTTAATAATTTTGTGTGTTTTTTGAAAACTTTGAGAATATTTGAAAGTTGACATAATAAATCCCAATCGTAATTTGTTATTTTATGATCACTTTGTGTGTTATAAAACTCCATAAGTATATTTTGACGTTTATAAACATCTTTAAATAAATCATATGTACTATTCCATCTAGTGTTATTATCAAATTTTACTCTTTTAAATTTTTAACCTCTTGCATGACAAAAAGTTCTAAAATCTTGTATTCTTCTATTTGAACCATATATAAAACTAATCATACGATGAATTTTATTTATTGTATCTTGCAAGTAAATGAATCCGGATTGTACAATTAAATTTATTATATGGCATACACATCTAACATGAAAAAATACTCCATTTACTAAAGGCTTTAAATCATTTTTTAACATATTAATAGAACCAGTGTTATTTGTTGCATTATCTAAACTAATACTCATTATTTTATCTTTAATTTTAAAAGTACGAATTATGGACATAATTTGAGCATATATTGAATGACCATTATGTGGTAATTTAAAATATTCAAATCCTATGATTCTTTTTTGGATAAACATTTCAGAATCTATCCAATGAGCTGTAATACAAATATAACTAATTCCAGGTTGATAATTAGCAGACCAAGTATCACTAGTTAAATAAATTTTACCATCAAAATTATCAAAATATTCAATTAACTCATTTTTAGCTTTGTTATATAATTTAATTGCATCACGTTTTGTAGTCATTCTACTTTACTTGTTTATATTTTCTTTCAATGCTACTTGAATGTAGTGAATTGCAGATAACGCGCATCGTCAAAAAATTGAATGGAAGTTCCTTCCGATCACTAACTTAACCACACTCCTTTTGTAATATTTGATCGTAACTCCAATTGTGACCAGAACGATTAATTTGTGATTGAGAGCTTTCATCAGTTATTTTATGCTTCTTCAAACACGACTCGTGGTGATGGAGTAATGTGTTATTTCCTTTAACTCCAAATAAGTTGTTACATATTTTGCATTGGGCTTTTTTAATACCTTCTGCAATCCACACTTCGATGAAATGATCCCAAACAGCCGCTGTACGTTTGCTTTGCTCACCGGTAGGACGTGAAAATATTGTACTCGAACCCGAAACTGCACTTTCGGACATAATGATATTTGGATCAATTTGTGATTGCGACATTTGTGATTCTTGTGGAGTGTTAGAAGAATCCATTATATTGTAATAATAACAATCAAAGCTTTGTAAGTATTAGAAAATATCAGAATACCAAATTGAGAGATGTGAAGATTATGAATAAAGAGAATACTGATAGAGTTGTGGAAAAAAATGAATGCAGAATACTCAATGGAAGATATTTGAGCTTTCCAGTTTAACAAATGATTTTTATAGGAGTAAAATATAACCGTTTATTTGTACTATTAATTTATTTATTTTACTGAGCTTTATGATTTATCAGTTGATGGGACAATTCAATTTTGAACGTTGCTTACTTGCTTATTGGAATTAGCTAGTCAACTATTTTGGATTGGAGTATTGGACAGTTCATTGAACTTTCTTCTTTTACAATAGGTATGTGATATAATTATATAAATAATGGTATTATAATATTGAAGTCACCAATTACTTTGCAAAGATGATATTAAAATATTAACTCATTCTTTATATGTGTAGACTGTAGACTGTAGTTTAACTATTAGGCCTGCAAAGGCTAGTCACTACTCACTAGCAAGTAGCCAGTAGGATGTTTTCATGTTAGCAGCCACTAGTCACTAATCAAAGACTCTAGAGTCTGGACAATTGCTTTGGCCTTTCACCTTTGTGTCACTGTCATTGTAGCTTGTAGGCTTGTAGCCGTTATCAAATTCTCTTCTAAGCTTGTAGGCTTGTCGATTATACTAGTCACTAATCAATAACGTATGGATCAAATTTGGACGATTGGGGCGAGGCGAAATTTGAAATTTGGCGTTGGAAGTTATTTTTATTAAATGAGTAAAGCCAGGCTTGTGTCGGTCCCAGTTAAATATCGGACGGTAGCCAAGCCCGAGCCATTTTGGCTTTTGAAAGGCCAGGTCAGGCCGAATATTTGTCAAAAAAGCGTAGTCTGCATTAATGACTTAAGCGGTAGGGCTGGCTTTGTCTCGTCTTTGGCCACAGAACTGATTTTGACCGTAGCCGCTCGACCGGATCAAGGTCGGTCAGCAGTAGCAGCCATTTGTGCAACACTAGAGAAAAGCAAGAACGTATAACTAACTAATTCTATACTGTTCACACAGGTTATAATTAGACTATTAGTGCCTAATATTGATAGGCCATAAATTTATTTGACTATATACATGTAGAGGGAAGAAGTTAGGAACTTATTCCATCCAAGGAAAATAGATTTCTCTTTACATCGAACTTGTGTTCGCTTCATTTCCCTGAAATTCCTCCGAATTTGGGGGACACGTGATGATGTGAAAGAATGATCTCAACTGTATGTCATGCCACACACACACACACACACACACACACACACACACATATATATATATATATATACACACACAGGATCTTATCTGGACTCCTGGACAGGTCCTAAAATACGGACCCTATTTTTTTTTTTTTTTTTGCTTTTTTTTTTAAACAACTAAAAATAAATAAATTATGGAACTGGAATTTTTACATAATAAAGTGTTTTGGGTGTGTTTTGAATACCTATACCAAAAAATGTATGTACAAAAAATTGTGTTTTGAATACCTATACTAAATATATGATATTATTAGGGAAAAAATAGAAAATTGCTCCATAATATGCTACGAAGGAATATATGCAACGCTGCCATCGCCCATTGAAGTCTAAACAATTTCTCCAAAAGCCAAAAACCCTAACTATCCTCTTCCCAAGGGCTATGAATGTTCATACTTCAATTGCTTTAATCCTCACAATGATCAAAAGCCCTAACTTTATAAAAACAGAAAACAACCCATATACTGCCAAAGCAATGCAGGATTTTAACATAAATTACAAAAACACAACCTCCAAACTTTTAAATTGAATACCCAAAAGAAAATTTCAATAAAGTTGACATATTTAAACCCTAGGTCTTCAAATTTAGGGATAATTACAAACTTACAAATTAATTAAAGAGGTGAGTCGATGGATCGATGAATTAACCGAAGTAGTAGAATAACAACATAGATCGATGAACAGATATAAGAAAGAATAACCTTCATGCGAAGCTGGCGGCGCGTCGTCCCGGGAAGTATTAGACTCCTTCGTCTTGTCCGTTGCTGCTGTCGCCACCACCATTATCGAAAATCTCCGCTTGGAGACCGATTCATCGACCGTGAAAGCTACCCTTTTCGATACCGACTGTAAGACCCCGAATTTTATGAAATAAAAGTATTCAATTTTTCTATTCAGTAAATGGTTACATTGATAAAAGGTTAAAGTTAAGGGTGATATATGTAAATATTTTAAATAAGCAAGTGGTTATAAAATATTCATTGTTGTCGGGGAATATTCGTTTAGTCGTAGAATATTCTTTACTGCTTGGAATATTCGTATGCGGCAGACACGCATCATTTATGGGCCCCATAACGAATAACTGCCGGATGAAGAAAACGACAAATTTGAGTTTTATAAATAACGGCGTAATGGTTACCGTTAACACTGTTTGTGACAACCCCAAAATAGGTCCATTCCATCCAACCCATTACGAATCGCCAAATACATGGTACGAAAACAACTACAACTTTATTACAATAATTGTCGTGTGCAAATACAACAACACATATCTTGTGAGTTTGGATACAAATATATACCAAATGTGACACATGTCCCAACCGTGGACAAGACTCACAAAGGACACCTTACATAAAGGTATAGTCAAAAACGGTTTAGAAACTAAAATCTTTGGGAAGTGCTCAAGAAACCTTCCGTACATGGGAGGCCATGCTTACAGGTTATGATAGATATCATATGGCCATACAATTATCCTTGGTTGACCCAATAGACCCCAAAGAAAAATGAGAAGATTACTATCATATTCTTCCCAATGGTGAGTCTTCTCTTAATTTATCATTATCTCCACTGTCTCAAATTGAGAATTATACTTTAAACAAACACTAAGATTATATAGGTAGTGCTCAAGTAAATATACTCAAGAAAGTGGATGAAGCACAACCCCGCCTCTTATGATGACACGAGGTTGTATGTCATTAGACATCTTGTATGATAATGGCAACACACCCTTCCAACGTTGGGTTCGCCTCTCCTATATGATTCACCAAATATAACTACTAAAAGATGTATACAACACACTTGTTTATATCTGTTTAGGAGAACTCCACAGTAGAGACCACCATTCTATTCCTTGTTACCCCGCTTCCGACCCAAATACACTTTTATTACACGAAAGTAATTGTGAAGCCAAAGGGTGAAAGCACAACTAACTTCGATAAAGAATATCATGACTAAAGATAATTAAATTATCAATAGCCTTCATCCATAACAAATCAGAGATTTAGAACATATGGTAGATGATAAAAATTTCAACCATAGTTGCAGCGGAATGAGCAATCCATTAGAAGAGTCAAATAGACAATACAGTCTATTATCTTCTCCATGTTAAAAGTCCACCAACAATATTTTATCCCTGTAACATCAATCAACAGTTCCTTTCCAAAATTATATGAATATCTCATAATTATAATTGTGATTCTAAATTCCTCTTCGTACCCAGGATGAATATAATTTTCATCACATGTCTTTACCTGAAATATAAAAGATCATGGTTATACCAAATCACAGTTCATGTTCATAATCAAACTAATAAATTCATCTTTGCACTACGGGCCAAAGATATTCATCCACAGTTCATCTTTGCACCACTGGCCAAAGATATTCAACAACAGGTCATCTTTGCACTACGGGCCAAAGATATTCATTAACAGTTCATCTTTACACTACTGGAAAAAGATATTCATCAACAATTCATCATTGCATTACAGGCCAAAGATATTCCTCAACAGTTCATATTTGCACTACAAGCCAAATATATTCATCAACAGTTCATATTTGCATTACAGGCCAAATATATTAATATCTCAAAGAAATATATAATCATTTCAGAATTTATATAAACAATAATTATAACCATGTTGTTCAATTCACCTTTGCATTTAAGCTAAAGATATTCAATTATAAATTTAATGGTCATGACCATACCAGTCACAATTCAATTTTTCACTACTGGCCAAAGAGAACTGTGACGCCCCCAAAATAGGTCCATTCCACCCAACCCATCCTGAGTCGCCAAATACATGGTACAGAAATTACTACAACTTTATTATTACAACAGTAAAACTGTTAGTTTGAATACAAATATTATCTTCTAGACAATATCTATACTCAAATAAATCCTCATTAATTATTCATACACTATTTTACGAAAATAGTGAGGACAAATTAAAACATCTTCCTAGAACCATCACTCCATACCCCGACTCGATCCTCTGCTATGTTCTCACACTCACGAGAAGAAAAATGGAACAAAAAGGAAAAGGGTGAGCTCAATAGCCCGATAAAAAGAACATTATGACTAAGATAATATACAACAAATTATCGTTAGTCTTCAACAGGAAAAATCTAATAGAATCAATAGACAACAAGTTTTAGATCAACAAATGCGTGAAAATAGCAATCCATTGTAAGAGTCACGTAGAGAAAGAATTCTACTTGCCTTCTAAGGTTTAAAAGTCCATCATCAATATTTTATCCTCAAACAACAATCAATATTCATCTTTTACACTACAGCAAAAGATATTCATTTAAATCACCAAATGGTCATGTTCATCTCAACACTGCTCATCTTTTGTACTACGAGCCAAAGATATTCATCGATTAATCGTTCATCTTTGCACTTCTGGGCCAAAGATATTCATCAAAATATCACCATTAAGGACCGAGGATGATGAAAATATTTTTAAGAACGAATCCAAATGAGATAGAAGGACAAATATTAGGGATTCGTACAACGGTTTATCCAAGATCGATAATACTTCATAATAAACGATTTTGAAGCAGAACTCAAAAATAACGATCAAAACATGGATACAATCAAAGATAGTAACCGAAATAGACATCTTGGACAAAAAGAAAATTTTTCATTTTTTGGTGAATAGTGTCGTATTCGTGAATAGTGCCGTATACGTGAATAGTGACCCCAACACAAAAAGATAGAAATTTCACAAAAAACATCTTCACGCTTCGTGAATAGTACTCGTGAATAATGTAACTCGTGAATAAGAACTCATGAATAAGTAACCCACATGAAAAAAAAGTTCCAAATTTGATAAAAAGTTCAACCAATATTTTGGCATAATGATATTGAAGAAAATAATATCATTTGCGAAAGAAATAACATCCTTACCTCAAAATAACCGTATTTACGACCGAATTTCGGTATAGTCTTGTGAAACTCGCACCGTGAGTATAGCAACACTCAAAGTATACTCACAAGAATACGCCGATAATATAGAGAGAAAGAGAAAACTTAGTTTCGGTGTGATTTTCAATTCTAACTTAGCCTCTATTTATAGGAAAATGTTAGAACGCCAAAAGGAGACTAAATTAATAAAATATATTATTATTTATTCAAAATTCCTACCCACATGTTTTGAAAACTCTAGCATGCCTTCTTTGGTCAAAAACATCACCACCCATGTGCCAACAACCACAAAAACGTTTTTCTATATAAAATAATTAAAACTTCCAAAATCAATTATTTGAACTCCTAACTTCAATAATTCATGATAAATAGTCCTTTTTTATCGAAAAATTCGAATCTTCAAGCAATTTTTATAGGAAATTCAATTCTCTACAACTTTTAGTAAGGAAGTTTTTCCAAATTCCAAATGAAATTGACCAAAATCCATAAACGAAGCGATTTTACGATCATAATCAATTTTTGGTCAAGAATTGTGTCCAACACACAAAAACATATGTTAAACATTTAATGCCACAAAAATACTCTTCCTCCTCATATACTCATATATCCCACATTCATTGTAAAAAATATCACCGTTAATATATTATTAAAATAATATATTTAAATGAATTATTTTATCGGAAAAGATAAAATATTAATTTTCAACAATTGTCACATTAAAAATTTTCTCCATCTATATCCACATAAAATAAATATTTTCTTTATCATAATAATTAATAATTAATTATTTAAAATAATATTACGAGAATCACAAGATCGACAACCGTGCGGTAGTTCAGGAAGAGGGGCTTTCCAATAAGGATTTCTCTTCTTGGCAAGGCAATTAGGTGACCAAACCTCTCCTTGTAGAGCGAACTTTCTAGACATTGCCAATAATGTTATCTCGATAATATTATTCAAATAATATGAATTATTGATCCGATAATGGAAAATCATGTCGAGTTGACAATTATTGAAACAATAATAATATAAACTAACAACGCAACAATTATTAAATCAATAAAATATTGAACAAAGAATTCACCGTAATAATAATTATTGAGTAAGGCCTTCTTACGTAAGAATCAATAATTCAACAATACTGCAATAATCACCGTCTTCTTGTCGCGAACCACTTTCGTATTATCGTATTTTAACCACCGTGTAACCCCACGATGTTAATTGCGGTAACAATTTACGTGTTATTTATAAAAACACATACTTGTCGCTTTCCTCATCCGACAGCTTATTCTCAAGTATGGGGCCCACTAATGATCTGCTACTGGTAAATGCGGATATTCCCTTACAAAAAGAATATTCCACGACCAAACGAATATTCCCACAACAATGATGAATATTTTATAACCACTTGCTTATTTTGTAAAATTTAGCATTTTACCCATAATTAACCACATTAATCAAATTACCACCTTATTAATCAAGAATAATAATTAGGAAATTTGATTTTATTTATAAAAATTTGGGGTCTTACAAAGAACCTGAGTCATGATCATACCAATAATCTACCCATCTTTATACTCAAGTCGAAAGAAGAGAATTTCAACATCAGGGTTATAAAAATCTTATATATGATAATAAAATCAATATAATCAATATATAGTTTTAATCTCCAGAGTAATATTCATAAATCAACTATAATTTATTTAGAAAAAAAAACCAATTTTGTAGTGAATAGTACCCGTGAATAGTAACTCATGAACAGTAACTCATGAATAGTAACCCTGACACAAAAAGGTAGAAATTCCATAATAAAATCCATACCAATATTTTGATAGAATGATATTGAAAGAATAACATTTCTTAAACTTATAAACAATTTATTTTAATTGTTTACACTTTAATAAATAATGCATTTAATCATCATAAAATGCCAAACTTATAAGATTTCATCACCAATAACCAAAACCCTCATCAAAAATCTGCATATACCACATAAATGATTCTCAAGCCATAAAATCATATTTTCCAATTTTTTTCCTTCACATAACATATTTAACTCATTTATTCATAACTAGTCCATTTTCATGAAAAATACCAAATCAGTTCTAAAAATATTTCTTTTCTGGGATTTAGCAGAATATAGTCCCATATTGAACATATATTTTTCTTAGAATTTTTAAAATTCATTTACTATTTTTTATATGGCCAAAACCGCTGAATATTTAGACATTTATCATAAATTGTACTTTTATCCAAAAATTCCAAAATTCACAGAGTACACTGATATTATATAGATGTACTCCCAATAAAAATTTCATCAATTTTGGAGTTAACCACAAGGAGTTATAAGCGGTTACTTTTAAAATAGTCTTTTCTCATAAAATTTATAACTCTTAATCTATACATCCAAAAATTGCCATTTTTGGACAAAATCAAGAAAACTCGTCAAGTTATCATTTCAAATTTTTCCAGAATTTTCTGAAAGTCAGAAAAATTACGAAACTTAAAATCATAACAACCCTTAAAATCCCTTAGTATCCCTTACCTTGAAAGAGCAGCACGTCTGACTGGATATCGGATATGACGTTGAAGGAAACTTGCACTGATGAATAGCAACTCACCAAGTATCTAAATACTCACAAAATACACTCCATAATCTAGAGAGAAAACTTGTTTCTGGTGTGATTTTTAATTCTAACTTAGCCCTCTATTTATAGGAAAATTTTAGCAGAATTGACCTGCAACCTGATGGCTTTACCTGCTACTAGTCCCACCCACCACATTTGAAATAAAATTCAGCACATTTCTTCACCAACCACAAGTGGGGCCCACTCACTTCTAGAATTTTCCACCAAAATTATTTATAAACCTAATTTCTGAATCAGTCACCTCTTAAAATTCATAACAAATCATACGTTCATTTTTAGCGGTTCAAAATTTGTGGACATATACTTAACTTATATATGTATAACATATCCAAAAATTACAACGATCCAACGGTCGGATTAAAAATTATAACTCACGCAATATATCTCAAAACACTAATTTAATTTTTAATACCTTCATTCCGACAAAAATACTGATAAAACACCTCAACATTAACTCCTTCATTTTTAACCACAATAAATATATCCAACATTTATATCCACATAAAATAAATATTTCCTTATCATATAAATCAATAATTAATTATTCACAAATAATATTACGAAATCACAATTATGATGATCGATAGTTCCCAGAAGAGGGGCTTTCCAGATAAAATTTCTCACTTCTTGGGCGGCAATTATTAGGTGACCAAGCCTCTCCACGTAACTTTCTAGACATTGCCAATAATGTTATCTAATAATATTATTCAAATAATATGAATTATTGATCCGATAATGAGAAATATTGTGCGTTGATAATTATTGAAACAATGATAATATAAAATATCAACGCAAACAATTATTGAAACAATAAAATAAAATATTAAAGATTAATTCATCGTAACAATTATTGAGTAGTGCCTTCACGTAAGAATCAATAATTCAAAAATATCGTATGTATATCTGGTATCTTTCTTGTGCAGCATGAGCGTATTACTTTATTTTTACCAACCGTATTCCAACAGATGTTAATTCGTAACGATTACGCTAGATTATTTATAAAAACTCAATTTTGTCGTTTTCTTCATCCGATAGTTATTACATTATGGGGCCCACAAATGGTCACTACTGCCGCATTTAATATTCCTCGACAGAAAGAATATTCCACGACCAAACGAATATTCCTCGACAACAATGAATATTTTATAACTACTTGTGTATTTTGAAAAAAAATTCATATATCACCCTTAACTTTAACTTTTATCAATTTAACCATTTACTGAATAGTAATTATAAGAAAAATTGAATACTTTTATTTCATAAATTTTGGGGTCTTACACTGTTGGAATACCCGGTGGTTAAAATCTGATGTCTACGCGTTATTGCACAAAGATGGCACGGTTTTACAGTATTTTTTGAATTATTGATTCTTACGTGAGAAGACACTACACAATAATTGTTACAGTAATTACTATTCAATATTTTATTTTATTAATTCAATAATTGTTGCGTTGATATTTTATATTATTGCTATTTCAATAATTGTCACTGTATAGTATCTCCATTATCAGATAAATAATTCATATTATTTGAATAATATTATTAGATAGATTATTGGCAATGTCTAGAAAGTTCTCACATGTCAAGGAGAGGTTTGGTCACCTAATCATACACCAAGAAGGAGAGAATCCTTATCTAAAGCCCCGCCTTTCCTGTGAACCTGCTCCGTTGTCATTATTGTGATTCTGTAATATTATTTGTGAATAATTAATTATCGATTTATATGATAATGAAATATTTATTTGATGTGGATATAAATGATGGATTTATTTATGTGGTTATAAATGATAGAATTAATGTTGAGGTATTTTATCGATTTTTATCGAATCGAGGTATTAAAAGATCAAATCGATGTTCTTATAGCTTTTATTGTGTGAGTTATAATTTTAATCGACTGCTAGATTGTTGTGATTTTTGGATATATATTATACTTATATAAGTCGATATATGTTCAAAAATTTAAAACTGTTAAATATGAAATGATAATTTTATGAATTTTAAGAGGTATTGATTCGAAATTAGGTTATAAATAATTTTAGTGGAAAATTCTAGAATTGGTGGGGCCCCACTTTTGGTTGGTGAGAAATGTGCTCAATTGAATTTTCAAATGTGGTGAATGAGAATAAGAATAGTAAAGCCATCGCTCGACGCCCCAAAATTAGGTATACGTCACCCATCGTGGTCGCCACTTATAACTACGTAGTACATAAATTCAAATACAACTTAATAATACAACATGCAGTATGCAATACGACAAAACATAAACTGTGAATTCAATACAAATATTGTCTACTAGAGATTATACAAACTCAAAAGGAGTCCTTATTACAATTATTATTACACTATTTCATAGAATAGTGAGGACTACTAATGCTATTGTAAGACCCCAAATTATTAATAAATGAAATTTAATTTCCTCTAATTATTATTTTGAATAGTAAGGGTTGATGTGATTAATATGTTATAGGTAAAATACGCAAATATTTCAAATAAGCAGGTGGTTATAAAATATTTGTGGAATATTCTTACTGTCGGGGAATATTCGTACAATGGCGCAGCCATGTGTGGGCCCCACAACGGAATGCGATTGGAGGAAGATAACGACAAGAATAAGTTATTTATAAATAACGGCGTAGTTGTTACCGTCAATATTGTTGGAATACCCGATGGTTAAAACCGCGATGTCTGGCGTTGTTGCAAGACAAGATGGCACCAGCAGTATTGCACCAATTATTGATTCTTACGTGAAGGCACTACTTTCGATAATTGTTACGATGATATCTTTCAAGATTTTTATTGATTCAATAATTGTTTGCGTTGATATTTTATATTCTTCGTTGCTTTAATAATTGTCAACGCACATTATTTTTCTATTATCGACAATAATTCATATTATCCTAATAATATTATTAGATAACATTATTGGCAATGTCTAGAAAGTTACATCTAAGAAGAGGTTTGGTCATCTAATTGTGCGCCAGTAAGGAGAGATCCTTATTGGAAAGCCCCCTCTATCCTGGGAACTATTTGGTTGTCAATAATGTGATTCTGTAATATTATTTATGAATAATTAATTATTGATTTATATGATGAGAAAAATATTGATTTTATAAGGATATATATGGAGAAAATTTTTAATGTGACAATTGTTGAAAATTAATATTTTATCTTTTTTTAATAAAATAATTCTTTTAAATATATTATTTTAATAATATATTAACGATGATATTTTTACAATGAATGTGGGATATATGAGTATATGAGGAGGAAGAGTATTTTTGTGGCATTAAATGTTTAACACATGTTATTGTGTGTTGGTGGACACAATTATTGATCGAAATTTGATTATAGCCTGTAAAATCGCCCGTTTGTGAATTTCGGTCAATTTTTGTTTGGAATTTGGAAAAACCTTCTTCTGCAAAATTGTAGAGAATTGAATTTCCTATAAAAAAAAAACTCGCGAGATTCAAATTTTCTGATAAAAGGACTATTTATTATGAATTATCGAAGTTTGAGTTAAAATAATTGATTTTGGGAGTTTTAATTAATTATTTTGAGAAAAACATTTTTGGTGAGTTTGTGAACCTCATTTAACATGTCTTATGGTTGAAATCAGATTTCAAAGGTGGGCTAAGGAATTTTGTTTATAAATAATATTATTATATTCAATTTTTTACTTTGGTGTTCTAAGCATTTTTCTATAAATAGGGAGCTTAGGTTAGAATTGAAAATCACACCAAAAACTTAAGTTTTCTCTATTTTCTCTCTCGATATTTTGAGCGTATTCTTGTGAGTATACTTTGAGTGTTGATATACAATCTGCAAGTTCAAGTCATAGCCTATATCCTGTTTCAACTAAGAAATCTTGTCTTTTCGAGGTAAGGATGTTATTTTCTTAGTAAGTGATATTATTTCTTCAATATCATTATCTTAAATATTGGTTGGAACTTTTATCAAATTTGGAACTTTTTCATGTCGGAGTTACTATTCATGAGTTACTATTCACGAAGCATGATGATGTTTTTGTGAAATTTCTATCTTTTGGTGTCAGAGTTACTATTCACGATATCAAGACTATTCATGAATCGACACAATTCACGAAAAAATTAAAATTTTCCTTTTTCGTCTAAAATATCTACTTATGGATACTAGCTTTGATTGTATCCATGTTTTGATCATTTTGAATTTTACTTGATGATGATTATTTATGAAGTATTTTTGAACTCGGATTGTTTAAAATACGAATCCATAATACTTGTTCTTTTGTTTCACTTTGAGTCGTTTTCTTTAAAATTATTTTCATCATCCTCGGTCTAAATGATGATGTTCTTGAATATCTTTGTCCAGTAGTGCAAAGATGATTGATTTTCGATGAATATCTTTGGCCTTTAGTGCAAAGATGAGCAGTGTTGAGATGAACATGACCGATCGATGAATATCTTTGGCTCAGTAGTGCAAAGATGAATATTTGATTTGAGATGAATATTGATTGATGTTACAGGATAAAATATTGATGATGGATTTGTTAAATTCATAGATTATAGTAGATTTCATTCTCTACGTACCTCTTACATGAATTATTATTTCCGCAGCGAATATTGATCTGAAACTTGTTGTCTATTGTATTCTATCAGATTTTTCCCTGTTGAAGACTAACGATAATTTGTTCTATATTATCTTAGACATAACATTCTTTACTTGGCTAGTTGAGCTCACCCTTTCCTTTTGTTCCATTTTTCTTCCCAGGAAGCGAGATTATAGCAGGAACTAGTCGGGGTGTGGAGTGATGGTTCTAGATAGTTGTTTTAGTAGTCCTCACTATTCTGTAAAATAGTGTATCAATAATGAGGATTTATTTGCATGTGGATATTGTCTAGAAGATAATATTTGTATTTAAACTCATAGTATATAGGTTGTCGTATTTTGCACGATAAATGTATTAATAAAGTTGTAGTTATTTCTGTACCATGTTATTGACGACTCAGAATGGGTTGGGTGGAATGGACCTATTTTGGGGGCGTCACACTGTAATATTATTTGTGAATAATTAATTATTGATTTATATGATAATGAAATATTTATTTTATGTGGATATAAATGATGGATTTATTTATGTGGTTATAAATGAAGGAATTAATGTTGAGGTATTTTATCAGTATTTTATCGGATTGGAGGTATTAAAAGATCAAATCAATGATTCTTACTGACTTTTATTGTGAGTTATAATTTTTAATCTGACCATTGGATCGTTGTGATTTTTGGATATGTTATACATATATAAGTTGAGTATATGTTCACAAATTTTGAACCGTTAAAAATAAGCGTATAATTTGTTATGAATTTTAAGAGGAGACTGATTCAGAAATTAGGTTATAAATGATTTTAGTGGAAAATTCTAGAATTGGTGGGCCCCACTTTTGGTTAGTGAAAAATGTGCTCAATTGAATTTTCAAATGTGGTGGGTGGGAATAGTAGCGAGTAAAAGCCATCGGTGTTGCAGTTAAAAAGTTAAGTCTGTTTTGCGTCTTTAACATTTTCCCTATAAATAGATGGCTAAGTTAAATTGAAATTCACACCGAATTCATAAGTTTTCTCTTTTTCTCTCTAGATTATCGAGTGTATTTTGTGAGTATTTAGATACTTGGTGAGTTCTTTATTCATCGCTGCAAGTTTTCTTCAAATATACATCCGATATCCAAAGTGTTGCTCTTTTGAGGTACGGGATAGTAAGGGATATTAAGGGATGTTATATTCTTCATAATGATGTTATTCTTTCAATATCATTATACTAAAATATTGGTATGGATTTTATTGTGAAATATCTACCTTTTTGAGTCGGGTTACTTATTCACGATACTTCTAAGCACTATTCACGATACGACAATTATTCATGCATATAGGCACTATTTACGTTATATGACATTATTTACGATATCTGATCTATATATATCTGAATACGAAAGTACTATTCATGAGTTACTATTCATGAGTTACTATTCACGGGTACTATTTACGACAAAATTGGTTTCTTTTTCTAACCAAATTATAGTTGAGTTATGAATATTACTCTTGAGATTAAATCCATGTTTTGATCATATTATTTTTATTATCATATATAACATTTTTATAATCTTAGTGATGAAATTTCTCTTTGACTTGAGTGTAAAGATGGATAGATTATTGGTATGATCATGACTAGGGTTCTCTTTGGTCAGTAGTGCAAAGTTGAATTGTTGACTAGTATGATCATGACCATTGAATTTATAATTGAATATCTTTAGCTTAAGTGCAAAGGTGAAATGATCAACATGGTTATAATTATTGTTTATATAAATTTTGAAATTATTATATATTTCATTGAGATATTAATATATTTGGCCTGTAGTGCAAATATGAACTGTTGATGAATATCTTTGGCATGTAGTGCAAAGATGAACTATTGATGAATATCTTTGGCCCGTAGTGCAAAGATGACTTTGTTGTTGAATATCTTTGGCACGTAGTGCAAAGATGATCATTGTTGAATATCTTTGGCCTGTAGTGCAAAAGATGAATCTGTTAATGAATATCTTTGGCCCGTAGTGCAAAGATGAATTTATGAGTATGATTATAAACAGGAACTGTGATTTGGTATAACCATGATCTTTGATGTTTCAGGTAAATAGAGGTGATGTTTCAGGTATAAACTATTTTAGAAATTAGAATATTTGGGAAGTGCTCAAGGAAACCTTCGTACATGGGAGGTCATGCTTCTAGGTTATGATAGATATCATATGGCCACAGAATTATCCTTGGTTGACCCAATAGACCCCAAAGAAAAACGAGAAGATTACTATCATATTCTTCCCAATGGTGAGTCTTCTCTTGATTTATCATTATCTCCACTGTCTCAAATTGAGAATTATACTTCAAACAAACACCAAGATTATATAGGTAGTGCTCAGAATATACTTCAAAGAAGTGGATGAGCACAACCCCGCCTTTTATGATGACACGAGGTTGTATGTCATTAGACATCTTGTATGATAAAACACCTCAACATTAACTCCTTCATTTTTAACCACGATAAATATATCCAACATTTATATCCACATAAAATAAATATTTTCTTATCATTTAAATCAATAATTAATTATTCATAAATAATATTACAGAATCACAATTATGACAATCAGTAGTTTCTCGGAAAGAGGGGCTTTCCAATAAGAATTTCTCTTCTTCTGCCGCAATTAGGTGACCAAACCTCTCCTCGATGTAACTTTCTAGACATTGCCAATAATGCTATCTAATAATATTATTCAAATAATATGAATTATTGATCCGATAATGAGAAATATTGTGCGTTGATAATTATTGAAATAACAATAATAATATAAAATATCAACGCAGCAATTATTGAATCAATAAAATAAAATATTGAATAAGAATTCTCGTAATAATTATTGAGTAAAGGCCTTCTTATGTAAGGATCAATAATTCAAAATACTGTGTAAAAATCGTAATCTTCATTATGCAAACACGCGTATTCATCGTATTTTAACCACCGGGTATTCCAACAATGTTAATTCAGAACGATTACGCTGTTATTTATAAAAACATAATTTTGTCATTTTCTTCATCCGACGCTTATTCACATTATGGGGCCCATAAATGGTCAAGCTACCACATACGAATAATTCCACAAAAAGAATATTCCACGACCAAAACGAATATTCCCAACAAACAATGAATATTTTATAACCACTGTGTATTTTGAAAAAAAATTCATATATCACCCTTAACTTTAACTTTTATCAATTTAACCATTTACTGAATAGGAAAATTGAATACTTTTATTTCATAAAATTCGGGGTCATACAATCTCCCCTCCTTATAACATTTCGTCCCCGAAATTTACGTACCTGGTATTTCAAAGAGTTGATAATACCTTACTTCCATTTCAGATTCCATCTTCCCTATCATCATGATTTCTCCATTGCTCATCTCCTGTATTTCAGATATCATTCTAGAATACAGCTTCAAAACAAGGGTTAATTGAATAAATTAACATATCACATAATATCCCGATATTATGACTGACCAACAAATAAGCTTAGGTAGGACACACTAGCGAAGGATTTACTAATCTCTCCCCTCCTAGTTCGATTCTCCGATCTCCGCCAGAGATCATATCCCTAAGCTCTGATACCAAATATGACAACCCCAAAATAGGTCCATTCCATTAAACCCATTCTGAGTCCCCAAATACATGGTACAAAAAACAACTACAACTTTTTTACAACAATTATCGTGCAAAATACAACAACACATATGCTGTGAGTTTGGATACAAATATATACCAACTGTGACTCTCATCCCAACCTTGGATAGCACGTCACAATGACACCTACATAAAGGTATTGTCAAAAACTGTTTTAGAAATTAGAATCTTTGGGAAGTATTCAAGGAAACCTTCGTATATGGGAGACCATGCTTCTAGGTTATGATAGATATCATATGGCCACATTGCAGAGACCACCGCTTATTTCCTCATGTTACCCCTTCGACCCAAATACACTTTTATTACACGAAAGGAATTGTGAAGCAAAAGGGTGAAAGACAACTAACTTTCAAGAAAGAATATCATGACTAAAGATAATTAAATTATCAATAGCCTTCATCAATAACAAATCGTAGATTTATAACATATGGTAGATGATAAAATTTCAACCATAGTTCGGCAAACGAACGAGCAATCCATTAGAAGAGTCAAATAGACAATACGATACCTATTATCTTCCATATTAAAAGTCCACCAACAATGTTTTATCCTCAGTAACATCAATCAACGCCTTTTCACAATTATATGAATATCTCATAATCATAATTGTGATTCTAAATTCTCTTCGCACTCCGTGGATGAATATAATTTTCATCATATGTCTTTACCAAACATCAAAGATCATGGTTATACCAAATCACGCTTCTATTCATAATCATACTAATAAATTCATCTTTGCACTACGGGCCAAAGATATTCATCCACATTCATCTTCGCACTAATCGACCAAAGATATTCAATAACATCATCTTGCACTACGGGCCAAAGATATTCATTATGATTCATCTTTTTACTCATCGCCAAAGATATTCATCAACAATTCATCTTTGCACTACAGCCAAAGATATTCCTTAACAGCTCATATTTGCACTACAAGCCAAATATATTAATATCTCAAAGAAATATATAATCATTTCAGAATTTATATAAACAATAATTATAACCATGTTGATCAATTCACCTTTGCACTTAAGCTAAAGATATTCAATTATAAATTCAATGGTCATGATCATACCAGTCACAATTCAACTTTTCACTACTGGCCAAAGAGAACCCTAGTCATGATCATACCAATAATGTGACGCCCCCAAAATAGGTCCATTCCATCCAACTCATTCTGAGTCGCCAAATACATGGTACAGAAATAACTACAACTTTATTATTACAACATATAAACTGTGAGTTTAAATACGATATTTCCATCTGATAATATCCACACGCAAATAAATCCCCATCATAATTATTGATACATTATTTTACAAAAATGGTGAGGACTACTAAACAACTCTCTCTGTAACCTTCATTCCATACCCCCACTAAAGACTTCGCTACATTCTCGCCTCCTGAGAAGAAAAATGGAACAAAAAGGAATAGGGCAAATTATCGTTAGTCTTCAACAGGGAAAAATCTAATAGAATACAATAGACAACCAGTTTTAAATCAACAACTGCAGCGGAAACAACAATTCATTAGAAGAGTTAAGTAGAGAATGCAAACTACTATCTTCTATATATGAATTTAAAAGTTCATCGTCAATATTTTATCCCTGTAACATCAATCAATATATATCTAGAATCAAATATTCATCTTTGCACTTCTGAGCCCAAAGATATTCATCATTAATCATGTTCATCTAAACACTGCTCATCTTTGCACTACGGCCAAAGATATTAATCGATCATTATATTCATCTCAACACTGCTCATCTTTGCACTACGGGCCAAAGATATTCATCAAGAAATCATTCATCTTTGCACTACAAAGCCAAAGATATTCATCAAGAAATCATTCATCTTTGCACTACAGGCCAAAGATATTCAAAGAATATCATCATTTAGGGACCGAGGATGATGAAAAATATTTTAAAGGAAACGAATCCAAAGGAAAACAAAAGAACAAATATTAAGGATTCGTATTTTAAACAATCCAAGTTCAAAAATACTTCATATGTAATCGAGTGGAGTAAAATTCAAGAATGATCAAAACATGGCTACAATCAAAGCTAGTATCCATAATAGATATTTTGGAAAAAAGAAAAAATTCATTTTTCTATGAATAAAGGTCGTGATTCGTGAATAGTCTTAGTATCGTGAATAAGAACTCGACACCAAAAGATAGAAATTTCACAAAAAAACATCTTCACGCTTCAGTAAATAATACTCATGAATAAGAACTCGTAAATAGTAACTCATGAATAAGAACTCGTGAATAATAACCCCAACATGAAAAAATTCCAAATTTGATAAAAAATTCCAACTAATATTTCAAAGATAATGATATTGAAGAAATAATATCATTTTCGAATAAAATAACATCCCTTACCTCGAAAGATCAAGATTTTAAATTGAAACACAGGATATAAAGGCTATGACTTGAACTTGCAATCAGATAAGCAATACTCAAAGTATACTCAAAATACTAACAAGAATACGCTCGATATTATAGAGAGAGAAATATAGAGAAAACTTCAGTTTCTGGTGTGATTTTCAATTCTAACCTAAGCACCCTATTTATAGGAAAATGCTTAGAACACCAAAATAGAAAATTTAATAAATTAATAATTATTATCAAATTTTGTCTACACCCACTTTGAATTCAGATTTTCAGCATGCTTAACAACACATGAGCCCACCAACCCACCATAAAAACGTTTTTGTTATTTTAAACAATTAAAACTTTCAAAAATCAATTATTTCGGAACTCTGGAACTTCAATAATTCACAATAAATAGCCCTTTTATCAGAAAATTAGAATCTCGCAACTGTTTATAAGAAATTCAATTCTCTACAATTTTGCAGAAGAAAGTTTTTCCAAATCCTAAACAAAAATTGACCGAAATCCATAAACGAGAGATTTTACAGGCTATAATCAAATTTCAGTCAAGAAATGGGGTCCACCGACACACAAAACATGTGTTAAACAACTTTTGCAACAAAAATACTCCTCAGAGGATATACTCATATATCTCACATTTATTGTAAAAATATCATCATTATTATATTATAATAATATAATAAAATATTATTTTATCAGAAAAGATAAAATATCAATTTTTTAACAATTGTCATTTTAAAAATTTTCTCCATCTATATCCACATAAAATCAATATTTTCCTCATCATATAAATCAATAATTAATTATTCACAAATAATATTACAGAATCACAAAGACTTTGGCAATTAAGTAGCTCCTCAGAAAGAGGGGCTTTCCAATAAGGATCTCTCTTCTTGGCGCAAGTAATTAGGTGACCAAACCTCTCCTTGTATGTAACTTTCTAGACATTGCCAATAATATTATCCAATAATATTATTCAGATAATATGAATTATTGTCTCAGATAATGGAAAATAATTGTGTAATGACAATTTATTGAAACAACAAGAAATATAAAATATCAATACAAAGAATTATTGAATCAATAAAATAAAATCTTGAATAATAATTCATCGTAACAATTATTGAGTAGTGCCTTCACGTACGTAAGAATCAATAATTGGTGCAATACCGCATGCGCCATCTTCTTGTTGACGCGCGATAGTGTGTTTTAACCACCGGTATTCCAACAAATAATTGTGAATAACTACGCCTGTTATTTATAAACAACTTATATTTGTCGTTTTCTTCATCCAATCGCTTTCCGTTATGGGGCCCACAAAGATCACATATCGTCGCATTTAATATTCCACGACCAAACGAATATTCCCAAACAATAATGAATATTTTATAACCACTTGCTTATTCAAATATTTATGTATTTTACCCATAACTATCCACATTAATCAAATCAATCCTTACTATTTCAAAATAACAAATAGAGGAAAATAAATTTCATTTATTAATAATTTGGGGTCTTACAAATAATCTACTCATCTTTACACTCCAGTGAAAGAGAATTTCAACATCAGGGTTATAAAAATATTATATATGATAATAAAATCAATATAATCAATATATAGTTTTAATCTCCAGAGTAATATTCATAAATCAACTATAATTTGGTTAGAAAAAGAAACCAATTTTGTAGTGAATAGTACCTGCTATAATAGTAACTCCTAATAAGAACTCATGAATAGTAACCCCGACATAAAAAGGTAGAAATTCCACAATAAAATCCATATCAATATTTCGGTATAATGATATTGAAAGAATAACATTTCTTAAACTTATAAATAATTTATTTTAATTGTTTACACTTTACTAAATAATACATTTAATCATCATAAAATGCCAAACTTATAAGATTTCATCACCAATAACCAAAACCCTCATCAAAAATCTGCATATACCACATATATGATTCTCAAGCCATAAAATCATATTTTTTCAATTTTCTTCCTTCACATAACATATTTAACTCATTTATTTATAACTAGTCTATTTTCATGAAAAATACCAAATCAGTTCTAAAAATATTTCTTTTCTGGGATTTAGCAAAATATAGTCCCATATTGAACATATATTTTTCTTGGAATTTTTAAAATTAATTTACTATTTTTCATATGGCCAAATCCGCCGAATATTTAGACATTTATCATAAATTGTACTTTTATCCAAAAATTCCGAAATTCACAGAGTACACTGATATTGTATAAATTTACTCCCAATAAAAATTTTATCAATTTTGGAGTTAACCATAAGGAGTTATAAGCGGTTACTTTTCAACAATTTCAATAATTTTTGAACCATTCACCTCTTAAAATTCATAACAAATCATACGTTCATTTTTAACGGTTCAAAATTTGTGGACATATACTCAACTTATATATGTATAACATATCCAAAAATTACAACGAGTTACTATTCACGAGTTACTATTCACGAGTTACTATTCACGAGTTACTAATCACGAGTTACTATTCATGAGTTACTATTCACGTATTACTATTCACGAGTTACTATTCATGGGGTACTATTCACCCGTAAAATATATTTCTTTTCGGTCCAAATTATTTTTGGGTACAATATTATTTCATGAGGAGATGTCTTAATTTTTCGGCCAGTTGGTTGAAATTATAATAAGAAATCAATATGGATCGTTGATTTAAACTTTTAATAAGTAATTTGTCCCTTCCGCTTTTCCAAGAGTTATTTGTCCCTTCGCTTTTCCAAGGGTTATTTGTCCTTTCAATTTTCCAAGAGTTATTTGCCCTTTCTTGTTTCAAGAGTTAATTGCCCTTCATGAATAGTAGTTGTCTCTTCAATATTACCAAGAGTCATTTTGACCCTTCGTTAAGACCAAGAGCCACTTTCAGTTCTTCTATAAATAGAAGCTCATTCCTTCATTATTTCTTATGAATTCACTGAAACTCTAGAGAGAGAAATTATAGAGAGAAAGAAGAAAAGTATTATGCCACTTCACTACTTCAGTTTTTTAAGGTAGGGAATATTATTTGTTGTACTCGTAGGGAGTATTATTTCTTTCTTATCTATGAAGAGAACTTTTGTTATTCCATTCTTATTATTCTGTTGGAATAACTCAGATACGCTGCTACCTTATACTTGGTGAAATTCTTCATTGTTCCATTCTTTATCATTCTCATTGGAACATCCTGTCTGCAGTATGTTTCTACGCGGGACCGTGTTCCGCCTTTTTATTAATCATTGAATATCTTGTTCGTATGCGTTTCTACGCCGGACCGGTTTCGCTCTTTATTATTCTGCTGGATTATCCTCATGCGTTTTTTTTACCGGACTCGATTCCGCTTTTATTATTCATTGGAATATCCTCGTCTGCATGCGTTTTACGCGGGACTGATTCCGTTATTTATTATTCTGTTGGAATAACTCGCATGCAATGCTTCATCGTATGCCCGGTGATTTCTTTTGTTATTCCATTCCTTATTATACTCAAATTGGTTAAAGTTTTTACTTATACTCCATGAAAATAGTGAAATATCCTTGATATTTCAAGGCTTCATCCAAAGATCTTTCGTGGAAATATTCTTCCGAGCATTCTTGAATTTTACTCTACAAAACAAATCATGTTGACAATTTGGACGTTATTAGTTCTCGGATAAAATAATTCTTGAACTTGTTTTATTGAATTCTTATATCATTGTCATCATCCTCATGTTTATATTTTGTTGAAAGTCATATGTGGCCTATAAAGTGCATAGATGGACTTGGTATGATTATGACACTGAGGATTATTCTTTGTAATCATGAATCGTAATGTTACAAATGATGTGGTAAAAGTCCTCATTGGCTGTAGAAGTGCATTGATGGACAGTTGTTGGCATGATCATGACCATTAATGAATACACAAATATTCTTGGCCCGTAGTGCATGGATAATTGTGGTCGTGATACTAAAGAATATCATCGTCGTAGTATGTAAGGTGATTCGATGATGTGGATTATTTATTAAGCTAAGTCCCAAATGATAAAAGTGATGAAAAACCTTCTAAATCATAAAAGATAGTAGATTTTATTCTCTACTTGACTCTTTTAATGGATTACTTGTTCACGCAGCTTAAACTTAATGGTTGTTATATCATCGCTTTAACACCGTGAAGGCTAACGATAAATTATTCGCATTATCTTAGTCATAATATTTCTTCTTGGGCTAGTTGAGCTCACCTTTCTTTCACCGTTTTCTTCTTGTGAAATGTGAACGTAATTTCAGGGACTAGTCGGGAACACAGTGATGGTCCTAGATGGTACATTAGTAGTCCTCACTATTCGTGAAATAAAGTGATAATAATTATAATGAGGACTCCTTTTGAGTTTGTATAATCTCTAGTAGACAATATTTGTATTCAAACTCACAGCTTTATGTTTTGTCGTATTATACATGACGAGTTGTATTATTAAGTTGTATTTGAATTACATACCATGTATCTGGCGACTCAAGATGGGTGATGTATATCTAATTTTGGAGTCGTCACAGTTGATATCAAAGCTTAGGGATATGATCCCTGGCTGAGATGTGAGACAAGAACTAGGAGGGGAGAGACAGGGAATTCCTTCGCTAGTATGACCTACCTAAGTTTATGTGGTATTTAATTGTTCGGTCAGAGTATATGGATAATATGTGACATGTTAATTAACCTTTATTTTTTGGCAGTATCTTAAAATGACATCCGAGAATATTGAGAATAGCAATGGAGCACAGGAGACCGTTGATTCTCCACAGATCAATAATCAGGACAATGTGCAACAGGATGGCGATAATCCTCCTGTAAACAACAACACTGATTAATTGATAAACGACGGTACATTTAGGAGTTTTTTAGAATTCATGCAATATCAGGCAAAGGCGGCTCCTGTTCATAATACAGGAGGAAACAATGGCAACCCAAGTTGGTCACCGCTAAGCAATTCAAGGAGCTGGGACCACCGGAGTTTTTGGGAAAGCCAGAACCACTTAAGGCGAGACGCGTGGTTAAAGCAGATCACCAAGATATTTGATGTCTTGGGATGCTTTTGGAGAGCAAAGGTTCCTTTGCCACCTTTTATGTTGCGTGAAGAGGCGGATCACCGGTGGAAATCAGAAAACGTATCAAATGACTAACGCACTCAAGATGTCTTGAGTTCCAAGAGTCGCTCAATGACAAGTACTTTCCCGAAAGCATTCGTCATCACGTGAAGGAGGTGGAATTTATCAAGTTGGACCAAAACAACATGGACCGTGTCGCAACACGGCCAAGTTCACGAGTTGTCCCGATTTGTGTCCCACTCGGTGGATAATGAAGAGAGAATGACGCGGATATTTTAAGAGGTTTGAAGTCGAGATACGTCAACATCTTATTTCTTATAAACCGTGTTTGTATTCAGATGTTGTAAATAGGGCTCGATTAGTGGAAGCCTAACGAGTCAACGTGAACGAAAAGAGAAAGCAATTAAACAAAATGATAATACCAATTAGAAGCGATCATCGAGCGGTGACAACAAGCGTGAAGGAATCAACATGCCGAAAATGGTAACCACTTCCTATGGTAATCATGGTCAAAACAATAAGAATGGACATTTTAAGAAGAGGAGATTCAACAATGATGGAAAGACGTCAAAGACCAAAGACCCGTTGTTAAGGAAGGAGAACGACCACCTATCATATGCTTTAAATGCGAGGGAGGGGACATATCGGTCAAACTAGCGATGCCATCCAAAGCGTGTTATAATTGTGGAAGAGAAGGTCACTTAGCCCGATTTTGTCGCTCACCAAAGACAAGTTCAACTAGATGGAGGCACCAAAGGTCATTCCCGCAAAAAGTCAAAGCCAATAGTTTAAGAGAGAGTTTTTTTTTTTCGTGACGAGGAATCAATAAAATTATCACGGGTATGTTAGTCATAAACTCTCTTGCAAAGTCTATACCAGTATTAGATACCCCTGCTTCTACTCACTCTTTTATTGCACCTAGTTGTGTTCAATGTTTGAAGTTAACTCCGGAGAAGTTAGACTTTGATATATCTGTTTAAACTCAGTTGGGAGAAACCTTCGTTACCTCCACTATTTATAAATCTTGTTCAAATCAACACTTTCACGTTACCTGTCAATCTTATCTCTTTGAAAATACTTGCCTTTGATGTGATTTTTGGAATCAATTAGTTAACGACTCATCATGTTTTTCGTAAGGTTGTTAGTTTTCATATTCCTAACCAACCTGTTATGCGAATTCAAGCAACCAAACCACTAAAGTCAATCATGGTCATATCAAGCCATAAGTAAAGAGCCCTGGTCCTTTCGTTGTTGACTTCCTTGAGTGGAATGCACCGAAGCCAAACTTTCTGTAGGCGACGTCGTGAATGACGATGGCAAGTTGATAGGTATCAATGTAACGTACTATCCAAGTCTTGGATGAGAGCCACAATTTTGAATGATATTTCTATTGTTAATAAATTTCCTGACGTATTCTTGAAGACTTATTAGCCTACCCCTAGAACGTGAAATCGAATTTTGTATTGACCCCAGTACAAAACCCCATTTTTAAAACCCTCAAATATTTCTTTACTTAACACGAACGTAACATGCGCCAAAGACGTTGGCTCGAGCGGTTGAAGATTACGATCGTACCATTCAATACCATCGTGGGAAAGCGAACGTGGTAATGACGCGCGTTGAGTAGAAGATCATTATCGTTTATTGAGTGCGATGTTTGTTAACACTAAGACCCATTTCGTACGACTTACAAATGATGAAGATAGAGTTAAAGACTCTAGGAACCCACGTGAAGATAACGAATATACGAGTAGAATTAATCGACTTTAATCGATAAAGTTAAAGCCGCTCAAGCTACACACCCGGAGATGATGAATGTGAAGAATGAAGAAGGTTCAAGAAGGGATTATTCTAGAAGCAAGAATCGACAAATAGAGTAAATCTCAACCCTCTATTTAATTAACCCATTTGAAATCCTTGATGAAGTAAGAACTGTGGCCTATAGACTCGTTTTACCGCCAAGTATGTCGCGTGTTCATAACGTTTTTCACGTATCGATGTGACGTAAATATGTGGACGACCCGAACCACATTATTAATTTAGAACCGGACCAGATAACGGATGATTTAACGTTTGAGGAGATACGTATTAAAATCTTGGATAAGAAGAATCGTATTCAACACTCAAAGGTTATACCTCAAGAGTTAGAATTTGAAATGAAGTCGAGGTATCCTCACCTCTTCGGCATACCAGGTACGTACGTAAATTTCAAAGGCGAAATTTCATAAGGAGGGGAGATTGTGAGACCCCAGATTTTATGAATAAAGACTTAATTTTCTCGAAATATTTTTTTGAATATTATGGTGTGGGTTTGAGATAGTGTTATAGTTGTGGGTAGTATTTATAAATTTTAAAAAGTATGCAAGTTGTTGTATAATATTCGATTGGTCAGGGAATATTCTTTTTGTCGGGGAATATCCGTACGACGGCGCAATTATTGGTGGACCCCACAACGGAATTATTGTCGGATTGAGAAAACGACAAAAATATTTTTATGAAAATAACGGCGAAAGTGTTACCGTTAAAACTGTTAAACTACTTTCTAGGAGTAAAAGTACAAAGAATACGCTGTGGTTGCATAAGAGCACACCTGTATTGTTTATTGATTCTTACGTGATAAGTCACCGGTTATACTCAATTATCGCACGATGAATTCTTCGTGATCATATCTCTCTATATTATATTGATTCAATTATTGTTACAGTATCATCTGCATAATATGATATATTATTAAATTAATAATTTAGACGACAAAGTTATTCATATTATTATTTGTAATATTGACAATGTCTAGAAGTTCTGTCAAGGAGAGGTTTGGTCACTTAATCATGCGCTAATAGGAGAAATCCTTATTGAAAGCCCCTCTTCTCGGGAACGACACGGTTGTTAAATATTGTGAATTATAATATTAATGATGAATAAGTTCGTGTTAATTAAAGATGAATTTTATAGTTCCATTGTGTAGAATTATTTGTGTTAGTGGAAATCGACATTTGTGTTAATAATAATTGATGTCTGGAGGTTATATTGTTCAATCTGATTCTGTTATTTATTATTCTGTTAGAATAACCTGCCTGTGCGGTCTATCGCATGCCTGGTGATTTCTTTTGTTATTCCATTTCTTATTATACTCAGTTAGTTAAAGTTTTGACTTCTATACTCCATGAAATTAGTGGAATATCTTTGATATTTGCACTTCATCCAGTATCTTTTCGTGGAAATATTCTTCCGAGCATTTTTTGAATTTTACTCTACAAAACAAAGATCATGTTGACAATTTGACGTTATTAGTTCTCGGATAAAATAATTCTTGAACTTGTTTTATTGAATTCTTATATCATTGTCATCATCCTCATGTTTATATTTTGTTGAAAGTCATCTATGGCCTATAAGACATAGATGGACTTGGTATGATTATGACCAGGATTATTCTTGTAATCATGACCGTAATGTTACAAATGATGTGGTAAAAGTCCTCATTGGCCGTAGTGCATTGATGGATAGTTGTTGGCATGATCATGACCATTAATGAATACACAAATATTCTCGCCCGTAATGCATGGATAATTGTGGTCGTGATACTAAAGAATATCCTCGGTCGTAGCTGCGGGGTGATTCGATGATGTGGATTATTTATTGTCGAGTCCCAAATGATAAAAGTGATGAAAACCTTCTAAATCATAAAAGATAGTAGATTTTATTCTCTACTGACTCTTTTAATGGATTGCTTGTTCCACTGCAGCTTAAACTTGATGGTTGTTATATTGTATCGCTTTAACAATCGTTGAAGGCTAACGATAAATTATTCGCATTATTTTAGTCATAATATTTTTACCGGGCTAGTTGAGCTCACCCTTTCTTTCACCGTTTTCTTCTCTTGAAATGAGAATGTAGTTGGGACTAGTCGAGAACAGAGAGTGATGGTCCTAGATGGTGCATTAGTAGTCCCCACTATTCGTGAAATAGTGTGATAATAATTGTAATGAGGACTCCTTTTGAGTTTGTATAATCTCTAGTAGACAATATTTGTATTCAAACTCACAGCTTTATGTTTTGTCGTATTGTACCCCACAACAGATTATTAAGTTGTATTTGAATTACGTACTATGTATCCATGACTCAAGATGGGTGATGTATACCTATTTTTGGGTCGTCACATCAATAATTAATTATTCACAAATAATATTACGAATCATAATTATGACAACCAGTAGCTTCCTGTGAAAGCAGGGGCTTTCCAATAAGAATTTCTCTCACCTCCGCGCCAAGAATTAGGTGACCAAACCTCTTCTTGATGTAACTTTCTAGACATTGCCAATAATGCTATCTAATAATATTATTCAAATAATATGAATTATTGATCCGATAATGAGAAATATCAGGCAAAGGATAATTATCAAACAACAATAATATAAAATATCAACGCAAAGAATTATTGAATCAATAAAATAAAATATTGAATAAATAATTACGTAATAATTATTGAGTAGTGCCTTCTTATATAAGGATCAATAATTCAAAAATACTATGTAAAACCGCGTGCTATCGCAAAAAACGCACGTATTATTTTATATTTTAACCACCGGTATTCCAACAAAGTTAATTCATAACGATTACGCAAGTTATTTATAAAAACTTAATTTTGTCGTTTTCTTCATCCGATAGCTATTCTCACATTATGAGGCCCCACAAATGGATTGTTGTTGAATATTCTCCGAATAAAAAGAATATTTCACGACCAACGAATATTCTCGATAATAATGAATATTTTATAACCACTTGTGTATTTTGAAAAAATTATATATCACCCTTAACTTTAACTTTTATCAATTTAACCATTTACTGAATAGGAAAATTGAATACTTTTATTTCATAAAATTTGGGGTCTTACAAGGTACGTATATTTCGGGGATGAAATTTCATAAGGAGGGGAGATTGTAAGACCCCGAATTTTATGAAATAAAAGTATTCAATTTTTCTATTCAGTAAATGATTAAATTGATAAAAGGTTAAAGTTAATGGTGATATATGCAAATATTTTAAATAAACAAGTGGTTATAAAATATTCATTGTTGTCGGAGAATATTTGTTTAGTCGTAGAATATTCTTTCTGTCGGAGAATATTCGTACGACGGCACAATACATATTTTGTTATATGTATCCAAATCACACTCAAAACACTGTATTATAGAAAAATTTCTGTTCCATAAAATATTAAACTTCTTTTTTTAGTTGTTTTAAAAAAAAGCAAAAAAAAATCTCCGCATTTTAACAAAATACGGGAGTCCGAACCTGATATATTAGCAACAGTTCAGTGCCTCCGGCACTATAACCGGTGGGATTTATCCCAAACTTTGGACGGTCAGATGATTTATTAAGATGAGCGAGAAATTCAAAATTATTTATATTTTATTATATATATATATATATATATATATATAGAACGGATATAAAACATACATTTTAAATAATATACTATAATTAAAATTACGTTATTTTGAAGATTTTTTTAAAAAATAAAATAATATTAAAAGAGAGTGATCCTACTTAATTCTTTTTAATGTAATTCAAGGTAAAAAATTTCGTTACACTTTCTTTAATTGAGTTTTAGTGTGTTTGTAAGCTTTTATTTGAGGGGAAGAGGAGATTTGGAGGTAAAATTAATTTTATTTTTGACTCAAAATTTTTCTCCCAAATTTACCAAAATTTTACATTACCAAAATTAACCTTTTAAAATAAATAATATGACAATTCACTCTACTGTAATAAAATATCATATATAATTAAAATGACGAGAGCATTAGTAAATGATGAACATATTTAGCTTTCTTGATCTAGTGTGTGCGCGCGCGCATGTGTGTAACAAAGTAAAAAAAAAAGACTAAGCAAAATAATTCTAATAAATAGATATTATTAAATTATATTATTTCTTATATTTATATATGTAAGGGTAATATAATAATAATTTAGTTTAAAAATAAGAATCATTTCCCTCCCATTCCCTACTTCTAAACTTGCAAGAGAAAAATATTATTAAAATCTCATCACTTTCCTTCCTTCCTAAAAACTCGCAAATATGACAATGAAAAATTATAATCGATTCTCATCCCTTCCCCTCCTATACTTTTCCATCCCATCCTATTTCATCCCTTCAAACTCACAAACACAACATTAAGGAACAAAAAAGTAAAAAAATGGTCCGAAACCACTTTTCTTGTTCCAAACTTTTCCGTCCAAAAATGAACGTATTTGGACGGAAAGCTAAATAGCATAAGATTATTTTTTATAATCTCAATTATACCATCTAAATTATAAACATAATAAAATTAATATAAGAGCAAGTTAGTAATTTAAATGTAAAACTTTTTCTATTATTTTCCTTTATAAATTCAGTAACAATATGAAAGAAAACATACAATTTTTCTATTTTTCTCAATTATAAAATAAGAAAAATGATATACATGTAGATAAATATTTGACAAAGTTGAATTGCGACCATCGTGAAAGTGTATGCGATAAAATAGAATAAATTAAATTGATCCCTTCTTAATTCATACATATCTTATATAAACATACGACGCAATCATAATTCGACTAAAAATTTTCATAATATATAACAACACTCGTAAATTACTTAATTTTCATTCTTTTCTTTACCGTCCCAAACATACAGTTACATAACTGCTTCCTCCGTTTTTAAATTAAAGGCTTATTCTCATAATTAATTTTAAAATTAAATATATATATTTCATCTAATCTATTTAGACTATTTTATAAAGGGAGAGCCGTAAAAATAATTGCATCTCTCAAAACTGTGTCACATTTAAATTTTAACTTTCTTTTTCCCGCCTTTTATCCTTAGTCTCTCATATATTTTAATTTGTCACTCATACTTCATAATTTGTACTTAAAATTTGTAGCAGCACGCCGTTATTACTAAATTTAAGCTCATATTTAAGCTAACTTTAATTACAAGATTATTTTAAAAACCATCCCTTTTAAAATCTCAAAAACGCAGGAAATTGAATGATAATGATGAAGAGGGTTGAGACGATTATGATATTTAGTTGTTGACATTTCAAAGGTGGGGTGTGGGGTGTGGGGTGTGGGGTGTGGGGTGTGGGGTGGGTGGGGGGGCTTTGATTGTCAAAAGCACATAATTTTGAAGAGGCCAAAATACTTGAAAGAAAACCGTGGAGGTGTATTAGTTTTATTGGGCTGGCCTATTAAAGTTGCCATATTATGGTTGCAAGAATTAAAAGTGAAATACTACAACACAAACACAAGTCTAACACACCTACCTAATTATATATATTACAGTAGTAATTAAGAAATATAGTTATAAAATAATAATAATAATACAATCAACAACTACGTACGTACCAGTTACCACCCCAATCGATCTCCTAAATTTCTCTGTCCTCGTTTTCTTTTTCTTGGTAAATTAAAAAAGCAAGGATGAATTAACCGTCTAGCTCCTTGATCGGTCTATATATTTGGGATCTCTCCAACATTGTAAGGGATAAAATTAGGATTGTAAATCTGAATATAGCTAGGGTTCTTGTGATCAACCTTACTTAAACTACTCAGTGATACTTTTTCATGATTAGGTACTGATAACTCCTCCTCCTTAATGGCAGCTGCAGCTTTAACACTTTGTCTAGGCTGTGTTTGGTGGAACACCTTTGAAACAACTAATTCTCCATCTTTTTCCTCCTCATTATCACCAAGCTGATATTGGTGCATAACCCAATTACTTTTTTCAGGCTTCTTCTGCCTCCCATAGTTTGTATAGAGGACTAATATTTTCTTGTACCCTTTTATACTCCCATCTATAAGAATTGGTCTAGTCTTCCCTGTTTTGTGCCACCTTGTTTCGCCCCCGCCAGCATCTGTCGTCTGCACCTTTCTTCGCTTTCTACTCCCCGTTGTGCATGCCTTTGAAGGTCGATGAAAAAAGTGCCTGATTTGGCCATCCTTATTTACTCCTGCATGCATGCATCATCCAAATATATCTTAATTTTAAACATATATATATGGAACTTAAATTTAAACAAAAGGATTCAAGATTTATATATATATAGAAGAATGTTTAATCCGCATGTTCCGACATTTATTACCATTTTTTAACTTTATTTATCACCATTAATGGTCCAAGTTATTCTAGATCTGATATATTTATGTACTGAAATTTAGACCATCAAACCAAACCAAACCAAAAGGTGACAAAAGAGAATATCCTAAAGGAATTCAAAACAAGCTCGATCCCTTTGTAAAGGGAGCAAAAATTAATTAATTTTGCACAAAATACATAATTAATGGATCTAGAGAGAATTAATAAATCGATCACCTGTTAATTTTTCAGGATGAGTATAACAAATTCCATTTTCTCCTTCAAGGGTAGGAATAAATTGGTCTATAAGAGGGTGAAGCTTATAGCTATGATCATTATTATATACCACCTTTGCCACTAAATGTTCAACAATCTCTTGATCAGATGGATGAAACTTCACTCCAGCTGGTAGTGCCGCCAGATCTTCAAATCCGGCCTAATTATTTCAAATTTTATTTAATTTAAAACCAAAAAAAAAAAGTCAAATAAAAGAAAATGCCAGGAGCTAGCTAGCTAGCTAACAAAAAAGAGAAGAAAATGAAATGAAATGATGATACCTGATCTTGAAGTTGTATAATATGGCTACATGAAGGGCATATTAATAATGTTTCCATTTCATTGCACCATCATCTCATTTTGGTCTTCTTCCCATCACTAATTTGATCTCTCTCTCCACCTCTCCAAACTAACCTAAAATTTTTGGTTCTACAAGCTTTTTGTTGCTGCTTTTGGGAAGGAAATTCAGAAGAGTTCTACACTTTTTCTGCACTATCTTCTATATTATATAAACAATTAAGTTACTTGGACGTCAAGTTTTGTTTTCTTTATCTATATGTATATATATATATACAAATTGGTTATGAGCTTAAAATTGTATAAAAGTATTTGTAGTTAGGGTTTTATTATATTTGCACATTTCCAATCAATATGCATGGGGCAAGATCAAGATTGCAGTAGAAAAATAATTAATCCTTTTTAAATAATTGTATAAGATATATATGAGTCATGTTATTTATTGCAAAAGAGTTTTGTGGAATTATAATTGTGACATACATCGAATACATGAGATTTGATATAACTATAAAATTGATCTACAATGCACGTAACTCTTAATAAAAAATTAATATATAAAGTCACAATATATATATATATATGGTGGTCATACACAGCTGTATATGTTTTATTTGTACAAAGTTTGTCAAAATTACGTCGTTTTGAGATATTTGTTTTAAAAAAACAGTTTCTATTCTTCTAAATTAAAAATTAAAAAATAAAACGACGTACTTTTGACAGACTGTATATAAATAAAACATTCATAAACCATTGTGTATGACCATTATTCTCTATAAATATCCGACATGTTGGGGATATTTATTGGTGTCGCATTCATAGATTGAGCTTCTCAGAGAAGCCGCGCAACAGAAACGGAAAGCTTCGGGGAGAAGCTTTTAATGCCTAGGGTTTTACTTTAACGTATGAATGAGAATTATTAGTCTTCCTCCTCCTCCTCAAAGGTCAAAATATATGAGTAATTAATACTTTTCAGTTTCACAAAAAATATGTCTCATTTGTCAAATGTTTTTATTAAAAAAAAATATTTTTGTTGATACCAATATAAGACCAACAATATTATTAGTTTTTTGGTCATAATTTTATTATCATTTCACTGTTAACAAATTTTACAAATAATACTTTATTTTTTTAGTGGAACGGATGAGTAATTAACAATATATGCTGAATATTTTTACTCCATTCAAATTTTTAACCAGGATAATATGGGGGCTTAATTAATTATGCATCTTTAACTAAAACAAACATACTCGTCAATTAGAATATAAAAAAGGAAATTGTTAAATTCACAACAGAAAATATTATTTCCACAACAAAAGTGTTGCACCGTCGCTATACATCTACAACGACACTTTTGTTGTGGAAATAATAAAAAATATTGTGGATTTAATAATTCCCTATAAAAAATAGTTATTGTTTTAAAAAGAATATAATTATTAAGCATTTTGTTTTTATTTTTACCTTTTTCTAATCTATATAAATTCTTCACAATGAAGAAAACTTTTTTTTGTTGAACAGAATTAAAACATTTTTCAATTTATTTTTCATCTGGATATATACTGACCTGGTCCCGTATAGAGAAAGTCTAATCCTAGTTCTGTTAATACTGTCATCACGTTATATAAATTAAGTGGTATATATCCAGCTTCTAGCCCACAATAGATTAGCCCAAATTCTTGCTGATTATTTATATATTAGTAGTACTAGATTAGCATCAAATCCATGTAATTAACAAAATTAATGTACAAACTAAGGTGCTGTTTGTTTATATCTAATTGTCTCTTAATTAACTATCTTTTATTCGCTAAGAGACATGATGTTGTTTTTTTTTTTTTTACCTCTGAATGCCTCTAAATCGGTAAGACAGAAAATGAAATCTTAATAATTAAGAGGTACCTCTTAATGAAATTTTTGTTGATGATTTTTTTATATAAATATATTCAACAATATTATGTACTCATTTTTATTAAATTGAATATTTAAAATTATTAAAAAAAAAATTATCCTTTAAAATTCTAAAATAGTGTCATTAAGAGACAACTTACTTTTTAGTTATCAAACAATTTTTTAGATTCAGACCTCATAACCATTCAGATTATCTAATTTATTAAGACATCATAATCATTCAGATCTTAATTTTCAGTTTTATCAAACACAATGTGAAAATGACAAATAAAACCCAGTATACTTACTTTAATTGCTTTTTATAATATCTATTTATCTATCTATCATGGCAAGGATGAGTGTAGTTTCTAATTCTAAATTGGAGGGTTTTTTTGTAATCTTAAAAAATTCATTAGGAAATATTTTTAAAAATTAAATTGATGTAAATTATTTAAGTTTTGATTACAACAGATGTTTTAATTATTTTTACTACTCTTAGGCACTTTACAAAATTATAAAAAATCAAATGAATTCTAACAATTGAAATTTGAAAATTTTGCAAATTAATCTTGAAAAGTTAAAATGAGACTGTAATTTTGATACTGCCATAGCAGAATTAAATTTCTGGATCCGTCCCTGTCAATATCAATCACTTATAATTAATTAATCATAAAAACAAATAAATAAATAAAACAATATATGCATGATGGCAACTGCATTTCTTTTATTCTAGGAAATTGATTGTTCTGCATTTTTGTCAATTAATCTATTAAGAATCTAAACAAACCTGTTATCCTATTATTTAAAACAAAACAAAATAAATATTATTTTCTTATACCCGTAAACATGTACTGGTATAAGAATAATAACCATCTAATATAATAGCAACAAATTAAATGAAGTAGCTAGATCTATATAATTGATCAGGAAATATTCCACCAACGGACCGACCGACCATCCCGTTCCCGGTGGGTATAACTACTCACAAACCTTTTGCATTTTTAAAATAAGTATTTTAATAAAGAAATTGACAGGCCAAAAAGAATTAAATACAATCACATTAATATAAGAGGGATATAAAAAAATAAAAAATGAAATGATTATTGCACTGTCCCAAGTCCCACCTCATATCACCAAGAGAGATCTATCTCCCCTTCTACACGTAAATATGAAAATTTGTAATCACCACCATCTCTTAATTTCTCTTTCAATAATCTTCAAAATATCTTGGTAGCACAAGATTAAAGTCAATGCAGAGGAAAATATATATCTTTTTTAGGATTAAACTCATCGATTCATAAAATATTTGAATCCCATAGATAGATATATCTATCTAAGAATTGATGTTCTTTACAAAAAGAATATATGAAACTAGCTAGCTAGCTATAACAAGATCGATAAACGATCATCATGCATGAAAACTAATTAATATATAACCTGTTTTTATTTTGCACAATATATATATATATATATATATATATATATATATATATATAATGAACCATTACTGAAAACCATAGCTTCATCTTCTAAATTGTTCAAAATAGGCACAACTTGAAGTATAGAAGGCCTATTTTTCCTTGAATTACCAACACAAGCTGCAGCAACTTTAGCCAATCTAACAAGTGGCTTCATATCCGATGGGATCGCAAGTCTTGGATCCAAAACTTCACTAATCCTCATTTCTTTAATCAAAGGCAATGCCCATTCAACAATATTATTATTATTCAACCCTCCTTTGATATCATCACTTCTCCTACCACTTAAAATCTCCAACAAAACCACCCCAAATCCATAAACATCACTTTCCTTAGAAGTACCTTTCCCATTAACCCAATACTCATCATCAACATACCCTAAAATCCCCATCTTTTCTTGGGGTACTGCCAAAATCGATAACCCATAATCACAAACCCTAGCAAAAAACATCAAATCAAGTAAAACATTTGAAGGCTTAACACAACCATGCACTATGGGTGGCACCACCACTTCATGCAAATACTCAACCCCTCGAGCCACCCCGGCCGCAACCCTCAACCGCCGCCCCCAATCCAAAAGAGAGGCCCCATCATTATCTTGATGAAGATAAAAGTCCAAACTCATCATTCCCACAAACTCGGAGACAATAATTCTCTCCCCGGGAGCCTCTGAAAACCCTAATATTGACACTATATTTGGATGATGAGCTAAAGAGAGAGATTTTAGAACTGATGAGAACATAAAACCGGCATTACTCAAAACTAAACGCGGGTGAATCCGTTTTACAGCAACTAATTCTCCTCTTGGTAACACACCGGTGTACACGGTCCCTAGCCGGCCTTTTCCGATGATTCTCCGGTTGTTAAACCCATCGGTGGCTGCATCGATGTCCATTAACGAATATGGATGTGCATAAATCTTTATGGGAAGAATTTCTTCGCGTTGTACTGGTTTTTTCTTGCAAATGAATAAAAGGAGGATGGCAAGAATAAGGATTGAGATAAAGAGGAAAGAGAGAACAAAATCATAAGCAATATCCTTAGCATCACTCATGGCGGAATAGCTAGAGGTTAATTTAATTTGACAAATTTTGTTGTATACATAAGGAATTTACTTGATTATAAAGTGTAGATTAGTGGAAATTGACTTTTAATGTATGGGATTGGAAGAGGAAGAGAGAGAGAAAAAGAAGGTATATACTTAGCGTAAATGTGAGGTCTTTGAAAATCAAGGTTGATTTGGTCAGAAAGTTTGAAGTCTCGTTCAAAATTTTTTTTAGTTATTTGGATATGGAAAATGTTCATGTAACATACTTTACGCTTGTCTAATAACCAAACCTAATAAAATATTTAATATTACCATAATACTATGTCAGCATGCGAAACATTTTTTTCATTTTAGAATTGATATTATTGTTACATTTTAAATGAAACTTACTATTTAATTGATCTCTAAAAATTATATTAAAATACATCATATCATAAATTTATTAATTTTATCATTATGTTAATAAAAAAAAATGGCTCGACGATTATATTTTTTCTGAAAAGAGATATATGTCCGGAAAAAAAACATATTCTATTTTTTATACTAACAAACGCATAGCTTAAAGTACTTGTAAGAAACCCAACTATTACAATCGTTTCTTTTATACACCGTAAAAATTATAAAACGAACCTTACAGAAATGAACATAAAAAATGAACTCAACTATACCCAACCGACTGAATTATTACACAAAGACTATTATACCCCTAATGAACAAATTGATCGTAGAATAGAAGTATATATATACGGATCATAGAGTCACTGATCGTAGAGTATACTGATCGTAGAGTTGTACTAGTTGGGTTTTTTACAGTACTCTAGGCTAATTAAATAAAGTCTTATTATGTACAACGAAGATTTTTAATTGAATTATAATTGTGAATGAGATAAATAAAAATTAAGAATTATTTTACCCAAATTTATTTTATCTTATTATATTTTTTATTTTCAATTCACTCAAGATGTAGTCAGATCGATCCGATCACTTTTCTCCAAAAACTCTGGATCCTGTGTCAAGAAAGTACATGTCTTTCTTACTTTCTTGATACCATAAAGGGATAATTATGGGCTACCCAAATCTCCTGTTATGTCTTAAATGCAAAATAGGGAGTAACACAGAAACTTAGATATGTATTACTCCTTCTATTCTTAAGTGATTGTCATTTAAAATTAATCCACACAGATTAAGGAATATAATTAATACTTAACAAAAATACTATATTACCCTTATTAATTGTGTCAACCAATTATTCTCTTCCCAATGTTTCTTATTCAATTCAACCAATTACTTCTTATTCAACCAATTACTACTTGGATTATACTCCATTTGTTCCTAAAAGATTGTCGTTTTAGGAGAAAAAATTTGTTCCAAAAAGTTTGTCGTTTACAACTTTCAAGGAAAATAAATTATTTATTTTTCTATATTACCCTACCTTCTCTCATTGTCCCAAGAAATTCTTTCCCTTGTATTAATAGTTTTCAATTTTCCATAAAGGGGTAGTGATGGAATTTCAAACAAATTTTACTTGGTAAATGACACTTTTTTAATCCATGTGTCAAAACCTTAAACGACAATATTTTAGGAACATATGGAGTAGCATTGATTGAATAAGAATTATTGGGAAGGGAAGAAAGCTTTAAATAAGGTTAAAGTAGGGAAAAAGTAGCTAATGTGTATATTGATAAACTCAAAATGATAATCTTTTTGAAACAAAAATTATTTTTTAAAATGACAATCTTTTAAGAACGAAAGGAATAGTAGATCTAGATGTACAGTGCAGAAATTTCAAAAAATTGAACTTCATTTAGTAATTACTACGAGGTCTCAGTAGTCAGGTCTTGCAATTAAACTTGATTGAGTTGGATAGGAATGAATAATAATGACATGGACCACAACAAATAGATATTACCTCAAATTGTCGTTTAAGGTTTTAGTATATTGACTAAGAAATTATTATTTATTAAATAAAATTTATTTAAAATTTTATCACTATTTTTAATGGGAAGTTGAAAACTATTAATATAAAGGAGAGAATTTTTGGGACAATGAGAGAAGATAAGGATAATATAAAAAAATAAATTATTTATTTTTTTTGAAAGTTGTAAACGGAGGGAGTAGTATTTAGTTTGGGCCAATTCACAATTAATGGGCCTTTGGACAAATGTCACAAAACTAAAAGTATGAAATTAATTGATGAATACTACTCATACTACCCACCATAGAATATACATCTACTACTATTTTGCTCAACTTAAAAGATAATTTGTGACCAATTTCTTTTTTGTTCTTTTCCAAGAGGTGAGGAAACCCATAACATGATTGTGGGGACAAATAAAAGAGAGAGCAACTTAAATAGATTTAGATCATACTACTTCCTATAAAGGTCTTAAAAATATACTCCCTCCCTCCCTTCCTTCTTTTTTAAGTATGTCTTTTATTTGTCATTTGTAAATTTCAAAAAAGTATTAATATCTTAGTTTATCATATTATTCTTACAATAAATATTTAATTATTTATTTTTTTTAATAAATTTTGAAGGATAATATTGAGATTGTATACTTATTTTCATCAATCAAGCAAAATAATAATTATATTTCTTAATTTTTATGTTTTCTCCTAAAACGTCAAGTATAAAGAAATGGAAGGAGTACTAGGATTTGGGACCAATATTTCTCCATCTATAATTTCCTTTTCCAACTGGAAAATAAATCAATATAATGACAGTAGGGTGGCAAAAAGGTGGCCATTGAAAAGTATTTGCAATGAAAGTTTCAAGGGAAATCACTTTCACAGCTTTTTTTTTAAATTAAAACAAAATAAATAAATAAAAAATCCTTACCCTTTACTTTTCTTTTCTTCTATTTTACTTCAAACCCAAACAGAATATATTTGTCAATTGTCACCATAGGTAACTTCACATTCACATTAGCAGCTGAAGATTTAACCGAAAGGAGAATAACATTTTGGAAATTGATATTTTCATGCGACTTTTTGATATTTTCATATAAAAAGTGTTATTATAGTGTATAACGATGATAAAATCCACTAGAGCGACGATTTTCATGTAGAAATATCAAAAAATCATATGAAAATACTCCCTCCATCCCTAAATAATTGACGTTATAGGGAGTTCAAAATTTTCCAATATAGTTGACGTTACCAAGTTTCTAAGAAGTATTAATTACAATTTTTTCTCTATTGCCCTCAACTATATGGAGCATTTTATTTATCTAGACAACTATATAGAGTACATCTTTTTTTAATTAATGCAAGGGTAATTGTGGTAATACATATCAATCTTAATGATAAAATTGGAATAATAAATTACTTTCTTAATAAGTGTGAAAACCTTCAAAACGTTAGTTATTTAGGGATGAAGGGAGGATCAGTTTCCTGACATTTTACATTTATTTAAAGCAAAATCAAATATTGCCATCCAATGTAAATAAAAATTGGGAAAGAAAGAAACACATGCATCAGGTTTACCATCAATTAGCTTAAGGCCAGTCTGTATTAACCTCAGGAATGTCTCATGCAATGCGCTGCAGGTGGACCCCTTGAAGATTAAATGAGAGGGGGCCATTAAAGACCTCAACTACCATAGAAATACCCTCATCAATTCAGTAGTTCCGTATGCTCAGCTGCTTATACTCTATAATTGTGGAGTACTAAGCACAACTGAAAATAATATTTTTACAGCAGAGTATTCCCATTATAGGATATTTGTCCCAAATTCATAAAGATTTACACTGGTAATTACAGTAAAAAGACACAGGTTAAACTTTCAACAGCCACCTAAAAGGTGCTTGAGCAGACACTGGAATACCGATATGGAGTAGATTGGTAAGGTAATACACTCAAACAAGAGAAGTTTATGTAGTTAATTTTCAAACTTAACAGAGGAAAACTTTTAACAAGTTAAATAATTTAAAATGTACAAACAAAACCTACCCATTGTAACTACTCTTCGTTTTTTTTTTTTGCTCTCTACCTATGGAGTTCAAACGTCCAAAGCATTGAGCAGTATTTGTTATAAAAGATAAAAATCGAGCAGTTAGTTGATGACCAAGAAGAGCCAGAGCCTATATCCAAGTACATGCTTTAGAAAAATATATGTATGGAACCTTCTTAGGCTACACTTCCTTGATCCGAGACATCTTCATAATAGTAAGGTGACAATATCCCATCCTTCTTAACAATCTTCAGCTGGTTTTCAGTCCCGCCTATCTCTTGAAACATTTTAACCACTCTTCTCATTGAAGGCCGGTTTATAGGAAGAGGACTGGTGCAAAGAAGGCCTACATTGAGGACTTTGCATATTTCTTCCTTGAAACAAGAATCAAGTTTTGGGTCGATTACATGGTCTATGCCTTTTTTATCCAATGTTGTGCAGACCCACTTAACCAAATCTTTTTCTCCAAACTCGGGATCAACTGGGAGTCTTCCTGTGACCAACTCAAGAATAACCACACCAAAGCTGTATGTATCACTCTTCTCATTCACGCGAAGTGTGTAAGCATATTCTGCAGTGTACATGAAACTCTTTTAAACGGAGGTATTAAAAGAGAAAAAGGAAACATACAAATAATCCTAGAAAATTTAACATTTCATAAACTGGTCATAAGTCATCACTATGATGACTTTGGAGTTTGGACCTATCTAACTAATTCAAGAATCCAAAGAGATGGCATATTCTTTTGAGTAGCCAAATCAAGAAACAAAAAACAGGGTTGTTTGATTGAATATATTATCTTTGATGAACACAATTTTTATGTTAAGACTTGCAGCTTGGCACAACATTCTTATACCACTACAGCAGCTATAGTCTAATTCTTGAAAGAGATTTGTATCCTCACGGAAATCATAATATCATAACTATACAATCAAGAAATAATTTATTGCAAGCAAAAATATTAGGGAAATGCCAAATATGAAAGTTAAAGGGAATGAAATTGCTTCACTAACCTGGTGCAATGTAACCACAAGATCCTGCAATGACAGACATGGATTTATTCCCCTTCCCAATAGCATCAACTGCCTTTGCCAAGCCAAAATCCGCCACTCTAGCTCCAAAATCACCATCCAGCAAAATATTATTAGATTTCACATCTCTATGCACAAGTGGAGGAACACAATCGTGATGCAAATAAGAAAGTCCCTCAGCAGCATCCATCGCAATCTTGTACCTCGTCGGCCAATCCAACAAACCACTTTTGTTACTGTGAAGCAAATCACCCAAACTGCCATTAGGCATATACTCATAAACCAAAAGCTTACAATCTCTTGTAGTACAACAACACCATAGCCTAACAATATTCTTATGTCTTATCTTTCCCAGTGTCTCAACCTCAGCTTCAAACCCATCGTTATGAACCGGGCCTTTCTCAACATCTCCATCCTCATCCACAAATTTTGATCCTCCCCAAAGCTTTTTCACAGCAACAGCCTCACCATTACTTAAAACAACCTTGTAAACTTTCCCAGAAGCCCCACTTCCTATCAAATTATCTTCATCCAGAGCACCCAATATTTCATATTCACTGAAACCCAATTTATGAAACGACATCAATGTCCATTTCGATTTATCAATAGCTCTTTTTGCCTTCTTGAAATTCCTATACTTCCAATAGAACAAACCAACACCCATAACAAACACCAAGCCTGCAAGCAAGAAGATCGACCGCAGTGTCCAAATATAACCCAAGTTCCTAACCCCACCTCTACGATCACACAAACCATCCATCTCTCTACACAATCCAGGGTTCCCAAAAAAGCTATCCCTATACATTTGCTTAGCATATAATGCAGGAATATGGCCTGATAGGCGATTACTGGATAAATTGAGCTGATTGAACTTCAAATTCTGTAACCCAAGTGGGATCTTCCCAGAAAACTGATTTCTTGACATATCAAGATAATTTAACCCTGATAAGCTTCCAATTTCTGCTGGAATATTACCCGAAAAATCATTATTTGCAAGATTCAGCTCATTTAGCTTCTTCCAGGTATGAATTCCACTTGGAAGCTCACCAGACAACTCATTGTTATGAAGATCAAGTCTTCCTAACTGTTCAAGATTCACAATACTTGTAGGTAAAACCCCACTAAAGTGATTATCACTGCCTGAAAAATCCTTCAAATTCCACAAAAATCCAATCTCCTCGGGAATATTACCAGAAAAGTTGTTCTTTAATATAATCAAAGATGACAAATTTGCAGCTGCAGCAATAGTTTTCGCAATTTGGCCTGAAAATGAATTTCCAACAAGCTCAAGCAAGAACACGTGAGGAAGCCCCCAAAATCCCGCAGGAACTTCACCGGTAAATTTGTTATACCCCAGCCTGACGCGTGTCAAGCTCCTACATTTGCCCAAACTCGCTGGAATTTCACCTGAGAATGAGTTGTTTATCGCTAAAAGCTCCTCTATAACACCTTTTTCACATAAACTTGGCGGAAGTTCACCAGAAAATTGATTGCTTGACACATCAATCCACAACAAAGGCGAGTTTTTTCCGAGATCTTTGGGTAATTCACCGATGAGTCGATTACTAAATAATCTTAGTTCGTACAAATTCGGAGAATTTGCTATACTTTTCGGTAAGGTTCCTTCTAATTTGTTTTCATAAAGATTGAGCGACTCGAGTGGCAAAGAGCACAACTCGTTCGGAATCGGCCCAGTCAACTCATTCATCGACGCGTCCAGTAGCCGCAATGCCTTCATGTTAGACCATCCCCTGTGCGGCAACACACCGGTAAGCGAGTTGTTGTAGAGTTCAATCTGAACTAAGCTGGATAACTCAGTGAGCGAACTCGGAAACACACCCTTCAAGCTGTTGATAGCCAAGTCCAGGTCGATTAATTTATTGAGTTGACCCAGCGAGTCAGGAATCTCGCCCATTAGATGGCAGCTGGTAAGCCACAAGACCTCGAGGTTCGTCAAGTTCCCGAACTCCGGCGGTATCCGACCCGGTAAAAAGGGGTTGTATGACAGATTCAACTGTTTCAGAGTCGAAATGTTACTGAGAAAAGATGGAATGGCGCCGTCGAAGAGGTTTTCAACAAGAGAGAGAGCTTCGAGCTTCTGAAATCTGGCGAAGCTCGCCGGGATATCGCCGGAAAAGTTGTTTCCGGTGAAATCTATGACTTTCAGGTTAGGTAGATCTGACAGAGTGAGGGGAAGCGTACCAGTGAGTAAGTTCTGAGCGAGATTTAAATGCTCCAGAGACTGACACGAAGAGATATCCTCCGGTAGCGTGGAATTGATAGAGTTGTTGTAGAGAGAGATAAAGCTTATACTCCGGAGCCGACAGAGAAGAGACGGGAATGGTCCGGCGATATTGGCGTTGGAAAGGTTGACTGAGTTAACGTAACGAGTCACCGGGTCACATGTGATTCCGTACCAGCTGCACGGCGAGTCATCTCGGTCGTTCCAGTTCGACAAAACTCCATCTGGGTCATCAAATCCAAGCTTGACCCGTTGCAGGTAGAGACCCTCTTGGTTCAAAGAGAAAGTAGCAGGAAGAGGAGAGAGAATGAAAATAAGTGAGAAAAGAATCAGCAACATTGTTGCTTAAAATTACAGACCAACAACCATAGAATTCGAAAGGAAAAAATTAAATGAAGGAATTTGGAGAGAAGGGGGAGTTGGGAATTAATCAGGAGGAAGAAGGAATGAGGGGTTGAATTTGAATCTCTAAGGGAGAGTGATTAGACATTAATGGTGGGATTTAATTTTTGTGTTGGGACTTGGGAAGAGTAGGGGGAAGTGGAGTGTGGTGGTACGAAAAGTGAGTGAAGAAAGAGAGGAGAAGAAGAAATGGAAGGGAATGAGACACGTAGGGGGTGTAAACGGTATTAAACGGATACGAATATAGGTATATTTGTATCTGTATTTAAAAAATTAATTCGTTATCTGTATCCGTATCCGATATCCGACGAATTTTAAAAATATTTTTCGTATTCGGTATTCGAAAAAATATTCGAATACAGATAATATCTGTTACCGTTTATTTTATCCGAATAGATAAATTATTCGGATATTCGAATATCCGAATTCGTTTATCAGTAACCTAATATAAAATTCATTCAAAATATTTACGAAAAAAAATTTAAAATTTAAATCATACATATTAATTAAACACAATTTATGTAACACTCCAAATTATTAATAAATAAAATTTATTTTTCTCTATTTATTATTTTGAAATAGTAAGGGGTGATTTGATTAATGTGGATAGCTATGGTTAAAAAATGTAAATATTTTGAATAAGCAAGTGGTTATAAAATATTTATTATTGTTTTAATATTCGTTTGATGTCGTGGAATATTAAATCTTTGTCATGGGGAATATTAAATGCGATTTATTGCTAGCGATCTTTTATGGGCCCATAACTGAAAAGCGATTGGATGAACAAAACGACAAATATAAGTTGTTTATAAATAACGGCGTAGTTATTCAAGATTATCTTTTTGGAATACCCGTGGTTAAAACACACTAATACGCGTTGTTGAATAATAAGACACCAGTATTGCACCAATTATTAATTCTTACGTAAGAAGGCACTACTCAATAATTGTTACATTAATTACTATTCAGTATTTTATTTTATTGATTCAATAATTGCTGCATTGATATTTTATATTACTGTTGTTTTAATAAATTGTCATTACACAGTATTTTTCATTATCGGAGCAATAATTCATATTATCTGAATAATATTATTGGATAACATTATTGGCAATGTCTAGAAAGTTCTCATCAAGGAGAGGTTTGGTCATCTAATTGCTTGTACCAAGGAGAGATCCTTATTGAAAGCCCCTCTTTCTGAGGAGCGGCACAGTTGCCAAGATCTTGTGATTCTATAATATTATTTATGAATAATTAATTATTGATTTATATGATGAGGAAATTATTGATTTTATGTGGATATAGATGGAGAAAATTTTTAAAGTGACAATTGTTGAAAATTGATATTTTATCTTTTCTGATAAAATAATATTTTATTATATTATTATAATATAATAATGATGATATTTTTTCAATAAATGTGGGATATATGAGTATATGAGGAGAAAGAGTATTTTTATTGCAAAAGTTGTTTAACACATGTTTTGGGTGTCGGTGGACCCCATTTCTTGACTGAAATTTGATTATAGCCTGTAAAATCGCCCGTTTATGGATTTCGGTCAATTTCTTTTTGGAATTTGGAAAAACTTTCTTCTACAAAGTTGTAGAGAATTGAATTTCCTATAAATATTTGAGAGATTCGAATTTTCTGATAAAAGGGCTATTTATTATGAATTATTGAAGTTAGAAGTCTCAAAATAATTAATTTTTGAAGTTTTAATTATTTTTAATAAGAAAACGTTTTTTACATTTTTTGGGACTCATTTAACATGTGTTAGGATGGTGAGTTCAGATTCAAGGATGCGTGGGAAGATGTGGAAAATAAATAATATTAATTTATTAAATTTTCTACTTTGGTGTTTCTAAGCATTTTCCTATAAATAGGTGCTTGGGTTAGAATTGAAAATCACACCGTAAACTCAAGTTTTCTCTCTATATTATCGAGCGTATTCTTGTGAGTATTTTGAGTATACTTTGAGTATTGCTTATCTGGTGCGAAGTTCAAGTCATAACTTTATATCCTGTTTATTTAGAAGTCTCTTGTCTTTTCGAGGTAAGGGATGTTATTTTATTCGAAAATGATATTATTTCTTCAATATCATTATCTTAGAAATATTGGTTGGAAATTTTATCAAATTTAGAATTTTTTCATATCGGGGTTTCTTATTCATGCTTAGCTTCTTATTCACGATTACTATTCATGAGTTCTTATTCACGATTCTTATATTCACGAAAGTTATTCACGAAGCGTGAAGATGTTTTTTATGAAATTTCTATCTTTTGGTGTCGAGATTCTTATTCACGTTACTTGCCTTATTCACGAATCTGACCTTATTCATTCAAAAAATGAAATTTCTTCTTTTTATCCAAAATATCTACTATGGATACTAAACTTTGATTGTATCCATGTTTTGATCATTCTTGAATTTTACTCCACTCGACTACTTATGAAGTATTTTTGAACTTGGATTGTTTAAAATACTGAATCCTTAATATTGTTCTTTTGTTTCACCGGATTCGTTTCCTTTAAAATATTTTTCATCATCCTCGGTCTAAATGATGATATTCTTGAATATCTTTGGCACATAGTGCAAAGATGAATGATTTCTTGATGAATATCTTTGGCCCGTAGTCAAAGATGAGCAGTGTTTAGATGAACATGACCAACTGATGAATATCTTTGGCCTGTAATGCAAAGATGAATATTTGATTCCAGATATATATTGATTGATGTTACAGGGATAAAATATTGACGATGAACTTTTAAATTCATATATAGAAGATAGTAGTTTGCATTCTCTACTTAACTCTTCTAATGAATTGTTATTTTCGCTGCGGTTGTTGATTTAAAACTGGTTGTCTATTGTATTCTATTAGATTTTTCCTGTTGAAGACTAATGATAATTTGTTGTATATTATCTTAGTCATAATATTCTTTACTGGGCTAGTTGAGCTCACCCTTTTCCTTTTTGTTCCATTTTTCTTCTCAGGAGGCGAGAATGTAGCGAGTACTAGTAAGGGTATGGAATGAAGGTTCTAGAGAGAGTTGTTTAGTAGTCCTCACCATTTTTGTAAAATAATATATCAATAATTATGATGGGGATTTATTTGCGTTTGGATATTGTCTAGATGGCAATATCTGTATTTAAACTCACAATTTATATGTTGTAATAATAAAGTTGTAGTTATTTTTGTACCATATATTTGGCGACTCATAATGGGTTGTATGGAATGGACCTATTTTGGGGGCGTCACAGTTGGTATTAAAGCTTAGGGATATGATCTCTGGCGGAGATCGGGGAATAGAACTAGGAGGGGAGAGACGAGTAAATCCTTCGCTTGCTGTGTCCTACCTAAGCTTATTTGTTAATGGTTAAGATATAGGGATATTATGTGATATATTGATTTCCTTAATTAACCCTTGTTTTATGATGATGTTTGAGAATGTCGAATTGAGAATATTAACGATGGAGTAAATGAGACCAGTGGAGATGTTTGTCTTACCAACGAGGAGAACGTCAACGATCGGCAATGTACCTCCCGTGAACAACACCAATTGAAGCGGATGATGAACGAGGGGATGTTTAGAAGCTTTTTGCAGTTCATACAAAATCGCATTTAGGGGAGACTCGTGTTCAAAATACAGGAGAAATGATGATAGCAATTCACGGGTGGTCACAAACCAAGCGATTCAAAGAGTTGGGACCACCAGAATTCAGCGGAAAGTCGGATCCGATTAAAGCGGAGACGTGGGTCAAACAAATTACCAAGATATTCGATGTCTTGGGATGCACGGGAGGAACGAAAGTTCCATTCGCTTACTTTTATGTTCAGAACGAGGCAAATTCTTGGTGGGAATCATGAAGCGTACCCATCCAACCGCACTCAAGATGTCGTGGGAGACATTTCGTAAACAGATTCAATGATAAGTACTTCCTCGAAAGTATTCGTCATATGAAGGAAGTAGAGTTTATTAGACTCGAAAGCGAAATAACATGGCGGTGTCCCAAAGATCGAAGCGAAGTTCGCGGAGTTATCCGAGTTTACACCTCATTTGGTGGAGAATGAGGAACGTATGACGCTTGGATGTTTCGAGAGGTTTGAAACCCGGCATACGTCGATATCTCATTTCTCATAAATTTTCTCTCTATTCGAGATGTTGTCAATGTGGCTCAATTGTTAGAAAGCGAGATAACGAAATCACGTTCAACCGAGGACCATAACCAGGATCATACCGAAGATAGCAGTCATCAAAATAACGATAACCAGCGGAGAAAGAAGAATACGGACAAAGGCGTTAACCATTCTGATGGTAATCGTGGCCATAAAAATAGAAGAAGCGAGTCGGGAGGAGATTTTAAAAAGAGGAGATTCAACAACAACCATGTGAAGACGCTAACGCCAGAAGAATCGGGTTCCAAGGGAGGAGAAGGACCACCGGTCAGTATGTTACAAATGCGGAAAGAGAGACATATCACCCAAACCGCCTGACAATGCTTTAAGGTATGCTATAATTATGGAAAAGAAGGACATATCGCTCGAGATTATGCGGTATAAACCAGATCCAAAAGGAATGGTGACTCAAAAGGATGTCCTGAAAAGTCAAAGTCAATCGGTTCTGAAAGAAGCGTTTGTCGTGACCATTTCAAAAAATACGAGGAACCCGAACGAAGTTAGCATGGGTTAGTTAATTATAAATTCTTGCGAAGTTTATACCTTACTAGATATCTGCCTCTACCCATTCTTTTATCTCTTTGCTTTAGCGCTCAACGTTTGAACTTGACTACGGATAAATTAGGCTTTGACTTTATTTATGGAGACTCAAGTTAAGAGAAACTTTCATTACATCCGTTGTTTAGAAATCTTGCTTGATTCAGTTGGCACTATCACATAACCCGTTAACCTTATTTCTATAGAGATATTTACTTTTGATGTGATTTTAAGGTTAACTACTCATCATGCCAAAATTGATTACTTAGTAAGGTTGTTAGTTTTCATATTCCTAAGAACTTGTTATTCAATTCAAGAATCAAACCATTGTAGTCAAACATTTTCATATCAAGCCATGAAGTCATTCGTTTATTACGGATGTCAAGTTTTCTTAGTCCATGTTATGGATTTGAATAAAGACACGTCGATTTGAATAATATTCCTGCATTGTTATTGATTTTTTCTGGCGTATTTCTGAAGAATTTTTGGCTTACTCCCAAAGCTTCGATATTAAATTTTGTATCGACTTTGAACCCTAAGACAAAACTCATTTCTAAAATCTCATATCGAATGGCTCTATTGAACTTCGTGAGTTAAAAATTCAACTATAAAATTGGGTACCGAGCCTTTATCTGGTGACTTCCTTTGGAAAGAAAGAAGCCAAACTCTCCGTAGGGGACACCATATTCGTCGCGATAGTAAACGATAGGTGTCATTGTAACGTCTATCCAAGGTTGGGATATGAGTCACGATTGAGAACAACCTAAGTCGATAATCGAAATACGTAGCTTTCAGGCTTAGTTGGTTATTATCGGAGATTCTTTGAAGGATATTCTCGAATCGCTATTCCATTAACGCAAATTGACTCGTAGAGATACAAAATTCGAATGGAAGCGAGGAATGTGGGAAGAGCTTCAAGAACTCAAGAGAGACTCATTTCAAAGACATATTCTACCCATGCCATCCTCGAAAATCGAACGTTGTGGTGACGTGTTGAGTAGAAGATCGATACAAAATCGAAAGACGATATTGTCAAAGACTCATTTCAGATAATTTACAAATAATAGAGATGAAGATGAAAACTCTAGGTACCCACGTGATGACATACGAGTATAATCGACTTTAATCGATAAAGTTAAAGCTGTTCAAGCTACACACCAGAGCTGATGAATTTAAAGAAGGAGGTGCAAGAAGTTGGTATTTCAAAAGCGAGAATCGGTGAGGTGAGGAAAGCTCAAACCTTTGATTTATTAATCCATTTAAAATTCTCGATCGAATAGGAACTGTGGCCTATAGACTCATTTTACCGCCAAGTATGACGCGTGTTCATAACGTTTTTCACGTATCGATGTTACGTAAATATGTGGACGACCTTAACCACGTCATTGAGTTAGAATCCGGACGAGATAATGAAGACTTAACGTCGAGGAGTGTACTGTCAAGATCTTGGATAGGAAAGAACATGTCCTACCATGTCTTAGGGGTTATACCACAAGTTAAAGTTTTATGGAGAAACCATGCTATTGAGGAAATGACCGGAGTTGGAAGCGGAAATGAAAGCGAGGTATTCTCATCTTTTCAAACACCGAGTGCGTCGCCAATTTCGAGGACGAAATTTCATAAGGAGGGAGGTTGTTAGACCCCAAATTATTAATAAATGAAATTTATTTTCCTCTATTTATTATTTTGAAATAGTAAGGGTTGATTTGATTAATGTGGATAGTTATGGGTAAAATACGCAAATATTTCGAATAAGCAGTGGTTATAAAATATTCATTATCATTTGAATATATTTTTTGGTCGTTGAATATTCATTCTTTCATGGGGAATATTCGTGCAGATCGCCATAGCGATCTTTTGGGGCCCCATAACTTGAAAGCGATTGGATGAACAAAACGACAAATATAAGTTGTTTATAAATAATGGCGTAGTTATTACAGATTATCATCATTGGAATACCCGGTGGCTAAAACACACAAATACGTTGTTGAACAAGAAGATACTTGCAGTATTGCACCAATTATTGATTCTTATGTAAGAAGGCACTACTCAATAATTGTTACATTAATTACTATTCAGTATTTTATTTTATTGATTCAATAATTATCGCTGCATTGATATTTTATATTACTGTTGTTTCAATAAATTGTCATTACACGATATTTTCATTATCGAAGCAATAATTCATATTATCTGAATAATATTATTGGATAACATTATTGGCAATGTCTAGAAAGTTACATTTAAGGAGAGGTTTGGTCACCTAATCAAGCGCTTGTAGAAGCGAGAGATCCTTATCGAAAGTTCTCTTTCCTGAGGAACTACCGGTTGCAAGATCTTTGTGATTCTCAGAATATTATTTGTGAATAATTAATTATTGATTTATATGATGAGAAAAATATTGATTTTATGTGGATATAGATGGAGAAAATTTTAAAGTGACAATTGTTGAAAATCGATATTTTATCTTTTCTCGATAAAATAATATTTTATTATATTATTATAATATAATAATGATGATATTTTTACAATGAATGTGGGATATATGAGTATATGAGGAGGAAGAGTATTTTTATTGCAAAATTTGTTTAACACATGTTTTGTGTGTCGGTGGACCCCATTTCTTGATGAAATTTTATTATAAATTTGTAAAAAAATCGTCTGCTTTACGGATTTCTTGGTCAATTTCTGCTTTGGAATTTGGAAAAACTTTCTTCCGCAAATTTGTAGAGAATTGAATTTCCTATAAAAATTCATGAGATTCAATTTTTCGATAAAAGGCTATTTATTATGAATTATTGAAGTTCCGAAGCTCCAAAATAATTAATTTTTGAAGTTTTAATTATTTTTAATAAGAAAAATATTTTTACATTTTGGGACTCATTTAACATGTGTTAGGATGGCTGAGTTCAGATTCAAGGATGCATAGGAAGATGTGGAAAATAAATAATATTAATTTATTAAATTTTCTACTTTTGGTGTTCTAAAGATTTTCCTATAAATAGAGTCTTGGGTTAGAATTAAAATTACACCGAAATTGACGCTTTCTCTCTATATATTATCGAAAGTGTATTCTTGTGAGTATTTTGAGTATACTTTTTGAGTATTGCTATACGGTCTGCAAGTTCAAGTCATAGCTTTATATCCTGTTTCAACTAAAATCTTCGTCTTTCGAGGTAAGGGGATGTTATTTTATTCAAAAATGATATTATTTCTTCAATATCATTATGCCAAAATATTGGTTGGAAATTTTATCAAATTTGGAATTTTTTCATGTCGGGTTACTTATTCATGAGTTCTTATTCACGAAGTTACTATTCACGAAGCGTGAAGATGTTTTTTTGAAATTTCTATCTTTTGGTGTCTGAGTTACTATTCACGTGATACTCAAGACTATTCACGAATACGACATTATTCACCAAAAAATGAAATTTCTTCTTTTTATCCAAAATATCTACTATGGATACTAGCTTTGATTGTATCTATGTTTTGATCATTCTTGAATTTTACTCCACTCTGATTACTTATGAAGTATTTTTGAACTTGGATTATTTAAAATACGAATCCTTAATATTTGTTCTTTTATTTCACTGGATTCGTTTCCTTTAAAATATTTTTCATCATCCTCGATCCTAAATGATGATATTATTGAATATCTTTGGCCCGTAGTGCAAAGATGAATGATTTCTTGATGAATATCTTTGGCCTTTGTAGTGCAAAAGATGAACAGTGTTGAGATGAACATGACCGAATCGATTAATATCTAGTGCAGATGAACAGTGTTTAGATGAACATGACTAACTGATGAATATCTTTGGCTTCAGTAGTGCAAAGATGAATATTTGATTCCGTATATATATTGATTGATGTTACAGGATAAAATATTGAAGATGAACTTTAAATTCATATATAGAAGATAGTAGTTTGCATTCTCTACTTAACTCTTCTAATGAATTGTTGTTTCCATCATAGATTGTTGATTTAAAATTGGTTGTCTATTGTATTCTATTAGATTTTTCCTATCAAGACTAATGATAATTTTTGTATATTATCTTAGTCATAATATTCTTTTACCGGGCTAGTTGAGCTCACCCTTTTCCTTTTTGTTCCATTTTTCTTCTCGTGAGGCGAGAATGTAATGAAAGACTAGTGGGGTATGAAATGAAGGTTCTAAAGAGAGTTGTTTAGTAGTCCTCACCATTTTTGTAAAATAATGTATCAATAATTATGATGGGGATTTATTTACGTGTGGATATTGTCTAGATGACAATATCTCAGATTTAAACTCACGCTTTATATGTTGTAATAATAAAGTTGTAGTTATTTCGCATACCATGTATTTGGCGACTCATAATGGGTTGGATGGAATGGACCTAATTTGGGGGCGTCACAATTTAATATTTAAACCATACATATTAATTAAACATCCTAATCATAAGGGGAAGAAAATGTCAAACACATCATCATCATAAAAATTACAAGATTATAAGTCAGAGATTTATATATATGTATGTTGGGTTAATCAATTTACATTCACATGCTCGCGCTTTACAAAAAACTCAAGATGACAACTTTTTGGCCGAGTTGGTATAGCAAAAAGCTTTGCTCCACATCCATGAAAATCGGGAAGAGTGATCTCCTCACCGCTTGAAAACTCCGCATGACTAAGGATCTGAATGGCGTAACTAGAAAACCCAATCATCTCACTAGCTTTTTTTTTTTCTTGTTTCTCACAGAAATAAAGATGGAAGTCAATTTAAAAATTCTTTCTCCGTGGTTACAAAAGGTTTTAATGTAAACTCAAGCAAAGAGAAAAAAATCAACATGTAACAAATCGCAACATTACTAATATATGGCTAAATCCTCAATAAGTATATAATGGGGTTTAAGTGTCCACTAACCATTTAAAGAGCAATATAATTTATAGCCATAAAACTAGATTTTATTCCAAAAGCTCTATAATTCCAAAGGTTTGTACAAAATCTTAGGTAAATCTAGCTGAGACACTCCAAGTGCGTATATATATAAGTAATATTAAGCTAACGCATTAAAAAACTTACAAATGTTAAGTTCATGATCCTCACTATCTCCAATGGTAGCACCAACTTCAATTGTGGATTCTCCAGCTGTATATAAATAGTAAACATAAATAAAATTAGTACAAGTATTGAACAATTTAGAAAAATGTTAAATTATTCATACTTACATTTACCCATTTCAACTTCCTAGGTAACAATCTTTGACACACATTAGAGTTTTCACCGTTTGTTTAATTTAATGATGCACGAATGTTTGATAAGTCTACGTCGTGATGAAAAGATGACTCAAAGCAACGGAAAAGAAGGAATAACAAGAATATCCCGAGCCATTTTTGCAATTGTTGGAAACTTAGGTCCATAATGTTTCCACCAATGCAAAATATTAAAATCTAGTGGATTGTCATCATCCAAAGGGTGCAAAGTCTCTTCAAGATATTCCTCCAACTCACTTTTTTTCATAACATTAGATGCACAATCTTTTTTCATAACATTAGATGCACAATATTAATTAGTGATTAAGTTTAATTAATAATTAAAGTAGAAAACTTCAATCGAAAATACTAATTAATAAAGGTAGAAAACTTATTAATACATGTAGAAAACTTCCACAACAACCACAAATATGACGTTTTCTACTTTAATAATTAAGTTTGAGAAAATACTCACTTTCAAAGTAGACAAACACCATTGTAGATAAATATTTATTACAGATCTGATTGTGGGAAAGTAGTAATTTAAGGAAATTTTAAGTGGCGGCTAGTTCTACAAAAAAAATAGTACTACAGATCTAACTGGAAACACCACAACATTTATCTAAATACTTACAGATCTAACTGAAAATAAGCAGGTCTAACCGTTCGTTGCCTTCTTCGTGTGTATTACCCCTTTCCTAATCTAAATGGAAATTTGCTGATCCATTCAAGGAGTGATGCTTACGATCTATTATGAAGCCCTAATTTTGGAAGAAGACTAGTGAGAGCAAATTTATATTTTTAAGGGTCCTACTTAATTGACATTGTATATCTTAAATTAAAACCGTTTACAACCAAGTATAAAAAATAAAACTCCATGTATTTAATTTGTCTCCTCCTTCTTATTTGTATAAAAAATTTTTTAATTAATTTTTCTTTTATAAATTAATTTATTTTTAACATTTTTTAAAATTAATATAATTTATAAAAAAAATGTCACAATAAATTTGACTTTTTAAATAATGAATAATTAATTATTTTATTAAATAAATTCATGTGCAATTTTAATTTTAAAATGAAGGAACATAAAATAAATAGTGTGTATTGTTGTGATATTTATTAATTCGCACTCTAACACATTTTAATAATAAAATTATATTGTTCATTGCTCCCGCCTCTCTTAGTTGATCCGAGAATTCTAAATTATAGTTTTAATTTAGAGCTTTGTCAAATTTAATTAAAGTATAGTTCATTAATGAATGAATGCTTTCTACTTATTGATGTTTAGATATCCATTAATAAGTAGATGTCCCTTTTATGTTTGTTAAGTAATAATTGATTATGGATGAATATTTATAATTTATATATGTAAGTTATTAAATAATGAATATAAGTTATTAATTTATATATGTGTGTGTGTGTATATATATATATATATATATATATATATATATATATATATATATATATTAATAACTTATATAAATGAATGCTAAATTAATTAATGAATGTAAGTTATTAATACACACACACACACACACACATATATATATATATATATATATATATAAGTTATTAATTAATGAATATAAGTTATATTCATTAATATATATGATGTAAGTTATTAATAAATACATATTATATATATTAATATATATATATATATATATATATATATAAATTATTAATAACTTATATAGGTAAATTATTAATTATTAATTTACATTAATTAATAACTTAATTAATGTAAATATTAAGTGTGTGTGTGTGTGTGTGTATATATAAGTTATTCGGATACGGATTCCGAATATTGAATTTCGGATATCCGTATTCGCCGGATATATTTACGGACGGATGTTAATCGAATACGAATACGCCTATATCCGTATTCGTATCCGTTTATTTACGGATACCTTTAAATCGAATACGTATATATTCGTTTTTTTTCAAATGCGAATAATATTCGTTTTTTTTTGAATATGGATGCGGACGAATACGAATTTTCCGATTATCATTTATAGCCTTAGAGACACGTATTAGAGTGTTGATGCCGACAATTAGGTGCAGGTGCAGCTAGTAATCACTTACTATAATCATTCTAGTTAGAAGGTGATTATAACTAATCCTAATTCTAATCCAATTGGAATTGGAATTGGAATTGGAATTGACAAAAAGAATTGAACGTTGACTATCCAGTCATAATCAACAGCACAAACTGTCGCTCTGAACTTTATTTCAAACCCATGTACATCTCATTTTATATTCTCTTCATTTTATAAAAATAATTATTTAATTATTATTTTTAGTCAATTTTATTGTTTAAAATACATAAATATTTTAAATTAACTTTGAAAGTAAAATTTAATGTTATGTTTTAAAATAGAGAAAGTATAAAATGACAAAGTAATTTTTAAGGAAATAAAATAGAAAGAATAAAACGCCAAAGTTCTGTGATTCAACCCTGTGATGAAATCTAGTCCAAGATTGGGTTGAGAGAGAGAGAGAGCACTTTTAAAATCTGACATTTCTGTAAATTTATTCTGAGTGAAATTCTTTTCAAAGAAACGAGATTACGAGAGAGATGAAACGTAAAACTAAAGTTAACATCAGGATAAGTTAGTCAATTGATTAGTACTCCCTCCGTTTTCAATTATTTATTTTGTCTTTATATTGGAAGAAGAGATTGTTATTTATTCGACAGAAAATAGTAAGAGAACCAAAGTTATATTTAATACTTGGGATAATATTGAAAACTAAACAATTAATGCTTACTTGAAACGACTTATATTAAGGAACAAAAATATTTCTCTAAAACGACTTATATTAAGGAAGAGAGGAAGTACAATTTTGACATACAGAGAAAGATCACTATAATAATAATAATAATAATAATAGTTTAAAACTTTTTATTTCAAATAATATAATAATATTATATTAATTGAAAATCTTTAGTATTTTTTATGTCTAATTGATAGTGTCATGTCATAAAATTGAGTCTAATTTAGTGTAATGTTTTATAATTAGTTGGGTCCCGTGCCTCCGGCACTGTATAGACGGTGGGATTTATCTCAAACTTTCAACGGCCCAGATAATTTATTGAATGAGCGGAAAATTCAAAATTATTTATATTTTATTAGATAAATTTATTAGATAGATTAAGTCTAATTGATAGTGTCGTGTCATAAAATTGTTAACATGACGTTAACATGACAACGACACGTGACTAAAATAAACTTATATCTAATATTGAGTCTCAAATTTTAAAATTTATTCAATTATTGTTTTTTACTAAAAAGGGTGAATTTAAATTTTTAAAGTAAATTTAATGACAATTTTTTAAAATAAAATTAATAATGGTCTTATATTCATCCTTTTTAAAATAAAATTAATAATGATATTATATTAATAATTTTTTAAATTACATGGAACACAAACTCAATCGAAAAGTCATCGCGCGGTCTCAAACATTTAGGACCTACCATCCACAAAATTCTTTTCTTTCAATTGCAGTAAATAATGAAAGATGGGTTGCACTTGAAATTAATCTTCCAAAATTCGAATCCAATGACATTTGGTCAATTAATTATGATGAGCATGTCGTTCAGTAAATGCATGCTACTTCTAGTACCCCCAGGCCATGCATGTGTTAACTACCAGAAATTTCTCAAGACAGAGTTATAAAATTAAGTTCCAAACTAAGATATATAACCACAAACATCTAATTGTTTTAATTTAAACTTTTAAATAATGCATAAGCTATAATAAGACGGATTAGAAGCAGTATCTTCGACAGTCAGTCCGAGTATATATGATGTATCTCTCAATTTTTGTTAAACTTTTAATCAGTTTTCTTACATATATATGTGTGTGTGTGTGTGAGGAATCATTATATATCGTACGAAATATATATATATGAATTCACAGAAGGAAATTTGGTTAGGTAAATTAGAAGAGATCGATTAGATTATTCACAGTCCTGCTTTTGTTGCTTATAATAAATTGTGGATCCGGTTAGTATGAAATTATTTTTTTGTTAAGTTGATCGATTAATTGATAGAATCGACACACATATAACCTCGCCTCTCGCTGTGTATATACTTATATGGCCAATCAATTAACTTATCCCAAAATAAATTTCATAGTAACAACTTCCATAAATTGTTACCCGCATAAGAAGAGGATGCCCAAACTGCATGATCATGCGGGGCATGCATGCACATATAATTATTTGCATGGATAATAATTAAAATACCCAATTTTTCTGCAGGCCTCTTTTAGTTACGTACTTCACCTAGCTAGACATGCTAGCTAGCTAGCTCACTCAATTACTGTGTTTTAATTTCTCAGGTCAAAATATAAATTGACATTAATTCTCTTTGTGGCTGTGGGTTTCATTGTCGAGCTAGTCGACATGTAGTCTGAGTACTCTAGAAGAACTCGAAAAGCTTGTCTTTTGAAAAAATTATGAAAGGAAAAGGAATTAAAGAATACTGCAAATCAATAATTAAATTTATTTCTCAGTCTACATGAAGTTATATAGTATATTGTTAGCAGTGGTCCAAAAAGGACCAATTAAGCACCTTCCTAACCTAATAAAGTAATAATGATCTCTTATATAGCTAGTCTTTTTCTAAATAATTTAATTATAAACAAAAACAACTACTTATATATATATATATAGAAAATTAATATTTTTAAAAATAAAATTTGATATTTTCAGAAGTTCTCACTCACATATGTGAGAAGAATTGATCCGATTAATATGAAATTTATTTTTTGATAAATTGATTAATTAATCAATAAAATACTAATATACATAGAACATCTTTTACGTGTCAATACTCTATAAATTAATTAATCAATTTATTAAAAATAAACTTAACTTACTCTTTCAAAACTAAATGAAGCTAGCTACTAGGTGGAACTCACTACTAGCAAAAGGGTTCTGATCGGGGACCATATATATAATTATCAAATAACTGCCTTTTACAAACTTTGAGGCAGGGCACATCTTCTAATGGATTATATATAGTAATATATGAGGCCAATAATTAAAGAAAATGCACAAAAGGACATGGTGCAACAACTCATTTGAGCTTGTTCCTCACCACCTTCATAATTGTCATCTTATGGTTCAACCCCACGCCTTGCAAGTTGCAATTGTTGGTGGAAAAAATTCTCATTTCACCCATCTTGCATCACTTTCTTTTCTTTATTTTGTTAACAATATATATTATATATATAATATATATTTATTAGATGTATTTATTTTCCTTCGGAAGAACTTTGGATCGAGCTTCGATCATGTTAGAGTTTTGAGATAGAGCCCACACGCATAAAAAAGAGCGTACTTTGTTTCAGACAGCATTAGTTATATAATAAAACTAATCTTACATTTTAGTAATCTCAATATTCATTCATTAATAAAATGATATAATTAACTCACATGTATAAAATAAATTAGAAAACCAATTTTATGTATAGTTGAGTTGGACGCTACTAGAGGGTTCTGAGCCGTTAGATTCCACCATCCGCCTCCCGAGATTGTATTATCTCGGGATGAGGAGGTGAGACTATGGGACGCGTCTTAGGATCCCCTTACTAGTAATACTGGCATGTATCGAGTTTTGGGTCTGTTGAGGATACCCGTACATAAACTACCTGGAGGCAATAATATTTTTTATGTTTCACAGAATTATCATAACTTATCACATAATATAAATTAATATATATTTTCGAAAGTTCTAGCTAGTGCCAATGTTCTAAAGCACTTGTTGGACCATCTCATATTAACGCTAATTTGGACGACTAGTTATTCCAGAGGCTGATAGCGGCAGTGTCAGATAGGTTCCATATCGATTCGGTTTTTCTTCGTCAGCAATTGCCTAGCAACTCTCGTCTTTACCAGCTCGCTCAAAAGGTTCTAGTAATGACCTTTGAAAAGAATACGAAATTACCGTATGAGCAGTTCGACACGTTGAGCAGTCCCTTTCCCCAATGTACATCACCAAGTGATTTTTTTGAAAATTTACGTGTTAAAATATTTTTATATGTTCTTTATATATAGTAGTACGGTTGGATCATTTACTTAAAAAATCCCGTATATAAAAATTTACAAATACTTGATTAAAATAATTTTAATCACGTGAAAAAGTTGGTTAAAACAAATTTTACAATCAATAAAAAAGTGGGTCTGAACAACTTATTAATGTAGTTGAGCTCCAAATTGCAATGTATACAAAACACTTCACAACCATAACTAGGACAACTTCCATTACCATTTTGTGTTAGGTACAAAAGACAACTGATCGTATTCGGCATTGGATGCACATATTATCATCCCATGAGCATTTGGAGTATTTTCATGACAATAAAAAAAAACAGCCTATGTTTTATAATGATCCGGTTAGTATGAAGTTATTTTTTTGGTAAATTGATCAATTGGTCAATAAAATGATGACACACCTACAGCCTCGCATACGTGTTAGTATTTTATTGGCCAATTGACCAACTTATTCCAAAATAAATTTTATGCTAACCACTTCCGTTTTATAAAGATATAAAAATCAATATATTAACATGAAGGTTGGTGGTTTTCAAGATTTATTGAACCATAATTTATTTTCTATAATTATTGAATTCTTGTATGGAATTCATAAATTAATAAATACGAACAATCATTTAAAAATACAATTACAATTGTGAGGCCAATTTGAAAACAAAATATGGGCCCGCTAGTCATTAGTCTGACTGCTCGTGGAGGTTGAACTAGTCTACCAACTGTCAGTCTCAAGTCTCATTCTATAAATGACCCTTTACAATAAATGACCATATATCAGCTTGTTGGAATAGTTGTCATATCTATATATTAGATGGGTTCGTGTGTCCGATATTGTATGAACGGTAGGATTTATTTTAAACTTTGAACGGTTCAGATAATTTATTAAGTGAGCAAAAAATTCAAAATCATTTGTATTTTATGAGATAGACTAGCTGGGTCCTGTGCCTCCGACACTGTATGGATGGTGGAATTTATCTCAAACTTTGAATGACCGATAATTTATTGAGTGAGCGGGAAATTCAAAATCATTTGTATTTTATTAGATAGATAGATAGATAAATACATAAATATGAGGATAATATAATAGTAAAATAATTAAAAGAATACATGGACTGGAGTGGGCTGAAAATAACTTGGCCCCAGCGGCCCAACTCATGTGAACCGCCAGCACATAAAGGTTCATTGTAGAAGATTCTGTTGTTTGAGGGGTATTAGTGAACAATTACTTTTGGGCTGGATCTTTTTCTTTTTTGGAACAACTTTGGGCTGGATCTGATTCAAGCCCTACTAACGATAGGAAGGAAGAAAACCTGCTGTATTGCTTAGCATAAACACTTCTGGAATGAAAGCCTGGACAGAACTCTTCTCACTATTCTAGATGGACTTGCTGGTGCATGAGCCCACCTTGTTCAGTTAGACATAAGGGTGTAAATGACCAGAGTGAGCCCAGTATTGAGTTGCTTAGATTTGACTCACAAAATTTATCAAGTATAAAATAAGGTTTGATTGTGATTCGTTTAGCTACCGAGTCGAATACAATATCGAATCGAGTCCGAGCAGTTTGAACTTTTTGAACGAATATGATCCGAGTATCAATAGAAAATTACAATTTGAGGAGATTCGAATAATTTATCGAACTTTAAATTTGTTCAAATTTGAATCATTTATATTTCGAGTCAAGTCGAACTCGAATCAAATTTTTAATTGAGCGAGTACCAATTGAATCCGAACTGTTTGCTCATTTTACAATTTTAGTTAGACACATTCAAACCCTAAACAACAAATAAAGAAAGAATCATAAACCACTAGAAACTAGAAGTGTTGAATGACTACAAAAAAAAATGTCAGGCGAAGATCTGAGTAATAAGAGTCTTGTTATATATTGCGAAAGTTTTCAGTCAAATTATAATTGCGACATATATCTTATTGCATACACTCTCACGTTGGTCGCAATTCAATTTCGTTATACATACAACACGTGTATATTATTTTCCTTCTTAGTATTTTTTGCGTTTCAAATTCTAGAATAAAACAACTCATTCTTATAAAATGAAAAAAGTGTGTTTAGTTGTTTTATTAGAATTAAAATGGAAATAATTGAATATTCTCATTTCCATGTTTGGTGTAGTCGAATGCCGAAAATGAAGTCTTTCAATGCCTAACTATAGGTCAAACTATTTTTTAATAACAAATTAATGCATACATAAATGATTAATTAATGAATATTTTATGGTTTATTTTTATGAAACGGTGTTTAAAAAGGATTAAACTGCCAATAGTAAAAAAAAAAATACAAATAATTAAATCATAGCTTCCCTTGTATTAATAGATGTATAACATGCGTGCACAATATGCTTATGTATATAAAAATATATAAAGACAAATTAAACATAAAATTTAGAAACCCAAACATCAAAACTTTAAGACGATCCTATGCAATTAAACCTTCACATTCTTAAGAAAAAAACAACAAAAATAAATATATGGATGCATGCATTTATCAAGTGAAAGACGAAGTATTACAAATTAGTTTAAAACATTTGTCTAGATGATAAACAAAATTCAAATGTTACATTTAGTATGATAATCGGATAAAATGGCCGAACTTCTTTCTTTCTTGTAGCCCGTAGGATATATATTGTCACTAACCCACCATTACGTAATAAGCTGGCTCATCTACCCCTTCACTTTTCCTTCACTTTTGATTCTTTGAAACTAGAAAACACCAACTTAATTATGCAATCTAACATGCCACTCCATATATTACCACTACAAGAAAAGGACTTATCTTCGACGGACATAACTCCGACGGAATATATTCAGTCGATCTTAGAATATTTCCGACTGAATATTCTGTCGAACCTAATTCGGTCAGAAATAACATAAATGCGACCGAATTCGGTCGAAAATATGTTTGAGTAAAGACGCCAAAAAAGCCCGTCAGCGCGAATTATTATCTCGACAGAATATTAGTAACTTCGACAGAATGTTCGTCGATTTTACCGTATCCTCGACCGATATAATGTCGACGGAATTCCGTCGAAAATGTTAAATAAAAACAGATCTGCAGATTCATTTCAGTCGCTACTCTCTGTCTCTCTATATCTCTTTCTCTCTCTCTCTCTCTCAGACGACTTCTCATCTCATCTCTCTATATCTCTCTATATCGCCACCACCACTCTCTCATCTCTCGTCACTCCGGTCGACCACCACCTGAGCCACCTCCGACCACCACCTGCGCCACCTCAGACCACCACCGGTACTTGCGCCACCTCCATTCCAGAACCTGCGACCACCACCTCCGAGCACCACCTCCGAGCACCACCTCCATTCCAATTTTTTATATTTCAGAACGATTTCTCATTAAGGTTAGGTTTAATTTATATTTTAATTTTTGAATTTTGATTGTGTTGTATATGTGTAATTTTAGCTACTGAGTTGGGATTAATGGAAATTAGTATAAATGCTTCGTAAATTAGCTACTTGATTGTCTTTGTATTGTACTACCCGATTTATGTTTTCATGTATTCATGTATTAATAAAATTGGCTACTGATCATTTGGGTAATGGAAAAATTGTGTACTGATTTTAGGTTTTGGAAATTTTGGGTACTGATATGCTTAATTGACTCAGTAGGATTGATTTTGGGTATTCATGAAATTGGCTACTCATTCATATGCTTAATTGACTCAATTTGGACTGATTTTGGGACTGTCTTTGGTATATTTTTTTATTTCCGACAGAATTCTTATCAGAATTCTTCAATTACAATATATGTGGGCCTTGCTTTATTTTCTTTATGGATTTTAATTAGTTTCCAATATTAAACTTATTTTAAAATAAAATAAAATAAAAATATGATATAATATAATACAAATTAAATTTAATTAATTTAATATAATAAAATTAAAATTAATTAAATATTATAATATAATACAAAAATATAAATAAATTAAATTAAATTAAATTAAATAATTTAAAATAAAATAAAATAAAAATATGATTTAATTTAAGATAATAGAAATTAAATTAAATTAAAAAATTGACTTAATTTAATTTAAAATAATATAATACAAAATAAATATAATTAAACCTGAGTAGCACTTACTTAGTTAAATAAAATCAAAATTAAATAAAATACAATAAAATAAAATAAAAATATTATTTAATTTAAGATAATATAAATTAAATTAAATTAAATTAAAAAAAATTGACTTAATATAATATAATACAAAATAAATATAATTAAACTGAGTAGCACTTACTTAGTTAAATAAAATAAAATAAAATACAATACAATTAAATACAATTAGAAACCCGTTCGACATTCACTCATTAGGAGTGAATGTCTCTCACTTAGGTCGGTGCCAATGCACAAGGTGCGTTTTTATAAGTTTTGAGGAACTTTCAGCTGATGTCTCTACATGTTCTCCGAGTGCATACTTAGACTAAGTTTTCTTGGTCTATTTCGTGTACTTGGAGACCATGGAGAAAGTCTTCTTTGAAAATTTCTGAAAAATAGTAGAGCGTCTTTAAGATTGGCATTAGTGAGGAGACGCATCCAGGAACGGGATAAAAGCCTAACCCCTGTGGAGTGGAGATATAAACTAGGTAAACTAAATTTCATGCTTGGACCACATTCATGATTATTCTTGATCTAATTGGGTATTTTCTTCATTAAAGATGAATCTTGACGGAGTTGGATGTACTGTAGGGATAAAGATTGATGGGAGGGATTAGTTGATGCGTCTGTGGTGATGGGGTGTCTAATTTTATGAACAAAGCAATAGAACATCTTGATGATCCGAACGGAAAGATGAGATGCCCGTGTCTCAAGTGTAAGAACATGATATGGAAGGCTAGATGAAGTGAAATTTGACTTGTATTCACGTGGGTTTGTGGATGGGTATTCCGGTATGGATTCATCACGGGGAATCAGTTGAGTTTAGAGAATCATCAAAGCGATCTTGGACCAATCGAGATAACTATGACGTTGTGGAGATGTTGGTAGATGCGTATGGCCCTACGAATATTGACTGGGCTGAAAATGAGCTTGCATCAAGCAGTGCTGATCAACAAAAGCCAAATGATTCAGCAGCTGCCTTCTACAAGATGCTTCTGAATCAGGGACCCCATTGTATCCTGAACACGACAAGCACACCAGACTTTCTGCAGTGACGAAGCTTTTACACTACAAGAATGAGCATGACTGCAGTGAGAGAGGATTCAATGATTTGCTTGCTATTTTCAGGGGGTTCTTACCTAAGGATAATACCTTGCCCGCGAGTTACTATGAAGTTAAGAAGATGGTTAAGGGGTTAAATCTTGGGTATGAGAAGATCGATGCTTGTGGCGCAGGATCAGATGTTATACTATGGGGAGGACAAAGATAAGGTGCAGTGTGATATATGTAATTTGCCTCGGTACAAAATCATAAAACGTGGGGGGAAGGAGAAACATGTTCCGAAAAAAATATTACGGTACTTTCCTCTTGCGCCGAGGTTGCAGCATCTATTCATGTCTTCGCATACCGCACCCAGTATGCGTTGGCATAGGACAAGGGACGTCGTCCCTGGTCAGCTTACTCACCCAGCAGATGGGGATGAGTGGAAGAATTTTGATGCTAATTTTCCACAATTTGCCGACGATGTTAGGAATGTCAGGCTTGGCATGGCTACCGATGGATTTTGTCCGTTTAATAATTTTAGTCAGCCATATTCTGTTTGGCCAGTGATTATGGTAGCTTACAATCTTCCACCGTCAATGTGCATGAGGGATCCGTATCTTTTCTTGACTTTACTAATACCGGGGGATAAGAGTCATACAAAAGACATCAACGTGTACCTTAGACCGTTAGTCGATGAACTTAAGATGTTGTGGGAAACAGGGGTTCAGACTTTTGATAAATCTGTCGGACAAATTTTTTTGATGAAGGCAGCCTTGTTGTGGACTATCACTGACTTTTCGGCACTTGGGATGGTCAGTGGTTGGTCAACCCATGGTAAATTGTCATGTCCAGTCTGTATGGGGGATGTGCAGGGCACACAACTGCGTTATGGGCGAAAAACTAGTTTCTTTGGAACTGCTCGAAGATTCTTGCCTGTTGAGCACAGTTATAGAAAGATGTCTACACAGTTCAATAAAAAAACAGAAAAGAAGGGGGTTGTTGGTCGCTTGTCGGGCAACGATGTATTGGGATGGCTAAATGATTTGACATTTCCACCGCCTGGGAAGGAGCATGGTAAGTTGAGAGCAATAGGGTACGGTAAAGCTCATAATTGGACACACTCCCATTTGGTTTGAGTTGCCATGGGGCACACTAGCACTTCGTCATTGCATAGATGTCATGCATACGGAGAAAAATGTGTTCGAGAACTTGTTTTACACCGTGCTAGATACGAGTGGTAAAACAAAAGACAATGACAAATCACGTAAAGACTTGGAGGAAATGAACATCAGGCGGGAATTGTGGCTCCATCCTAACAACTCAAAACCAAAAGCTCCATTTTGTCTTACCAAGCAACAGGTTGAAAACATTTGCAAGTGGCTTAGTGCATTCAAGAGTCATGACTGTCATGTATTCATGCAGAAGTTGATTCTAATTGCCTTTCGTGAAGTATTACCGAGGAATATTAATGATGCATTTACCGCACTTTCAAATTTTTTTTTGGATATTTGCTCTCTTTGTTATAAGAATGCATGTGATGTGGAGCGATGGAGAAAAATATAAGCGTTGACAATGTGTAAGCTCGAAATGATATTACTCTCGAGGTTCTTTGACTTCGATGGAGCATTTGCTGTTTCATCCGCCATATGAACTTAAGCTTGGAGGACCGTGTGCAATATCGATGGATGTATCCTTTGAGAGGTAATATCACCTATATTGTGTTATAATCATCACTGAATATTGTTTTAAATTATATATATTGTCTTATTTCGTATATATCGTCGATTAAAATAGAAAGTTAAAAACAAAGCTCGTGTATAGGTGTAAGACCCCAAATAATTAATAAATAAAATTTATTTTCCTCTATTTATTATTTTGAAATAGTAAGGGTTGATTTGATTAATGTGGATAGTTATGGGTAAAATACGCAAATATTTTGAATAAGCAAGTGGTTATAAAATATTCATTATTGTCGGGGAATATTCGTTTGGTCGTGGAATATTAAATCGCTTTGGGAATATTAAATGACGACGCAGCTTTTTGTGGGCCCCATAACTAAAAAGCGATTGGATGAAGAAAACGACAAATATAAGTTGTTTATAAATAACGGTGTAGTTATTCTAATTAATCTTTGTTGGAATACCCGGTGGGTTTAAAAACACTAATACGCGTTGTTGAATAAGAAGACGCAGTATTGCACCAATTATTGATTCTTACGTAAAGGCACTACTCAATAATTATTACGATAATTATTTATTCAATATTTTATTTTATTGATTCAATAATTGCTGCATTGATATTTTATATTACTGTTGTTTTAATAAATTGTCATTACACAGTATTTTTCATTATCGGAGCAATAATTCATATTATCTGAATAATATTATTGGATAACATTATTGGCAATGTAAGACCCCAACTTATTATAAATAAAATTGAATTTTCCTTTATTCATTATTCTAAATTAATAAGGGTTAATTTGATATAATTCTTTGGTTATGGGTGAAATATGCAAAGTTTACTAAATAAGCAAGTGGTTATAAAATATTCATTATTGTTTTGGGGAATATTCGTTTGGTCGTGGAATATTCTTTTTTTTTTAGAATCTCCGTCTGACACTTGCCGCAATCATTGGTGGGCCCCATATACGGAAAAAACGGTTGGATGAAGGAAAACGACAAAAATTGAGTTTTATAAATAACGACGTAAATTATTACCGAACAACACTTTGTTGGGTTACTCGGTGGTTAAAATACTGATGTACGCTGGTCGTTGCAAGAAGATACTTGATATTACAAAGATATATTGAATTATTGATCCTTACGTGAAGAAGACACTACTCAATAATTGTTACGATAATTACATGCTCATTATTTTATCTTATTGATTCAATAATTCTTTGCGTTGATATTTATATTATTATTGTTTCAATAATTGTCATTACACAAAGATTTTCCATTATCAAATCAATAATGCATATTATTTGAATAATATTATCGAGATAACATTATTGGCAATGTCTAGAAAGTTACATCTAAGGAGAGGTTTGGTCACCTAATTGCTTGCAAGAAGTGAGAGAAATCCTTATTGAAAGCCCTCTTTCCGAGCGGCTACCGTTATCGATCTTGTGATTCTAATATTATTTTGAATAATTAATTATTGATTATTATGATAAAGAAAATATTTATTTTATGTGGATATAGATGGAGAAAATTTTAATGTGACAATTGTTGAAAATTAATATTTTATCTTTTTCTGATAAAATAATACATTCAAATATATTATTTTAATAATATATTAACGGTGATATTTTTTATAATGATTGTGGGATATATGAGTATATGAGGAGGTAGAGTATTTGTGGCATTAAATGTTTAACATATGTTTTGTGTGTGTGCGGTGGACAATTTCTTGTAGAAAAATTGATTATAGTATCGTAAAATCGCCTGGCTTATGAATTTTGGTCAATTTCTGTTTGGAATTTGGAAAAACTTTCTTCTGCAAAGTAGTAGAGAATGGAATTTCCCATGGAAAGTCGCGAGTTTTGAATTTTTCTGATAACTGAGCTATTTATTGTGAATTATTGAAATTTCGGAAAATAAAATGATTTTTATTAAATTTATGGGTGGGACCCACTTTGGTTGGTGTTGATTATGCATGTGGGCTGCTGGAAATTTTCCAAGGTGATGGCTGGTCTTGATTCTTGATAAGCATGCGTAGGAATTATAATAAATAATAATATTAATTTATTATTTTAGTCTCCTTTCATGCTCTAACATTTTCCTATAAATAGAAAGCGAAGTTAGAATTGAAAATCACACCGTAAACAAAGTTTTCTCTTCTCTCTCTAAATTATCGAGGCGTATTCTTGTGAGTATACTTTGAGTGTTGCTTATACTGGTCTGGGTTTCACAAGACTATACTCGAAATTCTTGGCCGTAAGACGATTATTTTGAGGTAAGGGGTGTTATTTTCTTCTTAAATGATATTTTTCTTCAATATCATTATGCCAAGTATTGGTGAACTTTTTATCAAATTTGGAACTTGTTGTGTGGGGTTACTATTCACGTATCGGACTATTCACGATATCGACACTATTCACGAATACGGCCTTATTCAATCGAAAAATAAAATTTTTTCTTTTTTGTCCAAAATATCTATTCGGATACTAGCTTTTGATTGTATCCATGTTTTGATCATTCTTGAATTTTACACCAATATGATTATTTTTGAAGTATTTTTGGACATGGGTAAAACAAAGTACGAATCCTTAATCCTTAATCCTTGTCATTTTGTTTCACCTGGATTCGCTTTTTAAAAATGTTTTTCATCATCCTCACCCTAAATGGTGATATAAATGAATATCTTTGGCACAGAGTGCAAAGATGAACGATTAATCGATGAATATCTTTGGCATGTAGTGCAAAGATGAATGTGTTGAGATGAACATGACCAACCGGTGATACAAATGAATATCTTTGGCCAGAGGTGCAAAGATGATTAAAGATGTATATTGATTGTTATTACGAGGATAAACTATTGATGATGGACTTTTAAACCTTAGAAGACGGTAGAATTCTTTCTCTACGTGACTCTTACAATGGATTGTTGTTTCCATTGCATTTGTTGATCTAAAACTTGTTGTCTATTGTATTCTATTAGATTTTTCCCTGTTGAAGACTAACGATAATTTTTTGTATATTATCTTAGTCATAATATTCTTCTTCTTGGGCTAGTTAAGCTCACCCTTTTCCTTTTTGTTCCATTTTTCTTCTCGGGAGGTGGTAGAACATAAGCAGGATCGAGTCTGGGTATGGAGTAATGGTTCTAAGAAGATGTTTTAAATTGTCCTCATTATTTACGTAAAATAGTGTATGAATAATTAATGAGGACTTATTTGGGTGTGTATATTGTCTAGAAGACAATATTTGTATTCAAACTCACAAATTGTATTGTCGATTCTACACGACATCCAGTATTATCAAAGTTGTAGTTTGCTTTCTATACCATGTATTTTGGCGACTCGAGAATGGGTGTTGTATACCTATTTTGGGGGCGTCGCGTTAATATCGAGCTTAGGGATATGATCTGCATGGCGGAGATCGGGGAATAGAACTAGGAGGGAGAGACGAGTAAATCCTTGTTAGTGTGTCCTACCTAAGCTTATTTGTTGGTCGGTCGTAATATAGGATATTATGTGATATGTTAATTTGATTAATTAACCCTTGTTTTATGGCGGTATTTAAGAATGGTCTGCGAAGCGTTAACAATGGAGTTTATGAGGCCCAAGTGGAGACGCCTTGCAGACTGGCGACGAGGAGAAACGTCAACGGTGGCAATGTTCCTCCCGTGAACAACGCCATTTTGAACAAATGATGAACAGCGGGATGTTTAGAAGCTTTTTCTGCGCTTCATGCAAAATCGCATGAGGAGACTCGTGTACAAAATACGGGTGGAAATGATGGCAATGCACACTGATCACACAACAAGCGGTTTAAGGAGTTGGGACCACCAGATTTCCATGGAAAGCCGGATCCGATCAAGGCGTAAACGTGGGTCAAGCAAATTACCAAGATATTCAATGTCTTGGGGTGCACTTGAGGAATGTAAGGTTCCATTCGCCACCTTTATGTTTAAATGGTGAAGCGATTCATCGGTGGGAATCATGAAGCGTACTCAAAATGAGATGCACTTAACATGTCTTGGGAAAGATTTGAATCTGTTCAATGACAAGTACTTTCCGTAAAGTATTCGTCGTATGAAGGAGGTAGAGTTTATTAGACTCGAGCGAGAACAACATAGGCGGTGTCTCGAAGACGAGGCAAAGTTCGCGAGAGTTATCGGTGTTTGCACCTTCATTTGGTGGAGAATGAGGAACGAATGACGCGTATGTTTACGTGAGGTCTAAAACCGTAGATTCGTCAATACCTTATCTCTCATAAATTTTCTCTCAGATTCGGATGTTGTCAATGCGGGCTCGATTATTAGAAGCGAGATAGTGAGTATACTCAACCGAGGACCACAATCGTCGGTAGTCATCGAACGATGATAACCAAATGGCGAGGAGGAAAGAATACTGGACAAAGGCGGTAACCACTCGGTGGTGTAATCGTGGACATGATAATAGGAGAGGTGACTCAAGTGGAAATTTCGAAAGAGAAGATTCAACAATGACGGGAAGGTATCAACGGCGGACCAAAGACCAACAACAAATGCTAGGGGAGGAGAAACGGCCGCCGCTTAGATGTTACAAATGCGGGAAGGAGGGACATATCATTAAACCGTCCACAACAATCCAAGGTATGTTACAACCGTGGAAAGGAAGGCCACATCGCTCGAGATTGTCTTATCGCGAAACCAAGTTCAAGAGGAGTGGTGATTCCAAGGGTCATCCCGATAAGTCGAAATCGGCGGTTCTGGAAGAAGCGTTTATCGTGATGGACAAAATGTGAGGAACCCAAACGAGGTGATCACGGTAAGCTAATCTTGAATTCTTGCGAAGTTTATACCTTACTAGAATCTGGTTTACCCATTCTTTTATCTCTCCCGCTTTGTGCTCAACGTTTAAACTTGACTTGGAGAAATTAGATTTTGATTTATCTGTTGAAACTCCGTTTGGTGAAACCTTCGTTACATCTACGGTTTATAAATCTTGCATGATCCAAGTTGGCACTATCACATTACACCGTTGATCTTATCTCTTTAAAGATACTTGCTTTTGATGTGATTTTAGAAATTGATTGGTTAACCACTCATCATGCCAAAATTGATTGTTTTCGTAAGGTTGTTAGTTTTCATATTCTAACTTGAACTGTCATACAATTCAAACCACTAAACCACTAAAATCGATCCATTGTCATATCAAGCCACAAAGCTATTCGTTTATTGAAAAACGGATGTCAAGCTTTCTTAGCCCATGTTATGGATTTGAATAAAGACAAGTCGATTTGAATAATATTTACGTGGTTGAGAATTCCTCGATGTATTTCTGAAGAGCTTCGATTACCCCGAACGTGATGTTGAATTCTTTATTGACCTTGAACCGCATACAAAGCCCATTTCTAAAACCTATATCGAATGGCTCTATTGAACTTCGTGAGTTAAAAGTCCAACTACTGAGGAGTTATTAGACATCGGTTTCATTCGTCCCAAGACGCGTCTCCTTGGGGTGCTCTGCTTTATTAAGTAAGAAGAAAGAAGCGGGGAGTATGCGACTTTTGTATTACTATCGAGAATTGAACCATGTCACCATCAAGAATAGGTATCCGCTACCTCGCATTGATGACCGTGTTCGACCGCCATGAGGAGCGCAATTCTTTTCAAAGATCGATCTTCGCTCGGATATCATCAATTTGAAGATTAAAACGAGGATATTCCAAAGACGGCATTCGTGACTCGATACACGCATTATGAATTCTTGGTCATGTCTTTTGGATTGACTAATGCTCCTGCTTCCGCTTTCATGGATATGATGAATCGTGTATTTAAGGAATATTTGGATCGGTTTCGTTGTTGTCTTTATTGATGACATCCTCATCTATTCCAAAAGCCGTGAAGATCATGAGCACCATTTGTTTCGGTACTACAAAGACTTCGTGAACACATGCTTTATGCCAAACCCGGAAGAAATGCGAGTTCGGCTTGAGGAAGTAGCATTCCTTGGGCACGTGGTGTCAAAACAAGGAGTATCTGTTGACCTTGCCAAGATTGAAGCAATACAAAGTTAGAGCAACCAAGTCGGTGGATCAAGACGCAACTTTACGGGCTTAAATTGGTTATTATCGGAGATTTGTGGAAGGATTTTCTCGAATCGCTACTCAGTTAACTCACCGACTCGAAAGGATGCAAAATTCTTATGGAAGCGAGGAATGCGAGAAGAGCTTCGAAAGAGCTCGAGAGAGACTCATTTCAAGACTGTTTTACGACAATACCATCCGGTTCGGATGGATTTGTTATCTCAAATGATGCTTCCGGAAAGGGGTTAGGATGTGTTCTCATGCAACATGGGAAAGTCATAGCCTATGCCTCACGACAACTCAAAGAATATGAGAGGAATTATCCTACTCATGATCTAGAATTGGCAGCAGTCGTATTCGCGTTAAAGATATGGAGACACTACTTGTACGGGGAGAAAGTAGAGATTTATACGGATCATAAAAGCCTCAAATATTTCTTCACCCAAAAAGAACTCAACATGCGGTAATGACGTTGGCTGGAGCTGTTAAAAGATTACGATCACACTATTCAATATCATCCTGAAAAAGCGAACGTAGTAGCTGACGCATTGAGTAGAAGATCATATGCAAGTACGAGTGCAATATTGTCAACGTAAAGGCCCATTTTATACTTACTTACAAAGGATGAAGATAGAATTAAAGACTCCAGGATCCCATGATGATGATGGCGAATATACGAGTAGAACCGACTTTAATTGATAAAGTTAAAGTTTGCTTTCAAGCTACGGACTGAAGGCGATACAAATGAAGAAGAAAGTGCAAAAGGTCTTTATTCGAAGCGAAGAATCGAAAAAAAGGAATACTTGAGTCAATTCTAGACTTTGTGTTCTAACGATTACGACTGAAGCATAAAATCATGATGGAGGCACACAACACCCCGCTTGCAATCCATCTCGGAAGTACCAAAATGTATCATGATATTCGACATACATTTTGGTGGAACAATATGAAGAGAGAGATTATGGAGTTTATCTCAAGATGTTTAACTTTGTCAACGTGTAAAGGCGGAGCATCAAGCCCAAAAGGTCCATTACAACCACTTGAGATTCCTTGAATGGAAATGGGAAAACATTACTATGGATTTTGTTACGAGTCTTCCCAAAGTTTCTCGGGCGTAGATGCAATTTGGGTTATTGTTGATAGATTAACCAAGTCGCCCATTTCTTACCGTCACGCTGAGACTTATTCCTTGAACGTCTTGCTCAGATGTACGTGAATGAGATTATGCGATTGCATGGCATGCCAAAGATCCATAGTTTCGGATCGTGACCCGAGATTCACTTCAAGATTTTGGGTTAGCTTGCAAAAAGCTATGGGCACGGATTTACGATTGATTCGAAGATACCATCCTCAAACAGACGGACAATCGAGAGAGACTATTCAAACCCTTGAAGATCTATTAAGACTCGTGTCCTAGATTTCAAAGGAAGTTGGGATAAGTACTACCACCGGTGGAATTCTCCTACAACAACAGTTATCGAACAAAAGATAGGCATGGCTCCATTTGAGGCGTTGTATGGATTTAAAATGTCGTTCTCAAAGATCTTTGGGGCGAGGTGGGAGAAACAATATTGTTGGGACCAAAATTAAAATGCAGCATGACTACGAAAAAAGATCCAAATGATTCGACAACGTATTCAAACTTCACAAGATCGACAAAAAGAGTTATCTTTGATCTTCATAGAAAGGGCGTGGAGTTTAATATTGGAGATCATGTATTGTTACGTATTGCTCCATGGAAGGGAGTTACAAGATTTGGAAAAGAGGAAAGCTCAATCCAAGGTTTGTTGGTCCATTTGAGATTCTTGACCGAATAGGGAACGTAGCCTATAGACTCGCGTTACCTCCAAGTATGTCTCGTGTTCACAATGTATTCCACATATCTATGCTTCGTAAATATGTGAAAGACCCGAATCACATTATTGCATTAGAACCAGACGAGATAGCTGAAGATTTAACATACGAGGAGATACCTGTTGAGATTTTGGATAGGAAAGAGCATGTCTTACGCACGAAGGTTATACCACAAGTTAAGGTTTTGTGGAGAAACCATGCAATTGAGGAAATGACATGGGAGTTGGAATCGGAGATGAAAGCGAGGTACCTCACCTTTTCGATACACACGAATGCGTCGTCCAATTTCGAGGACGAAATTTCATAAGGAGGGAGGTTGTAAGACCCCAACTTATTATAAATAAAATTGAATTTTCCTTTATTCATTATTCTAAATTAATAAGGGTTAATTTGATATAATTCTTTGGTTATGGGTGAAATATGCAAAGTTTACAAAATAAGCAAGTGGTTATAAAATATTCATTATTGTTAGGGAATATTCGTTTGGTCGTGGAATATTCTTTTTGTTTGAAATCTCCGTGCGACGGTAGCGATCATTAATGGGCCCCATAACGGAAAAGCGGTTGGATGAAGGAAAACGACAAAAATTGAGTTTTATAAATAACGACGTAAATTATTACCGTTAACAACATTGGGTTACACGGTGGTTAAAATACTGATGTCTGGCGTGGTTCATTTAATGGCACGGTATTTGCGCAGATTATTGAATTATTGATCCTTACGTAAGAAGACACTACTCAATAATTGTTACAGTAATTACTGTTCATTATTTTATCTTATTGATTCAATAATTACTTTGCATTGATATTTATATTATTATTGTTTCAATAATTGTCATTACACAAGATTTTCCATTATCAAATCAATAATGCATATTATTTGAATAATATTATCGAGATAACATTATTGGCAATGTCTAGAAAGTTCGTCTAAGGAGAGGTTTGGTCACCTAATAATTGCGGCGCAAGTAAGGAGAAATCCTTATTGAAAGCCCTCTTCTCTGAGAACTACACATTTATCGATCTTTGTGATTCAGTAATATTATTTTTGAATAATTAATTATTGATTATTATGATAAAGAAAATATTTATTTTATGTGGATATAGATGGAGAAAATTTTTAATGTGACAATTGTTGAAAATTAATATTTTATCTTTTTCGATAAAATAATACATTCAAATATATTATTTTAATAATATATTAACGGTGATATTTTTATAATGATTGTGGGATATATGAGTATATGAGGAGGTAGAGTATTTGTGGCATTAAATGTTTAACATATGTTTTGTGTGTATTGGTGGACACAATTCTTGATAGAAAAATTGATTATAGTATCGTAAAATCGCCTGCTTATGAATTTTGGTCAATTTCATTTGGAATTTGGAAAACTTTCTTCGCAAAGTAGTAGAGAAATGGAATTTCCCATGGAAAGTCGCGAGTTTTGAATTTTCTCGATAATCGAGCTATTTATTGTGAATTATTGAAATTTCGGAAAATAAAATGATTTTTATTAAATTTATGGGTGGGACCCACTTTGGTTGGTGTTGATTATGCATGTGGGTCACTGGAAATTTTCCAAGGTGATGGTGGTCTTGATTCTTGATAAGCATGCGTAGGAATTATAATAAATAATAATATTAATTTATTATTTTAGTCTCCTTTAAGCGTTCTAACATTTTCCTATAAATAGAGGTGAAGTTAGAATTGAAAATCACACCGAAAAACAAAGTTTTCTCTCTTCTCTCTCTAAATTATCGAAATTATTCTTGTGAGTATACTTTGAGTGTTGCTATATCTGGTCTTGGTTTTCACGACTTATCCGAAATTCGATCGGAAATGACGATTATTTTGAGGTAAGGGGTGTTATTTTCTTCTTAAATGATATTTTTTCTTCAATATCATTATCGCGAAGTATTGGTGAACTTTTTATCAAATTTGGAACTTGTTGTGTCGGGAGTACTATTCACGATACTGACTATTCACGTATACGACACTTATTCACGAATCTGGCCTTTATTCAATAGAAAAATAAAATTTTTCTTTTTGTCCAAAATATCTATTCTGGATACTAGCTTTGATTGTATCCATGTTTTGATCATTCTTGAATTTTACACCAATATGATTATTTTTGAAGTATTTTTGGACATGGGTAAAACAAAGTACGAATCCTTAATCCTTAATCCTTGTCATTTTGTTTCACTTTGGATTCGTTTTTTTAAAAATGTTTTTCATCATCCTCGGTCCCTAAATGGTGATATAAATGAATATCTTTGGCACAGTAGTGCAAAGATGAACGATTAATCGATGAATATCTTTGGCCCGTAGTGCAAGATGAACAGTGTTGAGATGAACATACCACCAACCGGTGATATAAATGAATATCTTTGGCTGTGAAAGTGCAAAGATGATTAAAGATGTATATTGATTGTTATTACGGGATAAACTATTGATGATGGACTTTTAAACCTTAGAAGATGGTAGAATTCTTTCTCTACGTGACTCTTCTAATGGATTATTGTTTCATTGCATTTGTTGATCTAAAACTTGTTGTCTATTGTATTCTATTAGATTTTTCCTGTTGAAGACTAACGATAATTTGTTGTATATTATCTTAGTCATAATATTCTTTAATGGGCTAGTTAAGCTCACCCTTTTCCTTTTTGTTCCATTTTTCTTCTCCGGGAGGTGAGAACATGCAGAGGATCGAGTCGGTAATGGAGTAATGGTTCTAAGAAGATGTTTTAGTCATCCTCATTATTTACGTAAAATAGTGTATGAATAATTAATGAGGACTTATTTGGGTGTATATTGTCTGTAAGACAATATTTGTATTCAAACTCACAATTGTATTGTCGTATCTACACGACATCCAGTATTGTCAAAGTTGTAGTTTGCTTTCTATTCCATGTATTTTGGCGACTCGGAATGGGTGTTGTATACCTATTTTGGGGGCGCGCCACGAGCAATGTCTAGAAAATTGCATGCAGAAAATACCTATTTTCTTGTGCGCCAAGAAGAGAGATCCTTATTGGAAAGCCTCCTCTTTTTCTTAGAACTACCGGTTGCAAAGACTTTGATTCTATAATATTATTTATGAATAATTAATTATTGATTTATATGATGAGAAAAATATTGATTTTATGTGGATATAGATGGAGAAAATTTTTAATGTGAAAATTGTTGAAAATTAATATTTTATCTTTTTTGATAAAATAATTCATTTAAATATATTATTTTAATAATATATTAACGGTGATATTTTTATAATGAATATGGGATATGTGAGTATATGAGGAGGAAGAGTATTTTTGTTGCATTAAATAATTAACACATGTTTTGTGTGTCGGTGGACCCCATTTCTTGACTGAAATTTGATTATAGCTTGTAAAATCGTACGTTTATAGATTTCGGTCAATTTCTGTTTGGAATTTGGAAAAATTTTCTTCTGTAAAGTTGTAGAGAATTGAATTTCCTATAAAAATTCGCGAGATTCGAATTTTCTGATAAAAGAGCTATTTATTATGAATTATTGAAGTTAGGAAGCTCTAAATAATTGATTTTTGGAAGTTTAAAATATTTTTAATTACAAAAACATTTTTTTTCATTTTTGAAACTCATTTAACATGTGATTAGGAGGCTGAATTCAGATTGTTAGTGTGCGTATGAAGTTGTGGAAAAATTATAATATTAATTTATTAAATTTTCTACTTTTGAATTGTTACAGCATTTTCCTATAAATAGGGTCTTGGGTTTAGAATTGAAAATCACACCGAAAACTGAAGTTTTCTCTCTCTATATTATCGAGCATATTCTTGTGAGTATTTTGAGTATACTTTGAGTATTGCTATACGTGCAAAGTTCAAGTCATAGCTTTATATCCTGTTTTTATTAAAATCTTGTCTTTCGAGGTAAGGGATGTTATTTTATTCGAAAATGATATTATTTCTTCAATATCATTATGCCAAAATATTGGTTGGAATTTTTTATCAAATTTGAAACTTTTTCATGTCGGGGTTACTATTCATGAGTTACTATTCATGAGTTACTATTCACGAGTACTATTCACGAAGTATGATGATGTTTTTTATGAAATTTCTATCTTTTGGTGTCGGAGTTACTATTCACGAATACGACACTATTCACAGAAAAATTAAATTTTTATTTTTCGTCCAAAATATCTATTATGGATACTAGCTTTGATTGTATCCATGTTTTGATCATTCTTGAATTTTACTCCACTCTGATTACTTATGAATTATTTTTGAACTTGAATTGTTTAAAATACGAATTCTTAATATTTGTTCTTTTGTTTCACTGGATTCGTTTTATTTAAAATATTTTTCATCATCCTCAGTCCTAAATGATGATATTACTGAATATCTTTGGCCTGTAGTGCCAAGATGAATGATTTCTTGATGAATATCTTTGGCCCGTAGTGCAAAGATGAACAGGTGTTGAGATGAACATGACCGACTGATTAATATCTTTGGCCCGTGGTGCAAAAATGAACAGGTGTTTAGATTAACATGACCCGATGAATATCTTTGGCACAGAGTGCAAAGATGAATATTTGATTCAGGATATATATTGATTGATGTTATAGGTAAAATATCGACGATGAACTTTTAAATTCATATATATAGAAGATAGTAGTTTGTATTCTCTACTTAACTCTTCTAATGAATTATTAATTCATTGCGAAAGATTGATTTAAAAGCGGTTTGTCTATTGTATTCTATTAGATTTCTCCCATTGGAGACTAACAATAATTTGTTGTATATTATCTTAGTCATAATATTCTTTCTTTGGGCTAGTTGAGCTCACCCTTTTCCTTTTTGTTCCATTTTTCTTCTCGGAGGCGAGAATGTAGCGATGAGTACTTAGTCGGGGTATGGAATGAAGGTTCTAGAGAGAGTTGTTTAGTAGTCCTCACCATTTTTATAAAATAATGTATCAATAATTATGATGGGGATTTATTTGCGTGTGGATATTGTCTAGATGGCAATATCTCGTATTTAAACTCACGATTTATATGTTGTAATAATAAAGTTGTAGTTATTTACGTACCATGTATTTGGCGACTCGAGAATGGGTTGGATGGAATGGACCTATTTTGGGGCGCCACAATAGGTTCTATATATTTGAACGTTATACGGAGGAAGAAACTTGTCAACTTCTCGCCGCTATACTTTGACGATGTAGTCTCAACGAAGCACAATCATCTAAGTCGGAATGAGGTCGTCAAATCGATCCCCAAACGCGTCTTCGATGAGTTGGTCATATTCACTTATCCCAATTCAAACTATTTGGACATGAGACGACGACTTACCTAACCGATAAAGATTTAAAAATTGTATCTACATATGTGCTTCTGAATATGCCTGAAGTATCGTCGTACATCAAGTATGTATTATTTCAAGTTGAAAATGAATTTTTCTTACCTTAATCAAATAATTAAATAATTGCCATATTATTGTACGCAGCGCATTCGAATTGGAAACGCGAGCTTTTAACCCGGGGTTGACTACATCACAGATGGAAGCATTCACTAATGACAATTTCCATAAGTGGTTTAAGAGAAGGGTTGAAGAAGAGAACGATTATGAGTGTTTTAGAGATGTCATTTTAGGCCCGTACAAACTCGTTAGTTCATTTCCAGGTTGTATCGTGAATGGGTATAGATTCAAGGTTGATGACTTGAATGAATTGACATCAGTCAACTCTGGCGTTGTCGTGTTGGGAAGTTGTTATGGAGATTATGAGTCCAATTACTATGGAAGATTAAAGGAAGTGGTTGTGCTCAATTATCTAGGTGCTAAAAAGGTCGTTACATTTAAGTGTCGCTGGTTTGATACTGCAAAGGGTGTTAAAGTTGATCGTAATAGAATCGTCACAATAGATATAAAATCGAATTTACAGTCTGATGACGTATTTGTGTTAGCCAGCCAAGCAACTCAAGTGTACTACGCCTCTAATATCGTAAATTATAGAACCCCCTGGTATACAGTTTTCACAACGAAGACTCGGTTATTTGATGGTACGGATGACCCGTTGCAAGAACAAGTTAGCAATCCCAGCCACGTTATGCTAGATGATGACGACGTGGTGGTTGATGATGTCGTTAACGTACTCGATGTTGACAACGAAGTGGAGGACGATTTGGTTGTCGGTCAAATGTGGTGGTGAAGATGATCTTGAGGAAGAAATTGATCTGAAAAGGAAGTGATGAATCGTAAGATGGAAATGAAAATGATTTTGATCTGACGGGTTTGACGACGTACTACTTCACTAATTGGTGTTCTGTAAATATTATACAACGAAATTAGATATAATAATTGCAATAAAATTTAATTAATGTCATCGTATCTATGTTTGTTATTTCAGTAGTACATCTATGCCTCGACATAGCGGTGGAGGTGGTCGTGGTGGCGGCTAGCTCCCGGATCGAGCGACGGCTCCTGTATGGTCATCTTCGGATCTTTAGTGAGTTGATTTCTAATTAAGCGCATTAGTAACGTGTTTTTCATAACTATATTATACATTCATTGACAATGTCATAACTATATTAAACATACGGATGCTAGACGTCGACGTCAGCGAGGGCCTAACCTCGGTCGATTAAGTCATCCAATTGTGCGCTTACTAACGTCGTTCAGATTGATGTCGGCTCGTCTGCGTGTAGGTTTCAACTATCACTTATATATGTTCAATCGCGATGATATCAATTAAAATGTTCTTAATAAATTTTGTATTCTAGTATTATGGATCTTGTCGTTAAGGCTACCAGACATGCCGCCATCACTGACGCGATCTCCCTCTTTCGTCGCGTGCGATTTAGCCGATTACTTCGTATTACGATCTTAGGCTTATAGTAGCGATGTGTTGCATGGAGTTTCACGTAAATCAATTACATATATTAAATCAAGGTTCATGTTATTTATATATTGTTCAAATAATTAATAAGATGTATGTTATATCCATTTAATAGAGATACTATAGATCTGAGACCAAAGATCATCGAAAGCGGATGGTGACGCTAATTATCATTGCCCACATCTCAAGAAGAATTATGCCTACCGGTTGGCATGCGAGATCTGACGGAGAGGCGCTTAAGGCGATAGAAGAATCGCCGGGACTACTTTCTTGAGATCATCGATCACCGGCGATATTAGATCCAAAGAAATTGCGATGTGTGCGTCTTTGGGATGATCTTGCGCGTTCAAGACCAAGTCGAGGCGGATGAAGAAGAATCGAGGCAAGTCATGCGAGTTGTACTTTACTGCCTCGCAGATCATTTCGAGGAGGTTAAAGCGATATGTATTTATCTTTAGTTTAGTTTAATATTAAACTGCAACATTACGTAATTTAAGTTGATATTATTTAATGTATATGATTTAGGCCATGCAGAGTAGCTTGGGTCGACCTCCTACTATGATGGAGTTCTGGGATAGAGTCCATACGCCGAAGGGCTCTACTTCGGGGTCGACGAGGTCTCCAGCAGCACTAGCTATACTGTAAGACCCCGAATTTTATGAAATAAAAGTATTCAATTTTTCTTATAATTACTATTCAGTAAATGGTTAAATTAATAATAAGTTAAAGTTAAGGGTAATATATAAAAATTTTCAAAATACGCAAGTGGTTATAAAATATTCATTTATCGGGGTATTCGTTTGGTCATGAATATTCTTTCCGTCTTGGAATATTAAATGCGACGCCAAGTAACTATTTGTGGGTCCCATAACGGATAACCGCTTGGATGAAGAAAATGACAAAGTTTGAGTTTTTATAAATAACAGGCAGTAGTTATTACTGCTTAACAATTGTTAATAATACAGGTGGTTAAAATATACGCGTATGGTCGTGGTTGCGTGAAGATGGCTATATATTACATTATTGTTGAATTATTGATCCTTACGTAAGAAGGCCTTTACTCAATAATTGTCACGATAATTCTTCGCTCAATATTTTATTTTATTGATTCAATAATTGCTTTGCGTTGATATTTTATATTATTGTTGTTCAATAATTGTCATTTGCACGAGATTCCATTATCGGATCAATAATTCATATTATTTGAATAATATTATTAGATAACATTATTGGCAATGTCTAGAAAGTTCATCGAGGAGAGGTTTGGTCACCTAATTGCGCCGCCAAAAGGAGAAATCCTTATCTAAAGCCCCTCTTTCTTGAACTACTGGTTGTCATAATTGTGATTCTGTAATATTATTTGTGAATAATTAATTATTGATTTATATGATAAGGAAATATTTATTTTATGTGGATATAAATGATGGATTTATTTATGTGGTTATAAATGAAGGAATTAATGTTGAGGTATTTTATCAGTATTTTGTCGGATTGGAGGTATTAAAAGATCAAGTCGGTGTTCTTACAGCTCTATTGTGTGAGTTATAATTTTTAATCCGACCATTGGATCGTTTTGATTTTTGGATATTTTATACATATATAAGTTGAGTATATGTTCACAAATTTTGAACCTTTAAAAATGAGCGAATAATTTGTTATGAATTTTAAGAGGTGACTGATTCGGAAATTAGGTTATAAATGATTTTGGTGGAAAATTCTAGAATTGGTGGGTCCCACTTTTGGTTTTTGGGGAAGATGGCTGATTTTTGGTGGGTGGAATAGTAGCAGGTAAAGCCATCAGGTAGCAGGTCAAGTCTGCTTTGTACGTCTTAACATTTTCCTATAAATAGAGAGCTAAGTTAGAATTGAAAATCATACCAGAATTCATAAGTTTTCTCTCTTTCTCTCTCTATATTATCGAGCGTATTTTGTGAGTATTTAGATACTTGGTGAGTTGCTATTCATCAGTGCAAGTTTCCTTCAGCGTCATATCCGATATCCAGTCAGAAATACCGCTCTTTTGAGGTAAGGGATACTAAGGGATAGTAAGGGATATTAAGGGATGTTTTATTCTTCATAATGATGTTATTCTTTCAATATCATTATACTGACATATTGGTATGGATCTTATTGTGGAATTTCTACCTTTTTGAGTTGAGATTACTATTCACGTATACGACACTATTCATGTATATGGCACTATTTACGTATATGACATTATTTACGTATACGGTTTACTTATGTAACGAATCGAGTACTATTCATAAGTTTTACTATTCACGAGTTACTATTCACGAGTTACTATTCATGAGTTACTATTCACGAGTTACTATTCACGGGTACTATTCACTACAAAATTGGTTTCTTTTTTCTAACCAAATTATAGTTGATTTATGAATATTACTCTGGAGATTAAAATTATGTATTGATTATATTGATTTTATTATCATATATAACATTTTATAACCCCGATGTTGAAATTCTCTTTCACTGGAGTGTAAAGATGGGTAGATTATTGGTATGGTTGTTACCTTAGTCGAGGACGCGTTTGGGCCGATGTTGAGTCAGCCCTCGACTGCTCAGGTATACTATTCGTTTTAAATTCAAATATATATTCTGCATGTAATTTAATTTTCATTTAGTTATCTTTAACTGAATCATATATATGGACTAATGAGTTGTGTATCAACAGGGTGACGAGCGGACTGATGAGCGGGATGACGATTTTCATACTCGAGCAGCGTCGACGCCCGCCCGATGATCCTCCTCACACCGGGGACTCTACTAAACGACTTAGTTTACATTCTTTTGTATTAATTTTACATAACTTTTGACGTACATATTGTAGTTTAAACTTTATCATTAATTACTTTGGTTTTGTTGCGGTTTGACACTTAGCTTAATGGGATGTTTGTTATAATTAGTTTAGATTAATGTGATCTTTTGTAATTACCTTAGTTTAATTTACTTTGATTAATGCGGTTCTTTAACTCATTACTTTGGTTTGTTGTGGTTATGCTAGTAGTAATGTGATGTTTTTGACATTTAGCTTAATTTAGCTTGTGTATGTGATGTTGGGAAAACAGGTACAGGTACAGGTACAAGATGTGGGTTAAATCCCTGGATATTGCAAAAATAAATAAAATATTTAAAAAAAAAAACATTAACCTCGATTTTATAAGGTTATTGTCGATTTTACGTCCGTCGAGGTTAAGGTTAAGTGTTCCCATTTTCAAAGATATTTGCCACGTGGCATCTATATCCTCGATCAATATAGGGTGGATGTAATTTAAATAAACTTTCTTAAGGTATTTTCCCATTTTGTCGAGCAACACGTGGCATGCTTATCACCATCAATCGAATGTCCTCGATCGACACATTTCAATCGGGGATATATTAACTCCAATCAATGTTCGGTTGACAATAAATCAAATCGAGTCTAAGTATCCACGATCGAAAGATCGATCGACTTAATTTCGACCTAACTTATATACGGTCAATTTACGATCAATATTCTATTTGAAAATAAAATTAACTCCGACGGAATATACTTATACGATCAATAGAATATTCGTTTAAATAACTCTTTTTGTTGTAGTGTACGTCTCACCAAAACAAGTTACAATCCAACACACACACACACACACACACACACACACACACACACACACACACACATATATATATATATATATATAAGCTATTGATTCATAGCACAATTCGGTCGAGATTAGAATTGAAAAATTCACATTTGCTACTAGTAGTAACGAGTTATGTCTGTGTTACTAATAGTAGCCAGTTACATCTGTTACTAATAGTAGCGAAGGACGAGTGTCATCTGCTATTAATAGAAGCGGATGCCGTTGAAAATAATACCGTCGTCCGCTACTATTAGTAGCTAACGTAACTCCTCATCCGTTATTAATAGTAGCTGAAGTGAATTTTTCAGTTCTAATCTCGGCCGTTGGTTCCTATATTGAATAATAGAGATGATATATGCTCATTTTAAATGCATGTACAAATACATCATTACCCATATATATATTAAACTAAGAAGACATTTGCTTACAACTCACAGCAGATGGATCAAAACCACACTCAAAAGCATTTTCATGAAAATTTGTCGGTATCTAAAAACATGTTCCGTAACGGTCAGCCAAGCTTTATACAAACCAAAGAAGCCACCCCATTAAACTTTACATAACTACATACCAACACAAAACCTGAAAAACAAACTTTTATTCCTAAATCCTTGTAAAAGCTGCTTTATGTTAAGGTTTCTATTTCTTCCAAGGCATCACTAGCTAGCCACCCCCTTCCTTCCTTATCTTCCACTCAATTCATTTTTGTCACTATTTATAATGCACAAATCCAAACCAAACCTGCCATTAGAAACCTGACCAAAGAAAGAGCAAGTAAAATTCTAAGCCATGGAGATTAAGGTGGGAAATGAGGTACCTCAAGATGATGAAGTTCCCCTGCTGCTACCCAAAACAGTAGAAAGATCCATGATACAAAAAGTCATAAGCCAGACATTTCAAAGCACAGCCCATTTAGCCAATCTTTTACCTACCGGCTCTGTTCTTGCTTTCCAATTACTATCCCCCATTTTCACAAACCAAGGTGATTGTGACAATGTTGACCAATACATGACTGCTGGGCTCATTGCTCTCTGTGGGTTGTCGTGTTTTCTCCTGAGCTTTACGGATAGTTTCAAGGACCAGCAGGGTAACGTTTGTTATGGTTTTGCCACGATACGGGGCCTGTGGGTCATTGATGGATCCACAACTCTACCACCTGAGCTTGCAGCAAAGTATTCGCTGAGATTTATTGATTTCTTGCACGCCTTCATGTCAATACTGGTTTTTGCAGCTGTTGCACTATTTGATCAGGAGGTTGTGAACTGTTTCTACCCACACCATCAGATGAGGCGAAGGAGCTACTCACAACATTGCCAATTGGCATCGGAGTCATTTGTAGTATGTTGTTTGTTGTGTTCCCTACAAAACGTCATGGAATTGGCTTCCCTCTTACTAATTAAAACTTTCCCTTACTTCATTCGATGCATATATACAATTTCATTCATCTTGTAATTATAGAACTCTGCTACAGTTTGCTCATATTCTTCCTTTCTGGCAAAAGCAGTAATAAGATCTTCCGCTGCAAGATAACCATTTACTACTCCAATGAAGCATATCCATGCGTTTCTAGAGTGCTAAACTTGATGGTCAGAGTTATTCAAATCCCAGATCAAGTAAAGGTCTACCAGAAACTAAATTTTAAATGTGCATTTAGCAAATAAATAAATAAAATTTAAATGTGCCTGTCCACTAATATGTTATTCAACACTTCATAGGCTAGTCATGACTCGGAACTTCCACAAAGATTTAAATATTTTCACATTAGCCTTTTTTCATTACTTAGATATTTTACTAGCTTTTCCCAAGAAGATGATATACAGAAATCAAAATTTCATATATAGAAAGTTACCTCACTAATATTCTCATTGCAAGCTCAAACATGTATATGTAGAGTACAGGTTGCCTGTTGCTGAGTGTTTAAGCTATATTTCACATCTAGTTCCAGTCGCTGGGCAAAAAATTAGCTCTGTGTTATGCTTGTGGCCCCTTTTTACCAAGTGATTTTTAAACTTTTTAAGACCAATCTAAATGAGTCGGTATCACCTTCAGAGTTTTAAATGACTGAGTAGGGCATGAAAAAGAATTTAAAGTATAAATTTTTCTTGGTAGCAAATTGCAATCACTTTCTAACTTTCCATGAATGTTACTCTACAAGACTTTTCCTCGATCTGAATTATAAAATGCATCATCATAAAGACAAAAGAACATGATTTTTTGATTCCATCGCCTTTGGGCATACATATTGTTTGAGGAAAATCCATGGCTATAATTTTCAACCAATTGGTGAAAAATAAGGAAAAGAAAATATAACATGAAATCTAATAGTTTCAGTGCAACATACATTGCACAGCAGTATTCCAGTAATTTTAGTCCCTGCAAAGCATAAACATAGAAATTCATGACGCAAGTCCAAAAAAATATTTAAATGATGAAGCCAATTGTCTAGATTCCATTCATAATGCACTTTTAGAATAACTCAAATGCATGATATTAATAACTGATGTAAGAGGACAAAAGTATTAGAATGGCAATTAACAAAAGGAAATATGTTACTCTTATAAGATTCTTGGATAAACCTCATTATGAATATCTTTTTAAAAAATTCTACTTATATTTCAGCCTCGAGACATTTGTCCGTCCATCAATTCGACCTGTACCAACTCAGCAGCTTCCCGCACTTTCCGTCTATCCCAAAACCCTGCCACCATGGTGCTCCACGTTGTCTCATCAGGAATACATCCATCTAGCACCATCTCATCAACGATACGAGCAGCTTTGTGCAGGTCTCCTTTCTTACTGAAACGATCGACAAGACGATCAAAAGTTTCAGCCTCAATAGAAATTCCCCTATTTCGCATGCTTAGATAAAGCTGAAAAGCTCGATTTGGGTCGCTCTCTGTACAAAGTCCTCGAACAACTGTATTATGTATCCTAACATGAAGGCTCCAAGTTAATCGATTTGGCGAGATCCCCCCAAGAACCATCTCATCAAGAAAGTTTGCGGCTTCTTGGAACTTGCAAGCATCACAAAAGCCATTGATGACTTTCCCATACAACCCTGCATCAGGCTTCAAACCCCGAAGTTTCATCCTATCAAGCAGCTCCACAGCTTCTCGAACCCTTCCTTCTTTACAAAGCCCATGAATTAAAGTGCTGTATGTTATTGTGTTTGGCTGAAGACGTTGGCTGACCATAACCTCTAATAACTCCATGGCTTGAGAACAACGCCCACCCTTGCAGAGACCGTCCATAAGAGAACTGTAAGTATACACATTGGGAACAATACCTTTTTGTTTCATCTCTTCGAGCAATCCCAGAGCTTCATCCAAATCTTTTGACAGGCATAAGCCATGAATTAAACTAGTGTAGGTAACAACACTGGGTAAACAACATTTTGAACCCATCTCTGTAAAAAGCTCCTTTGCTTCACTAATCTTCCCCAATCTACACAATCCATTAATCAAAGTGCCAAATGTGTACGAATCGGGAGTACACCCACGATTGGGCATCTCACGGAAAATTCGAAAAGCCGTATCCATAGTTCCACCATTCTTGCAAAGGGCTTTGATCAAAACATTGAGGGAAGCAACACTGGGTGGAATACCCATTTGTCTCATATACTTGTAGAACCTTAGAGCCACCTTTAACTGATTCTCATCAACAAGAATGGAGAAAACAGTAATATAAGATTTTTGGGTGGGTTCACAGTCATATTGCTTCATCTTCTGGAAAATCCTGATTACTTCACCTGGCTTGTGAACCCGCCCATAAGCTCTACAAATAGAGAGGAATATATCCTCACTAATCTTGCATTTCTCATCCTTCATTCTATCGAGGAGATCCTCTGCTGGCCTAAATTGGTTTGCAGATAGTAATCTAGAGATCATGACACAAAATGTATTGTGATCATGTCGGAACCCATTAGCATACTCTGCTGCTGCCGCATCAAATATGACAATAGCTTTTTGTGGGTCCTTTTCCGCTCTAATCAGCTGCACAACTAGAGACCCCGAAATTTGTTTTGGCCATTTGATCATCTTTTTGCTTCCCATTGCCTTCACTAATACAAGACAAGCTCTTCAGCTCGATAACAATTCAACTACCCACTACGAGAGAGTGTCACTTCTATATAACAATTTCTTGTACCTTATTTAGCTTTTATTCCTTGATAATGCAGAAAAATTATGTTAAATTGCATCAGATAAGCCAGAAGCATTCTCACTCACGCATTTCATCAAACATGTAGAGCCCCATAATTTGAATTTCGCTTATGTATGCAAACATTTATATTTATGTATGTATATATTGTTTGAAAATGAGAAGCTGATTCTGCCTAACTCAATCAAACGACTCACAAATAGCAAGGCAAAGCTCAAGCTCAAGTATTGTCAGGGCTGCTTGGTAACTTCCGTTCCGACTCTTAGTCTGCAGTGTTCCTGTTTGTAGTTTAAAAACTGAATACGTGGGCCAATGTTTATACTGGGCCTAACTTCAATTCTACATAGTCCAATAAGCTTACGTAAAATATATAAAAAAATTAACTGGGCATTCAAGGCCAGTTCCAAGCAAACTTAACAAATGAAGGCCCAAATTAGAGGAGGGAGAAGGAGAGAGAAAGTGGAACCCACCAAAACAGAAACCACAATTCACAACCCGATCGTCGCACCAAAAGATTGATTCCACACCGTCAAACAAAAGATTACAAGTCATTGAACCCAGAAAACCAAATGGACCACTCAAAACAAAAAGAAAAGAAGAAACCAAATACACTAATAAATTAAAAAAAAAAATAGAACACAAAAAAAAAGGGTGTATATATACGTACACTATACATGAATGAATGAGTAATTTCTTTTTTAACTCAATCAAATTTGTTGTTAAAATAACGTTTCCCAACACAAAATTGAATAGAAAGAATCAACCCAAATAAAAATTAAAAATTAAAAATTAAAAACTAAAAACAATTCAATGGGAATTGTAGTCAGAACCAAGAGGGACAGTAGTAGTTCTTGTTATTTTGTTCCTTGTTATAATTTCTTCACTTTTCTATCAACAATAATAATAATCTTTTCCTATTATTCGCTTGTTTTCTTATCTCTTAATTGTTTCTCTCTCTATTCCAATTTTCTTTTACTATATTTATTTTTGTCATTTGATGTTGATTCGTCTAATTTGACCACAATTTCTCCTCCCCTGTTCATATCTTCGTTTTCACGACAGATGTGGAGAGAAAGTTTATATCTTTTTCGTTTTTGTTGGAAACCCTAGTTTTTTGTTGTTGTCGATTTTTGATTTCTAGAGTTCGAATAAGGTTTGTTTCATTGGTTGATTAATCGATTGATCTTCAATGGAGGCTGGTTCAGAAGAGGAGAGCAATAAAAATAACAATAGCAGCCCAACTGAGGGATCGAAGAAACCCAAACGCCAGATGAAAACTCCTTTTCAATTGGAAACCCTAGAGAGAATCTACGCCGGTATGTTTAATTTTACATGCTAACTCATTGATTTGATTGTTTGTATTTTTGTTGCTATGGGTATGTATGGTTTCGATTAATCTATATGTTTGTTTAGGTAGTGTTATGTATATATTTGGCTATGTATTTGAGGTTTGGCTAATGTGGTTTTGCGTTTGATGGTTTGAATAGCGGAGACGTATCCCTCTGAGGCGACAAGGGCTGAGCTTTCGGAGAAATTGGGGTTATCAGACCGACAACTGCAGATGTGGTTTTGCCACAGAAGGTTGAAGGATAAGAAGGAGGGGGCCGGGAAGAAGCTGCTAGCAGCTCCGGTGGAAAGTAAGGGGTTATTTGGATCATCTAGGGATGAATTAAAGGTGGCCGAGCCGGGTAGTGATGGTGGTTCGGGGTCTATGTCTAGGTCAGGATCAGGGTCAGGACCAGAGTCAGATTCGAGTCAGTTTGATGATGATATTCCATTGATGAGGAGGTGTTATGAGTTGTCACCGTGGGCTGTAATGGAGCAGAGAGTGATCTCTTGTGTGGAGGCGCAGTTGGGGGGGCCATTGAGGGAGGATGGGCCAATTATTGGAATGGACTTTGATGAACTGCCTCCTGGTGCATTTGGGGAGCCTATAGGTACAATACGTGTGTTTTATTTGTTGTAAACTGGTAATGTTGTATTTGCATATATATGTTTATTGTTTTCATTGTTGAGAAAGTTAGATGCTTTATATACATATTTACTGGAATATACAATAAAACAAAGAATTCCATATTCCGTGCAATTTATTTTGTCTAGTTACCCAAAGATAGTGTGTTTTCTTCCCAATATTTTATTTGTTCATTGCATGTGTAGGTTTCTTTCAATGGATTAGATAATGCACTACTATTTTAAGCTATTTGAAGAGCTTCTTAGCAGCATGCGCATATCAAATACCAAGTAGTGCTTGGGACATCAGTATTACACATGTATTTTGATTCTTTGCAATTGCTGCATCAGAGTGGGGTGTCTTTGCATTTTACAACTGTTATTGATTAGTACATACAAGGAAAGCATGATTTCAAATTTGAGTCGTCTAATATCTTGTTGGTTTTGACTTGCAGCAACAAAACCATCACTTTAATTCTGTGGACAGCTTCATTCAGTAGCACCCTTTAGTAATTTGTAGAACCATTTAATTTTCAAAGAATTGATAGTATTAGTAAATGTATTCTAAAATGAGAAAAAAATGATAGTTTGCCACAACGTCGATAAGATTGAAGAAACTGACAAATAGTTTCTAAATGTAAATAGATAAATGGCAATATGCTAAATAGAATCATAGATGATATATATCATCTCTACTAAAGTCCAATGCTGATATAATTAGATAATTGTTTTAGGCCATGGCCACAAAGTTTCAATATTCTAACACCATTTTAAAGCTTAATTGTCAAAGATATAGGAAATTTGACCAAGAAACGTATCAGTACAAATTGTACAACAACCTAATAAAAATAGGATTTTTCTTACTCATCTTTAAATAAGGTGAAACAAGATAAACAGAGGCTGTAAATCCCTCAAGAGTCGGCTATATTCTCTTCATGCGTCTTTCTATAACTCTCTTGTTGACTTGCGAGGTCAGCGATGTGGGTTGGTGATTGAAAATGGAAACTATGTACAAATATAGAAGATGGATTTGTTTTAACTTTTTCCTTTACTTTTTGCCGAGGTTTGCCTTGCAGATTATTTCCCTTTTCTGTTGTTATGTATGTTGTCCTCATAATTTATCAGCTATCATTAGCTATTTCCTACTGTTGCATGGAATATAGTAACTGCATTATTTGTTATTCAGATGTTTACTTGTTGAATTGGATTATTTGTTAAATTTGTTGTTATTGCTTGTGCAGCAGTGACAACAGAGCATTGGGGACGATCCGGGAATTCTTATGATGGCAATATAGTTGAGAGATCTAAACCCAAGAAAATCAAAGTTGGTTCCTAATTTATTTATACAGAATGTTTGTTATTTTTCCTTCTCATATCTTGTGGCATTTTATGCGTCAACAAAATGCAAAAGCAACATTGCATTTACTCTTTTCATGTTCTGCCAACAAATTGTATAAGGGGTTACTGTAGAGTATAGAAGCTTTCTAACTTGTCATTATATGCAAATACTTAAAATAGAGAGGCTCTATACCTTTCTCCCAATTTATGTATATCTGTTTTTCTGGAATTTTTGAAATTTTCCTCTATTTGCTAATGTCTTGTCATATTTTGAAGATAAGAATGTTTGTCGAAACTGTAGAATTGTGTGTGGTTGGATTACTTGGAATCTTTGATAAATGATTGAAGTTACAACTCTTTTAATCTTTCAGGCTACAAGTAGGAGTCACTGTGAACTTGCTGAGCCCAGTTCCAGAGCTGATGCATATAGAAGTCCATCTCACTTCTATGATTTGCCTGTTGACGGAACCAGTGTGAAAAGATCACCATTCATGCAAGGAAATGGACAATTATCTTGGGAATATGGTGCTCAGTTACAGGTATCCAGTGTTAGTCCATTATCTCACCAAGGAAAGCAGGAGCAGTTTTCATCACCTCCAAAGGACAATGGCTTTATTCCAAATACTGAAGATGTTTTTCAAATAGGAAGGAAACGAAAGGTATTCACTGTATTCAGATGTAATACAGAGTTTTATATTTTTGCAGTTCCCCCACAAAGATTTACTATTTTCATGTTTAATACTTGATTATCTGTTGCAGAATGATGAAGGTAGAACGGGAAGGAAGTTGCCCATGAAAAAGGATTCGCAAGGAGCTTGAAAACAAGATCTTCTAAGGCTTAAAGGTTTGGTCTTGCAGTTGCATAATCTGAAACTTGAAACTGTCCAATGAAGGAATTATTTTATTGTAAAATTACATATGGATCTTTTCATACAGAGGGAAGAGCAAATGAGGAAAGAAATGGAGAAGCAAGACCGTGAGAGGAGGAAAGAAGAAGAGCGAATGTTGCGAGAAAAGCAGCGGAGAGAGGAGAAATATCAGCGCGAGGAAAAACGTGAAATTGAACGGCGGGAGAAGTTTATGCAGAAGGAGCTTTTGAAAGTAGGTTTAGATTCTAAAGATTCAAAATTTATTGATTTGCTTACTTTACAGAATAAAGTGAGATGTAACCCCTAAAAAAATTAATAAAAAATTCTAATGATACTCTCTCCTTTTATTAATTTTTTTTCTTTTGTGAAGGCCGAGAGAATGAAACAAAAGGAAGATCTTCGTAGAGAGAAGGAAGCAGCAAGACAAAAAGTTGCTATGGAGAGGGCAGCACTACGTAGAATTGCTAAAGAATCCTTGGAACTAATTGAGGATGAGCGTCTGGAACTGATGGAATTGGCTGCCTTTAGCAAAGGATTACCTTCAATAATATCTCTTGACTATGAAACTTTGCAGAACCTTGAGTCATTCAGAGGTAGGTCTTAGTTGACATATTCTCCTAGGAACATATGTGTTGATCTGTTTATGAATGTTGAATATACAATAGTTTAAGTAAGCCGTTCATTGAACATCTTATCTCATGCCATATGTTTTCATTTCATTTGTGTGTCTTGTTGTCTGCTGTAGTTTATTGAACATTTTTTCGCCAACTGAACTAATCTTTTTGTGGTGCAGATTCCTTATGTGCATTCCCTCCCAAGACTGTGCGACTGAAAAGGCCATTCTCGATTCAACCCTGGATGGATTCAGAGGACAATATTGGGAACCTTCTCATGGTATGTTCCCATGACCATTTTTCTGCATCTTTTCTTTTTTGAAGAAAGTGGGACCATCTGGGACAGCGCAGAGAAGAGAGAGATAATATTGTACATGGGATCTTAACGGTCATCCTTGTCCACTGGCTGTAATTATTGATAGTTGATACAAGGACGTACTTGTTTTGCATATAGACAACTTTCTTTTGTAAATAATACTGATCTTTTTTCCATATTTGTTGTAAGCTGGAAATGATCCATAGAATAAAATTATGAGTTAGTTGAATAGTGTCCCTGTGGCTGCTGGATTGTTATGACTTATGCATGTGCATGTTCATGCTCTTATTTGGCTGTGAATTCTCTTCACAATCAGCAAGAATAATTCTATTTGCATATAGACAACTTTCTTTTAGTTCATTAAATGATAATTTTCAGTATTGTGATAAGATGTCTCTGCTGATGTTTGCTTCTTAAATATATATATATATATATATATATATATATATATATATATATATATATATTCAAGTTCTTCTCCGCTATAGCATAGAAAGCGGTTTTTATGCTATAGCGACGCGGAAAACCGCCGCTATAGCTTCGCTTCTCCCTCCGTATTGTATATATATATATATATATTTGTTCAAGTTCTTCTTGCTATGGGTTCTTCTAGTATTGTACAATCTATTAATGCATGTATCCTGGAAAAATTAAATGCGTTCCTTAACATTATGTGTTCAACTGTTTGTTATTACTATTATATATATTATCCAAAAATTTACACAAGTATCATGATTTGGCTTATCTACCTGCTTTAAACTACAAGAATATCAGTCGGTTGGACATATGATGTATCTGCATGTGTATGTTAAGTTGGTAACATGTTACTACTGTATGATCTCTCTCTCTCTCTGTGTGCCGTCTCTCTGTTTCTATGTATGTCCCTCTTTTTTTTAATATAAATTGATTCTATAACTGTAGTAGTTTAGTTGTGGTTACTGTGTGCAGTTTTTTGGCCGTCTTATTTATAGATAATATATGTTTGTTTTATGAAGATAATATTATGCTGGCCTCTTCAGGTTTGGAGATTCTGCATCACATTTTCTGATGTTCTTGGGATTTGGCCCTTTACACTTGATGAGTTTGTTCAAGCTTTTCATGATCATGTGAGTATTCTGTCAGGGTTTAGCTTTCTTTTATCTTGAAAATCCATATGAAATTCTGCATATGGAATTAATTTTTTTTTCCAATAATTCTGTTTTGACATTTCTACATATATACTTTGCTTACTACTTCAGGATTCAAGGTTGTTGGCTGAGATACACATTGCTCTTCTAAATTTGATTATAAAAGATATTGAAGAGGGTGCAAGGACACCATGTGGTGGTTCAGGAACAAATCAATATACAGTTGCTAATCCTGAAGGTGGACATCCTCAGATTGTTGAGGGGGTATGGTAATCTTTACTCAAGTTACTTCCAGCAAATTTGTCCATAGCTCACGGCATGATGCTTTCGTTGTACACCTGACCTAATGTTTCATTCTATATCAGGCATTTTTGTGGGGTTTTGACATACGCAACTGGCAGAACCACTTGAATCCATTGACATGGCCTGAAATATTGCGGCAATTCGCTCTATCTGCAGGATTTGGACCACAACTGAGGAAGGAGAGAACAGAACGGGCACGCTTACGTGATAATAATGAGGTGCCTTTTGCTGTTTCCCCCTTTATATGTCACCTTATGTTACATAAACATAAAATAGCATTTACTTATATAAGGTTACCAAGTAAATGTCTGATTGAATTTGTATATAGGTTCTACATACATTTGAATTTTCCTATCAGATATTACTAAGTATTCATTGTTCAGATACCTTTAAAGGCTTATATTTGTCCATTCTGGAATCTGGATACACCTATCAGTAAACTTAATCATTCTTTACAACGAAAAAACTATTTCTATCAGTAGTTCCTCACCAGGACAAGACTTTACATGAATTACTGCAAGTTAATGCCTCATAGTTTAACTTCTGTAGTATTTTTTAAGAGGACCATTGTCTGGCCCCATGTTGATAGAGTATATAATTATGGGTTTGGATGGGCTTTGTTTTTAGAAGTAGGTATACTTGTTTTTCTGTGGATTCATTACATTGATATTTTTTGGAGTAGGACAAAGATGTTAGAGTATATATCTTGTCCCATATTGAATATCATACCTTGTCTGTTATATGATGACTTGGGCCATAGCAAATTGGTTTTGAGTTAGAGAGCTTGATGTCTTTATATTCTAGACTTTGGGCCATTTTATAAGTCTAATATGGTATCCTTGGGATTAATTAAACACTCTTCTTAGCCTTCATTCTTACCCACTTGCAGTCTATTTCTTAAGGGTCAAAGTTACCAATTTCTTAACTAATACCACTTATCAATTGGGTCAATAGTTGTCCATGATTTACTGGATTTTTTTTAGTCTTGTCTTGTGATCAACTTCTTCTAGGTTTGCTTATCTTGTGTGAGTCTTCATATTCATCAGGTCTACGTGCAACCCTCAATACACCGGGTTACATGTGAGGGGTGTTAAGAGCATATATATTGTCCACATTTAATACCTTGAAAAAATGTCTTGTATATAATGACTTGGGCCAACTCTTCTCATAGCCAATTGGTGTTGAGTTAGATAGTTTGACGTCTTTATATACTAGACTTTGGGCCATTTTATAAATCTAACAAAAGCTAAACAACTTTCTTTGCTATGACTATAGAGAATCATATTCAAATTCTCATTCCAACTGAGACCCACTCTTACTTTGTAACTCTGTCCAAAATTTGCTTCAAGACAAAAAGATATAAATAAAAGATAAACAAAACTGTGGGAAATTAAACCACTGATCGTCATATTTTTCATATGTTCGCGCAGGTTAAAGGTTGTGAAGATATAGTTTCTATGCTACGCAATGGTTCAGCCGTGGAAAATGCAGTTGCTGTAATGCAAGAAAAAGGATTTTCACTCCAGCGCAGATCTAGGCATCGGCTAACTCCTGGAACAGTCAAATTTGCTGCTTATCATGTTCTTTGTCTTGAGGGTAGCAAGGGGCAAACAGTTTTAGAACTTGCAGACAAGATTCAGAAATCTGGACTCATGACCTATCAACAAGCAAGACACCAGATGCCTCTATTTCTGTTGCTTTATCAAGGGACCCAATTCTTTTTGAAAGAATAGCTCCTTCAACATACTGTGTACGACCTGCTTTTCGAAAAGATCCTGCTAATGCTGAGGTAATACTTGCAGCAGCCAGGGAAAAGATACAGAAATATGTAAATGGATTTTTAGCAAATGAAACTGCTTATGATGTTGAAAAAGATGACTCTGAATCTGATGTTGCTGAGGGTCCTGAAGTTGATGAGTTAGGTATTCCATCCAATGTGAACAAAAACAGCGATCGTTACAATGAACTTGGCACTTTGTCAGAAAATGCAAATGATATTTCTTGTGATGATGATCTGCAAAATGACCTTGTTGCTCCTGGTAAGGTTGCATTTTCTCCCTTGCGAGGTGTTATATGTTTTTCAGTCATCTAAGTTGAGTTTAATAATTGAAAAGTGGCAGGTAATCCCATTAACCAAATATTTATCACTGGTAAAGAAGCCATTGCAACTGACTCTGTACAAGGAGTTACCGAGATTGATGAAAGCAAGTCCGGAGAGCCATGGGTTCAGGGACTTACTGAAGGAGAGTATTTTGATCTCTGTGTTGAGGAGCGTCTCAATGCCCTTGTTGCTATAATTGGTGTTGCAAATGAAGGAAACATTATTCGTGCAGTTCTTGAGGTGATACTTCACTGAATATCTGATCTACTAAATTAGCTTATGTAATAATTTGTAGAACTTAAAAAGTTAAATGGTTGGTTTTTATTTTGTCTGATCTTTGGAGAATCGCAGGATCGTCTTGATGCAGCAAATGCTCTTAAAAAGCAAATGTGGGCAGAATCACAACTAGATAAAAGGCGCATGAAAGAAGAGGGTTCTTGTAAATTTCATGATTCTTCTTTGACTGCTGCAGCAGATTGCAACCACAGCCCATTCGGAGTTGTTGAAAATAGAAATGATGAGGTTGCTATAAACGCTGCAGTTAATGAAGAGCCTTCTGTTGATCCAGACAATGTCCAGAAGGACCAGAATCATTTTAACACTATGACTTCTGAAAGGAGTTTGGTAGTACATGATACCTCAACAAGTCAGTTTACTCCCCCAATTCAGCATAATGGATCTACATCAGAAAGATCACGGTTGCAGTTGAAATCTTTCATTGGCCACAGAGCAGAAGAAATGCATGTGTACAGATCCTTGCCTCTAGGTCAAGATCGAAGACATAATCGGTACTGGCAATTTGTTGCATCTGCTTCTAGACATGATCCTGGTTCTGGCAGGATATTTGTTGAATTACGTGATGGCTATTGGAGGCTTATTGATTCTGAAGAGGTACTGTACTACTTTTAAATCATTTTTTTTTTTGGGTGGCACCGTGGCAGACTGGCAGTACTGATAATGGCTTTTTTGAGCAGAATTATATGCTTTTTGGCTAAAGAGAAATAATGGATAAGGGAGAACCACAGCATTAAAAATGCACCTTGGGTGAGAACATCCAATTGATGTTTCATTAACTAATCTTGTGTGAACTGGTTCCACCTTGATACTGCTAACACACTTTCTATACAACTCTTTTTTTAACTAAAAGCTCTACTTTGAGTGACCAGCTCTTCCTTACATATTATAATTAACGGTAACAGCCAAAACCTACAAATACCGTCGAGTTACTTTACACTTCCAAGGGATAAAGAGAATAACAAAGAAGTATACGAATTAGCATTGCACTCGTTCCTTTGGGGACCAGATTGCTCTTTATCACTCTATACCAGTGAGAAATAGCTCTCGGAGGAAAGGGTAATAAGATTTACTTATGCTCTTGGCATAGTGTGTATGTCTAAGATCTCAAGGATTATATTCTAGTGAATTTTGCATATATGTAAACTCTAATTCTTAATTATTTTGGTAGTTAGATGAAAAATGTTCTGAGATTGTATCCTGAAGAAATTGTGTTGGACATTTTCTAAATCAGACAATTGTGTATTGTGTTATTACATTATTCAGTTAACAACAACTTTTATTTATTTTTTTTGCTAATCATGCATTTAGACCCATAAGAATCACCTTACTAATCTTACATGTATATATTGCAACCTCTAGCTGCCTATACTCAACCAGTGTGTTTTACCTGTAGGCATTCGATGCTCTTTTGAAGTCTTTGGATACACGTGGAATTAGGGAATCCCATTTGCACATAATGCTGCAACAATCAGAGACTTCTTTCAAGGAAAATGTAAGAAGGAACTTCCAGTCTTTTGATATTGTTGGTGAAACGGGAAATAGTATAGGAAATAAAGCTACTGAAATGGGTTCTAGTATTGGTTATCTAGCTGGCAGTAAAAGTCCTAGCAGTGCAGTGTGTGTTTCAAATTTAGATACATGGGAGCCATCTTTATCTTTTAGAATTGACCTTTGGAAGAATGAAACTGAGAAAATGAATGCTTTCAAGAGATATCAAGAGTTGCAAGTGTGGATGTGGAAGGAGTGCTTCAATTCATCAACCTTATGTGCCATGAAAAGTGGAAGAAAAGGCTTCACACCACTTTTGGGGATTTGTGATTTCTGTCTCGACTCATTTATTTTCGAAGAGAGCAATTGCCCGTCTTGTTACAGGACATTTGGTACCTTTGGTAACAGATTGAACTATTTGGAATATGTGAACCAATGTGAAGAGAAGAGGAAGGTGAACCCCAAGAATCTTGTTTCAGATTCTTCTTTCCCTCTTCAAACCAGATTGATCAAGGCCCTCTTGTCTTTCATCGAGGTGAGGAGAAGATTGCATTAAAAGCAATTTATCTAGAGTACCTATATTTTTTTCTAACTTCTTGTTTAACTTGATAGCCTTTTACTTGTAATTGTTTGTCTGTCATGATTTTATACGGTCTAGATTGTAAAATTTGTAATTGGCAGGTTTCTGTTCCATCTGAGGCTTTTCAATCTTTTTGGACGGAAACCCGTAGAAGGAGTTGGGGTCTAAAGTTGCAGAGTGCTTCTTCTATTGGGGATTTGCTACAGGTTAATATATGCATCATTATTATTTTATTTTATATGTTTTTTATTTTATTTTTATTTTTATTTTATTTTTTTTTTTTTTTTTGGGGGGTTTATAAGGGGTGTGGAGTTTTTGTATACTTATTTCAACATCTGTTTATACTTCCGTGCTACATTTCCTGAATTAGTGAGATGCCGCATGTGAAGTATCTATTTTATTACTGTTTAGGTAGCTTTCTTAAATACCCTGTTGTGAAATTTTCTTCATTTTCTGATAAGTGTTTTGAGGCAGAGATTAGGGACCTCCACTGAGAACTGAGAAGTTTCACCTTTGATTCTCACATGAGATAAGATAGTGGCTATTGCTAACTTCTCATATGCAAGCGAGAATTGCGTATATCATTATTGGGAATCAACCAATTGTGTTGAATGGCTTTTAAAAGGGGGATGCATTGGATAAAAGGATATGGGTGGATTTGAGTAGTGTACTTTGGAACTTTATTAGACTGTGGATCCGGTCATAATCATGAGAAGGCACAAGAAATAGTCATTAAGTTTGTCTAGACCCCAGAGTATGTAATGCACTATTGCTACATCGCTGGTTATAAGTTGTACTGTGTCTTTGGCAAGTTGGTCATCCTTGCCAATATTAATTATTGACATGAATGATGTAGGCATCTATCTGTTTGTTTGTTTTTTCCTGAAATCATTTGATAAATCCTCGTGTACAGAGCCTGCAAGTTATCAACAAGGTTAGGAACAATTTTGTGCATTGAACCCTTTCCAGTGAGGCTTAACAGTCTTCCGTGAGAATTGAGATGGTATTTTTATACTAGTATTGTACATCCTGCACCTCATTTCCGACTGATTTGTTAATTTCTAAAAAATTAATAAGTGAATTGGGGACTTAATTGTGACTAAGGGCATGTAATTGGTTTTCTCTTTTATTCTCATACACATTATTTCATAAAACATATGATGCATGTTTACCGATCATATAGGCAAGGCATGAAATTGCTAGGATCAGTAACTGTGATAATAATGCTCATTATTTGTTTATATAGAGGTCAAGAAGACTTCTCAATGTCAAACAAATTTTCCTGCAGGTTCTGACTCAGTTTGAGGGTGTGATAAAGCGGGATTGTTTATCATCAAACTTTGAGACAACCGCAGAATTGCTTGGTTCCTGCTCTTTGTCAGGAAAGGCTGTTACAGAGTCTGATCATCCTGGATCTGTTCCCCTACTTCCTTGGATACCTCAAACCACCGCTGCTGTGGCGCTGCGGCTTTTGGAGCTTGATTCCTCCATTTTTTACACTTCATGCCAGAAAGATGAGACTCCAAATGAGACAGAAGTAGAGAGTTTAACAGTTGAGTTCTTCTTCCTTTTCCCTTGTAAAATGAAAGAAAATGGGGAGGAAAAAAAAAGATTACTTCTCCAGTTTGTATGCAGAGAGGGTGGGGAATTGCACTAGGAGTTTGGATTCACACCAAGGCATATCCATTGGACAATTGCATCATGCATGCTTATAATTTGACAAACAAACTTCTATATTTGCTTTAAAGATAATATAATTATTTATGTGATATGCTTTAAAGATAGTATAATTATTTTATGTGATCAGACATTATACCTCTGCGGAATTGATATCATCTCCAACCTTTTTTTCCCTTTGTTTTCTTGGAAGAGATTTATTGCTAACTTATTTATTTGATCCACAGAAGCTTCCATCAAGGTCTGCAGATGAGAAGGATCAGAAAGTTGAACCAACAGAACTTCCCCAAGAAGAACTTCTGAAATCAGGGAATTGGTCGGGCTTGGGTACTGTGCGTGGTAGCTCCGGCTGTAGGCAATTGATTCGTAGAATGGTGGTGCCCGTCCTCGTAAAAGGTTGCAGAAAAAAATTCATGGTTCCAGATCAGAATCTGGCAGGCAAAGTATTAAAATCAACAAGACGTTGACTCGTGTTCTTATGAAGCAGGGAGAGGGAACATATGGGCAGGGAAAGGGGCAGGAGCAGGAGCAGGGAACATATGAGCAGGGGCTGGGACATGGACGGGGTCCCCGCACTGTAAGGAGGAGAAGAGAGAGCAAGACTCACGGTCATTTTGGTGACCACGGTAGCCTTGGCATCCGGGAATCACCAAGAAACACCGATGAGGAGGAATGGATTGGTGAAGAAATTGGGAATATGCAAGATGAGGATGCTGATAATAGTAACAGTACGGAAGAAAGTGAATCTGATGACAATGCTGATCCCACCAGGTATGGTGACCGCAGATGGGAGCCTGAATTTAATGTGGCTTCTCACCGAAGTTGGGATACGATGGAGATGGAGATGAGTGACGAAGATGCAGATGGTGTAGACATTAATGTTTATGAGGAGGAGGAGGAGGACGACGACGACAACTTGGAGGAAGATGTAGATATGAATGATGGCTTAGTTGGAAACAATGGTGAAAGCTCTGAGACCTCTGGAGATTATAGTGATTGAGGTACAAAATGTTGTATGACCAAAAAGAAGCAAATTTGAAGCGACTGTGAGCTGTGCCTACATTCTTTTTTGGTTGAAGTTCTTATTCTTTATTCAACTGCAGCCTCACTAGTGGCTGATCTTGTGTATAATCATAGGGTGGTAACATATTTCGATTCTTGTTTCTTTTCATAGTGATAGAGGAAAGAAGGGGGGGCTGTAGAAGAAAAATATGCACAAGTAATGTGAATTTTGGATCCGCAATGTATTTGCTTAAATATAGCCTTGCCTTGCGGCATTTTTGGTTTTACCCTCCCTCTTTCACGGCTATAATGAACTATAAAGGATTAGCAATTCACGTTTGTAGGTTAAAAACAATTTTAGTATCCTCTCACGGTTTGTGCTTCCTAATTTGGCAAAAATAAAAACCATGGTGATTTTGCTATGGTCTTTAAAGTTGATGAAACAACAATACAACCAAATTCTTCTGCAAGTGCTTTTTCATCTTTCAGAAATGCCAAACACAGCTCCACCCTACATGATCTGCAGTTATGCTAAAAAGATAGTCTGGTCTATTTTCTCCTCTCTCTGCACTCTAGCTCTCTTTCTCTCTCTCTTCAGAAACGACATTTGCATCTTTCTTGTTCATATTTGAAAAGCACTACAGTTTTGTAAAGGTTTATTTCCCTGAGAAATTGAGTTACTAAACACTTGCATCCTTAGACTTGCATTTGCAGCCTCTAGTACAGCGTATGATGATGCCCATTTATTCTCACAAGCTTAGGGATAAGTGCAAATAAACACAGTTTTTAACTTTTGCTAGACCTTTTCCCTACTGTCATGAAAGATAAAAACAGAACTTATTTTTGTACAATGTGCCAATGTAACTGAGAAGGAACTTAACTCTTCCAAAAACAAAATATTTGATACCTAATGTCAGTAAAATCCATTCATGCGCAACAGTTCCAAAGAAATTAAAATCTTTACAAAAAATCAATATAATTTCAAAAAACAATATCTTCTATCAACATACTTGATCGATCCTGATAATCCATCCTCAACAGGGGAGTTCACTCAACTCCAAACCTGAAATTGTGTGAAGAATACATTCACCAGACACGACAGGAGTAACATAAATTTTCAGTTTCCAAGTTCTAACAAAGGGAAGAAATCCTATGAAGGAGGATTTTAACAGGACATATCTAATAAGTCATATGTTGCACTCATGAGAGATGAGCATACATATCTAGCAACCAAAATTGAGTTTTATTCATCAATGTTCTTCTTTGACTGAACTAATTTTGTTATATATTATTCAACTAAAAAATACAAGCATACAAATGCAGAATATAACACCAATAATAGAGATAAATAAAAGAAGAGAAAAATGTACACAAGAACCAGAGTACAGCCGGGCACGGATCAGCTGAATAATCCACCTCATGGAACAAATAGCCTTTTAATTCCCGACTTTTGTTCAGCTGTTAACTTCATTGGGAACTTGATGTTAAACTTGATCCGCAAATTTCCCCTCTTTGAAGGTTCTTTTGGTATAGGCATCCCTTCTTTTGGAACAACCTCTTCATAAGATGGATGAATCACATTGTTAATGGGGATTGTCAATTTTCTACCATCTAATGTTGTGAGGTGAACTGTGTAGCCCGTCAATGCTTCAGCAAGTGATACTTTCTGCGTAACAATTAGATCGTTACCGTCTCTTGTGAACACACTATGTGGTGGTTTCTCATCAACTACAAAGACAAGATCCGCTGGAATAACATTTGGTTGCTCATTGCCCTTCTCCGGGAATGTGATTTTCGTACCTTTTTTCCAGCCAGGCTTTATGTTAATTGTTAAAATCTCCTCTACTGGCATTGTCTTTCTGTCCAACAAGAAGAATTGCCTTGTCAGAAAATGGCTAATTTTCTATTGTAATAGGCTTCGCTTAAAACATTGGTTTGAACAATAATTATACTTATTGAAACACTCGAATGAATAAAGAACAAAACACCTACAAGATTTTTGTTATGCAAAACCTAATGAAGAAAGAATGGAATGCAGCAGACAATACAAGTAAATATAGTGAAATGGTCGTTCTCATTCCAGTTTTGGTTGCACTTTATCATAATAATCCTCTTCTTACGTTAGCAACCATACAATTAAAAGTTCCACAATTTGCCCTCTTCTTCCCATGAGACTTGCACATCATTAAAGCTCAATTTCTTGTATGGCATCAAAAATATCATATAGACAATCTAAACAATATGGCATCTTCAGCTTAATTATTTTAAGTATTCTCATCTTCATCAACAATTTGCATAAATTTATATATTTATTTAACAAATATCTACGTAGAATTCGCAATTAGGATGGAAAGACCAACATAAAAAAGTGAAACTTCTACCAAAGAAATTCAGTGCAATGCAAAAAAATGAACAAGACAGACTTACTTGCATCAGCTATTTCCCTGGAGATCTTCATCTTTTTGGTAGTTCCCTTGTAAAGTTCCTCTAGAGTACAAGGCAAGGTATTCTCAACTGGAGGAGCCTTCCGGGGACCCGAACTTGTTGGTCTATTCCCCCCAAATGAACTAAACATATCATCCCCAAATAATCCACCAGAAAATCTAGAACTACCTCCCCTCATGCCGCCGCCTCCTCCCATCCCTCCCATTCCACCGAATGGACTTGAAGAACCAAAAAACTCAGCAAAAATGTCATTAGCATTTCTAGGATTGAATCTAAACACGTTTGGTCCATCCCCAGTTTGGAAATACGTTGCCCCACCAGGCCCTCCAGCATCTGGTGGTGGCACTTGGCCTTTTAGCTCTTCTTCACCATACTGATCATACACTGCTCTCTTTTGAGGATCACTTAGAACCTTGAAAACCAAATAAAAAATTAATCTTAATTTCTCAAATTCATATTTCCCACAAATTAACCAACCACTCACCCTCTCTTACACAAACGCACATACACAATCAAAGTGAAATTTCATATTATGGCACATTGTTATCACAACGGTACAACCACAAATTCCATGATACCCTTTTCCAATTTTTTATAATCAAATTTTACATCTATATGATCAATCAAATACACACAACATACGCCTATAAGTCAATTATGTGAGACCCAATTTGGTGTAAGGATTTGATTTTTAAGAAACCCAAACAAAATAAAATCACATTCAATTCAAAGACTATCATAAACGCTGACAAACACGGAAAGATATAAAAACTCCAAAAGAGAATGAATATAGAATAGGAGCAGGAGATTTATATAGAATATCTCATAGGCTTCGGAGATCTGTTTGAATTTGGCTTCAGCTTCTTTCTTGTTGGTGGGATTCTTATCAGGGTGCCACTTCATGGCAAGTTTTCTATAAGATTTCTTCAAATCTTCATCTGTTGCATTCTTATCGACCTGTAACAATTTGTAGTAATCCACACCCATTCTTCTTCCTTCTGTCTCTAAATTCTTCTGCTAAAATTATAATGAGATGCCTAATAAGTGACAGATACAATCAAAGTAATTGGAAGTAGGTGTCATAAATCCGGTTGGGTGGAAAATATTTAGTATGGGAGGTGACAAAGGAAGAATGAACGCGATGAGATAAGGTCTGTTTGGATTTGAACGGAAGAAGGACGAGAAGGGTGTGGAACTTTCCAGATTTCTCCCGCGCTCCTTTTATCTCGTTCCTTTCCTTTCCATTCCTTTTTGGGGTAAAAAAAAAACTTTATAATGTTTTAATCCATCTCTAATTAATGCAAGAGTAAAATAAATAATATTAAATTTTAAAACAAAAAATTATATACTACTATAACTTATATAAAAATAATAATACATGTCTAAATATGTAGGTAGAATAGGTGAAAAAAATTATGAATGAATTTTATGAACCCTTATAATTAAAGAAAATAATAAGAATAATAAAATTATTCTTTCTTTTATTTTTATATAAAAAGGGTCTCCTTTATAATATATACAAAATATTAATTATGTACTTTTATTTCATAATTTCTATTAAATATAATAAATTATTAGTTTAACGGTAGTAGTGGTAATACCTAATATGTAATAAAATTATGAAGATAAAATTAAAAATAGTATGTCATTTTATAATATTTTCAATAAAAAGATAATTATTTGACAAATGAGAATTATTTTTTAGAGTATCACTTTTGGTCTTATTTTGAACCGAAACATATCATAAATGATGAATAAAACATATAAAATTTACTCAAATATTTACTATTTTTGTAAAAATAATAATATTATGTGCATAAATTATACATAAAAAATAATGCATAACAATAAAAAGTAGAATACATGTATTTTATAATTGAATATTCGCAAAACATTCAATGATAGGACTCCTCCCTATTTTTTTTTTAGTATTTGTGTACAATCTTTTTTTTTTTTTAATAGTATTTGTGTACAAAAATTTATTTATAATTTGTGTCACAAAGAATAGAAATAATATAAAAGTGTAGGCCTCACCTCCACATACAACAAACTCCCACTTAACAAAAATTAATTGCCCTTTATAAAGTATTTTTTCCTCCCTTAAGTCGTTGTAGACAAAATTAATTATCCTTAAAAAGTATTTATATAATATTAAATAAGTAATAAAAATTGTTTATATTATTTTTAAATTGAAAAAATAATTTATTTATTAACTTTAAAATAGTAAAAAATTAAATTATATTTATTATTGAATAATATTAAAAAAAATTCAAAATATTAAATTCTCAAATGGACAAAATATTAAAATTACACAAAAATATTTTTTTAAAACATCTTATATTAAAGAAATGATAGAAATAATACCAAGTTTCATTCTAATAAAAAACTACTACCTCAATTCTATAATATAATAATTTTTATTACATGCATATTAATTAAGAAAATTATTTAATAATTAAAATTTATCTAAAATTCTAAAATACAATATATATAAAAAAAATTATTAGAACATAGAAAGTTTATAAAAATAAAATATTATTCCTCTATTTATAAATGAAATAAATTAGAATAATTTTTTTTCTAAAGTTAATTATTATGGAACGTACGTACTACTTCTTCTTCTTATTGGATCATTCAAATCTTTACACGCCAAAACACATACACAGAGTCCCCGTGCTCTACACAGCTCCGCCTCTTCATCTCTTCTTCTTCACGAAAATGAATCTCCATCTCCATTAAAATCCAAATTCATCCAATTCACAATGTCTGCAATTTCATCTTCTCTCCTCACATTCCCCACTACACACCAATCAAATCGCTCTTTTTTCACGACTCCCAATGCAATCCCTCTATTCCCATCCCCATTCACTTCACATTACTCACCCACCTTCAAACCCCTGCGAGTTTCAGCTAGAGAATCATCACAGCTATCTGAAACTACCCAAAACCCAACAGTTATAGTCGAGAACAACGACGCATTGGAAGCAACCACATTTGTGATCCGGGCTCGGAACAGGATTGGGCTATTGCAAGTGATCACTAGGGTTTTCAAGGTCCTGGGGCTCCGAATTGAGAAGGCCGTTGTTGAATTTGAAGGGGAGTTTTTTGTGAAGAGGTTTTTTGTTACGGATTCTAGTGGGAAGAAGATTGAAGAGAGGGAAAATTTGGAGCGGATTGAGAAGGCTTTGGTGGAGGCTATTTCTGGTGACGGCGGCAGCGACGGAGTGGTGGCGAGTACGAGAGGAGTGGTGGTGAGGAGAGCGGGGTTGGTGAGGAAGGGGAGTGAGAGGGCGAAGGCGGAGAGGATGTTTGGATTAATGGATGGGTTTTTGAAGAATGATTCGGTTAGTCTTCAAAAGGATATTCTGGATCATGTGGAGTACACAGTGGCCAGGTCAAGATTCAATTTTGATGACTTTGAAGCTTACCAGGTTAGTTACTTCTTTTAGTATAGATTTTTTTTCACTTATGTTGTTGTTGGTTGCTGTTGTTGAGGTTACATTTTACAAATTGTTCTTCGAGTTTCTGTTTTATCTTTACTATTGTTAGGTTTTTTCTCTATCTATTCTATTTTTTCCTTTTTAGGAATGCAGGTTACTTTTCACTAGTGTAACAATTTAATATGATGAATCTACTGGAGAGACAAAAAAGAAAGTCTCTATCTTGATGATATTATGGAGCTCACAGTCTCTAGATATATTAAATAATAGTTGGTCTCTTAGCCCCCCCTTTACACTAAAAATGAAGTCTATATCTTTGCAAAGAAATCAAAAATGTAATAGAACGTAATGTGGGCTTCTTACTTTTGTGGTTTATGTACTCCCTTCATCCCAAAATGACCCTTAATGGGTCCCACAACAAGGTTCTCATCTTTCAGAACAAGGATAAGATGATATTGTTAATTCAAGTTAAAAACTTTTATTGGATCCCACCACAAGGTTCCCATATTTCAAAACATGGGTTAAGATGACAATGTAATACAAGTGAAAACTATTGTGACAAGGTTTTGGTGCATTTAAGACAAAAAGGAAAGGCCTAAGGAGGACTACTAATTTGGGATGGGGGGAATAGAACATTTGTGTTTGGTTTGGCTATACCAAAATTATCAAACCATGTTTTGTATTTTATTGCTTGAGCAAGAGATATGGAGAGTCTAAGAGAGTGTTTCTTATAGTCTCTTGGGAGCAAGTCATGTGACTCTGGTTCTTGTATAACCAAGTAGCTTATGTGTGCTATCTTGCATTTGAAATTTAGATTAGTTATTTTGTTTTTCATGAATCATAAAATATGCGGGGGGAATACCATGAGTGAGGTTCATGGTAGTCTCTGACTATATGGTTCACTCTGGGCATGTAACCCTCACATTCTTTACTTAATTTTAGATATTCCTCTTATGGATCCCCTTGGCAACAGATACCATATACATTAGCATCCCTTTATGTGTAGTTGAAGTCAACTTCCATAATTGTTCACACAGAAAGAGACTTATTCAAGCTGTCATTTCTTCTATAATACTCTCTCTGTCCCAAGATAAAAGTCCTAGTTGACTTTTTGCGCATATTAAGAAAGAGGATAAAATGACAAAATTGTCCATATTTAAATTCTCATTCAATTGCATAGTTTTTTGCACATGACTAGTGATATTCCATAAATATGCATAAATAATATAAATATGACAATTAATACTAAGGGTATTATAGTCAAATTATTGTAAGAAATAGATTATTTAAGGTAAGTAGACATTTAACTTGGGACTACTTAAAATAGTAATAAAGACTTTTATCCTGGAACGGAGGGAGTATATAATAGTTTGGTCATGTCTTGTCACATCATTTAATCGATTTTGATGTTGATATACACAGGCTTTATCGCACAGTGTAAGGGATAGGCTGATCGAACGGTGGCATGATACTCACCAATACTTTAAGAAAAAGGATCCAAAGCGGCTGTACTTCCTGTCTCTTGAGTTTCTAATGGGTACTTTATTGACCCTCTCCTTTTATGTTTTGAAAATTGTGAGGTATCCTAGTGAGTATATGGTTTTCATGTGAATTTGATTGTGAGAATCTTTAGTTCCATGAATATGTTTCTCTTTTACAGAAGAGAGACTGATTTCACTTGTCACTAGTATTATTCTTTGGATTATTTTGTTTCTTCTTGTTTCTATACTTCTAAGACCTAGTGGCATTTCATTTTTCAGGTCGTTCCTTATCAAATAGTGTCATTAACCTTGGCATCCGGGACCAATATGCTGATGCCTTAACCCAGCTTGGCTTTGATTTTGAAGTTGTGGCAGAGCAGGTTAGCTGCTTAATGATTTCTTCCATATGATTCTCTTTCCTTCAATATATTTAATGCATGACCGTCAAGGAGCTATGGGGTGCAGTTTTGCAATTATTTACAACTCATGACTTCATTTGCTAACCTTCATACAGCCTATAACTGCAAAGATTTTAAGGACAAAAGAGGTTGATGGGTTTTTCTAATCTTACAAAATTTCTTATTGACATGCTGTCAGGGCTCTCTAAAATTAGTTTTCAGTAGCAAACAAGAGACAAACTCATACCTTAGCTTTTGTGAGAAATATAATTTTTTTCTTGTGAATTGCATAATATAGAAGAAATTACTTCCATTTTAATACTGGTTTTTTATAAAATAAGTTCTTCAAACATTTCTCTAAATTGATTGTATATAGTTATCCTATGAGTTATCTGTTGTTGGCTTCTTAGGAGGGAGATGCTGCCCTTGGTAATGGAGGCCTAGCCCGCCTTTCAGCTTGCCAAATGGATTCGTTAGCAACACTGGACTATCCAGCATGGGGGTAGGATTTTATTCTTTATTTCACTATTAAGCTTTTTGTAGGTGTTTTAGTTCATTGTTTTTCTTATCTGAGCCTTGCCCGGACTGTTTAATAAAGGCAGTCACTGAGGCTACATTTGTTTGTGGGTTTAGAGCATTGGATTATTTGCCCCATTTAAAAAATCGTATTGTGTTTGTTTTGTCATCTTAGGATTGGACTATTAGTCCGATTTAAAAAAATAATCCCCTATATGGGGGACTAAATTAGAGGGAGGGAGGGAGGGAGGGAGGGAGGGAGGGAGGGAGGGAGGGAAACAAAGCATGGTTGTCATCACCCACTTCCTGCTTTTGTCTCCCCAATTGTTATATTTTTTGGAATTTTTACTTATGAATTAGAAAAAAAAATACTTTCAATTAAAAAAATCTGTGCTAATTTGATGACAGTGCACCTTGTCTTGTCTTTCTTTGAAAAGATTCGACTTAAGAAGAGTTCATTAAATTGCTCAATTAGAAGCTTCATACTCTTTGAGAAACTGCCAATAGCATACAAGTCCAGGGCTATATAACTACAAGGATCCAAAGGGCCGGAGTAATGACAGAGGCCTTGAGGAATAACCTCAGGGTTGCTGGTTCGAATCCCCATACTCGGGGCTAGACTTGCATATTATCATATTTTTATAGCTAGGGCTATATGTACAAAAATGTACCAGGAAATGATGGCCATTTGTCCCTTAATACCAAGACATTTGTTCTCCTACCATTTAAACACCTTTGATGTATCAGTCAAAAACAACTCCTGAATATAAATGTAGCAGTAAAGGGTGGAAACTGCTAACTGATAACAGCATTTCCTGTTATACACCTGCATCATGAAGTTAAGACATTGACTAGAAGTACAAAGAATCATTTTAAGCAAAACCTTGACACAACTGTCAATATCTTCTGACTGCGGGGTTGATGAATATTGAAACCAACAGATACAAATGTTAAAATTCTAAGTCTTTCTTTATTTTGTAATAATGGTGGTTTAATTTTGTTCCTATAATAATATTTATGAATTGTACTATTACGTTTCCATTCTTCAGTTATGGTCTACGATACCAGTTTGGTCTGTTCCGACAGATCATATTGGACGGTTTTCAACATGAGCAACCTGATTATTGGTTGAATTTTGGAAATCCATGGGAAATAGAGCGGGTTCATGTATCATATCCTGTGAAGGTTTGCAAGATCTTTCCTATTTCTATCTCTGTTGAGCATCCCATTTATTGATGTTTTAATGTTGCCTTTATATGTTCATTTTGCCTAAAAGCTCTGTATTTTTACTGCCAATTGGTGAATGCTGGGTGGATTAGTTCTATGGAACTGTTGAAGAGGAACTTGTAAATGGGGAGATGTGTAAAGTTTGGGTGCCTGGAGAAATGGTTAGTCCATGGCTCCTTTACATTCTAAGTGTGTAAGTTTGGAGTAAACATTTTGCAAGCATCTAAATTAATCAATGCACAATAGTTTGCACCTATTTTATCTTCTGATATAGCGCAAGCAAAGACCATGCATTTACTACACAGTTTTAAATTGGTTCATCTTGTTTATCTCATTGCTGGTAGGTTGAAGCCGTAGCTTATGACAATCCTATACCTGGTTATGGAACGAGGAATACCATCAATCTACGCTTGTGGGCTGCCAAACCAAGTGGTCAATACGATATGGTGATTGTACTCAAGTCCTATCACTTTCAAATTATGCAGATGCTAGTCTTTTTCTATTTCTAATTATTGAATTTTACAGTTTGCAATTCTTTTTTGTAGTATATATATCTTCTCTTAAAACCTAAGTTGAAGGAAACTCTTTATTGCATTCAAAGGAGAATTCTTTTAGTTACTTTCCACACTTTTATCTCTAGCTATGTATTCATTTTTGTAGGATTTTGAATTTTAAAATCTCTCCTGTCATTTTGCAGGAGTCTTACAATACTGGAGACTATATCAATGCCGTTGTTAATAGACAGAAGGCCGAAACTATAAGCAGTGTCTTGTACCCTGACGATCGTTCTTATCAGGTACATATAATATTCCCACCTGTAAGAAACCTTGGGTATGGACATATGTTTACATTCTTTCACTTTAGCTTTAGGGGCTGATCCTTTCATGGCTTCATCAGCTGTCATGAGTTGTATCACAGTGCCATCAATACAATTTTTTTCCTTTATTTAATAGTTGTGCAGAATTTTTCTCTCATGTATTATTACATTTCCTATGTATAATCTGTTATCTCCTTGAATATAATGATGTAGGAAACACTTTGGTACAAAATGATTCTTCCATCACACTACTTTTGTCTTTTGAATTGCTTATTACTTAATTGTATGTGTGAATACGGCTTTTGTTCTTCCTTGATGAAAAAGTTATACTCTCAAGTCTTACCAGCTCATAACACCTTTGAGCTGTTATATTTCAGGGGAAGGAATTGCGATTGAAGCAACAATATTTCTTTGTCTCAGCATCATTACAAGACATTTTTCGGAGGTTTAAAGATGTCCACAATAACTTTGATGAATTTCCCGAAAAGGTTTGGATTTAAAATTTTGTATCTTAGATATTTCGTTCTATAACAAGCAAATAAACATTTGTTGTCGTGCCCTAGATAATAACATAAGTGCATGAGGTGATAATCAAAGTGGACCTTTTGTTGCGTGATTCCTTGTGGAATGTAAAGATCCTCTTGTTTATGTTCATCATTACCTGTTTCATTATTGCACATTTGGTGCTGAGTTGGGCCATGTTTATTGCACACCTGATCATGTTTAGTGAAGCTTGGACCTCTGCATGATCTGGTTCAATTTCAGCCCAAATCTTCAATCATAAGATCCAGTCTAACCAATGGTAAGCGGGTTTCTCTAGGGTTGAGTCAGTTGACTAGCCAGTAAAACATCTGTTGCATAAAATAAGGTAAAAATTTGGTGGATACTGTGTGTTTATGTCGCTTTAGTCTAAGCCAAAAAAAGCCCAATTCAAGTAGAGTGTGTGTGAGTGTGTATATCTAAAATCAGTATTAGGGTTGTTGATCTGTTCCTTTTACTTACTCATGTTTTATCTTATTTCAGGTTGCTCTACAGCTGAATGATACCCATCCATCTCTTTCTATAGTTGAGGTCATGAGAATACTTCTTGATGAAGAACATTTGGGTTGGCATAAGGCTTGGGAAATTGTCTGCAAAATATTCTCTTTCACTACTCACACTGTACTCCTTGAAGGACTCGAGAAAATCCCTGTAGACCTACTAGGCAGTCTTCTCCCGCGCCATTTACAAGTGTGTTTCTTTTAACAATAATGTTACAATCAGCCTTTATGATGCCCACCTATTTTGACAGACTTTAGAATACAAAGGTCGTAGTTAGCTAATTGTTCATCTTTTAGTGCATCTTCTCTGCAAAAGAAATCCCTTGTATGCTCAATTATAATTTTCTTTTACCTGTCTAGAATAGAATCTTTTAAATACCCACAGTTTCTGTAATGTGTTCACCTGTTGAATGCTCATTTCCTTTGACAAATTGTATATTTTCTCTCAGATTATATATGAGATTAATCATAAGTTCATGGAAGAGTTGAAAAGGAGGATTGGTCAGGATTATGCCCGGCTTTCTCGGATGTCAATTGTTGAGGAAGGCTCTGTGAAGGTATTTGAAAAACATCAAATAATTCAATGTGGAAGAATAAAATAAGTACCTAAAAAAGAGTGCGACATGTATTCAGTATTTTTTTACTTCATCATACTCCCGGTCTTTAGTCGTCTACTCATCTTAGTATTTCATGATTGAGAAACAGTTCTGCAACATGTTTGTTTAGGATCCCAGTTGACACTTGTCAAGAAATGTAAAGGGATTCCAATTAATGTTGCAGATCCGTAGAGAAGTTGTTGAGTGATTTTCTTTGGTTAGGGATATGAGATTAGAGAAGATATCATGTGGTATGGTGGAAGATGATCTGTCAGTCGAAATAAGGGGAGTTTTGGGGTTAGGCAACTTGGTCCTCTGAGAATGTTGCTTTGGTGATAAGTTGCTCCGGAGATTTCCTATAGAACCTAACTCCTTTTGGCATAGGTTTTTCAGGAGCATGTTCGGTATGCAAATGAATGGATGGGATGCTAAACCTGAACTGATGTTACTCATGCATGTATTTGAAAATTCATTTCTGAAGGTTCCACCTTTTTTGAGACTTATTTGAGATATAAGGTTGGGGCTGGGCATCATACTCATATTTGGGAAGACACTTGGGTAGCTCAAGGTCAATTTTCTAGGGCTTATAATCTCTTTTTTGATTTCCACCTTCGGTAATGCTCCATTTCTGATTTGATTGTTTGTGATGGTGATTCTATGTCTTGGGATTTCCATTTTAGGAATTCCACTGTTTAGGATGCCATTGAGTTTGTGTCTATTCTCTATCTATGCTTAATGGTGCATTAACAAAAGTATTAATAGAGCTGAATCCCAAGGGATGCGTGAAATGGCAGAGGCCTTGAGGAATAAACTCAAGGTCACTTGTTTCAATCACAACACTTGTGGCCAAGTTATTCAATTTTTTCAAAAAATAAAAAAACAGTAAAGCTGATATCTCATTTCCCTTTTTGAATTGACAGAGTATCCGTATCGCAAATTTGTCAATTGCTTGTTCCCATACTGTCAATGGTGTTTCCAAAGTCCATTCCGAATTACTTAAATCAAGGTTATTTAAGGTAATTATTTGAGTATTTGTATACCTACTTCTTTCTCTATAATACAGCATTATTTGAATATCTTAAGCTTAGCATCTTCATAATCTGTTTCATGAATCATAAACTCATTGATTACTGTCTTGTTCCACTAAATATATTTGTAAAGCAGTGGAATATTGAATAACTTCTTGTGAGCCATGGTTTTGCAAAGTACATGTTGACATCTATTTAAAAATTATATACCATATTGATTTGTTATTTCCACTGTTACACCTCTTGAAATGAGAGGAAGAATACCATTGACTTGAGGATTTTCCAGAGAAATAAATTAGTATAAAGGCTTGAAAAGTGACTTTAGTTCATACGGAACCATACTCAACTATGTTATATGATCACTTATTAGTATGACATTTAAGTCCGAGCTACTAGATCATATGTCTTGGAGTTGTTAGACTTATTATAGCTGCACACAGGATGGGTGTATGCTGATTCCTGGACCTGAACTTCAGACACATCAACTGATGCAGAAAATTCAAACCTGATCAGCTAAAAGCAGTAGATATGTGTAAGATGGAAAAAGGAACATCCTTATATTTGGTTGTCATGCTAAAACCAGTAAAGAGAAGAGGAACTGGAGGGGAAAAACATATAATGATGAGCATATATTTCTTCCATTAACACTTTAAATGATGAAGGAACAACAAACATTGTGAGAGACGTGTTTGGGTGATTGGATGAAGATAAAGTTATAAAACTATGCATGAGTATGCCAGGAAAGTATGGAAGCGTGCCATGCTTAGTGCTTATCTGTTCACATGCTAGTATGACGCCTGTACAAAGGAGAATTCTGGACCATTGATAGGTGAAAAACCAATTTAAGTCATGACTCATGAGGTCCTGTAAGAATATGATTATTGTATATATTCAGTTATAGAACCATGGGAAAAAATCTCTTTTATACCATCAAATCCAATAAAGTAATTAATAAGAAAACTTGCAGAACTTCACAATATTTTAATTTTGTGTTCTAAAGTTTTACATTTTTTAACATATTTGTATACGTAAGGAGATTATAATTTTGCAGAAATTCACAACACGTTCTAAAAGTTTTTATGTCATGAGATGCTCATTCAAGGTCTTTCTGTTTAAATTGGGTATGAGATTCTTTTAGTCATCTGAATTGCTGAGGCCAGACACTTGGATCCTTGTTGTTCAATATTTAAACCCTGTAGGATACTCAACCCACTGATTGGATGCTTCAACATGAATCTTGTATTGATCTCTTCTGTCCTAGCAGAGAAGTTGTTGTTATAAAAGCACTTGGCACTTACTAGAGCATCTGTGCAGGATTTTTATGAGCTCTGGCCTGAGAAATTTCAGTACAAGACGAATGGGGTAACTCAGGTAGAAGATAATAGTTTTATTTCAATCAATCTATACACATATGTTCTTAGTTCATTAATTTAGAAACCTTTCTTGCATTATTAATCTTGAAGTTTTCTTTTGATAATGACTATGAAGTTGATATTCATGGCATACTTAGAATGTTTAACTTCTTTCAATGTCATTTCTCAGCGTCGCTGGGTTGTGGTGAGCAATCCTAGTTTATGTGCTCTGATTTCAAAATGGCTTGGAACAGAAGCTTGGATTCGTAACGTTGACCTCTTAGCTGGTTTGCGCCAATATGCATCAGATTCTGATTTACATCAAGAATGGAAGATGGTACTTAAAGTTAACCATTTATAGACATTTCATAATGTTGTCTGTTGCCAGTTTATATTGACAAACTTAATTTTTAACTTTTGATGTGTAGGTGAAGAAGGTTAACAAGACTAGGCTTGCAGAGTACATTGAAATGATGAGTGGCGTGAAGGTATGAGAATTCCTTGAATTTGCATTTTCGAGTCTTCAATTTTACCTCAGTACTTTAAAGCTTCCTTACGGTTTTACCCATAATTATAACTTGTAAATAAATATGTACAGTTTACTACTAACCAGAATTTGTAATTTCAAAACACGTGTATATATATATATATATATATATATATATATTCATGGGGTTGATCCATAGTCTCAGTTGTAAACTTTAGTTTATCTTTATAACAGATCGTGGTCGTCCAATCGCAAATCTAACGGATACAAATATCATCCATCCACACTTTAGTTTGGGGGATCCCGCACTTTAGTTGTGCGAATTCAAAAGTTGATCAAAATGCCATCTAAGATCCGCACTTTAGTAGTGCTGACGTTAGTTTAAAAAATTCAATACATTATTAAAATATTAAATTTTTTATTAAAAAGCTTCATTTCATAATATTAGATCTGCTTTACCACTAAGGGTTCATTTATTCATGCATAAGCTGCAGCCCAAATGCCCAATCAAACATGGCTTAATTCTTAGCAGCAACCCACTGTGGGTAAGAAGCTGCTGAATAACTATCCACCACGGGTTTATCAATTTATATAATGAAAGCAGCATATGTTGCATCATTGGTTGTCGTGATTATTGACTATAATTTCAAGTACATGATTGTTTTGCGAAATTCCATAAGCTGTTCGCAAACCAATTCCAATCCTAAATCAGTTCTACGTGGATGTTTATGTTAAGGAATATTCCGCATAAAAAATGTTATTGTCTCCTATATTCCATATTCAGCTCAAACGTATGTAGGAGAGGAAGATGTTGATTGGGATGCACTTCTTATGCATGAATGGATGAGCCTCTAACGCAAAAAAACAAACAAAACAAAACTCTTCGTTTGCATAATTATGGTAAACTTTTTAAAGAAGAGGATATTTTGGTCAATTTTGAGTCCCCACATTAGTAGTGCGGGCACCCTGGGGTACTAATTTTCACTGTTAGATCTACGACTGGACGGCCACAATTTGTTGCAAGGATAAACTTAAATTTACAACTGTCAGCCCCCATATATATAAGCTTAAATGTTAATAAAATAGTCACTTTGACCTTGAAAAAGTAAAAATTACGCTTATTTTGGGACGAAGGGAGTATTTGATATGCAGGCTATGTCCTAGAGTTGTGGCTGAATGGTAGAAGATTAGAGATATATTTGACTGATAGCATTTCAATTTCGAAAGAGCAACTCAACCTGCCTGGTTCAACTTAGTATAAAAACTTAGCTGGGTTGCATGGGTATTTTTGAGTCTCATTCTGAGAAGACCCAATTGAAGAATCAGCCTGGTCGACAGTCTGGATCACAAATTATATTGTTTATATTTAATAATAATTTCTTACCTTCATTTCAGGTCAGTCTGGATGCAATGTTTGACGTGCAGATAAAAAGAATACACGAGTACAAAAGACAACTTTTGAACATTCTAGGCATTATTCATCGATATGACTGTATAAAGGTATCACATTTGCTTTTTGTTAATAAACTTGCTAGCTGAAATAAATTTTGAAACCAAGAAACTAATATTAAGGAACCAGCAGGCTCCAAAGTGAAGGCTATCAATCAGGCTCCAAAGTGAAGGCTATCTAATCACAAATTCCATTTCATTAGTTTTGGTAATCATGTCTTTAATACCTTCCTTTGGGGTTAAAGTAGCAACCACTCTCCAAAAACCTATAAATACCCCTTCCACTCCATTGTTTAATTCTGGGATTAGAGAGACTGCCTCTCACAGATCATCTCTCAATCCTTGAATGTTTTAAAAGGTTAATTTATTCTTCTCTCCTCTTCAATCAATTTTCCAAGGGATTTCCCATCTACCCACAAAGTAGCAATTAACAGTTCATAAAGTTTCAAAAGTTTGACCTATGTTTGTTCTGGAAAATGGGTGAATTTAATGTTTGCTAACTGAAAAAGAAAAGGAAAATAGTTGATTATTATTCTCCCATATGAGCTTCGACCATTAGGAGGGACATTCTCCATGATATTGACACTGTATCTGCTAGACTACCCAGAATTAAATAGAGTTATACTTGCCTTTTGAGTGAATTGTGAACTTTTCTGGATCATCCTTTGTTTCATTTTCTATGTGTTGAGGAACCAAATCTTTTCAGTTCTTTATGATAGACATTCAATGCTTGTTATACCAAGATGTAACCGCAGATACATAACTAATTACATGCATCTTATATGGAATCATATTTTAGTTTCTGCTGATCTTGCCATAGTTGTGATATTAACTGGTAGTTTACTTTATTCTCATTTTGTTAAGAATATGGAGAAGGATAATAGAAGAAAGGTTGTACCTCGTGTCTGCATAATTGGAGGGAAAGCTGCTCCTGGTTATGAAATTGCAAAGAAGATTATCAAACTTTGTCATGCTGTAGCTGAAACAATTAACAATGATGCTGAAATTGGAGACCTCTTGAAACTGGTAAGACAAGGACATTGGATGTTTGAACATTGACTACGCACATGCTTCTGACCTATTGAAACTTCTGCATTTAAGTGTGCCTCAGCTTAAGAGAGACTTTCTTAAATATTTTAGATATAACGTTGATATTGAGAGAGGCATCCTCCCCCTCCTCTTCGCAACTTTGTAATCATTTTCTTTAGGCTGTGTTTGTGAGTTTTGTTTAGGACGGGAGGGAAGAGAAGGGATGAGAAGGAAAGTTCTTCTTAATTTTTTTTTTGGAAAGAAGAACTTTCCCTTCCCGTCCCTTGCCTTCCCTTCTCCCCCAACATAAAACTTACAAACAAACGGTTAAGATGCATCCTAATCCATTGATGATAATGGAATTTGCTGTCAAAGTTATATTCTTTTTTCTTGAAAAGTTAATTTACTCTGAAAATGGAAGGAAAAGATATCCCAGCCTTTCATTTGGATTCTAACTCTTTTCTGACAAATTCCCAAACTTTCTAGCTATGTCATCTTAATTATTTTGATTTCTGTATATACAGAGCAGTATCAGTTAATCGCAGTTTCTTACTTAATAGATTTATTGAATGGACCTACCTGAAAATTTTCATACATCCAGTTTATTTCCTTGCACACTTATTTATTCATCTTCCCTTTTGTAGGTTTTTATCCCTGATTACAATGTTTCTGTTGCTGAATTAGTCATCCCTGGTAGTGATCTTTCACAACATATAAGGTCTGTATTTGCATTTTGGAGGTTTTACATGATACTTAATTGCTTTTCTCCTCCATTCTATTTAAGTTATTTATTAACACACCCTTTATATATTGGGGTTAAATCATTTTTTTGTCATTGAACTGAACCTCAATTTACATTTGCATCACTGAATTGATTCAGTTCAGTTTAGTGACGAAAAATTGATTTAGCCCTTATATATTGTTGTGCCCCTTTTTTTATCTACCCTCAGCGTCAGAAGGGATTGATTCTCAGGAAGGCAAATGCTACCTTGACAGAACACTTTACTAAACTTCCATAACTTTGAATGAAAAAAAATAAAGATTTCGATATATAATTAAGGGAATAACTCTTCCTTTATTGATTGGAATGACATTATCGAAATGATATTCCTTTTATTGCTTGCACCTACCAGAAGGAGGAGAGATCCTTAATTACTGATTAAGAGAAAGTAAGGACACTATGAGTGCTTTCTAATGTCAGCCCTTTGATTAGACCGATAGTTGATTGACAGAACAAATATATAAGTTTTCCTTGCCTCAGTGTGATATGTTGTTTTGCTGGTTTAAAAATCTCTTGAGATATTCATCATACCATTTTTTCGGGATCTTAATGGAGTATAAGTCATGAAGCAAATTAACATGGAGGAATGATATGCCATATGTGCTATACTTAAAATTCTAATTCCCAACTTTTGTTTTTATACACTATAAAAATCAAAAACATAGTGGCAGTAATTATATTGGGAATCTATGTGTTTGTTTTTTGTTTTCATGTTTGTGTATCCTTTTATTATAGTTGGAATGCATTTTTTTGGAATCGCTTATTTATAATATATGTCGTGATTCTTTTGAAGCACTGCTGGACACGAGGCATCAGGAACTGGCAGCATGAAATTTCTTATGAATGGATGTCTATTATTAGCCACAGCAGATGGGTCTACTGTTGAAATCATTGAAGAAATAGGAGCAGATAACATGGTCAGCCCCATCTTATGTTACGCTTACAAAAATACCATTTCAAAAGCAGGACAAAGAAAGAGTAGAAGTACAAATCATAGTATATGTTACAATAATATTCATATCCCTCTCAAATGAAAAAAAAGGGGAAAAGAAAGAAAAGGTTGGAATATGGGAAAGCTTCCTAAGATGTAGCGCAAGTGATTCACTTGACAATGAGGTTCCATATATGTGGTACACTTTCATAAACAGATTGGTGAACATGAACAATGCATCAGACTTGAACCATTTGCTTTGCAGATGTTTAGCGTATGTAAGTATAGTGAAAACAAGTTTCTCAGAGATGTCAGGCTCATAACTATTTGATATGACATGCAGGTAACCAATATCATCTGCAACAAACCCTTTGAAGTCATATCTACTTTGAAATCACGCTTGTTTTCAAGTCTTGGTTAATGGGAAAGAAATGACAAATTATAATGTTTAAGATGACACGGAGTAACCTAGGGTTATGGTCTGTCTTTCATTGTTATTATCTAAAGCATACCGAGTTTATATAGTATTCACTATAAATCTTCCTCTTAAATATCTGCTAACAATTTTGGAGATCTCTATTTTAGTTTATCTTTGGTGCAAAGATGAGTGAAGTTACAGCATTGAGAGAGAAAGGAACTGCAACTAAAGCACCTCTTCAGTTTGCACGAGTTGTAAGGTATGTACAAAGTGCACTTTCTTTTCACACTTCATCTTAATGTTTCATTCAGTTGGCTTTATTTAGATCTCTTTTTCAACTCCGTGATATAGCCAGTCTTGTATTTCTAATAAGTTGTTTAATGGTTGGTATGTTGATTCACATAAACAATGGGCTGGTTTAGATGGATCCTAACCGGATGATTATGAATTACTTTACTTCTATTAAATTCGACAAAAAGAGAAAATCTGAAAGTCCGGTGAGAAGTCTAGGCACTCTGCAATCTAAAAGTCTTGTAACTCATTCTTCATTTGACAACATTTGCAGGATGGTTAGAGACGATTATTTTGGCTACAAAGACTATTTCAAGTCATTATGCGACACATTAGAGGGTGGTGGTGACTTTTATCTTCTTGGTTCCGATTTTGCTAGCTATCTAGAAGCCCAGGTAACCTTTGCTTCCTCTTATGGCATCCAAAGGATGCAGATTTTAACGTACTCCCTCGGTTCCAAAATTAGTTCTATTTTGACGTTAATTTGCAAAATTTTAAAATTCAAAATCAATACGAAATTCATTTGTTTTAATTCAAACAACAATAACAATTATAAACCAACAACTATGAATGAAGTACTTGTTATTTAAAGAAATTCCCAAATTGACTTTAAAAGTGAGAAATGATCTAATCTTGGAACCAACTGAAGGAAGGAGTTGTTAGAAATGATTTAATGTTTAAAGTAACAGGCTGCTGCAGACAAAGCATTTGTGGATCAAGAGAAGTGGACTGGAATGAGCATACTTAGTACAGCTGGTTCAGGAAGATTTAGTAGTGATAGAACAATTGAAGATTATGCAGAGAAAACCTGGGGAATTGAACCATGCAAATGCCCTTCTGACTTCTAGAAGAACAAACCATTTCTTGGTTTTTTAGTGGGGGAAGGGAATGTATATTGTACTATTTCAAAAGATAATTAATATATTTTCTTCTTAATTATAGTATCCTTGAATTCTTACTTTTCTTTTCCCTCATAAAAAACTCAATAACAACATTATTAAGTAGAAAATTAATCATTTTTGTTCTTTTCTTCGTGCATTTATAAAACTCAGAAACAAAATAATTACAATATATTGTGCCACCGGTTTACAAAATAATGTATTAAATTATAATTAACAATATATTGTGCGAGACCCATATACACGGTATTGAAATCGGTCAAGACTGACCGGTTCAACCGGAACCAGTTGAATCAATTTAGTCAAAAAAATGAATTGAACCCGATCGAATTGGTGGTCAACCGGTAAAAAACGATTAAGTTAACCCGGTGAACCGATTTTTTATTATTTTCTAATATTTTTTGTACCAAATTTTTAAATATTAAAATTAATCACTTTTAATAATATTGTAATTCAATTTTAGACTAAAAAACAAATTGCACCCCAAAATTTACACTTAAGTTGATATTTGCACCCCAAACTGAAAAAGGTGTCTAAGTACACTCCAAACTTCATTCATGCTGAACAAAAGACACACTTTACTAATTTAACCGGTCAAAAGTGACCGGCTAAGACACAAATCCACATTTGAAGGGGTATTTAAGACTTTTCTTTCTTTTATCTTCTCCAACTTTATTACAAGAGCTCTTGGTGTTGAAGCCGGGCACCATGTCCTCAACCAGAACTAGCTCTTGGTGTTGAAACTCACACTGATGTAAGTGTACTCACTTTCATACTCCATAACATGGTGCCCTACCGCACTTCTTCTACCAAGGCGGTGGGTGACCATGAAATGTGTTCCAAACTCCATTATCATGCACATCGGAGACACCATTGAGATTCTAAGCAATGGTAAGTATAAAAGCATTCTTCACATGGGAGTTGTGAACAAGGAAAAGGTAAGGATTTCTGGGGTCATTTCGTGAGCCTCCCAAGAGAAGATCATCCTAAAGTCACGCCGAGATCGCGATCGAGGTCGAGCCACCACTCTTCCCTCCTCGCACCTTTGCTCAATATATGGAGCATAAATTCGCTCAAGAAGAGCCAGGAAAATACCGACACAAAAATTTGTCGACCCATGTGAATAGGGGGACTAATCCTCCTAAAACTAAAACTTCTCACCCGTAAGAACAGGAACTAATCCTCCCGAAAAAGAATTTCTCAAAGAATGAAGAATGTGGAAACAATCCTCCTAAAAGTGGTTAATTTCCCAATCTCTGTAACAAGAAAGCCACCAAGACGCCTTTTAATCTTCTTTACCTAGTTATTTTGGTGTTTGTGTTCGACATTTTAGTCATAACAGGTAAAATGTTGGCCACAATATGGAATACTTTCCAATTTCTGGGGCCATATGTTTTGCTTAATTTATTCAATAAATTTGTTGCATTGTATTTTATAGTATGTTGAATATGGAAATTGTGGTTAGTTCAATTCATCTACTATATGTTATAGAAATTTTAGTGTGGAACAATTTCTTGATTACGGAATAACATAAATATGATAATAGCGGCTTACATTTATGAAGATTGTATTGGTAATGCATAATCACTTGATATGTTTGAAGCAGAGACATCATTTTCTTCATTCAAGCTTCACCTGCATTAATTCACAAAGCAAACAAATTCAATCAGCCCAAACTGCAATTGCCCACTTGCATTATAATCTAACCCTCTTCAAACTTTATAAAGCTCATCCTCCTTTCTTTCTCTCTCTATAGAGCTATCTTATAGCTTCTGCAATGGCAAGGAAGACAGAGGAAGGGGAGGAGGGTTTGTTTTGGGATGGATTTATAGAGGGGATGCTTGTGTTTGCAAAGGAGTTGATTGCTGGTGGTGTGGCTAGTGGGTTTGCTAAGACTGTTATCCCTCCTCTTGAGCGTCTCAAAATCTTGTTTCAGGTACATTGATTAGGTGTTTTTTTGGTCTGTTTTGACTTAATTACGAGTCTTGATTTGAAATGATCGGTGATGTTGAAGTAATCTTTAATGGGTTGGATTCAGGAACTCTTTTTTAGTATTCTGGGTTTGTCATAATTAAGGATCATTTGTGTTGTTTTTAGTGAATTTGTAGTTTATGATCTCTGTGGAACTTGTGATTAATTATATGATAATGCTATTTTTTTTTTTCATATCTCAATTGGGTGTGGGTCAGTGACTATTTCAGAGGGAATGGAGCAAGTGTTGCTCGAATTGTTCCTTATGCGACATTGCATTATATGGCCTATGAACAATATAGGCACTGGATGTGACGCCCCCAAAATTAGGTATACATCACCCATCTTGGGTCGCCAGATACATGGTACAGAATTCAAATACAACTTACTAATACAACTGTCGTGTACAATACGACAAAACATAAACTGTGAGTTTGAATACAAATATTATCTACTAGAGATTATACAAACTCAAAAGGAGTCCTCATTACAATTATTATCATACTATTTCACAGAATAGTGAGGACTACTAATGCTATCCTCTGGACCATCACTCCGCTCCCCGACTAAATCCCAAATTTATATTCTCATTTCAAGAGAATAAAGTTGAAAGAAAGGAGTGAGCTCAACTAGCCCAAGAAGAAATATTATGACTAAGATAATGCAGAATAAATTATCATTAGCCTCCAACAATGTTAAGCTGATAAAATACAATAGACATCAAGTTTAACTGCAGCGGAACAAATAATCCATTAAAAGAGTCAAGTAGAAAATAAAATCTACCATCTTTTATGATTAAAAAGGTTTTTCATCACTATTATCGCTGAGACTCAGCTTAATAAATATTCCACATCATCGAATCACCCCTACACTACGGCCAAGGATATTCTTTAGTATCACGACCACAATTATCCATGCACTACGGGCCAAGAATATTTGTGTATTCATTAATGGTCATGATCTTGCCAACAATCGTCCATCAATGCACTACTGGGCCAATGAGGACTTTTATCACATCATTTGTAACATTACGGTCGAGATTACACCGAATAATCCTCGGTCATAATCATACCAAGTCCATCTACGCACTACAAAAGCCACGATGACTTTCAACATAATATAAACATGAGGATGATGACAATGATATAAGAATTCAATAAAACAAGTTCAAGAATTAATTTGTCCAAAGAACTACTAATGTCCAAATTGTCAACATGATACCGCTTTGTAGAGAGTAAAATTCAAGAATGATCGTAAGAATATTTCCATGAAAAGATATCGGATGAAGCGCAAATATCAAGGATATTCTACTAATTTCATGGAGTATAGAAATCAAAACTTTAACCAACCGAGTATAATAAAGAATGGAATAACAAAAGAAATCATCATGCATGCGATACTTGATGATGAAAGTTATTCCAATGTAATATTAAATAACGGAACCGGATCAGGTGAAATTCGCTCCGATGTGATGATGTTCCAAATGTAATAATAAAGAATGGAATAACAATGTAAATCAACATGCATGCGATACTTGTGATGTATGCAGTTATTCCAATGTAATACTAATAAGATTTTAATTAGGTCCCAAAAAACGCATGCAGACGTGTGATATTCCAATGTAATAATAATAAAGATTTTAACCAGTCCCACAGAAACGCATGCATGTGATATTCCAATAGAATAATAAAGATTTTAATCAGTCCCACAGAAAAACGCATGCATGTGATATTCTAACGAGTAATAGTAAAGACGGAATAATGTAAGAATGTCACCAAGTATAGGGTAGATCACAGATATCAAAGTTATTCCAATGTAATAATAAGCAATGGAATAACAACAGTTCTCTTCATGAATAAGAAAGAATAACACCCTTACGAGTACAACAAATAATATTCCCTACCTTAAAGCAAGAAGAAGAGTCTTCGGATATATAAGTAGTGAAGTAGCGAATACTTTTTTTCTTTCTCTCTATAGTTTATCTCTCTCTAGAGTTTTAGTGAATTCGTAAGAAAATAATGAAGGAATGAGCTTCTATTTATAGAAAAATGGACCGCATAAGAATTAACTCATAAACTATCCGAGATTGATTTACTTTTAATCTAACGGTCCATATTTAAAGCAAAATCTTTTAAATAAAATATAATATATTCTATTTATAATCTAATAAAACGAATAACTTTATAAAAGATTTTACTATGCAAATACTATGCAGTACTATGCAAACACTATGCATAATAAAATATAATATATTCTAATTATTGTCTAATAAAATGTATAACTTTATAAAAGTATTCCGTTTAATATAAAAGATGTTTCTATTTTATTACGTTAATAATACTGAATAAAACAAAACTTCTAAATCAACAATAATTGAATCAAATAATGTGAGATACTACGCAAAGAACTATTGTAGCAATAATTGAATAAAACCGAGCTTACTTCTCACATAAATATCAATAATCAATACCGCAGTGTCTACTATGCAACAACGCCAGACATCTTTATTTCTTTTACTACCGAAAGTAGTTCAACAAAGATCAACCAGAAAACTTCCGCCGTTATTTTCAATAAAATATTTTTATCGCTTTTCTTAATCCGACAATAATAATTCCGTTAGGGGTCCACCAATGATTGTGCCATCGCATTTAATATTTCCCTTTAAAACGAATATTTCCTCAACCAATCAATATAATATGACAACTTGCATACTTTGAAAAATTATAAATATTACCCATAACTATAACATTATCTCAAATTCACACCATAATATAAAAAAAATTATTTCGAGAAAATTAATTCTTTATTCATAAAATCTGGGGTTTCACAATCTCCCCTCCTTATGGAATTTTGCCCTCGAAATTTACGTACGTACCTGGTATGCCGAACAAGTGAGGATACCTTGACTTCATTTCAGATTCTAACTCTTGAGGTATAACCTTTGTGCGTCGAATATGATCTTTCTTATCCAAGATGTTAACACGTATCTCCTCATACGTTAAATCTTCTGCTATCTCGTCCGATTCTAAATTAATAATGTGGTTTGGGTCATCCACATATTTACGTAACATTGATACGTTAAAAACGTTATGAGCACGCGACATACTTGGCAATAAAACGAGTCTATAAGCCACAGTTCCTACTCAATTGAGGATTTCAAATGGGCCAATTAAATCGAGGGTTGAGATTTTCTCTCTTCAGCAACTCTTGCTTCTAGAATAACGCCATCTTGAACCTTCTTCTTCACATTCATCAGCTCTGAGTATGTAGCTTGAGCAGCTTTTACTTTATCGATTAAAGTCTATTCTAATCGTATATTCGTTATCTTCACGTGGGTTCATATATTCACACTTGTAATCACATATGATCTTCTACTCAACGCGTCAGCTACCACGTTCGCTCTTCCACGATGATATTGAATAGTACGATCGTAATCTTCAACAACTCGAGTCAACGTCTTTGGTGCATGTTACGTTCGTTTTAGTTGAAGAAATATTTTGAGGGTTTAAGAAATGGGTTTTATACCGGGGTCAATACAAAATTCGATTTCACGCTCTAGGGTAGGCTAAGAAGTCTTCAGGAATACGTCAAAAAATTTATTAACGTTAGAAATATCATTCAAAACTGTGACCCTCATCCAAGACTTGGATAGTACGTCACATTGATACCTATCAACTTGCCATCTTCATTCACGATGTCGCCTATAAAAAGTCTGGTTTCGGTGCATTCCACACAAGGAAGTTAACAATGAAAGGATCGGGTTCTTTACTTATAGCTTGATATGACAATGATTGACTTTAGTGGTTTGGTTGCTTGAATTCGCATAACAGGTTGGTTAGGAATATGAAAACTAACAACCTTACGAAAAGCATGATGAGTAGTTAACCAATCGATTCCTAAAATCGCATCAAAGACAAGTATTTTCAAAGAGACAAGATCAACACGTAACGTGAAAGTGTTGATTTGAACAAGATTTATAAATAGTGGAGGTAATGAAGGTTTCTCCGAACTGAGTTTAAACAGATATATCAAAGTCTAACTTCTCCAGAGTTAACTTCAAACATTGAACACAACTAGGTGAAATAAAAGAATGAGTAGAACCCAGATTCAACACTCAGATAGACTTCGCAAGAGTTTATGACTAACATACCCGTGATAATTTTATTCGGGTTCCTCGTCACGAAAAAAAATGCTCTCTCTTAAACTACCGGCTTTGGCTTGTCTGGGACATCCTTTGGCATCACTATCCCAGCTGGAATTGACTTCACCATACGACAAAAAAATCGAGCTAAGTGACCTTCTTCCGCAATTAAAACATCGTTTTGGATTGTCAAGGTATGCTTGACGAATGTGTCCCTCCCGTCCGCATTTAAAACATACTGACCGTGGTTGTTCTTCTTCCTTTGAGACGGTCTTTGGTCTGCGCCGTCGCCTTCACGCCATTGTTAAACCTTCTCTTCTTAAAATGTCCATTCTTATTATTTTGGCCATGATTACCACCGAAGTGGTTACCATTTCTGGCATGTTGATTCCCTCCATGCTTATTATCACAACTTTGATGACTGTTATCACCGGTTTTATCATTTTGCGTACCGCTTCTTTTTGGTTTGGTTGACTCATTATCGCGCCCAATAATCGAGCCCTATTAACAACATCTCGAATACAAACACGCTTTATGAGAGATAAGATATCGACGTATCTCGTGTTTCAAACCTCTTAAAAATATCCGCGTCATTCTCTCTTCATTATCAACCAAGTGGGACGAAATCGGGATAACTCCGGCAAACTTGGCTTCGATCTTCGACACACTGGCCATGTTTTTTTTGCTCCAACTTGATAAATTCCACCTCCTTCATGTGACGAATACTTTCGGAAAGTACTTGTCATTGAATGTATTTCTTAGAACTTCTCCCAAGACATCTTCAAGACGGCAGTTGAGTACGCTTTTACCGATTCCCACCAATGAATCCGCTTCTCTCGCACAAGACATAAAGCAGCGCAAAGAAAGGGAACCTTTTGCTCTTCGAGCATCCCAAGACATCAAATATCTTGGTGATCTCGCTTTATCCATGCTTCCGCCATAAGTGGTTTTGGCTTTCCCTTAAACTCCGGTGGTCCCAGCCTTGAATCAAGCTTTTAGCGATCACCTTGAGAGTTTCCAAGTGTTTCCACCTACATTTTGGACAGAGCCGCTCTCCTTTCTGTTGCATGAATTGCATAAAGCCTCTGAACAATCCATCATTCATCATTTGGTCAGTGTTGTTGTTTGCATGAGGATTGTCGCCTTCCTGATGCACATTCTCCTGATTATTGATATGTGGAGACTCAATGGTCTCTTGTGCTCTATTGCTATTCTCAACATTTTCGGATGTCATTTTCAGATACTGCCACAAAACAAAGGTTAATTGACATGTAACATAATATCTCTAAACTCTGACCAACCAATTTAAATACAAAATAAATTTAAGTAGGTCCTACTAACAAAGGAATTCCCCGCCTCTCCTCCTAGTTCTAGTCTCACATCTTAGCTGTGGATCATATCCTAAGCTTTGATACTAAATCATGACGCCCCCAAAATTAGGTATACATCACCCATCTTGGGTCGCCAGATACATGGTATGTAATTCAAATATAACTTATTAATACAACTGTCGTGTACAATAATACGACAAAACATAAACTGTGAGTTTGAATACAAATATTATCTACTAGAGATTATACAAACTCAAAAGGAGTCCTCATTACAATTATTATTATCATACTATTTCACGTAATAGTGAGGACTACTAATGCTATCCTTTGACCATCACTCCGCTTCTCCGACTCTGTCCCAAATTTATATTCTCATTTCAAGAAGAGAACCGTGAAAGAAAGGGGGTGAGCTCAACTAGCCCAAAGAAGAAATATTATGACTAAGATAATGCAGAATAAATTATCATTAGCCTCCAACAATGTTAAACTGATAAAATACAATAGACATCAAGTTTAACTGCAGTGGAACAAACAATCCATTAAAAGAGTCAAATAGAAAATAAAATCTACTATCTTTTATGATTAAAAAGGTTTTTCATCACTGTTATCGCTGAGACTCAGCTTAATAAATATTCTACATCATCGAATCACCCCTGCACTACGGCTAAGGATATTCTTTAGTATAACGACCACAATTATCCATGCACTACGAGCCAAGAATATTTGTGTATTCATTAATGGTCATAATCATGCCAACAACTATCCATCAATGCACTACGGGCCAATGAGGACTTTTACCACATCATTTGTAATATTACTACATGATTACACCAATAATCCTCGGTCATAATCATACCAAGTCCATCTATGCACTACATGTGCCACAGATGACTTTCAACATAATATAAACATGAGGATGATGACAATGATATAAGAATTTAATAAAACAAGTTCAAGAATTAATTTGTCCAAGAACTACTGATGTCCAAATTGTCAACATGATACTACTTTATAGAGTAAAATTCAAGAATGATCAGAAGAATATTTCCATGAAAAGATACTGGATGAAGCGCAAATATCAAGGATATTCTACTAATTTCATGGAGTATAGAAGTCAAAACTTTAACCAACTGAGTATAATAAAGAATGGAATAACAAAAGAAATCACTATGCATGCGATACTTGCATGATAAGTTATTCCAATGTAATATTAAATAACGAAACTGTGTCAAAGTAAAATTAAGACCGGCTGTGATGTTCCAATGTAATAATAAAGAATGGAATAACAACAGAAATCAACATGCATGCGGTTGCTTGCATGTATGTGTTATTCCAATGTAATACTAATAAGATTTTAATCAGTCCCACCAGAAACGCATGCATGACGGATATTCCAATGTAATAATAATAAAGATTTTAATCAGTGTCCGGCGTAAAACGCATGCATGCATGATATATCCCAATGTATAATAAAGATTTTAATCATTCCCGTACAGAAAACGCATGCATGTGATATTCCAAATGTAATAAGAAAGACTTTTAATAATAGAAGAATGTCACCAAGTATAGGGTAGATCACAGATACAAAGTTATTCCAATGAATAATAAGCAATGGAATAACAATGATTCTCTTCTTGAATAAGAAAGAATAACACCCCTTTACGAGTACAACAAATAATATTCCCTACCTTAAGAAGAAGAGTCTCGGATATATAAGTAGTGAAGTAAAGAATACTTTCTTTCTTTCTCTCTATAGTTTATCTATCTAGAGTTTCAAAGAATTCGTAAGAAAATAATGAAGGAATGAGCTTCATTTATAGAAAAATTGATCAGATAAGAATTAACTCATGTATACGGTCCAGATTGATTTACTTTTAATCGACGGTCCATATTTAAAGCAAAATCTTTTAAATAAAATATAATATATTCTATTTATAATATAATAAAACGAATAACTTTATAAAAGATTTTACTATGCAAACACTATCAGCACTATACAAATACTATGCATAATAAAATATAATATATTCTAATTATTGTCTAATAAAATGATAACTTTATAAAAGTATTCCGCTTAATATAAAAAGATATTTCGCTTTTATTACGTTAATAATACTGAATAAAACAAAACTTCTAAATCAACAATAATTGAATCAAATAATGTGAGATACTATCGCAAAGAATTATCAGAAAGCAATAATTAAACAAAACCGAGTGACTTCTCACATAAATATCAATAATCAATACCGCAATATTACTACGCAACAACGCCAGACATCGTATTTTTTACTACCGAAAGTAGTTCAACAAAGATCAACCAGTAAAACTTCCGCCGTTATTTTCAATAAAATATTTTTATCGTTTTCTTAATCCGACAATAATTCCGTTGTGGGGTCCACCAATGATTGTGTCGTCGTACGAATATTTCCTGTTTAAAACGAATATTCCCCGGCCAATCGAATATAATATGACAACTTGCATACTTTGCAAAATTTATAAATATTATCCATAACTATAACATTATCTCAAATTCACACTATAATATAAAAAAAATTATTTCGAGAAAATTAATTCTTTATTCATAAAATCTGGGATTTCACACTGGATTGCATACAGTTTTCCTGGCATTGGAAGCGGTCATGTTCTTGATCTAATAGCAGGATCATTTTTCAGGACACAAAAATATGATCATGTAGCTTTACTATGCTTCTGAATCACTCTGTAATAAAGTTGGAGAAGATAAAAAAGGAAAAGTCTTAAATACCCCTTCAAATGTGGATTTGTGTCTTAGCCGGTCACTTTTGACCGGTTAAGTCAGTAAGGTGTGTTTTTAGCATGGTTTCTCCACAAAACTTTAACTTGTGGTATAACCTCGGTACATAGGACATGTTCTTTCCTATCCAAGATCTTGACAGTATTTTCTTCAGTGCGTTAAGTCTTCTATTATCTCGTCCGGCTTCTAACTTCAATGACGTGGTTCGGTCGTCCACATATTTATGTAACATCGACACGTAAAAACGTTATGAACACGCCATACTTACTTGGCGGTAAACGAAGAGTATATAGCTACAGCTTCCTATTCGATCGAGAATTTCAAATGGATTAATAAATCGAAGGTTTGAGATTTCCTCACCTCACCGATTCTCGCTTTTGAAATAACAACTTCTTGCACCTCCTTCTTCAAATTCATCACCCAGCCAGTAGCTTGAACAACTTTAACTTTATCGATTAAAGTCGATTATACTTGTATATCATCACGTGGGTACCTAGAGTTTTCATCTCTATCTCAGATTATTTGTAAATTATATGAAATGAGTCTTTGATAATATCGTATCAGTCTTGTATACGATCTTCTACTCAATACGTCGCCTACCACGCTCGCTTTTCCAGATGGCACGGTCGAAATACGTTTGAAATGAGTCTCCTCTTGAGTTCTTCGAAGCTCTTCCCACATTCCTTTACTCCATTCGAATTTTGTATCTCTCTACGAGTCACCGCGTTAATGGAATAACGATTCGAGAATATCCTTCAACGAATCTCCGATAATAACCAACTAAGCCTAAAAGCTACACGATTTCGATTACGACTTAGGTTATTCTCAACCGTGACTCATATCCCAACCTTGATAAGACGCTTACAATGACACCTATCGCTTTTTACTATCGCATTTAATATGGTGTCCCCCTACGAGAGTCTCGCTTCGGTGCATTCCACAAAGGAAGTCACAGATAAAGGCTCGGTACCAAATTCTATAGTTGAATTTTTAACTCCTGAAGTTCAATAGGAGCCATTCGATATGAGATTTTAGAAATGAGTTTTGTACCGGGTTCAAAGTCGATACAAAATTTAATATCGAACTTTGGGAGTAAGCCAAGAAATGAGGTGCAACTTGGATAACTCATGAACTTCGCCTCGTCGGGATACCGCCATGTTATTACGCTCGGCCTAATAAACTCCACTTCCTTCATATGACGAATACTTTCAAGGAAGTAATTATCATTGAACTGCTTTTGAAACGCCTCCCATGATACGCCGAAAGGCAAATTTGGATGGGTACGCTTCACGATTCCCCACCAAGAATCACGCCTCGTTACTTTAACATAAAAGTAGCGAATGGAACTTTCGTTCCTCCGCGCATCCCAAGACATCGAATATCTTGGTAATTTGTTTGACTCATGTCTCGCCTTTAATCGGATCCGCTTTCCCTGCATTCGATGGTCCCAACTCTTTGAACCGCTGTGGTTGTGACCACCCGTGAATTGCTATCATTTCCTCCTCAGATTTTGAACACGAGTCTCCCTCGTCTGATTTTGCATGAACCGCAAAAAAAGCTTCTAACCATTCCCTCGTTCATCATCTCGCTCAAGTGGTGTTGTTCATGGGAGGTACATTGTCACTGTTGCACGCTCTCCCTCATTGGTAAAGACAGCATCTCTCCACGGTCTCATTTACTCCAATCGTTAATATTCTCGATTCGACATTCTCAAATACCGTCATAAAAACAAGGGTTAATTAAGAAAATCAATATATTACATAATATCCCTATATACTGACCAACTAACAAATAAGCTTAGGTAGGACACACTAGCGAAGGATTTACTCGCCTCTCCCCACCTAGTAGATTATTCCCCATCTCCGCCGTAGATCATATCCCTAAGCTCTCGATACCAACCGTGACGCCCCCAAAATAGGTCTATTCCATCCAACCCATTCGAGTCTCCAAATACATGGTACGTAAATAACTACAACTTTATTATTACAACATATAAACCGTGAGTTTAAATACGATATTGCCATCTGCATAATATCCACACGCAAATAAATCCCCATCACAATTATTGATACATTATTTTACAAAAATGGTGAGAACTACTAAACAACTCTCTCTAGAACCTTCATTCCATACCCCATTAAGACTTCGCTACATTCTCGCCTCTTGAGAAGAAAAATGGAACAAAAGGAAAATGGTGAGCTCAACTAGCCCAAAGAAGAATATTATGACTAAGATAATATACAACAAATTATCGTTAGTCTTCAACAGGAAAAATCTAATAGAATACAATAGAAACCAGCTTTTAAATCAACAATCTGCAATGAAAAAAACAATTCATTAGAAGAGTTAATTAGAGAATGCAAACTACTATCTTCTATATATGAATTTAAAAGTTCATCGTCGATATTTTATCCTCAGTAACATCAATCAATATATATCTCGAATCAAATATTCATCTTTGCACTACAGCCAAAGATATTCATCATTGGTCATGTTTATCTAAACACTGCTCATCTTTGCACTACGGGCCAAAGATATTAATCGATCGGTCGTATGTTCATCTCAACACTGCTCATCTTTGCACTACGAATTCAAAGATATTCATCAAGAAATCATTCATCTTTGCACTACAGTGCCAAAGATATTTAGTAATATCATCATTTAGACCGAGGATGATGAAAATATTTTAAAAGAAATGAATCCAAAGAAATAAAAGAACAAATATTAAGGATTCGTATTTTAAACAATCCAAGTTCAAAAATACTTCATAAGTAATCGAGAGGAGTACAATTCAAGAATGATCAAAACATGGATACAATCAAAGCTAGTATCCATAATAGATATTTTGGACAAAAAGAAGAAATTTCATTTTTCTAATGAATAATGCCAGATTCGTGAATAGTCCCAGATAATGTGAATAAAGGCCGTATACGTGAATAAGAACTTCGACACCAAAAGATAGAAATTTCATAAAAAACATCTTCACGCTTACGTGAATAAGACTCGTGAATAAGAACTCATGAATAAGAATCAAATGAATAAGAAATCATGAATAAGAACTTCGTGAATAAGAACTCATGAATAAGTAACTCTCGACATAAAAAGTTCCAAATTTGATAAAAATTTCCAACCAATATTTCGACATAATGATATTGAAGAAATAATATCATTTTTGAATAAAATAACATCTCTTTACCTCGAAAAGACAGATTATTTCTAATTGAAACACCGTGATATAAAGCTATGACTTGAACTTGCACCGTATAGCAATACTCAAAATACTAACAAGAATACGCTCGATAATATAGAGAGAGAAACTTCATTTACGGTGTGATTTTCAATTATAACCCAAGACCCTATTTATAGGAAATTGCTTAGAACACCAAAACAGAAAATTTAATATAATATATTATTAATAATAAATTCTCCTATGCCTCTTTGGAAATCAGCTCCTAACATTTCTCACATTCCAACCTTCTAGAAAAAGTAATAAAAAAACGTTTTTCATAAAATAAATAATTAAAACTTCCAAAAATCAATTATTTCAGAACTTCGAAACTTCAATAATTCATAATAAATAGCCCTTTTATTAGAAAATTCGAATCTCGCGACTTTGTATAGGAAATTCAATTCTCTACAACTTTACAGAAGAAAGGTTTTCCAAATTCCAAACAGAAATTGACCAAAATCCACAAACGGACGATTTTACAGTCTATAATCAAATTTCGGTCAATAATTGTGTCCACCAACACACAAAATATGTGTTAAACATTTAATGCCACAAAAATACTCTTCCTCCTATATACTCATATATCCCACATTCATTATAAAAATATCACCGCTAATATATTATTAAAATAATATATTTAAATGAATTATTTTATCGTAAAAGATAAAATATTAATTTTCAACAATTGTCACATTAAAATTTTCTCCATCTATATCCACATAAAATCAATATTTTCCTCATCATATAAATTAATAATTAATTATTCACAAATAATATTACGTAATCACAAGATTAAAGAACTGTGCCGCTCCTCAGAAAGAGTGGGCTTTCCAATAAGGATCTCTCTTACTTGGTAGCATGATTAAGTGACCAAAACTCTCCTTGAGATGTAACTTTCTAGACATTGCCAATAATGTTATCCAATAATATTATTCAGATAATATGAATTATTGTCTGATAATGAAAAATACGTGTAATGACAATTTATCAAAAACAACAAGAATATAAAATATCAATGCAATTATTGAATCAATAAAATAAAATACTAAATAAGAATTATCGTAATAATTATTGAGTAGTGCCTTCTTCACGTAAGAATCAATAATTGGTGCAATACCGTAAGCTTCTTTCAACAACGCGTATTAGTGTGTTTTAACCACCGGTATTCCAACAAAGATAATCTGTAGAATAACTACACCGTTATTTATAAACAACTTATATTTGTCATTTTCTTCATCCAATCGCTTCCGTTATGGGCCCATTAAAAGATCAAGTCGTCAGCAAAAATTCTCCGACAAAGACGAATATTCCACGACCAAACGAATATTCTCCGACAATAAATGAATATTTTATAACCACTTGCTTATTCAAAAATATTTGTGTATTTTACCCATAACTATCCACATTAATCAAATCAACCCTTACTATTTCAAAATAATAAATAAAGGAAAATAAATTTCATTTATTAATAATTTGGGGTCTTACAACCTCCCTCCTTATGAAATTTCGTCCCTCGAAATTGACGTACACCGGTGTTTTCAAAAGATAAGAATACCTCGCTTTCATTTCCGCTTCCAACTCCTGTGTCATTTCCTCAATAAAGCATGGTTTCTTCACAAAACTTTAACTTGTGGTATAACCCCGACATAAGACATGTTCTTTCCTATCCAAGATCTTGACAGTACCTCCTCGTGACGTTAAGTCTTCTTTATCTCATCCGGTTTCTAACTCAATGACGTGGTTCGGTCGTCCACATATTTATGTAACATCGATACGTGAAAAACGTTATGAACACGCCATCATACTTGGCGGTAAAACGAGTCTATAGGCCACGCCCTATTCGATCGAGAATTTCATATGGATTAATAAATTGAAGGTTTGAGCTTTCTTCACCTCACCGATTCTCGCTTTTGAAATAACAACTTCTTGCACCTCCTTCTTCAAATTCATCAGCTCTGATGTGTAGCTTGAACAGCTTTAACTTTATCGATTAAAGTTGATTATACTTATATATCATCACGTGGTACATAGAGTTTTCATCTCTATCTCAGATTATTTGTAAATTATACTGAAATGAGTCTTTGACAATATCGTACTCAGATTTTGATATACGATCTTCTACTCAACACGCCGCCTACCACGCTCGCTTTTTCAGGATGGCATGGTCGTAACACGTCTTTGAAATGAGTCTCCTCTTGAGTTCTTCAAGCTCTTCCCACATTCCTTGCTTCCATTCAAATTTTGTATCTCTACGAGTCACCAAGCGTTAATGGAATAACGATTCGAGAATATCCTTCAACGAATCTTCGATAATAACCAACTAAGCTTCAAAAGCTACGTATTTCGATTACCGACTTAGGTTATTCTCAACTGTGACTCATATCCCAACCTTGATAAGACGTTACAATGAAACCTATCAGGCTTTACTATGGCACGAATATGGTGTCCCTACGAGAGTCCGGCTTCGGCATTCCACAAAGGAAGTCGGCAGATAAAGGCTCAGTACCAAATTTATAGTTGAATTTTTAACTCCTAAAGTTCAATAGAGCCATTCGATATGAGATTTTAGAAATGAGTTTTGTACTCGGGTTCAAAGTTGATACAAAATTTAATATCGTGCTTTGGGAGTAAGCCAAGAAATTCTTCAGAAATACGTTAGAAAAAATCAATAACAATGTAAATATTATTCAAATCGACGTGTCTTTATTCAAATCCATAATATGGACTAAGAAAACTTGACATCCATAATAAACGAATGACTTCATGGCTTGATATGAAAATGTTTGACTACAATGGTTTGATTGCTTGAATTCAATAATAGGTTGCATAGAATATGAAAACTAACAACCTTACGAAAAGTAATCAATTTTGGCACGATGATGAGTAGTTAACCTTAAAATCACATCAAAAGCAAATATCGCTATAGAAATAAGGTTAACAGTAATGTGATAGTGCCAACCTAAATCAAGCAAGATTTCTAAACAACTGGATGTAATGAAAGTTTCTCCTAACGGAGTCTCCATAAATAGGTCAAAGTCTAATTTCTCCGTAGTCAAGTTCAAACGTTGAGCGCAAAGCAAGAGATAAAAAGAATAGGTAGAACCTGGGTATCTCAGTAAGGTATAAACTTCGCAAGAATTTATAATTAACTAACCCGTCTAACTTCGCTCGTTCCTCGATTTTGACCGGTCACGACAAACGCTTTCCAGAACCGCTTGACTTTGACTTTTCTCGACATCCTTTTGAGTCACCATTCCTACTGGATCGGTTTTCGATACCGCATAATCTCGAGCGATATGTCGTTCTTTTTTTCCACAATTATAAGATACCTTAAACTGTTGTGGGCGCTTTGGGTTGATATGTCCCTCTTTCCGCATTTTGTAACATACGACCGGTGGTCTTTTCTCCTCCTTGGAACCAAATTCTATCTTGGCCGACGCCTTCACATGGTCGTTGTTGAATCTCCTCTTTTAAAATCTCCTCCCGACGCTTCTTCTATTTTCATGGCCACGATTACCACCGTAGGTGGTTACCGCTTTGTCCATATTCTTCTTTCTCCGCCGGTTATCGTTATTCGATGATTGCTATCTTCTTGTATGATCCTAGTTATGGTCCTTCTAATGAACGTATTTCGTTATCTCGCTTCTAACAACCGAGCCATGTTGACAACATCCTAATAGAGAAAATTTATAAGAAATGAGATACCGGCGACGCCGGGTTTCAAACCTCTCAAAAACATCTGCGTCCATACGCTCCTCATTCTCCACCAAATGAGGTGCAAACCAGATAACTCCGCTAACTTCGCCGACGGGACACCGGCCATGTTATTCTCGCTTCCAGCCTAATAAACTCCACTTCCTTCATACGACGAATACTTTCGTGGAAGTACTTATCATTGAACTGCTTTTTGAAACGCTCTCCCATGACACGCCGAAAGGCAAATGGATGGAGTACGCCTCACGTGATTCCCACCAAGAATCGCCTCGTTACGGAACATAAAAAGTAAATAATGGAACTTTCGTTTCCTCCGCATCCCAAAGACATCGAATATCTTGGTAATTTGTTTGACCCACGCCTCGCCTTTAATCGGATCCGCTTTCTCGCAGATTCGTGGTCCCAACTCTTTGATCTGCTTGGTTGTGACCACCCGTGAATCTTATCATTTCTCCTCAGATTTTGAACACGAGTCTCCTCGTTCGATTTTGCATGAACTGCAAAAGCTTCTAAACATTCCCTCGTTCATCATCTCGCTTCAATGGTGTTGTTCACAGAGGTACATTGCCACTGTTGCACGTTCTCTCTCGCTGGTAAGTAAGAGGCATCTCCACGGTCTCATTTACTCCAATCGTTAATATTCTCAATCGACATTCTCAAATACCGCTAAAACAAGGGTTAATTAAGAAAATCAATATATCATATAATATCCCTATATATCGACCAACTAACAAATAAGCTTAGTAGACACACTTGGCAAGGGATTTACTCGCCTCTCCCTCCTAAGATTATTCCCCGATCTCCGCCGGAGATCATATCCCTAAGCTCGATACCAACCGTGACAACAGAAGACCCCAAATTATTAATAAATGAAATTTATTTTCCTCTATTTATTATTTTGAAATAATAAGGGTTGATTTGATTAATGTGGATAGTTATGGGTAAAATACGCAAATATTTTGAATAAGCAAGTGGTTATAAAATATTCATTATTATCGGGGAATATTCGTTTGGTCGTGGAATATTCGTCTTTCGTTTGGAGAATATTCGCGTGACCTAGCATAGCGATTTTTAGGGGCCCCATAACTGAAGCGATTGGATGAAGAAAACGAGAAATATAAGTTGTTTATAAATAACGGCAGTAGTTATTCTGATTAATCTTGTTGGAATACCCGTGGTTAAAACACACTAATACTGCCGTTGTTGAACAAGAAGACACTCAGATTGCACCAATTATTGATTCTTACATAAGAAGGCACTACTCAATAATTATTACAAAGAATTACTATTCAAGATTTTATTTTATTGATTCAATAATTCTCACGATTGATATTTTATATTATCGTTGTTTCAATAAATTATCATTACACGATTTTTTCTATTATCGGAGCAATAATTCATATTATCCTAATAATATTATTGGATAACATTATTGGCAATGTTTAGAAAGTTCTCGTCTCAAGGAGAGGTTTGGTCACCTAATCATGCTACAAGATGAGGATAGATCCTTATCGAAAGCCCTCTTTCCGAGTAACTACCGTCACCAAGATCTTGTGATTTTGTAATATTATTTGTGAATAATTAATTATTGATTTATATGATGAGAAAAATATTAATTTTATGTGGATATAGATTGAGAAAATTTTTAATGTGACAATTGTTAAAAATTAATATTTTATCTTTTTCTGATAAAATAATTCATTTAAATATATTATTTTAATAATATATTAATGGTGATATTTTTATAATGAATGTGGAATATATAAGTATATGAGGAGGAAGAATATTTTTGGGGCATTAAATGTTTAACACATATTTTGTGTGTTGGTGGACACAATTATTGACCCAAATTTGATTATAGCCTATAAAATCGCCCGTTTATGGATTTTGGTCAATTTCTGCTTGGAATTTGGAAAACTTTCTTCCGCAAAGTTGTAGAGAATTGAATTTCCTATAAAAAGTTGCGAGATTCGAATTTTCCGACAAAAAGGGCTATTTATTATGAATTATTGAAGTTCAAGTTCAAATAGTTAATTTTTGAAGTTTTAATTATGTTAAATAAGAAAAACGTTTTTAAAAGTTTTGTGTGGTGGGTTACTTGTGTTGAATGTCAATTCAAATGATAAAAGTGTGCATAAGAATTTAATAATTATATATTAATATTTTATTAAATTTTCTCGCTTTTAGTGTTCTAAGCATTTTTCTATAAATAAATAGTCTTGGGTTAAATTGAAAATCACACCGTAAATCAAGTTTTCTCTCTATATTATCGAGCGTATTCTTGTGAGTATTTTGAGTATTGCTATACTATGCAAGTTCAAGTTATAGCCTATATCCTCGTGTTTCAACTAAAAAGTCACTGTCTTTCATGGTAAAGTAAGCGACGCCCCAAAATAGGTCCATTCCATCTAACCTATTCTGAGTCGCCAAATACATGGTACAGAAATAACTACAACTTTATCATTACAACATATAAACTGTGAGTTTAAATACAATTATTGTCTTCAAGACAATATACATACCCAAATAAATCTCCATCATAATTATTGATACATTATTTTACAAAAATAGTGAGGGCTACTAAACAACTCTCTCTGTAACCTTCATTCCATACCCCGACTAAGACTTCGCTACATTCTCGCCTCCCCGAGAAGAAAAATGGAACAAAAAGAAAAGGGTGAGCTCAACTAGCCCAAAGAAGAATATTATGACTAAGATAATATACAACAAATTATCGTTAGTCTCCAACAGGGAAAAAATCTAATGTAATACAATGTATAAACCAGCTTTTAAATCAATCTTCGCAATGAAATAATAATTCATTGTAAGAGTTAAGTAGAGAATGCAAACTACTATCTTCTATATGATGATGTTAGTTGAGTTCACCATTTTCCTTTTGTTCCATTTTTTTTCTCGGGGAGGCGAGAATGTAGTAGTCTTAGTGGGGATTATGGAATGAAGGTTCTAGAGACTTGTTTAGTAGTCCTCACCATTTTTGTAAAATAATGTATAAATAATTGTGATGAGGATTTATTTGGGTATGTATATTGTCTGAAGACAATAATTATATTTAAACTCACAATAGATATGTTGTCATATTTTGCACGACAAATGTATTAATAGTCAAGTAGTTATTTACGCACTCATGTATTTGGCACTCGAGAATGGGTTGATGGGACGCCTCAAAATAGGTCCATTCCATTCAACCCATTCTCGAGTTGCCAAATACATGGTACGTAAATAACTATAACTTTATTATTACAACATATAAATTGTGAGTTTAAATACGAGATATTGCCATCTGCATAATATCCACACGCAAATAAATCCCCATCACAATTATTGATACATTATTTTACAAAATGGTGAGGACTACTAAATAACTCTCTCTAGAACCTTCATTCCATACCTCGACTAAGACTGCTACATTCTCGCCTCACGAGAAGAAAAATGGAACAAAAAGGAAAATGGTGAGCTCAACTAGCCCAAGAAGAATATTATGACTAAGATAATATACAACAAATTATCGTTAGTCTTCAACAGGAAAAATCTAATAGAATACAATAGACAACCGGTTTTTAAATCAACAATCTGCAATGAAAACAACAATTCATTGAAGAGTTAAGTAGAGAATGCAAACTACTATCTTCTATATATGAATTTAAAAGTTCATCGTCGATATTTTATCCTCGTAACATCAATCAATATATATCTCGAATCAAATATTCATCTTTGCACTACAGGGCCAAAGATATTCATCGATTGGTCATGTTCATCTAAACACTGCTCATCTTTGCACTACGGCCAAAGATATTAATCGATCGGTCCATGTTCATCTCAACACCTATTCATCTTTTGACTACGGCCAAAGATATTCATCAAGAAATCATTCATCTTTGCACTACACGCCAAATATATTCAAGAATATCATCATTTAGACCGAGGATGATGAAAAATATTTTAAAGGAAACGAATTCAAAGAAATAAAAGAACAAATATTAAGGATTCAGTATTTTAAACAATCCAAGTTCAAAATACTTCATAAGTAATCGAGTGGAGTAAAATTCAAGAATGATCAAAACATGGATACAATCAAAGCTAGTATCCATAATAGATATTTTGGACAAAAAGAAGAAATTTCATTTTTCTGAATAATAGTCACAGATTCGTGAATAAAGGTCGTATACGTGAATAAGAACCCGACACCAAAAGATAAAAATTTCACAAAAAAAATCTTCACGCTTCGTGAATAGTACTCGTGAATAGTAACTCATGAATAGTAACCCCGACATAAAGAAGTTCTAAATTTGATACAAATTTTCAACCAATATTTCGGTATAATGATATTGAAAAAATAATATCATTTTGAATAAAATAACATCCCTTACCTCGAAAGACAAGATTTAGTTAAAACACCGTATATAGGCTATGACTTGAACTTGCACCAGATATAGCAATACTCAAAATACTCACAAGAATACGCCGATAATATAGAGAGAAAACTTCATTTTCTGGTGTGATTTTCAATTCTAACCTAAACACCCTATTTATAGAAAATTGCTTAGAACACCAAAGTAGAAAATTTAATATAATATATTATTAATAATAAATTCTCCTACGCCTCTTTGGAAATCAGCTCCTAACATTTCCCACATTCCAACCTTCTAGAAAAAGTAATAAAAACGTTTTTCATAAAATAAATAATTAAAACTTCCAAAAATATATTATTTCAGAACTTCGGAACTTCAATAATTCATAATAAATAGCCCTTTTATCAGAAAATTCGAATCTCGCGACTTTGTATAGGAAATTCAATTCTCTACAACTTTGCAGAAGAAAATTTCTCCAAATTCCAAACAGAAATTGACCGAAATCCACAAACGGGCGATTTTACAATCTATAATCAAATTTCGGTCAATAATTGTGTCCACCAACACACAAAATATGTGTTAAACATTTATTGCCACAAAAATACTCTTCTTCCTCATATACTCATATATCCCACATTCATTATAAATATATCACCGTTAATATATTATTAAAATAATATATTTAAATGAATTATTTTATCAAAAAAAGATAAAATATTAATTTTCAACAATTGTCACATTAAAAATTTTCTCCATCTATATCCACATAAAATTAATATTTTTCTCATCATATAAATCAATAATTAATTATTCACAAATAATATTACAGAATCACAAAGATCTTTTGCAACCAGCCGTTCCTGGAAAGAGGGACTTTTCAATAAGGATCTCTCTTCTTGGCGCCTGATTAGGTGACCAAACCTCTCCTTGATGTAACTTTCTAGACATTACCAATAATATTATCCAATAATATTATTCGGATAATATGAATTATTGTCTGATAATGGAAAATACTGTGTAATGATAATTTATTGAAACAACAAGAATATAAAATATCAATCGTGAATTATTGAATCAATAAAATAAAATACTAAACAAGAATTACTTGTAATAATTATTGAGTAGTGCCTTCACGTAAGAATCAATAATTGGTGCAATACCTTGTCTTATTGTTCAACAACGCCAGACAGTGGGTTTTAACCACCGGGTATTCCAACAACAGATAATAACGAATAACTACACCTGCTATTTATAAACAACTTATATTTGTCGCTTTCTTCATCTAATCGCTTTCAGTTATGGGCCCACAAAAGACCGCAGACCGCCGCATTTAATATTCTCGAATAATACGAATATTCCACGATCAAACGAATATTCTCCGACAATAATGAATATTTTATAACCACTTTCTTATTCGAAATATTTGCGTATTTTACCCATAACTATCCACATTAATCAAATCAACTCTTACTATTTCAAAATAATAAATAGAGGAAAATAAATTTCATTTATTAATAATTTGGGGTCTTACATCCACACTCAAATAAGTCCTCATTATAATTATTGATACACTATTTTATAAAATAGTGAGGACTACTAAAACAACTGTCTTGAACCATTACTCCACACCCCGACTAGTTCCCGCTATATTCTCGTCTCCTGAGAAGAAAAATGGAACGAAAAGAAAAAGGGTGAGCTCAACTAGCCCAGTAAAGAATATTATGACTAAGATAATGTACAACAAATTATCCTTAGTCTTCAACAGGGAAAATTTTTTAATAGAATACAATAGACAACAAGTTTTAGATTAACAACTGCAGCGGAAACAACAATTCATTAGAAGAGTTAAGTATAGAATGAAATCTACTATCATCTATGAATTTAAAAGTCCATCATCGATATTTTATCCCTCAGAACATCAATCATAAATCAAATATTCATCTTTGCACCACAGCCAAAGATATTCACCAATTAAGTATTTCATCTAAACACTGCTTATCTTTGCACTACGGGCCAAAGATATTCATCGATTAATCATGTTCATCTAAATACTGCTCATCTTTGTACTACGGGCCAAAAATATTCATTATAAAATCATTCATCTTTGCACTTCTGCATCAAAGATATTCAAGTTATATCATCATTTAGAATCGAGGATGATGAAAATATTTTAAAGAAAACGAATCCAAAGAAACAAAAGAACAAATATTAAGGATTCATACTTTAAATAATTCAAGTTCAAAAATACTTCATAAATAACCGTAGAGTGAAGTAAAATTCAAGAATGAAGACCAAAACATAGATCCAATCAAAGATAGAATCGAATCAGATAATCTTGGACACGTAAAAAGAAAATTTAATTTTTCCGTGAATAGTATCGTGTTAAATGAATAGTGTCGATATCGTGAATAAGAATCTCGACACTAAAATATAGAAATTTCATAAAAAACATCATCATGCTTCGTGAATAAAGACTTTCGTGAATAAGAACTCCATACATGAAAAGTTCCAAATTTGATAAAAATTCATACCAATATTTTGGCATAATGATATTGAAGAAATAATATCATTTTGAATAAAATAACATCCTTACCTCAAAAGAATAAGATTTCAACCGAATCTTTGGATATAAGTCTTTGAAAGAACTTGCATCAGATAAGAATACTCAAAGTACTAAAATACCCACAAAAATACACTCGATATATAGAGAGAGAAATATTTAGTTTCTGGTGTGATTTTCAATTCTAACCTAAGCACCCTATTTATAGGAAAATGCTTAGAACACCAAAGCAGAAAATTTAATATAATAATATTATTATTTGTTAAAATTCCATACGCCCACTTTTGAAGATCTGAAATCAGCAATTAATAATACATGCTAGACCCACTTAACTCACCAAACACGTTTTTCTTGAAAAAAAAATAATTAAACTTCCAAAAATCAATTATTTCGGAACTTCAGAACTTCAATAATTCATAATAAATAGCCATTTTATCAGAAAATTCGAATCTTGCGAATTTTTATAGAAAATTTAATTCTCTACAACTTTGCAGAAGGAAGTTTTTCCAAATTCCAAATAGAAATTGACCGAAATTCACAAACAGACGATTTTACAAGCTATAATCAAATTTCAGTCAAGAAATGGGGTCCACAGCAACACACAAAATATGTGTTAATCATTTAATGCAACAAAAATACTTTTCTCCTCATATACTCATATATATCCACATTTATTGTAAAAATATCATCATTATTATATTATAATAATATAATAAAATATTATTTTATCAGAAAAGATAAAATATCAATTTTTAACAATTGCCACTTTAAAAATTTTCTCCATCTATATCCACATAAAATCAATATTTTCCTCATCATATAAATCAATAATTAATTATTCACAAATAATATTACAAAATCACAATCATCGATAACCGTAGCTCCAAGGAAAGAGGGGCTTTCCAATAAGAATTTCTCCTTATTTGGCCTAGTGATTAAGTGACCAAACTTCTCCTTGGCATGAACTTTCTGTAGACATCGCCAATAATATTTTCTAATAATATTATTCGGATAATATGAATTATTGCTTCGATAATGGAAAATCTTGTGTAGTGACAATTATTGAAACAACAATAATATAAAAATCAACGCAAAAATTATTGAATCAATAAAATAAAATCTTTGATAAAGAAATTACTCGTAATAATTATTGAGTAGTGCCTTTCACGTAAGAATCAATAATTGGTGCAATACTGCAAAGTATATCTTGTGCAACAACGCGTATTACATCGTGTTTTAACCAATCGGTATTCCAACAAGATAATCTGTGAATAACTACGCCTGTTATTTATAAACAACTTATACTTGTTATTTTTTTCATCCAACCGCTTTTTAGTTATGAGGCCACAATAAAAGTCGCTACCACGCATTTAATATTCGAATATTCACAAAGAAGAATATTCCACGACCAAACGAATATTCTCCGACAACAATGAGTATTTTATAACCACTTGCTTATTTAAAATATTTACGCGTTTTACTCATAACTAACCACATTAATCAAATCAACCCCTTACTATTTCAAAATAATAATTACAAAAATTAAATCTTTATTTATAAAAAGTTGGGGCCTTACACAATTTGTCTTTTAGTCTCAATTTTATTATGTTTTAATTTATAAAAAAATAAAAATTAATTTTTTTTATTAATTACTAATAATATATTTTTATATATATATATATAATGTCATCGTTAAATAATGCTTCAACCACTGGTATATATAAACGACATTGCCTATATATATAAACGACAGCCTATGCAATACAAGCGATATATTGTGTGAAACAAATAACAGTTAGTTATGGGCGATTCATCATTTTTGCGCTCAGTCCAAAAGGGTCAAGTTCAACAGAGCTAAAATAGCTGCGGACAATTATGGCGGTTTCACTTGCCTTGCTTCGGGCCATATTGCTATTCTTTCTATCTCTGCACAAATCTGCGGCTCAAAAACCCCAATTTGACGCTCAAAAGTCATGCAGGAATCAGCAGGATCGTCAATTGATCTGCGAAGTGCAAGAAGCCAAGCTCAGAATTACTCGATTAGGTAATCTCTACATTTATCGTACATTCATGTACTTGATATTTACGAGAAGTCGTGGAATTTGGATTAGAAACCGTGGGTCACTGGTTTGGATGAAATTTTTAGTTTTACTGTTGCTTACAGTTCTGAATTATGATCTAATTGGGATTTTTTATTTTATCAATAAAATTTATTTTAATTAGGCGTTATAAAGAAAATAATCATTTTATTGGCCATAGCTAGGTATCCTTAATCTTTATACATAGACTAAAGAACCCAAACACACGCATACTCCATCCGAGTCCTACCTCAGTACCTCTTTCTCTTTATTTATTTCCCCCCCAGAATATTAAGTCAGAGATACATCTTTAAAATGGACTTTTAAGGAAAATTTTACTTTTCCAAACATATCTTTAACATTGGTAGAAATGTAGTAATGGTGGTAGTACTCAATATTCCTAGTGTATATATAATGGCATGTTAGGAACATGGATTTAGTGTTAAAATATAAATGACAATGTATCTCTAATTTTATAACGGATTAAAAAGGAAAATGTATATCTAATTTTGAAACGGAGGGAGTAATTTTTTGATCTTTTTCAATATCAAACTTCATAGACTAAATTTAGTATCAGGAAAAATTATTGATAAAAAATGCAGCGTGTCAAATGCAAACCTTAATATTTGAATAGAAAAAGTCAAAAGTAGAAGGTACTATTATGGATAATTTGTTTCAAAACCAATATCCTGTTTTGGTTATATTTAGTAAATGTACCAAATCTTTATTGTATAAAATCAAAGGGCCAAATGTACGATGTTATTTTGAATATTATTTATGTTAAAAATCCAAACTTTGCACTGTTGACTATTTAAAAGTGAGCTTTTATTACGGAACATCATATCCATGTCGACCATGTCTATATTTATGAAATCTATGCCCTTGTCCAGTCGTCCAGTGTTCATTCTTAGTTCAGAAGTTATGATGCAAAGACAGAAAGAATTAACAATAATTTTTTATTTTTGTAAATGAAGATTCTATTACCTTCCCTACAAGCAACATATGGGTATGCTTAAGGGGGTTATTCCTAATTTGAGGTCAATAAGGGTTCAAATGAAGATTCTTTTTTTCTTTGTGCATTTATTTTTATTGCTAAGCCTGTAGCGTTCCTGGCAGAATTAGGAAAAAATTCTACTGGTACATATTGCATAATCCCTCAGTGTCCTAGCAGCCAGTCAGCTAATATTCTTTTCGTTGGTTGTTTATTATATTGAATGCTAATGTCTAACAGATAAAATTACGCCTACTGAAGGTTAAACAATTTTGCTTTTCCCTTAAATTTATTGATATCGAATCTTTTTGAAAGACATGGTACTATTTTTATTTTAAGGTGGATTTCTTGCATCTTGGTTGAATTCAATTGCAATCTGTCGTTATGTTAATGTTACAATTTTTAGTTTCTCTTGGAGTTAATAGCAATAGATATATTCTGTGGATGTGCGTGCAGAATCTGTCCTTGAGGAAAGCATGCACGACTTAATTGTTAAAGCCCAATATATTGAAGAATGTACAAAGCTAATTGAGAAGAATATCCATGAGATTGAACGTCTGCAATCTGCTTTGTTCATTTTAAAGGTTTGCCTTCCAGACAACACATTATAATGTGTTCTGTATACCCGCTTATATTGCTTTTTGATTTCAAATTGAAGCTGACAATTATTCTGTTTTGTTGTAACGACAAAACTGTCTTCATAACCATATAGATGTGGATGCATAGTTGAGTATGTTGATACGATCTAACAGATTAACACTGATTGACAATGACTTGTCTTAGATCAATTTCATATATGTGTGCATGTCAGTATGACATCATAATTGCATCAATTTAGTCCTTTCGTCCTTTGGTCTTTTCTCATTTTTTTTTACTATTAGGTAAGACTTGAACTATACATCTATATCCTTTACATTGTAATCATGAGATTGCATTGTGCTTCCCATCTAAGCCAACCTTCTTCCATATCCAGCTCAGTCTTTAAATATGTAATTTATCTTGAGCAAATTCAATCTTGTCACGAATGCCAAAGTTAATTTGTACTCACTTAATTAAAACAACTTTTATTGAACATGATATCAAGAGCATATCCTATTTCAGCAGTGTGGTTTCAATTTTATGGAAATGTTCTCTCTCTCTCTCTCTCTCTATATATATATATATATATATATATATATATATATATACATGTGTGAATATAGTACACAAACACTCATGTAAAGTGTATTTATGTGTGTGTGTGTGTGTGTGTGTATAGTACACAAACACTCATATATGAAGAATCAAGCTGTAGTGGAGAAAACAATCGCTAATTATTTGTTGACTCCAGAAAACCAGGAAAATATTTATTTTACTTGGTTGTTTAGCCTTATCCTCTAACTCTGTAGATGAAAATTTGTATTTAGCAGACAAGTTACAACACAAGTGACAGAACTCATCAAATACCTGGACAGATCACCCTTTATTTATTCCTTATAAAGTCAGAGTCAGTTTTGATATAATATAATAGCCCTGCTATATTTTTCTTTTCTTTCTTATTTATGAAACAATAATGCAATACCACTGCTCCAAAAAGAAAAAAAATGCGTATAAAGCATTATTCTTCGGCTTTCAATGCAGGATGATTCATCAAGTTCAGACAAAAGACTTCAAATGCTAGAAGAAGAGGTTGGGTTCTGTTCTATTTGGTAATCATATTTGTTTGACGGTACTTGGTTATTTGATTGTTCAACATTTTTAAGCAGTGTATATGGGGTGGTTCAGGTCCGAATTCTCTGGGATGCCTCAAGAAAAAACAACTTTGATATTCATACATTAGAGTCCAAAGCACAAGATGCTGAGACTAGATTGGAAGTGGTTAAGTCAAGAGCTCAAATGGTTAGTTTTTTTTCTTATTGGATTATCCAATCAACATTTTCTTAGTGACTAGTTAAGAAACGTGAAAAGTCTCATCCTGCCCCACAAGTCTCATAACTGTTAGTAAGTTAGTTGGTGGTCTTAAATTTATAAGTTATCACTTTCATAATTCTCTTAGGCTACGTTTGTTTGCAAAAAAGATGGATGAGATGACTATTTGTACTAATTTAAGACACTTGGGACTATTTTATCCCAAGATTAGTCCTTTATTTGATCCCATGGACTGTTTGTTAACATTTCTAAGGTCATTTGATACCTCAAAAGGGTATTATATAATACTGCCTTTCCACGTGGGATTATAATCCATCACCAAATGGCCTTTAGAAATGACAAAGCATAGTCCATGGGATTAAATATAGGAACTCGCATAGTTGCGGGTAAATTGAATTATGTGTTCTCTTTTGGGATTGAGATTGGCATCATGAAGCTTGTAATGCTGTTACATATACATCAGCTATTGCCTCTTTATTAATATCAGCAATGGGAATTCTCATTGCTAAATCTAAACTCACAACCATTAAACTTCATGTGTATATTGTTTGCTTATGATAAAATTCCCTTTGAAGTTTTCCCTTCTGCATACAGATGGCTGACATTGTGACTGAACAGTGGATTCAATTTCAGCAACTTGAACAGGCTCTTCAAATAGCAGAAGTATTATACTGTCAAGAACACATTTCTGTGGTTTAACTTTTTATAGGGAATTGAATTAGAAAATTAGATTGAACTTGTATCAAACTCTGAATGAAATTTAATTTTCAGATGAGAACTTTGAAGGTCAAAAGGCAATTGAGATTCACAAGATGCACATTCTTGAAGGTACATAATTTGGTTTTTCTTACCACAATTTGATGATCTTTATTGGATTCAAATCAAGAAATATTTGAGAGCAACACTGGATTATGAATCCGTGATATTTACTATCAGCATTGTGGCACTAAGCAAATTTGAGTAGTTCCTTCCTATATTTGCGCCCATTATCGTCGAAAAACTGTTTTAATCAGCGAATTTTAACAAAAAGCTATGTGTTTTGCGGTGTAGTTCATCAACAACCTTTTTGGGGATCATCTTGAACAGTTGATGGGGATGCTGGACCCATACTTACATGACAAAAGGTCTGCACCGAATTCCTACTTGTCTCAAGTTTGGCATCAGTTGAAAAGAATATTTTCAGCAGCTAAGTATCATCACCACCAGGTATGTATACTCTCTCATTTTATCTCCCTCTGAATGTGTGTGTTTTGAGTCTAGGGTGAGTTGAACGTAACAAGTTAAATTCGGAATTCTCAGCGGTTACAGTATTGTGTTATCTACCTACAAGGCCTCTAACTGCTGCCAAAAGATATTTGAATTTTTGCTTCATTCTACCTTTTGACTGGGCTCGAAGTCAAGATTAAGCATAGAGCAACATTGAAGGGGTGTTTCCTTATAACTCACTGTCTCCTTTTCTCCCATATCACTTAAACGTGTCTAACTCTCTTGATACCTTATTTGAGAGATGATCCTACACCTTTTAAATGTGTTTTTCTTTATTACCTATCGTGCTTATCCAACCAAATCTCAAAGTAAGAGCACCAGTTTCAGTTAAAAGTGTGCAGCAGTGCTACTCATAACATCATTTATGTATTTATCTAGTATATAACTTCATTCATTATAAGTGAAAACGAAAACATGGCTTTTGGAATTATGAGTAGTACTTTTCAGTCCCTTATATCTGATGGCTAATTAGCTAAATGGGCGCCCTCGTGGGCTTTGAATTATCTTATTTTGTATTCCAACCCAAATATGGAGAGCTGTGCCTTAGCAGGACTACAGGAGTGTGTTCACCTTTTTCTTTTACTCCGTTTGATGAATTTATTGAATAGTGAAACAGTGTATACCTTCGATTTAGAAATCAGGATTGAGGAGTCGGAGGGAGGATATGTCAGATTGTAGGTTAAATGGACAACTTACTGTTTTCCCTCGCAATCTCCCTGCAGTTACAAGGTTATGTTAAGCAGGAAATGGAAAGGAATGAATTAACTGCAGCTTTTGCAAACAATGAAGTGGTATTTTTCATGGTAGGTCATTTCATTTTTTTATTTGATTAAAATCTACTGTAGTCAGAAAATTACTGTCAATTGAATTTCCATATTTTAGGCATCTGCTGTGATCACCTTCCCGATACTGAGTGCATGGATGTTCCTCATGTCATAATTCAGCTACTTGGGGGTAATTGATTCCATTATCATGATGAAGAAGATATTGGCCGAACAAAATTCTCTTCTCTGAGCAAGTATATCGCTATAGTGGATTTTCTTAAGTTGGGTTGGTGTGAGACTGAGCTTGAAATTAAATAGAAAAGAAAATCCGATGGCAGATTGTTTTTTGTCTTGGAAGACTTGAACTTTGAAGGCATGCAATGCAATACCTTCATACTTGTATATGTTGGCTTGAGAAATTTCATCTGCAATTTTGTCTCTTCATTCTGAACTGATCACAAATATTGTTGATGAAGTGTTAGATGGTACGAGTCAATTATACTCTTTTTTATATTAATAATTTCTAAGACGTTGATACGAATTTAGATGGTAAACTTCTCTTTAGCTATCTGAATACCTTGGCCAAACCAATCCAAGGAAGAAAAGCTCCACTGACATAAGACAAATGATGGACATTCAGTCGTCATTGTGAACGAGTACTGAAGCTATAAAATGATGGACAATTACTAATCTACCAAGAAAATTTGCTATTTATCACAAATAAAGTCGCTCAACTATTATACATCCTAAGGCCCTACTTTTTTTATTGCTAAACTTCCTGGGCCACACTTTTAACTCACCCACTCTCTCTTTTTCCTTCTTTATCTTTCCTCTCTCTGATAATAGAAGAATTGAATAATATTTTTTATGGTTTCAAAGCAAATATATTTGATGATATTTACGTATTGTTATGTTATGACCGTAATATATATATATATATATATAATTCAGGATCGAGTAAAGGATCTTTCTTTTCTTAAAATGAGGACTTTTTTTTTTGCTTTTTTTGAAAACAACTAAAAAAAGTTTAATATTATGGAATCGAATTTTTCATAATACAGATGTTTTGGGTGTGATTTGAGTATGTATAACAAAATATATATATACGATGCAGGAATGTACTCACTATTTTTTGGTATAGGTATTCAAAACATGCCCAAAACATTAGATTATGGAAAAATTCGATTCCATAAATATTAAACTTTTTTTTAGTTGTTTTAAAAAAAAAAAAAAAAATAAAGTCCTCATTTTAAGAAAGTGAGATCCTTTACTGATCATTTCAGATATATATATATATATATATATATATATATATATATATATATATATATATATATAGGAGCCCTTCCATGTAAATCTATTTCTTTATGAAAGTCTTGTCAACACCCATTTTTGTCTTTGTTGATAAAATGAATTGATGGTGAGATTAGCTTTTCTATTTGATAAAGCTAAGACATGTGTTGTTGTGCTTTAATTATTTACCTATACCCTGATTTCTATTTTATTAAGTGAATATTAACTTGTCGTTATAGTTATAAAAAGTGAATATTTATTATTAAAATAATCCAAATCGAAACAGTCGATACGACTGGTACATTTTTTTTTAATTCTCCTACGTGCAGACAGCTCATACAATTGACATTAAAATAATAAAATAATCCCACTTAGACAGTAATTTGATATCTGGTTTAGTACATTTTTTTATTTCTCCCGGTTATGCAATTTCATACTACCGGCATTAAAATAATAAAATATTCGATAGAAGACAGTACGATACTACCGGTATTAAATAATTGAAAAAAAAAAAGGTAAGATACGACATCACTACCGGGTATTAAAAATTAAAAAAATGATTTTATTCAAGCAATTCATTTCTAAATGATTCGAACTCACAACCTCAAACTCCAAACACTCATTATACGACCACCCAGAGAGCACCACGGCCTAGTACATTAATTTCAACCAATGATATATCTTTATATTAAAACTTCACCATCCCCCAAAATCTATATCCTTGCATTATTATTATATTACAATTTATTATTATTAATAAGTCTATATAATACATATGGGGTTTTCTATTTAGAAATAATTTAATATCTATATTTATTATTATCCCTTTAATATTTTTTCTTATTTTTAAATAATATCAATAAAAGGATTATTAATATATTAAAAAAATATCATTCTTTAATAAAATATAAATAATGATTTTATATTCATGTATTATTATTATTATTATTATATTCATGTATTACTATTATTAAAAATAATATTAATAATGATTTTTAATATTAATATAAATAATGTGATTATTAATATTAGTCCTAATAAAAATATCCATACAGCAAACAAAATAGATAATTTTTTTCAGATTAATAATATGAAGTGGTTTTATGTGATTCAATAATATTCATATTACTAAGTTATGAATTTGAAAATCCCATAAAGTTCAACCAAATAGACATTCTTATTAATTAATATATACATTAGATAACGTTGGATAAGTTCTATATCTCGAGAAGGCCTAAGTAATCTTGCGGATTTCTTGTAGAAAATCCATGACGCAGAATGAAAGATTGTGACATCTTCCAAGGACCACTTCTTCGTGAAATATTACCATTGGCCCTAACGAAGCAATCGACATATTTGCATACAAAATGCCACGATGCGAGTTGTTGTGTTGTTTTGGTCCGAATCTTTAAGGTCTGCGCATAATAGATTATCATTGGGCCACTCATCGCGCCGGATTACCATTTCGCAAATAAAATGGTATCAAATGTACCTGCATGTATGAAAGTAGTTGGTTAATAATTTTTTAATATTAAAGGACATTATAAAATTAAAATATTTTAAAACTAAACATACCGCAACTTTAACGAATTACGAGTACATTTCATGTAACTTAATATACTTAGATCATTGTAATAAGGTCAATTATGGTAACCATCCAATCTTCAACTGCGAATAGAACAAGACAAAATGGCGTTGATTGATACTACACACCTAAGCATGAATATGTATTTGCATTCGTGTAAAGGTGGACCAACATCTTGGTTAACATACGGATCGCAAAAACTCCATGCATGAAGAATGAATTCACGAAACCAAATTGGGACCACCTTTGTATTCCCATGACACAGTAGTATTCCTCTACGTCTCGTAGCAACAACATATAAGCGTCGATGACATGCTTCGAATATCCAACTCCTGTGCCCCAAGGATTGCACTACATTGTGTTCTAATTCATATAATGGCGCGGATGTGATAAAGGATATAAATCCCTTCGGTGCCACCACGCTTCCAAACATATGTTTATTTACAAATGTTTCCTTCCAATCTTTAAGTCTTTTGGATAAGGACCCTTTTGGTCCATAAGAGATGTGGTCTCCGCATGATCTTGTACACGATTGAGACCCAAATGTACATTATTATTATATAGCAATAATAATTAAAACCATCACTATTAACATAACTATATATACCTTTTGTGAACTAGATCCTCATGGCGTCGAAAAGTCCTACAAATGAAGAGTTGGTTGGAATGTAACACTCCTCATAGGTTTGGAAGGTTGGAATGTAACACTCTTCGTGAAGCTTGGGTGGTGGGAATGGAGCTCTCCTCGATTACTTGTGGGGTGGGTATGTAGCTCTCTCTTGTACAACATAATCAGTTTGTTTATGAAGCCCTTCATTGAAGTTGTGTGTATTGGGGACCATGGTCCAAAATTTGTAGGACCCCACAATCGAGGTATTTGTTTACCTCTTGCTTGAAGTCGTATAGGGCGTGTTGAAATCCCAATTATTTTTTTGCAAAACCAACTCGGGAGGCAAATTTGAGTAAATCTTGAAAATTTATCAAATAACGACTTTGCAGCTCTCAACACATCATATAAGATAAACACAAACAAATATTATTAACAATAAATATGAATAAATGTAATATTAAGTATTTACTCCAATACATGATTTATTAAAGAAGAATATAATTTTATACCATTTGAATAAGGTGTTGTTGGTTGTAAATGGCCCGAGGCTCATAACAACTGTCGTGATCGCTTGCCTGTCGAGGTTCGGTGGATTTTCCAACGTGTAATTTTTCTATACCAGACCATGTAATCATCTATTGGTACATAATCAAAATTTCAGGTTTGTTGTCCTTGAGATGATCCATGTATGCCTCCCACATCGAAATATATTCCCTCTCGAGGCCATGCAATCCTCGACATCAATAAATTTAAATTGTTTCTCCTTCCTAAGGTCACCGTGGTTTTTGGTACATTGATGGTATGCCTTGCATGAACCCGAACTGTCTCATCACACGGTCCCCAAGATCTGAAATTCCACAATATCAAAAGTGGATCAAGGGACCCCACCGGATCCCAACAACACCGCTTTCAAAATTAAATCCACTCGATATCATCATCCCACATTATGTAAGTAGCCAAACCACATCCCACATGACTTAATATCTAACTCCCCTCAGGTAAAATGACAAATGGTGATGGGGATTCTCACGTCTACCAGGGTAACTGTGGGCTCCAGAATAGGACCATGCTAAAGCCCTAGGTAACCATAAGGATGATTGTGACCAAGGGTTTGGCTTTTCAATACTTACACGCTCATAAGCCCAAATTTGTAACAATGTGTAAGACCCCAACTTATTATAAATAAAATTGAATTTTCCTTTGTTCATTATTCTAAATTAATAAGGGTTAATTTGATATAATTCTTTGGTTATGGGTGAAATGTGCAAAGTTTACAAAATAAGCAAGTGGTTAAAAATATTCATTATTATTTGGGAATATTCGTTTGGTCGTGGAATATTCTTTTTTTAGAAATCTCCGTCTGCGATAGTAAATATCATTAGGTGGGCCCATAACGGAAAAAGCGGTTGGATGAAGGAAAACGACAAAGATTGAGTTTTATAAATAACGACGTAAATTGTTACCGCTAAACCTTTGTTGAGTTACACGGTGGTTAAAATACAAGAACGATGTCTGGCATTAAGAAGATACCAGATTGCATGATATTATTGAATTATTAATCCTTACGTGAAGGCCTTTCAATAATTATTACAGATGAGTTCTTTGTTCAATATTATATTTTATTGATTCAATAATTGCTGCGTTGATATTTTGTATTCTTTGTTGTTTGATAATTGTCATTACACATTATTTTTTTCATTATCAAATCAATAATTCATATTATTTGAATAATATTATCGAGATAACATTATTGGCAATGTCTAGAAAGTTACATCTAGGAGAGGTTTGGTCACCTAATTGCATGCGCCAAGGAAGGAGAAATCCTTATTGGAAAGCCCTCTTTCACAGGAGCGGCACGGTTGTCGATCTTTGTGATTACGTAATATTATTTTGAATAATTAATTATTGATTATTATGATAAAGAAAATATTTATTTTATGTGGATATAGATGGAGAAAATTTTAATGTGACAATTGTTGAAAATTAATATTTTATCTTTTTTCTCGATAAAATAATTCATTTAAATATATTATTTTAATAATATATTAATCTGGTGATATTTTTATAATGAATGTGGGATATATGAGTATATGAGGAGGTAGAGTATTTTGTGGCATTAAATGTTTAACATATGTTTTGTGTGTCGGGTGGACACAATTCTTAATAGAAAATTTATTATAGACTGTAAAATTGCCCGTTTGTGGATTTCGGTCAATTTCTGTTTGGAATTTGGAAAAATTTTCTTCTGCAAAGTTGTAGAAAATGGAATTTCCCATGGAAAGTCGCGAGTTTCGAATTTTTCTGATAAACGAGCTATTTTTTACTTAATTATTGAAGTTTCGGAAGATAAAATAATTTTTATTAAATAATGGGTGGGACCCACTCTTGTTTGAACATGTGGGCTGCTGGAAATTGGGTCAAGGTTGGCTGGTGGCTGATTTGGTTCAAAGGCATGCGTAGAAGATATAAATTATAATATTATTTTATTATTTTAGTCTCCTTTGGCGTTCTAGCATTTTCCTATAAATAGAGGGTTAAGTTAGAATTGAAAATCACACCAGAAACAAAGTTTTCTCTCTTTCTCTCTCTATATTATCGAACGTATTCTTGTGAGTATACTTTGAGTGTTGCTTATCACGGTCACGAGTTTACAAATTATATCTGAAATTCACCGAAAGTAAGGTTATTTTGAGGTAAGGGTATTATTTTCTTCTTAAATGATATTTTTTTCTTCAATATCATTATGTCAAAGTATTGGTGAACTTTTTTATCAAATTTGAAACTTGTTGTGTTTGGGTTCTTATTCACGATATCTGGCCTTATTCACGTATACGACCTTTATTCACGAATCACGGCCTTATTCAATTAAAAAATAAAAATTTTTCTTTTGTCCAAAATATCTATTCGGATACTAGCTTTGATTATATCCATGTTTTGATCATTCTTGAATTTTACACCACTATGATTATTTTTGAGGTATTTTTTGGACATGGGTAAAACAAAGTACGAATCCTTAATCCTTAATCCTCATCATTTTGTTTCAATTTGGATTCGTTTTTTAAAAATATTTTTCATCATCCTCGATCTTAAATGATGATATAAATGAATATCTTTGGCACGTAGTGCAAAGATGAGCGATTAATCGATGAATATCTTTGGCACAGTAGTGCAAAGATGAGCAGTGTTGAGATGAACTAACTTGACTTGTGATTTAAATGAATATCTTTGGCACATAGTGCAAAAGATGAATATTGATTGTTGTTATAGGGATAAAATATTGATGATGGACTTTTAAACCTTAGAAGACAGTAGAATTCTTTCTCTACGTGACTCTTCTAATGGATTGCTGTTTCCGCTGCATTTGTTGATCTAAAACTTGTTGTCTATTGTATTCTATTAGATTTTTCCTGTTGAAGACTAACGATAATTTGTTGTATATTATCTTAGTCATAATATTCTTTACCTGGGCTAGTTGAGCTCACCCTTTCCTTTTTGTTCCATTTTCTTCCGGGGAGGTGAGAACATGGCGAGGATCGAGTCGGGGTATGGAGTGATGGTTTTAGGAAGATGTTTTAGCGATCCTCACTATTTCTATAAAATAGTGTTTGAATAATTGTAATGAGGACTTATTTGCGTGTGGATATTGTATTTAAACTCACGGTATGTATTATCGTATTTCACACGACACTTGTATTATTGAAGTTTTAGTTTGCTTTCATACCATGTATTTTGGCGACTTCGGAATGGGTGTTGTATACCGCTTTGGGCGTCACGGTTGGTATCGAGCTTAGGGATATGATCTCCAAGGAGATCGGGGAATAGAACTAGGAGGGAGAGAGGTAAATCCTTCGCTGAGTGTGTCCTACCTAAGCTTATTTGTTGGTCGGTCGTAATATAGGATATTATGTGATATGTTAATTTGTTTAATTAACCCTTGTTTTATGGCGTGATTTAAGAATGGTCTTTTGAGAACGTTAACAATGGAGTTTATGAGACCGTGGAGGCGCAGTCTACTCACCAACGAGGAGAACGCGCTGAAATTTGGCAATGTTCCTCCCCAACAACAACGCCATTGAAAGCAAATGATGAACGAGCGGGATGTTTAGAAGCTTTTTGCGGTTCATGCAAAATCGACGAGGAGACTTCGTGTACAAAATACGGGAGGAAATGATAAGAACGTGCGGTTTGTCACGGCCAAATAATTCAAAGAGTTGGGACCACCAGATTTCCATGGAAAGCGGATTCGATCAAGGCGAAAGCGTGGGTCAAGCAAATTACCAAGACATTCGATGTCTTGGGGTGCACGGAGAACAAAAGGTTCCATTTGCCACCTTTATGTTTACGTGGTGAAGCGATTCTTGGTGGGAATCATGAAGGCGTACTGACCGGATGCACTTAACATGTCTTGGGAAAGATTTGAATCTGTTCAATGACAAGTACTTTCCGTAAAGTATTCGTCATATGAAGGAGGTAGAGTTTATTAGACTCGAATGAACAACATGGCGGTGTCTCAATGACGAGGCAAGGTTCGCGAGAATTATCCAGTTTGCACCTCATTTGGTGGAGAATGAGGAACGAATGACGCCAGTATGTTTACGAGAGGTCTAAAACCGTAGATTCGTCAATACTTTATCTCTCATAAATTTTCTCTCAGTATTTAGATATTTTCAACAGGCTCGATTATTAGAGCGAGATAGTGAGTAGTATACTCAACCGAGGGACCACAATCGGGGTAGTCATCGAACGATGATAACCAAATGAGGAGGAAAGAATACTGACAAAGGCGGTAACCACTCGGTGGTAATCGTGGACATGATAATAGGAGAGGTGACTCAAGTGGAAATTTCGAAAAGAGAAGATTCAACAATGATGGGAAGATATCACAAGGCTGACCAAAGACCAACAACAAATGCTGGGGGGAGGAGAACGGCCTTGAGTTAGATATTACAAATGCGGGAAGGAGGGACATATCACATTGGCGCCCACACAACAATCCAAGGTATGTTACTGTTGTGGAAAGGAAGGCCACATCGCTTCGAGATTGTACTTATAAGCGAAACCAAGTTCGGTGGAGTGGTGATTCCAAGGGTCCGGATAAGTCAAATCGGTAGGTTCTGGAAGAGCTTTTGTCGTGGTAGCCAAAACATGAGGAACCCGAACGAGGTGATCACGGGTGAGCTAATCTTGAATTCTCTGCGAAGTTTATACCTTCTTGAGATATCGGTTCTACCCATTCTTTTATCTCTCCCATTGTGCTTTCACGTTTAAACTTGACTCAGGAGAAATTAGATTTTGATTTATCTGTTGAAACTCCGTTGGGTGAAACCTTCGTTACATCTACGCTTTATAAATCTTGTGTAAGACCCCAACTTATTATAAATAAAATTGAATTTTCCTTTATTCATTATTCTAAATTAATAAGGGTTAATTTGATATAATGCTTTGGTTATGGGTGAAATGTGCAAAGTTTACAAAATAAGCAAGTGGTTATAAAATATTCATTATTGTTTGGAATATTCGTTTGGTCGTGGAATATTCTTTTTTGTTTGGAATATCCGTCTGCACGGTAGCATTGATCATTGGTGGGCTTCATAATGTAATAAGCGTTTGATGAGAAAAACGACAAGTATGTGTTTTTATAAATAATCTGCGTAAATTATTACCGCTAACAATTGTTGGGTTACAGGTGGTTAAAATACAATAATATGCGTGGTTGCGGAAGTAGCACACGATTGCACAAGATTGTTGAATTATTGATTAAATATACATAAGAAGTATTTTACTCAATAATTGTTACGATGATTCTTGCTCAATATTATATTGATTCAATAATTCTTTGCGTTGATATTTTGTATCGTTTGTTGTTTCAATAATTGTCATTACACAGTATTTTCCATTATCAAATCAATAATTCATATTATTTGAATAATATTATCAGATAACATTATTGGCAATGTCTAGAAAGTTCTATCTAAGGAGAGGTTTGGTCACCTAATTGCGCGCCAGTAAGGAGAAATCCTTATTGGAAAGTCCCCTCTTTCATGGGAACTACCTGGTTGTCAATATTGTGATACTGTAATATTATTTATGAATAATTAATTATTGATTATTATGATAAAGAAAATATTTATTTTATGTGGATATAGATGGAGAAATTTTTTAATGTGACAATTGTTGAAAATTAATATTTTATCTTTTTCTGATAAAATAATTCATTTAAATATATTATTTTAATAATATATTAACGGTCATATATGAGTATATGAGGAGGTAGAGTATTTTGTGGCATTAAATGTTTAACATATGTTTTTGTGTGTTTGGTGGACACAATTCTTGAATAGAAAATTGATTATAGGCGTAAAATCGCTTTCATTTATGGATTTGGATAATTTACATTTGGAATTTGGAAAAACTTCCTTCCGTAAAGTTGTAGAAATTGAATTTCCTATAAAATTTCAGCGAGATTCGAATTTTCCGACAAAAAGGCTATTTATCATGAATTATTGAAGTTAGGAGTTCAAATAATTGATTTTTGGAAGTTTTAATTATTTTATATAAGAAAAACGTTTTTGTGGTTGTTGGCACATGGGTGGCTGATGTTTTTGACCAAAGAAGGCATGCTAGAGTTTTCAAAACATGTGGGTAGGAATTTGGAATAAATAATAATATATTTTATTAATTTAGTCTCCTTTATGCGTTCTAACATTTTCCTATAAATAGAGGGCTAAGTTAGAATTGAAAATCACACCAGAAACTAAGTTTTCTCTCTTTCTCTCTCTATATTATCGAGCGTATTCTTGTGAGTATACTTTGAGTATTGCTATACGGTGCGAGTTTACAAGACTATATCTGAAAATTCATCGAAAGATACGGTTATTTTGAGGTAAAGGATGTTATTTCTTTCATGAAATGATATTATTTTCTTCAATATCATTATGCCAAAATATTGGTTGAACTTTTATCAAATTTGGAACTTTTTCATGTCGGGGTTACTATTCATGAGTTCTATTCACGAGTTACTATTCACGAGTCTTTATTCACGAAAGCGTGAAGATGTTTTTTTTGTGAAATTTCTATCTTTTTTGTGTCGGGTTACTATTCACGTATACAACACTATTCACGTATACAACACTATTCACGATACCAAGACTATTCACGAATCTTGCCTATTCACCTAGAAAAATGAAAATTTTTCTTTTGTCCAAGATGTCTATTTTGGCTACTATCTTTGATTGATCCATGTTTTGATCGTTATTTTTGAGTTCTGCTTCAAAATCGTTTATTATGAAGTATTATCGATCTTGGATAAACTGTTGTACGAATCCCTAATATTTGTCCTTCTATCTCACTGGATTCGTTCTTAAAAATATTTTTCATCATCTTCATCCTTAATGGTGATACTTGATGAATATCTTTGGCTTTAGTAGTGCAAAGATGAACGATTAATCGATGAATATCTTTGGCTTTGTAGTACAAAGATGAGCAGTGTTGAGATGAACATGACCAACTTGTGATTTAAATGAATATCTTTGGCACATGTAGTGCAAAGATGAATATTGATTGTTATTCTGAGGATAAAATATTGATGATGGACTTTTAAACCTTAGAAAGCAAAGTAGAATTCTTTCTCTACGTGACTCTTCTAATGGATTCTTTGCTTCCATTGTATTTGTTGATATAAAACTTGTTGTCTATTGTATTCTATTAGATTTTTCCTGTTGAAGACTAACGATAATTTGTTGTATATTATCTTAGTCATAATATTCTTTATTGGGGCTAGTTGAGCTCACCCTTTTTCTTGTTGTTCCATTTTCTTCTCGGGGAGGTGAAACATAAGCAGGATCGAGTCGGGGTATGGAATGAAGGTTCTAGAGAGAGTTGTTTAGTAGTCCTCACCATTTTTGTAAAATAATGTATCAATAATTATGATGGGGATTTATTTGCGTGTGGATATTGTGCAGGCAATAATATCTCGTATTTAAACTCACAGATGTATTGTCGTATTTCACACGACATTTGTATTATTGAAGTTGTAGTTATTTACGTACCATGTATTTGGCGACTCGAGAATGGGTTGGGTGGAATGGACCTATTTTGGGGCGTCCACAGGTTGGTATCGAGCTTAGGGATATGATCTCCGGCGGAGATCGGGGAATAGAACTAGGAGGGAGGACGAGTAAATCCTTCGCTTGAGTGTGTCTACCTAAGCTTATTTGTTGGCCGGTCATAATATAGGGATATTATGTGACATGTTAATTTGTTTAATTAACCCTTGTTTTATGACGATGTTGAGAATGTCGATGAGAATAATAACAAAGGAGTAAATGAGACCGTGGAGACGCAGCAAGTCTTCACCAACGAGGAAAACGTCTGATAAGTGGCAATGTTCCTCCCGTGAACAACGCCAATCGAAAGGATGATGAGCGACGGGATGTTTAGAAGCTTTTTGCAGCTTCATGCAAAATCGAGATTTGAGGAGACTCATGTACAAAATATACGGGTGGAAATGATAAGAACGCCGCGGTTTGTCACGGCCAAACAATTCAAAGAGTTGGGACCACCAGATTTCCATGGAAGCCGGATCCGATCAAGCGCGAAGCGTGGGTCAAGCAAATTACCAAGATATTTGATGTCTTGGGATGCACGGAGGAACGAAGGTTCCATTCGCCACCTTTATGTTTAAGTGGTGAAGCGATTCTTCGGTGGGAATCATGAAGCGTACTCACCAGATGCACTTTCAACATATCTTGGGAAAGATTTCAAAATCGCTTCAATGACAAGTACTTTCCGGAAAGTATTCGTTCATATGAAGGAAGTAGAGTTTATTAGACTCGAATGAGAACAACATGACGGTGTCTCAAAATGACGAGGCAAAGTTCGCGAGAGTTATCCGAGTTTTGCACCTCATTTGGTGGAGAATGAGGAACGAATGACGCCAGATATTTTTGAGAGGTCTAAAACTCGAAATTCGGCCAATACCTCATTTCTCATAAATTTTCTCTATATTCGGATGTTGTAAAATGTGGCTCAATTATTAGAGCTAGATAGTGAGTATACTCAACCGAGGACCACAACTGTGGTAGTCATCGAATGAATGATAATAACTAGCGAGGAGGAAAGAATACGGACAAAGGCGGTAACCACTCGGTGGTAATCGTGGCCATGAAAATAGAAAAAGCGAGTCGGGAGGAGATTTTAAAAAGAGAGATTCAACAACGATCATGTGAAGACGTCGGTACAAGAGTAATTGGGTTCCAAGGGAGGAGAAAGACCACCGTTCAGACATGTATTCAAATGCGGGAAGGAGGGACATATCATTAAACCGTCCACAACATTCCAAGGTATGTTACAACCTGTGGAAAGGAAGGCCACATCGCTTCGAGATTGTACTTATAAATAAAACCAAGTTTAAGCGGAAGTGGTGATTCCAAGGGTCATCCGGATAAGTCGAAATCAACCGATTCTCGGAAGAAATTTATCGTGACCATCAAAATGCGAGGAACCCGAACGAAGTTAAGACGGTTAGTTAATTATAATTCTTGCGGGTTTATACCTTACTAGATACCTGGTTCTACCCATTCTTTTATCTCTCTTGCTCTGTATACCAACGTTTGAACTTGACTACGGAGAAATTAGACTTTGACCTATTATTGGAGACTTCATTAGGAGAAACTTTCATTACATCCGTTGTTTAGAAATCTTGCTTGATTCAAGTTGGCACCATCACATTACCCGTTGACCTTATTTCTTTAAAGATACTTGCTTTTGATGTTATTTTAGGGATTGATTGGTTAACTACTCATCATGCTAAATTGATTGCTTTTGTAAGGTTGTTAGTTTTCATATTCCTAAGCAAACTCGTTATTTATTCAATTTAAGCAACCAAACCATTGAAGTCAAACACCGCATATCAAACCACAAAGCTATTTGTTTATTGAAAAACGAATGTCAAGCTTTCTTAGCCATGTTATGGACTTGAACAATAATCGTCGATTTGAATGATATTTTTGTTGTTAGTGAATTTCCTGAGGAATTTCTTGGCTTACTCCCAAAGTGTGATATTGAATTTTGTATCGACTTTTAACCCTGTACAAAACCCATTTCTAAAATCTCATATCGAATGGCTCCTATTGAACTTCCGGAGTTAAAAACCCAACTATAGAAGTTGATACTCAAGCCTCTATCTTATGACTTCCTTTGTGGAATACAAAACGGCCGCATCTCGTAGGGGGCGCCATATTATTCGCGAGCAAAGAAAACCGATAGGTGTCATTATTGGGATATGAGTTACAGTTGAGAGCAACTTAAGCCAGTAATCGAAATATGTAGCTTTCTAGGCTTAGTTGGTTATTATCGGAGATTCGTGGAAAGATTTTCTCAAATCGCTAGTCCATTAACTCAGCTGACTCGTAGAGATACAAAATTCGAATGGAGCACGGAATGTGGGAAGAGCTTCGAAGAACTTAAGAAGAGACTCATTTCGGCACATGTTCTGACCATACCAATCTGGAAAAGCGAACGTGGTAGCTGACGTGTTGAGTAAAAGATCGTATACGAGTACGAGTACGATATTGTCAAAGACTCATCTCGTATAACTTACAAATGATGAATATAGAGTTAAAGACTCTAAGTACCCACGTGATGATATACGAGTATAATCGACTTTTATCGATAAAGTTAAAATCGCCAAAGCACACAATCGGAGTGATGAATCTGAAGAAGGAGGTGCAAGAAGTTGTTATTCCAAAAGCGAGAATTGGCGATGTGAGGAAAGCTCAAACCTTCGATTTATTAGTTTATTTGAAATCCTCGATTGAGTAGGAACTGTGGCCTATAGACCCGTTTTACCGCCAAGTATGACGCGTGTTCATAACGTTTTTCACGTGTCGATGTTACGTAAATATGTGGATGACCCGAACCACATTATTGAGTTATAACCGCATTTAGATAATCGAAGACTTAACATACGAGGAGGTACCATCAAGATTTTGGATAGGAAGAAGCGTGTCTTTACGTCGAAGGTCATACCACAAGTTAAAGTTTTGTGGAGAAACCATGCTATTGAGGAAATGACTTGAGAGTTGGAAACGAAAATGTAAAATGAGGTATCTTCATCTTTTCGATACACCAGTATGCATACGTCAATTTCGAGGACGAAATTTCATAAGGAGGGAGGTTGTAAAGACCCCAACTTATTATAAATAAAATTGAATTTTCCTTTATTCATTATTCTAAATTAATAAGGGTTAATTTGATATAATGCTTTGGTTATGGGTGAAATGTGCAAAGTTTACAAAATACGTGTGGTTATAAAATATTCATTATTGTTTGGGAATATTCGTTTGGTCGTGGAATATTCTTTTTGTCGGGAATATCCGTATTTACGACAGTAGCGAGCCATTAGTGGGCCCATAATGTAATAAGCGTTTGGATGAGGAAAACGACAAGTATGTGTTTTTATAAATAACTACAGAATTGTTACCGCTAACAATTGATTGGGTTACCCGTGGTTAAAATACGAAGAATATGCGTGGTTGCACAATGAAGACACGATGATTGCATGCATATTGTTGAATTATTGATTAAATGACATAAGAAGTAAGCGCTTTCAATAATTGTTACAATGAATTCTTCGCTCAATATTATATTGATTCAATAATTCATTTGCGTTGATATTTTGTATTCTTTGTTGTTTCAATAATTGTCATTACACAAGATTTTCCATTATCAAATCAATAATTCATATTATTTGAATAATATTATCGATAACATTATTGGCAATGTCTAGAAAGTTCTGCAATACAGGAGAGGTTTGGTCACCTAATTGCAAGGCTTGTAGGTGAGAAATCCTTATTGGAAAGTCCCTCTTTCATGGAACTACACGTTTGTCAATATTGTGATACTTTAGTAATATTATTTGTGAATAATTAATTATTGATTATTATGATAAAGAAAATATTTATTTTATGTGGATATAGATGGAGAAATTTTTAATGTGACAATTGTTGAAAATTAATATTTTATCTTTTTCTGATAAAATAATTCATTTAAATATATTATTTTAATAATATATTAACGGTCATATATGAGTATATGAGGAGGTAGAGTATTTTGTGGCATTAAATATTTAACATATGTTTTGTGTGTTTGGGTGGACACAATTCTTGATCGAAAATTGATTATAGTATCGTAAAATCGCTTCATTTATGGATTTCGGATAATTTCATTTGGAATTTGGAAAACTTCCTTCCGTAAAGTTGTAGAGAATTGAATTTCCTATAAAATTTCATGAGATTCAATTTTTTTGACAAAAGGGCTATTTATCATGAATTATTGAAGTTAGGAGTTCAAAATAATTGATTTTTGGAAGTTTTAATTATTTTATATAAGAAAAACGTTTTTGTGGTTGTTGGCACATGGGTGGCTGATGTTTTTGACCAAAGAAGGCATGCTAGAGTTTTCAAAACATGTGGGTAGGAATTTGGAATAAATAATAATATATTTTATTAATTTAGTCTCGCTGGCTCTAACATTTTCCTATAAATAAAGGGCTAAGTTAGAATTGAAAATCATACTAAAACTAAGTTTTCTCTCTTTCTCTCTATATTATCGAGCGTATTCTTGTGAGTATACTTTGAGTATTGCTATATCTGATGCGAGTTTACATCAAGACTATACTGAAATTCAAATCGGAAGATGCGGTAATTTTGAGGTAAAGGATGTTATTTCTTTCAAATGATATTATTTTCTTCAATATCATTATGCCAAAATATTGGTTGAACTTTTTATCAAATTTGAAACTTTTTCATGTATCGGGTTACTTATTCATGAGTTCTTATTCACGAAGTTACTTATTCATGAGTTCTTATTCACGATTTACTATTCACGAGTAGTATTATTCACGGCGTGAAGATGTTTTTTTTTTGAAATTTCTATCTTTTGTGTTAATGGGTTACTATTCACGTATCTGAGACTTATTCACGTGATACGACCTTATTCAATTTAAAAATAAAAATTTTTCTTTTTGTCCAAGATGTCTATTTTGGCTATTATCTTTGATTGTATCCATGTTTTTGATCGTTATTTTTGAGTTACGCTTCAAAATCGCTTATTATGAAGTATTATCGATCTTGGATAAACTGCTGTATGAATCCCTAATATTTGTCCTTCTATCTCAATCGGATTCGTTTCTAAAATATTTTTTCATCCTCGGTCCTTAATGGTGATATTTGATGAATATCTTTGGCAGTAGTAAAAGATGAACGATTAACTGATGAATATCTTTGGCCTGTAGTGCAAAGATGAACAGGTGTTGAGATGAACATGACCAACTTGTGATTTAAATGAATATCTTTGGCCTGTAGTGCAAAGATGAATATTGATTGTTGTTATAGGGATAAAATATTGATGATGGACTTTTAAACCTTAGAAGACAGTAGAATTCTTTCTCTACGTGACTCTTCTAATGGATTGTTGTTTCCGCTGTATTTGTTGATCTAAAACTTGTTGTCTATTGTATTCTATTAGATTTTTCCCTGTTGAAGACTAACGATAATTTGTTGTATATTATCTTAGTCATAATATTCTTTACTTTTATAGTTGAGCTCACCCTTTTTCTTGTTGTTCCATTTTCTTCTCGTGAGGTGGAACACATGCGCGAGGATCGAGTCGGGGTATGGAATGAAGGTTCTAGAGAGAGTTGTTTAGTAGTAGTCCTCACCATTTTTGTAAAATAATGTATCAATAATTATGATGGGGATTTATTTGCGTGTGGATATTGTCTGAGGCGGCAATATCTCGTATTTAAACTCACAAGATGTATTGTCGTATTTCACACGATATTTGTATTATTGAAGTTGTAGTTATTTCTGTACCATGTATTTGGCGACTCAGAATGGGTTGGGTGGAATGGACCTATTTTGGGGGCGTCACATCTTACATGATCCAAGTTGGCACTATCACATTACCTGTTGATCTTATCTCTTTAAAGATACTTGCTTTTGATGTGATTTTAGGAATTGATTGGTTAACCACTCATCATGCCAAAATTGATTGTTTTCGTAAGGTGGTTAGTTTTCATATTCCTAACCAACTTTGTCATATGAATTCAAACCACTAAACCACTAAAATCGACCACCGCCATATCAAGCCACAAAGTTATTCGCTTATTGAAAAACGGATGTCGAGCTTTCTTAGCCCATGTTATGGATTTGAATAAAGACAAGTCGATTTGAATAATATTTCGTGGTTGTGAGAATTCCACGATGTATTTCTGAAGAGTTTCCCGGTTTACCCCGAACGTGATGTTGAATTCTTTATTGACCTTGAACCGTACAAAACCCATTTCTAAAACCCCATATCGAATGGCTTCTATTGAACTTCGTGGAGTTAAAAGTCCAACTACAGGAGTTATTAGACATCGGTTTCATTAAATCCCAAGACGTCTCCTTGGGGTGCTCTGCTTTATTCGTAAAGAAGAAAGACGGAGATATGCGACTTTGTATTGACTATCAAGAATTGAACCATGTCACCATCAAGAATAGTATCCGCTACCTCGCATTGATGACCCATTCGATCGATTCTAAGGAGCGCAATTCTTTTCAAAGATCGATCTTCGCTTACGGATATCATCACCAAGATTAAAACCGAGGATATTCCAAAGACGGCATTCGGGACTCGACACGCATTATTATGAATTCTTGGTCATGTCTTTTGGATTGACTAATGCTCCTGCCGCTTTCATGGATATGATGAACCGTGTATTCAAGGAATATTTGGATCGGCCGTTGTTGTCTTTATTGATGACATCCTCATCTATTCCAAAAGCCGTGAAGATCATGAGCACCATTTGAAGTTCGGTACTACAAAGACTTCGTGAACACAAGCTTTATGCCAAAATCAAGAAATGCGAGTTCGCTTGAGGAAGTAGCATTCCTGGGCACGTGGTGTCAAAACAAGGAGTATCTATTGACGTGAAGATTGAAGCAATACAAAGTTGGAGCAACCGAAGTCGATTGGCAAGCACGCAGCTTTACGGGCTTAAATGGTTATTATCGGAGATTTGTGGAAGGATTTTTTCGAATCGCTACTCTCGCTTAACTCACCGACTTTCGGAAGGATGCAAAATTCTTATGGAAATGAGGAATGCGAGAAGAGCTTCCAAGAGCTCAAGAGAGACTCATTTCAAAGACTGTTACGACAATACCATCTGGTTCGGATGGATTTGTTATCTCTGCAAATGATGCTTCCGGCAGGGGTTAGGATGTGTTCTCATGCAACATGAGAAAGTCATAGCCTATACCTCACGACAACTCAAAGAATATGAGAGGAATTATCCTACTCATGATCCGGAGTTAGCGCAATCGTGTTCATAGGTTGAAGATATGGAGACACTTTACTTGTATGCGGGGAGAAAGTAGAGATTTATACGGATCATAAAAAGCCTCAAATATTTCTTCACCCAAAAGAACTCAACACGCGGCAACGACGTTGGTCAGTCGTTAAAAGATTACGATCACACTATTCATATATCATCCCGGAAAAGCGAACGTAGTGGTTGACGCATTAAGTAGAAGATCATATGCAAATCACGAAAAGCGATATTGTCAACGCAAAGGCCCATTTTGTATGACTTGCAAAAGGATGGAGGTAGAATTAAAGAATCCGAGGACCCACATAATGATGGCGAATATACAAGTAGAACCGACTTTAATCGATAAAGTTAAAGTTTTTTTCAAGCTACGGACACGGGGTTGATGCGTATGAAGAAGAAAGTGCAAGAAGGAGCTATTCCTAAGCAAGAATTGATGAGTAAGGAATACTTGAGTCAATTCTAGACTTTGCGTTCTAACGATTCTCGACACAAGCATAAAATCATGATGGAGGCACAACACCCCGCTTTACAATCTATCTCGGGAGTACCAAATGTATCATGATATTCGACATACATTTTGGTGGAACAATATGATGAGAGAGATTGAGTTTATCTCAAGATGTTTAACTTTGTCAACGTGTAAAGTAGAAGCATCAAGTGCCAAAAGGTCCATCAGAACCACTTGAGATTCCTGGAATGGAAATGGGAACACATTACTATGGATTTTGTTACGAGTCTTCCCAAAGTTTCTCAAGGCGTAGATGCAATTTGGGTTATTGTTGATAGATTAACCAAGTCCGCCCATTTTCTTCCGACACGCGAGACTTATCCCTCGAACGCCTTGCTCAGATGTGTATGTGAATGAGATTATACGATTGCATGGCATGCCAAGATCCATAGTTTCGGATCGTGACCCGAGATTCACTTCAAGATTTTGGGTTAGCTTACGAGAAAGCTATGGGCACGGATTTATTGATTCGACGATACCATCCTCAAACCAGACGACAATCGAGAGAGACTATTCAAACCCTCAAGATCTATTAAGACTCGTGTCCTAGATTTCAAAGGAAGTTGGGATAAGTACCTACCACCTGGTGGAATTCTCCTACAACAACAAATTATCGCAAGTATAGGCATGGCTCCATTTGAGGCGTTAGATGGATTTAAAATGTCGCTTCCAAAGATCTTTGGGACGAGGTGGGAGAAGCAATATTGTTGGGACCGAGAATTAAATACGCATGACTACGTAAAAGATCCAAATGATTCGACAACGTATTCAAACTTCACAAGATCGACAAAAAGAGTTATGCCGATCTTCATAGAAAAGGACGTGGAGTTTAATATTGGAGATCATGTATTATTACGTATTGCTCCATGGAAGGGAGTTACAAGATTTGGGAAAAGAGGAAAGCTCAATCCAAGGTTTGTTGGTCCATTTGAGATTCTTGACCGAATAGGAACGTAGCCTATAGACTCGCGTTACCTCCAAGTATGTCTCGTGTTCACAATGTATTCCACATATCTATGCTTCGTAAATATGTGAAAGACCCGAATCACATTATTGCATTAGAACGGATTTGCATAGCGGAAGATTTAACATACGAGGAGATACTTGTTGAGATTTTGGATAGAAAGAGCATGTCTTACGCATACGAAGGTTATACCACAAGTTAAGGTTTTGTGGAGAAACCATGCAATTGAGAAATGACATGGGAGTTGGAATCGGAGATGAAAGCAAGTACCTCACCTTTTTGATATACTGTGTATGCGTATGTCAATTTCGAGGACGAAATTTCATAAGGAGGGGAGGTTGTAAGACCCCAACTTATTATAAATAAAATTGAATTTTTCTTTATTCATTATTCTAAATTAATAAGGGTTAATTTGATATAATTCTTTGGTTATGGGTGAAATGTGAAAAGTTTACAAAATAAGCAAGTGGTTATAAAATATTCATTATTGTCGGGGAATATTCGTTTGGTCGTGGAATATTCTTTTTTGTCGGATTCTCCGTGATGACGGCCAAGATCATTAGTGGGCCCCATATAACGGAAAAAAACGGTTGGATGAAAGAAAACGACAAAGATTGAGTTTTATAAATAATCTACAGAAATTATTCTACAATTAACACTTTGTTGAGTTACACAGTGGTTAAAATACAAGATGTCTGGCGTGGTTGCACAAGAAGCATTACGGTATTACATGCATGATTATTGAATTATTGATCCTTACGTAAAAGGCACTACTCAATAATTATTACAAAGAATTCTTGCTCAATATTATATTTTATTGATTCAATAATTCTTGCGTTGATATTTTGTATTCTTTGTTGTTTCAATAATTGTCATTACACAATATTTTTCATTATCAAATCAATAATTCATATTATTTGAATAATATTATCGAGATAACATTATTGGCAATGTCTAGAAAGTTACGCTCTAAGGAGAGGTTTGGTCACCTAATCATGCGCCCAAGAGGGAGAAATCCTTATTGAAAAGCCCTCTTTCCTGAGGAACTACCGGTTCAAGATCAAGTGATTCTCAGTAATATTATTTTTAAAATAATTAATTATTGATTATTATGATAAAAAAATATTTATTTTATGTGGATATAGATGGAAAAAAAATTTAATGTGACAATTGTTGAAAATTAATATTTTATCTTTTTTCGATAAAATAATTCATTTAAATATATTATTTTAATAATATATTAATTGGTGATATTTTTATAATGAATGTGGGATATATGAGTATATGAGGAGGTAGAGTATTTTGTGGCATTAAATGTTTAACACATGTTTTGTGTGTTTGTGGACACAATTCTTATTAGAAAATTTATTATAGTATATAAATCGCCTGCTTATGAATTTTGGTCAATTTTGTTTGGAATTTGGAAAAATTTTCTTCTGCAAAGTTGTAGAGAATGGAATTTCCCATGGAAAGTCGCGAGTTTTCAATTTTTCGATAAACGAGCTATTTTCTACAATTATTGAAGTTTCGGAAGATAAAATAATTTTTATTAAATAATGGGTGGGACCCACTCTTGTTTGAACATGTGGGCTCTTTGGAAATTGGGTCAAGGTTGGTGGTGGCTGATTTGGTTCAAAGGCATGCGTAGAAGATATAAATTATAATATTATTTTATTATTTTAGTCTCCTTTTGGCGTTAAAGATTTTCCTATAAATAGAGGGTTAAGTTAGAATTGAAAATCACACCGAAACAAAGTTTTCTCTTTCTCTCTATATTATCGAACGTATTCTTGTGAGTATACTTTGAGTGTTACTATATCGGTCGAGAAGTTTCACAAGACTATATCCGAAAATTCAATCGAAAGTAAGGTTATTTTGAGGTAAGGGGTATTATTTTCTTCTTAAATGATATTTTTTTTCTTCAATATCATTATGCAAAGTATTGGTGAACTTTTTATCAAATTTGGAACTTGTTGTGTCGGGGTTCTTATTCACGATATCTGACCTTTATTCATTATATGACCTTTATTCACGAATAAGACTATTCAATTAAAAATAAAAAAATTTTCTTTTTTGTCCAAAATATCTATTCGGATACTAGCTTTGATTGTATCCATGTTTTGATCATTCTTGAATTTTACACCACTATGATTATTTTCGAGGTATTTTTGGACATGGATGAAACAAAGTATGAATCCTTAATCCTTAATCCTTGTCATTTTGTTTCACTTTGGATTCGCTTTCTTTAAAAATATTTTTCATCATCCTCGGTCTTAAATGATGATATAAATGAATATCTTTGGCTGTAGTGCAAAGATGAACGATTAATCGATGAATATCTTTGGCTCAGTAGTGCAAAGATGAAACAGTGTTGAGATGAACATAACCAATGGTGATTTAAATGAATATCTTTGGCTCAGTAGTGGAAAGATGAATATTGATTGTTATTCTGAGGATAAAATATTGATGATGGACTTTTAAACCTTAGAAAGACAAGTAGAATTCTTTCTCTACGTGACTCTTCTAATGGATTGTTGTTTCCCTTTGCATTTGTTGATCTAAAACTTGTTGTCTATTGTATTCTATTAGATTTTTCCTGTTGAAGACTAACGATAATTTGTTGTATATTATCTTAGTCATAATATTCTTTATGGGCTAGTTGAGCTCACCCTTTCCTTTTTGTTCCATTTTCTTCTCGTGAGAGGTGAACATGCGAGGATCGAGTCGGGGTATAGAGTGATGGTTCTAAAGATGTTTTAGCAGATCCTCACTATTTCTATACAATAGTGTTTGAATAATTGTAATGAGGACTTATTTGCGTGTGGATATTGTATTTAAACTCACAGTATGTATTATCGTATTTCACACGACACTTGTATTATTGAAGTTGTAGTTTGCTTTCATACCATGTATTTTGGCGACTCGTAATGGGTGTTGTATACTTGCTTTGGGGCGCCACACAATGTAACACAACCATTAATGTATTTAACTCCTTTCCTAAGAGCGATATATAAAGATCTCGCACAAATATGCTAACACCGCCGCCGCCCCAAGTAGTAAGTTACACAATCTTGGCGTTAGCAATAAAAGACATATATCGTGGGTGCACACTATTTCTATTCCTATTAGGGAATAATATTGCCCCACACAACCACAACATGTATGCCTTTGTGTGTCGCTTCTACAACATCTTTACTTGCATTCTCTGGACATTTATTAAAATGTTCGATGCAACCACACTAATAATGAAATTGCCTTTGCGTTTATTCACCAAATTATTTTATCTCCAAAACAATCCCTAAAATAATTCAAATTGGTGACGCTGAGGGGACCCGTTAAGGGCTTTCCCACCACCGGTGATCCCAAAAATAAAGTGAACATCCTCTAACGTGATTGTTATTTTTCCACAGTTTAAATGAAAAGTATTGGTCTCCGAGCGCCATCTCTCCACTAAGGCAGATATCAGACCAAGATCAGTTTGGTGTACAACACCTTGATAACTAAATACTCCAAATTCACATTTATCTAAAAGGATTTTTTGTTCTTTTGTCAAAGCCCACTGATTATATTTCTGATCAGTATATTGACTGGAGCTTAGTTTTCCCCTATCTCTCCCATGATATATGTCATCTGATACATGATCTTGTTGATCATGCAGAACACTTGGATCAATTGGCCCATATTCCCAACTATCCATCTTTTACCTAAAAAAATACATCAATTCCATAATAGTATTAAGATGCATGACAAAATGAAGTTGAAAGTAACATGCTGCAAAATGACAGTAATAACAATACACACTAACATGCATTAAAAACTGAACAACATGCATGTAATAATAACATGCATGTAACAATAACATGCATGTAACAATACACACTAACATGCATTATCCCCTTTAATATTTTTTCTTATTTTTATAAAAATATGTCCAATTAGTCTAATTAATATATTAAAAATAAATATCATTCTTTAATAAAATATAAAGTGATCATGCATTAACGACAACAAAAATTTCCAGTAATAACATGCATGCATAATATGCAGTGATAACATGCATTAATGACAACAAAAACAAATACATGCATGGTATTATATCCCCTTTAATTCAGTAATAACATGCAGTGATAAAAAAAATGGCTTGATTGAGTACACTGTAATAAGTTTTTTTCATTTATATAATGTAATAATATTATTTAACTATTATACGAAAATAATAACAACATAAACTATTAAAAACTGAACAAATAACAATAAATAAAAACTTACGTGTTGAAGTTCGGTGTCTTTAGAATCTAATAAATGGAATCCAGCCGCTTCAACTTGTTGAAATTTTTTTTCTCTCTCTTAAAACTTGCTCCTCTCTTCAACGTGTGTTCTCAATAGATCACTATAGATGGTTATAAATGGTTAAATAAGCTCATGCAAGCCGGTACAAACTCATAAATTTCGGACCAAATTCAAACTTGCAGGTGTGGGTCTCAAACTTTTAGTTACAAGCTTTGCAGTGTTCTTTCCCGAGGCATTGTGTCCGAAAAAGTAGTCAAAAGGCTAATATTTGGTCTTTCCCGAGGTGATGTGGCGTAACTTCCTACTTAAGACAAAGCTTCAATTTATTTGTAATAATAAATTATTAAAATAAACGCTTCTATTTCATGTACATGCAATTTATAATTTAACTTAGAATAAAAAATTAAAATAAATTTTTAATAAAAACGCTTCTATTTAAGATAAAATTATACCTATCTTAGAATAATAAATAAATTACATAAATTACTTTGATGTAATCGAACCCGCGATCTCAAGCTCGAACATTCGTCAAATGACCACCCGAGCACCACGGCCTAGTGTCATATATTTACCTTGGATTTGAATATATCTTAAAACATTCAATTTCCCCCCAAATTATATGTTCTCATTTTTTTTATAATTACTCGATTATTATTATTATTTAATTATTATTACGAATTGAGTATAAAGTCGCTTACATATAGTAGCGACATGTACTTTTTATTATTTTATTACCATTATTATTATTATTATTATTATTATTATTATTATTATTATTATTATTATTATTATTATTATTATTATTATTATTATTATTATTATTATTATTATTATTAAAAGACATTTTGGTGAATAAGTGGTCAAACATAATAATAAAGCACTATGGGAATAGAAAAAAGCTGACATTGATTATATGGAAAAAGTACATTAGTTTTACCTTTTAAATATTGTTTAGGAAGCTGCTATTTTCTCAAGTTATCTTCTTCTCCATGAACCCGAATTTGTTCTCTGATATTATTTTCTCTTTCACCTCTACTCATAATTTATTTCATCTGGTTGCCCACTTTCACTTCAAAAAATCAAGTTGAAGTTCTGATCGAGCAAAATTCATCACTATTATTCACAAGTAAGTTTTTTAAAATGTCACATAATACATCTGAATTTGTCAGTGAAGTTGAAAGTAATAAATCTGATATTGTTCCGTACATTGGTCAATTATTTTGTACGTTGGAAGATGTTGAATATTTTTATAGATCATATGCTCGCAAAATGGATTTGAGATTAAATTGCAACTAGTCATAAACATGCTTAATCTGAATGATATCGATCTAGCAAGATGATGTATGAAAGTTCTAGTACACCAATTGTTGGCAAGAGTTTACCTGATGATGAAGATAGTAGTAATAAAATAATTAGACAGAGAGACTCGATAGGACAAACAATGTAAAAAGTTAGAATATATGTTGTTCACAATAAGAAAGAGGACAATTGGCGTATATCTATTGTTGAATTAGAGCACAATCATCACTTAGTGACCCCCACCAAAGTAGATTTGATCGAGACTCACGTAAATATTACTCCTGCTGCAAGAAATTTAATTGACACTTTAAATAAGTCCCAGATTATTGGTCTAGTAAGATGATGAATGTTTTGAGCACAATGGGAGGTGGGTTGCAAAATGTTCCTTTCTCTCGCTAATGTTGAGAATGTGGTGCAAGATTTAAGGCGTGATTCTCAGATGAAAATGATGTACAAGTCAACATCAATCATTTGAACAAACTTGCATCCTAAGTGCCAAAGAAAATTTTTTCGAAAGTGAAACCGGTGAAAAAAACCGCATAGCTTGTATTTTGTGGGTTGGCGCCCGATCAAGGTTTATATATCAACGGTTCGGAGACGTTGTGACATTTGATAAGACATACTGGGACAAATAAGTATGGCATGCCGTTTGTTCCATTCTTACGGGTCAACCACCATTATCGATCTATATTGTTTGGATTTGCAGACCGTTACGGGATGAGAGAGGGACACTTTCGTTTGGGTATTACGTATACGGGCTTGAAGCCATGATCTACAAGCACACCTACAACCATCATCACCGATCAAGACAGAGCCACGAGTAATGCTTTATTGCTACGGTACTTCCAACTAGTTATCATTTATTGTGTTCTTGGCATATTAGCAATAAATTTCTGAAAAATCGGTGCATCATGTTTATTCTCGAGCACCCATCGTTCAAAAATGATTTTAACAATCGTGTGTATAACTCATTGTCCATCGAGGAATTTGAAGAAGCGTTGGCATATTCTAATAAGTTCCTATGAATTGTATACTTAATGAATGGCTTGGAAGTTTGTATGATGTACTGACGAAAATGGATTCAAGCATATACAAAGATATTTTGCGTGGGAATGACTACCACCTGGAAGAAGCGAGCATGAATGCCTTTTTGATGAGTATGTTAATGCATCAACATGTATGCTATGTTTTGTACTCGCAGAGTCCAAAGGTCAGTAGAAAGACAGCTTTCGGGAGAGGAAGGTACTACATAACAAAAAACATCGTAAAAGGATTATGGTACTTTCGGTTCATCTTTAGAAGTTCATGCCGCATGTGTACACAAAAGAGATGTTTAGACGTTTCCAACGCCAATTCGTCGATTCCATGAAATACAATGTTCATAAACTTAGTGAGTTGTGTGTCACCGATACTAAGGTTTATCAAATTATAATAATGCGTCTGCAAATCGAAAAAGTGGTGGAAGATATAAAGAAGTTGTCAACAATCGACAACCGGGATCGAGAATATATAATCGCCAAATATTTTCTCACTCGTGAATTATGCAGCACATCTTGAGATATTTCATAGAAAGAGTATTTCACAAATACCGGCCGATATGATCCTTCATCGATTGGACAAGAGACGCGAACAAAAGCAATAGTGAAGACTTACTCTTTAACTCCACATCTGCCGACTTCAACAAAATCAAGCAATGCGCTTATAATCATTTGATGGGTGATTACCAGAGTTAATGAAAGAAAGCGGCTTGCTTTCGATCCGAGAGTTACAAAACCGTTTCTTAAACCGAATGCACGAGGAAAAGAGTTGGTTGACCAAGATGATCCGAATGAGAATATTACTTTGACCGGCGGATGGCGACATTGATTGCGCAATTGGAGATCCAAATCATGATATGGGATACGATAATGACGATGAAGATCGCAGAGGTGGAAGAAGAAGAAGAGTTTTTGCCGCCTAATATTTCTCAAACAAAGGGCCGCAAAAACAATCTAGATTCAAGAAGGCACTCGAGAAAATCATTCCTTCTAAGACTCATCGAAAATTTGCAATTTGTGACTTTGAAATCCGACCACAAAAAGAAATCACTATCGAGTGCTAGGATTCCTAAGCCAAAAAAATAGGCGCTCGGTTGTATTAATCATTCTATGTTTTTTTATTTTATGAAAATGAACATGTAATATGTCTTATTCCTCTTAATGTTATGCAAAGATCTAGTATTGGTATAATCAGTACTTCTAATATTGATAATCACATTATTATTATTATTATTATTATTATTATTATTATTATTATTATTATTATTATAATACTTCACTACTTTTATAAATTCGATAATCACATTATTATTATACTTCACTAGTTTTATTAATAATAAAATCATTTCTTAATAATAAAATCATTGCTTAATATATAAAATCATTACTAATAATCATTGCTTAATAAATATAGATACTAACTTATTTCTAAATAGAAAACCCCCATATGTATTATATATATAGACTTATTAATAATAATAAATCGTAATATAATAATAATACAAGAATATAGATTTTGGGGATGGTGAAGTTTTAATATAAAGATATATTCTTGGTTGAAATTAATAAATTGGGCATGTGAGGTGCTCGGGTGGTCATATGACCAAAGTGTTTGGAGTTTGAGGTCATGAATTCAATATGTTTAATAAATAATTGCTTGAATAAAATTATTTTTTCAATTTTTAATACTAGCCAGTGACAAAATTTGACTTACCGTAGGTTTTTTCAATTATTTAATACCGGTAGTATCATTTGCATCTACTACGGAGAAATAAAAAAATTAAAAAAATGTACTACCAGATCGACTGCATCTTACGGGATTATTTTATTATTTTAATGCCACCAGTATGAGTCTGCATTCTTACGGGAGAAATAAAAAAATTAAAAAAAAATGTACCAAATAGATATCGATGCATCTACCAGATTATTTTAATAATAAATATTCACTTTTTATAACTATAATTGACAAGTTAATATTTATTTAATAAAATAGTGTTCTAGATAGTAGATAATTAGGCACAACAACCTCATGATTTTATTATCAAATAGAAAAGTTAATAGCGACCCATCTATTCAATTTATCAACTAGCCTAAAAAGAGGGTGTTGGGCGATCTTTCATAAAATAACCTATTTTTATGAAAGGATCCCTATATATATATATATATATATATATATATATATATATATATATATATATATATATATATATAATGTATAGGAGTGTGGGTAGGGGAGTTGGGGGGGGGGGGGGACAACAAAAAGAATTTAAGAATGAGTTTAGAGCAGAGGGAGGCCGGTCAATCCATAAAGCAAATTGACCAAATCTACGACCACTCAATCGCGCAACAAATTTAACTAAATTAAGGCCCGAGTGTCAAACACGGAACTGGTTAATATGAATTTTATTTTGGAATAAGTTAGTTAATTGATTAATAGAATATTGATACACAGATGAAATTGTATATGTGTTAATATTCTATTGACCAACTTATCAAAAAAATAATTCATACTAACCGGATCCGTCAAACACTAACACATTGACTGACCTTAGAGAGATAAATTGTTTTTATATTTATTTTTCGTTTCTGTAGTAGTGTATGGTGGTTTGATTTGGATTGGCTGTGCACTTATTAAGTCATTGTCCCCTTCCTAACATACATCTAATAATATCGATTTCTTCAATAAACGATAACCCACTATTTTCCCCAACTAAACGTTGATGGTAATTCAATTGATTGAATGTAACAAGTCAACCAAGTAAGTAAAAGATATATATATTCTATTTCGACATTTTTTGTAAAAAGAAATTGATATTTTTACATTATTTTTTATATTTTTACATGAAAAATGATGTATAGCGACAGTAAAAACAGTCGCTATAAGAATTATAACTATAATTTTCATATAAAAAATATTAAAAAATTATGTAAAAGTATTACTCTCCTTTAAATTAAGACAGAAAAATGAGGGAGGGAGGGAGGGAGGGAGGGAGGGGCCAACAATCGTCAGTAAATGCATACTTTGGTAGTTGGGTACACTCATATGGTAGACAGGGCTTATATGCACACGCTATCCGCACTCAATGCTATTGTCCCACCTATTACTCCACAATCCTCGCTTAATTACCCTCCCACTCCAATTCCCCCCTCCCCCTGTAGTGATAACTAACACCATCATTATTCATCTACCATCATTTCCTGATTAAACATGATATAGAAAATAAATATATTCTATATACGGAGGTCTATAAGATTTTCTATTGTATTATTTAGTGAGTAGTATATATTACTTCTATTTCAAAATTAAAGTTATGTTTTTTTTTTGAAACTTAGTTTACCAAATTCTAAATTGATATTAACCAATTTAAATTATGTAAGCAATATTTAGCTAGTTAATAAAAAAAAATTGAACAAAACTTTATATTAATTTAAAATTTATAATTTCATAAAAAAAATTAAAATACATATATCTAATTTTGAAAAAAGGGGGAGTAAATTTATTTATTTATTTATCTTCGGACACATCTATTCTATATCGGTTACCTCGGGATTCTTTGATGCTTTTTAGGGGTTTAGGCTATGAGCTTTTCTTTACCTGTCTCAATTAAAATTAATTTCTTGGAAAGTAGAGTGTTAAAATACTACTCCGCCATTTAATTAAAAAGTGTATTTGGTGCATGCTTGGGATCACATGACTCAATCCCTCTTAGCCTACGTACATAGTTAATCTACCAAGTTTTATGATCAAATTATGTATTTTTCTGCAGTGGATCGCATATACTACCCACCACTGTCAATAACTAATTAACAGCAAGTTGAAAAATTCACCCCCACCCCCAAAAAAAGAAAAAAAGAAGAAAAAGAATTATATATAAACAAGATCACAATTAAACTAAACATACATCCCTAGTCCAGAAATTAAAAAAAGGGCTCTTTTGTTAAAGTAGTAATAATATTAAACAAGGGGAGGGACCACACTTTCTGTCCCACTAGTTGGTATGGAAATAATAATAGCCAAATAGGCCTCTATATATTAAGATAACACTATCACAATATTTCCCCAACTAAACACCAAACAATTTGTATCATTTTATTTATTTCTCTCTTACCCTTCTCATGGCTAATTCCTCTGCCACCTATTTTCCTATCCTCCTCCTCATCATCCTATTCCTATCCTCTCTTCATGTTCATGCAAGAGATAGTCAATTCTTTAGCAAAGTAACCCATAACAACAATGCCAAAGAGACTACTACTACTACTCAAGTTTTCCCAACTAAACAAGTAGAACCTTTGGACACACCACAACAACAAGAGCCTGATTTCATCCCACAAGACGAGCAAAATACCGGCAATTACGGCCTCTACGGCCACGAATCCGGCCAGCTACCTCCCTCCACCGCCACCGCCACCGCCACCGCCACCGAAAACCTCCCCTACAAAACCCAAACCCAAGAACTGGTCAACAATAAAGATGATCAGTACTACCCTAATTCCAATACCAACAGAGAGAATAATAATATTCCTCATTACTACAACAATGAGGCTTATGTGACTGAGCCGCATGGCATGAGCGACACAAGGTTCGTGCAAAAACCTTATACTACCCCCACCACAAACCTCAACAACAATTACTATAATGGGGGCAACAATAGGTACAACAACAGGCAACAAGGCTTTGGGGAATTTGGTGCTACTAGTGGCAACAAGTACAACAATGACAAGCTGGGGATGAGTGACACAAGGTTCTTGGAGAGTGGAAAGTACTATTATGACCTCAATAGCGAGAATTACAACAACAATCTTAATGCCAATGACAACTCAAGAGGGTTTGATCAGTCGAGGAATGAGTACTATAACAACAGGGGTAACTATGGCAACTCTTTTGGGTCAAAGGGTGAGTATTATAACAACAGGGGGCAATATGGGAACAATGAGAACTCATATGACGTGAACAACTCCATGGAAGGGTATAATCAGAACCAAGAGGAGTTCCAGGAGAACCAAGATGAGCAGTTCTTGCCTTGAGCTTCTGTGTTTAGCTTCATGAAATGGGCCCGGGCTTTAATTTTTATTATTAATTGCTGCTTTTCTATATACGAGTCAAATTATGTTTTAGAAAAAGAAATATAGATTAATTTGTGGGTTGGTTCTTGTTGTATCTTTAATTATTTATAGTTAACTTCATGCTTTAAAGTGAAGTATATGGATCTTAATCATTTGATTTTCTATGTATGGTGATTAGCAATTAAATAAATTTGTATATTATGACAATTCTTCTCCATTTTTATAAAACTTATATATATATATATATATATATATATATATATATATATATGTAAGTTACCATTTCTTACATGCACTTTATTGCAAGATTTGATGAGCATATCGAATTATAACACATCACATAATTGTTCACGGGATAATTATCACATCAATTCATTAAGTTGCTTACCAAAAAGTGAATATATATATATATATATATATATATATATATATATATATATATATATATATATATTTTTCTTTGTTATTTTTCTTTTTCTTTTTATTTTCTTTTTCTTTTTCTTTTTATTTTTCTTTTTATTTTTATTTGTGCTTTTACTGACTTTTCCTTTCTTAAATAAAGCTATTAAGTCAAAGTATATATACTGCTTTTCTAAAACTAATTTATTAATATTTTTTCTTAAAGTCCCCATTACTATTATACTCCCACAAGGGGTGAGAAACTTCAATTCTTAGTACCAACTATGTATATAAATTTGTTTTTTCTTTTTGTTGTGAAGACTTTTTTTCTTTTTATTATTTGCTCACCTATAAAGAATGTTGATGCTCATTATGAAATTTATTTTTACTTATATTTATATCTTTTTAAAGTTGGGGCGTTCAAAATAAAATAATATATATATATATATATAATTTATAGTTTCACGTTACTCACAATCTAAATTTATTATAAATTAATTGACATATTATATATAATTTCCCGTAAATTTTACGTTGCAAAGGTTTTTTTTATCACAACTCACACAAGAGGGAAAAAAAAAAGAAATTAATCTAACAGAAAAATGAAGAAGGAAGTAATTAAGAAAGGTCTAACTTCGATTATCACTATATAAACCCATTTAACACTGGGATAAATTTAAGTTGAAAGTGCATGAAAGGACCCTTCTATCCTTCACACATCACATATTTAAATATAGGTGTAAAGGATTGAAGGGACTATTCATGCACTTAATGAATTTATATTCTATGTATATTTCGTGAATATGATCAATTTTTTGGTGACCATCTCCACCAATATGAGCATGACCCATGAAATCACTCTTAACAACCATTACCATGCCAGACAATTCAAACATAGAGAGTAATAATATGCTCTTTTATTCTCTTTCCACTTTTCCTTTAGCTTTTTTAAACTAGAACTTTATTCCAACAAGTTAGATAATTAGTGAAAGCCATAACAAAAATTACTACGAATGTGGCCAACTACTATCAATAGAAAACATAGAAAGCCGACGTCACAGTTATAGCGACAGTTCGTATTGTAGTTATAATTAGTCGGTGATTTAGCAACAGATGAACGATCATTTTAGTCGATTCGTCTTTTCTTTGGAGAAAATTTTCATATATATATATATATGAAATTACTAGTTCTAGTCTTGACCAATAAATGGCTAGCTAGTTCTCACCTAATATTTTGGGCTACTATAGAAACATAATTAACTCTACTAGACAAATTTTAGGTCGAGCATATATTTTTCATGATATGGTTAAAAAGTTATATATAAAAAACAAAAAAATTAATTCTCTGTTATTATTATTTTTATTTAGGTTTTAATTTCTTGAGTTTTATATAAATGGATTAATCTGTAGAGGTAGAATACATGGAGCTTGTCAATGTCAATTTAAGTAAAGCAATGTGAAGTATTTAATTGGGGAGGACCACCATGCCCAGCCCCATGCATGCTTGCCATCAATTAATTTTGTCTATCGAACTCTATGTATTAGTTGGTGAACCACTGCCACAGACAAGAGGATAGCCTCAAGGATCATGCCACTTTTATTTATGAATAATAATTAAAAAATAAAAGTGGGGGTAAAAAGAAGCAATAAAAAAATAAAGGTAAAATACATGCAGTACGTAAGAGTAATGCTATAAACATAAATTATTTTACAAATATTTTATATATTATTGATGTGGCATACTCTACTTCAGCATATTGATCAAATAATTACTTCAATATAGTCTTCGGCCCCACACAATATATTGAGGTGAAATATGCCACATCAACAGTTTATAAAATATTTATAGAATAATTTGTGTATCTAGCATTATTCTTAAATATGACAAAGACGATTCGAGAAATGTAATGTTTACACCTTGCATGCACCACAAAATTATGTAAATAAGATATTAAAGTTAAGGTTGTAAAATGAATAAACAGTTCGGGTTCGATTCGTGCTCGTTCGACTCAAAATATAAATGATTTAAATATGAACAAATTTAAAAGTTTAGTAAATTACTCGAACCTCCTTAAATTATAATTTTCTATTGATACTCGGATTATATTCATTCGAAAAAATCAAACTGTTCGGGCTCAAGATCATACTCGACTCGATAGCAAGCTAAATGAATCTCAAGTAAATTTTATTTTATGCTCCATATATAAAATTTATGAATCAAATTTGAATAAGTCAGCTTGACTTCACTACAAGAAAAAAGCTTAAGTCCGACGGATTATTCCGTCGGAATTACTCCTATTCAGTCGAAATTACATTATTCTTACGAAAATATCCAAATCGATATATTGATCAGTAACTATTTGCGTCGAAAATAACGTTCGTCAAAAGTTCTGTCGAAAATTACATATCTTCGACGAACGTATCTCCGACGAATGTACGTCGAACATTAACTATTTTCGATCGAATATATATGACGAAACTTTTCGTCGAATATAAGAGTGAATAAGTTCGACGGATATATTCCCTCAGAATTATCTTATTTCTGACTGAAAAATAGAATAACTCATCAATCATTAAAATTGACTAATTATTACATTCGACGAAATTTGCGTCGGAAATAGGGTGTTTACGACGGATACGTTGCGTCGAAGATAATGTATACTCGACTGAAATTAGGATATTTTGGTATTTATTAAAAATTACTTATTTGTTATTTTCGAGGAAATTCGTCAAGACTTACCTTATTCCGCTTTAATTAACTATCCTTTTTTAAATACAGATTTTAAAAGTTCAGTTTCCAGGTGTTTAAACCCATTAATGTACCTGTAACCTGTCACAACCCAATACACAGTAATATAAACTTGTATCTCACATTCAAATATGCAACGTAACACTAAAACTTAATCTTCAACTCATTATCATTCACATTCACATTCAAATATCCACCAAAACGTATTATAAGCTAACCAATTACAAATATAATTAATTGACCATAAATGTTAAACAATATAATTTATAATTATGCAGATGCATTTAATTAGACAATACAATATATACAAAAAGTATTCTACAATAACATGAATATATACAAATGAACTATAAACTAGTAAAAGTATGATCATCATCCCATGGAGGTGACGACGCCCATTTGCTACCTCGTGTATATGGATGTCGACTCTGTTCCTCGCCATCATCGCCAAATGTCGCTTATCGCCACCCCTCATTGATAGAATCAAAATATAAATCATTAGTCCATATATATATATATATATATATATATATATATAATGTGTGTGTGTGTGTGTGTGTGAATTAACAAACTAGCCTTAATTAAAAACATAAACAATATAAGAATACCCGAGTAGGTGGGGCGGACGAAAAAGCCTCCTCCAAGAGGTAATCACCATCCGGAGCATCTCGGCGCCCAAGGCGAATCGCTCCCCGTGGTAATCCTGCATTTCTCGCAGAGGCCCTCGCTATAATATCCGAAAGCAATCGGTGAAAACGAGAATTGAAGGCAATCGCTACGACGCCGAAAAGACCGGATCGGTGATGAAACTTATCCGACACTACCCTATCACCGCCGGAAGATATCGTCATCCAAGCCAATACCAGATATGAGATGGTCTCGACATGTGTTTTTCTGACGTCAAGGCTGGCCGAGCCTATAAAGAGATACAAATTGATTACTAATAATAATTTATATAATATGATAAATTCGGATAATTTCGTGAAACATTAAAAATATTACCTCCGTGAAGTGTATATATACGGGTATCCTCTACAGACCCGAACACTGATATTTACCTAAGATCTTCTAGTAGGGGGGTTCCCGAGACGCTGACCCATATATATAGTCTCACTCCTCATCCCGATCTAATATCAGAAGACCCCAACTTATTATAAATAAAATTGAATTTTCTTTATTCATTATTCTAAATTAATAAGGGTTAATTTGATATAATTCTTTGGTTATGGGTGAAATGTGAAAAGTTTACAAAATAAGCAAGTGGTTATAAAATATTCATTATTGTTTGGGGAATATTCGTTTGGTCGTGGAATATTCTTTTTTTGTTTGGGAATCTCCGTCGACGAGTAGCCTTGATCATTGGTGGGCCCATAACTTGAAAACGGTTGGATGAAAGAAAACGACAAAGATTGAGTTTTATAAATAATCTACAGAAATTGTTACTGCTATAATCGTTGGGTTACACGGTGGTTAAAATACGATAATACGCTGTTGTTGCATGGAGAAGACACCAGTATTAAGATAAGATTGTTGAATTATTGATCCTTACGTAAGAAAGGCACTACTCAATAATTGTTACAATGAATTACTGCTCATTATTTTATCTTATTGATTCAATAATTCACGCATTGATATTTATATTATTATTGTTTCAATAATTGTCATTACACAAGATTTCCATTATCAAATCAATAATTCATATTATTTGAATAATATTATCGATAACATTATTGGCAATGTCTAGAAAGTTCTGCTTAAGGAGAGGTTTGGTCACCTAATCAAGGCTACCAGAGAAGGAGAAATCCTTATCGAAAGCCCTCTTTCTCGAGAACTACCGGGTTGTCGATCTTGTGATTCTCAGAATATTATTTTTGAATAATTAATTATTGATTATTATGATAAAGAAAATATTTTATGTGGATATAGATGGAGAAAATTTTTAATGTGACAATTGTTGAAAATTAATATTTTATCTTTTTCTGATAAAATAATACATTTAAATATATTATTTTAATAATATATTAACGGTGATATTTTTATAATGATTGTGGGATATATGAGTATATGAGGAGGTAGAGTATTTTGTGGCATTAAATGTTTAACATATGTTTTGTGTGTTTGTGGACACAATTCTTAATAGAAAATTGATTATAGATCGTAAAATCGTCCGCTTATGGATTTCGGTCAATTTCTGCTTGGAATTTGGAAAAATTTCCTTCTGCAAAGTTGTAGAGAATGGGATTTCCCATGGAAAGTCGCGTTTTTCAATTTTTCTGATAAACGGCCTATTTTCTATGAATTATTGAAGTTACGGAAAATAAAATAATTTTTTTATTAATTATGGTGGGACCCACTTTTTGGTGGGTGTTGAATGCACATGGTGCTGAAAAATTTTCAATTGAGGGGTCTGAAAAGCATGCGTAGAAATTTTGATTTTTAATAATAATTTATTAATTTAGTCTCATTTGGCGCTCTAACATTTTCCTATAAATAGAGGCTAAGTTAGAATTGAAAATCACACCGTAAACTAAGTTTTCTCTCTTCTCTCTAAATTATCGAGCGTATTCTTGTGAGTATACTTTGAGTGTTGCTATACTCAGTCGGGTTTCACAAGACTATACCTGAAATTCGGTACCGTAAGACGATTATTTTGAGGTAAGAGGTATTATTTTCTTCTTAAATGATATTTTTCTTCAATATCATTATCTTAGAAGTATTGGTGAACTTTTTTATCAAATTTGGAACTTGTTGTGTCGGGGTTACTATTCACGATACTGACCTATTCACGATAATGCACTTATTCACGAATCATTTAAGACTATTCAATCAAAAAATAAAAATTTTTCTTTTTGTCCAAAATATCTATTCGGATACTAAACTTTGATTGTATCCATGTTTTGATCATTCTTGAATTTTACACCAATATGATTATTTTCAAGTATTTTTGGACATGGGTAAAACAAAGTACGAATCCTTAATCCTTAATCCTTGTCATTTTGTTTCAATCGGATTCGCTTTTTTTAAAATATTTTTCACCATCTTCATCTAAATGGTGATATAAATGAATATCTTTGGCTCGTAGCAAAAGATGAACGATTAATCGATGAATATCTTTGGCCCGTAGTGCAAAGATGAAGCGGTGTGTTAGAGATGAACATACCGACCGATCGGTGATATGAATGAATATCTTTGGCACTCAGTAGTGCAAAAAAGATGATTAAAGATGTATATTGATTGTTATTACAGGGATAAACTATTGATGATGGACTTTTAAACCTTAGAAGACAGTAGAATTCTTTCTCTACGCGACTCTTCTAATGGATTGCTGTTTCCGCTGCATTTGTTGATCTAAAACTTGTTGTCTATTGTATTCTGTTAGATTTTTTCCCTGTTGAAGACTAACGATAATTTGTTGTATATTATCTTAGTCATAATATTCTTTACTGGGCTAGTTGAGCTCACCCTTTTCCTTTTTGTTCCATTTTTCTTCTCGAGAGAGTGAGAACATAAGCAGGATCGAGCCTGGGTATGGAGTAATGGTTCTAAGAAGATGTTTTAAATTGTCCTCATTATTTCTCGTAAAATAGTGTATGAATAATTAATGAGGACTTATTTGGGTGTGTATATTGTCTGTAAGATAATATTTATATTCAAAGTCACAACAGTATTGTCGTATTCTACACGACATCCGTATTGTCAAAGTTGTAGTTTGCTTTCTATACCATGTATTTTGGCGACTCGAAATGGGTGTTGTATACCTATACCTATTTTGGGGGCGTCATATTAGTATCGAGCTTAGGGATATGATCTCTGGCGGAGAGATCGGGAATAGAACTAGGAGGAGAGAGACGAGTAAATCCTTCGCTAAAGTGTGTCCTACCTAAGCTTATTTGTTGGTGGGTCATAATATAGGATATTATGTGATATGTTAATTTGTTTAATTAACCCTTGTTTTATGGCGATATTTAAGAATGGGTCACGAGAACGTTAACAATGGAGTTTATGAGACCGTGGAGACGCAGCAGACTCACCAACGAGGAGAACGTCAGCAACAGTCGGCAATGTTCCTCCCGTGAACAACGCCAATCGAGCAAATGATGAACGACGGATGTTTAGAAGCTTTTGCGCTTCATGCAAAATCGGATGAGGGAGACTCGTGTACAAAATACGGGTGGAAATGATGGCAATGCACGATGCATCACAACCCAAGCGCTTTAAGGAGTTGGGACCACCAGATTTCCATGGAAAGCCGGATCCGATCAAGGCGTAAACGTGGGTCAAGCAAATTACCAAGATATTCGATGTCTTGGGGTGCGCACGAGGAATGTAAGGTTCCATTCGCCACCTTTATGTTTCGTGGTGAAGCGACATCGGTGGGAATCAGTAAAGCGTACTCACCAGGATGCACTTAACATGTCTTGGGAAAGATTTGAGAATCGTTCAATGACAAGTACTTTCCGTAAAGTATTCGTCGTATGAAGGAGGTAGAGTTTATTAGACTCGAACGAGTAACAACATGACGGTGTCTCAATCTGAGGCAAAGTTCGCAGAGTTATCCGTGTTCAGACCTCATTCGGTGGAGAATGAGGAACGAATGACGCGTATGTTTCTCGAGAGGTCTAAAACCGTAGATTCGTCAATACCTTATCTCTCATAAATTTTCTCTCCAGTATTCGATGTTGTCAATGTGGCTCGCTTATTAGAACGAGATAGTGAGTATACTCAACCGAGGGACCACAATCGTGGTAGTCATCGAACGATGATAACCAAATGAGGAGGAAAGAATACTTGACAAAGGCGGTAACCACTCGTGTGGTAATCGTGGACATGATAATAGGAGAGGTGACTCAAGTGGAAATTTCGTAAAAGAGAAGATTCAACAATGACGGAAGATATCAACTAAAGAAGACCAAAGACCAACAACAAATGCTAGGGGAGGAGAACGACCGCCATTAGATGTTACAAATGCGGAAGGAGGGACATATCACCCCAAATCGTCCACAACAATCCAAGGTATGTTACAACCGTGGAAAGGAAGGCCACATCGCTCGAGATTGTCTTATCGCGAAACCAAGTTCAAAGAGTGGTGATTCCAAGGGTCATCCCGGATAAGTCGAAATCGGCGGTTCTGGAAGAGCGTTTGTCGTGATTGGACAAACGTGAGGAACCCAAACGAGGTGATCACGGGTAAGCTAATCTTGAATTCTTGCGAAGTTTATACCTTACTAGATATCTGGGGTTCTACCCATTCTTTTATCTCTCCCCTTGTGCTCAACGCTTAAACTTGACTCCGGGAGAAATTAGATTTTGATTTATCTGTTGAAACTCCGTTGGGTGAAACCTTCGTTACATCTACAGCTTTATAAATCTTGCATGATCCAAGTTGCACTATCACATTACCTCGCTGATCTTATCTCTTTAAAGATACTTGCTTTTGATGTGATTTTAGAATTGATTGGTTAACCACTCATCATGCCAAAATTGATTGTTTTCGTGGGTTGTTAGTTTTCATATTCCTAACCAACTCGTCATACTTAATTCAAACCACTAAACCACTAAAATCAATTCACCATCATCATATCAAGCCACAAAGCTATTCGCTTATTGAAAAACGGATGTCAAGCTTTCTTAGCCCATGTTATGGATTTGAATAAAGACAAGTCGATTTGAATAATATTTACGTGGTTAAAGAATTCCCGATGTATTTCTGAAGAGCTTCCTGCCTACCCCGAGCGTGATGTTGAATTCTTTATTGACCTTGAACCGCACAAAGCCCATTTCTAAAACCCCATATCGAATGGCTCCTATTGAACTTCGTGAGTTAAAAGTCCAACTACAGGAGTTATTAGACATCTGGTTTCATTAAATCTAAAGACGCCTCCTTGGGGTGCTCCTGCTTTATTCGTAAAGAAGAAAGACGGAGTATGCGACTTTAATATTGACTATCGAGAATTGAACCATGTCACCATCAAGAATAGGTATCCGCTACCTCGCATTGATGACCGTTCGACCGAGCATTACAAGGAGCGCAATTTTTTCAAAGATCGATCTTCGCTCGATATCATCACCAAGATTAAAACCGAGGATATTCCAAAGACGGCATTCGTGACTCGACACGGGCATTATGAATTCTTGGTCATGTCTTTTGGATTGACTAATGCTCCTCTTCGCTTTCATGGATATGATGAACCCACCGTATTTAAGGAATATTTGGATCGGTTCGTTGTTGTCTTTATTGATGACATCCTCATCTATTCCAAAAGCCGTGAAAGATCATGAGCACCATTTGAAGTTCGGTACTACAAAGACTTCGTGAACACATGCTTTATGCCAAACCAAGAAATGCGAAGTTCGCGGCTTGAGGAAGTAGCATTCCTTGGGCACGCGGTGTCAAAACAAGGAGTATCTGCAACGTGAAGATTGAAGCAATACAAAGTTAGAGCAACCAAGTTTGGTGATCAAGACGCAGACTTTCTCGGGCTTAAATTGGTTATTATCGAGATTTGTGGAAGGATTTTCTCGAATCGCTACTCTGCTTAACTCACCGACTCGGAAGGATGCAAAATTCTTATGGAGCGAGGAATGCGAGAAGAGCTTCCAAGAGCTCAAGAGAGACTCATTTCTAAGACTGTTTCGACAATACCATCCGGTTCGGATGGATTTGTTATCTACGTATGATGCTTCCGAAAAGGGGTTAGGATGTGTTCTCATGCAACATGGGAAAGTCATAGCCTATGCCTCACGACAACTCAAAAAGAATATGAGAGGAATTATCCTACTCATGATCTAGAATCGCAGCGGCGATCGTGATTCAGCGTTGAAGATATGGAGACACTACTTGTATGGAGAGAAAGTGGAGATTTATACGGACCATAAAAGCCTCAAATATTTCTTCACCAAAAAGAACTCAACATGCGGCAAATGACGTTGGCGGAGTCATAAAAAGATTATGATCACACTATTCAATATCATCCCGAAAAAGCGAACGTGGTAGGCGATGATTTATTGAGTAGAAGATCATATGCAAGCACGAGTCTGCAATATTGTCAACGCAGGCCCATTTTATACGATTTACAAAGGATGAATATAGAATTAAAGACTCCAGGGTCCCACATGATGATGGCGAATATACGAGTAGAACCGACTTTAATCGATAAAGTTAAAGTTTGCTTGAGCTACGGACCACAGGGGGCGTCGTGCATGAAGAAGAAAGTGCAAGAAGGAGCTATTCCTAAGCAAGAATTGATGAGGAAGGAATACTTGAGTCAATTCTAGACTTTGCGTTCCTAACGATTCGACACAAGCATAAAATCATGATGGAGGCACACAACACCCCGTTTGCAATCCATCCTGGAAGTACCAAAATGTATCATGATATTCGACATACATTTTGGTGGAACAATATGAAGAGAGAGATTGCGGAGTTTATCTCAAGATGTTTAACCTATCAACGTGTAAAGGCGGAGCATCAAGTGCCAAAAGGTCCATTGCAACCACTTGAGATTCCGAAATGGAAATGGGAACACATTACTATGGATTTTGTTACAGGTCTTCCCAAAGTTTCTCAAGGCGTAGATGCAATTTGGGTTATTGTTGATAGATTAACCAAGTCTGCCCATTTCTTCCGATCGCGAGACTTATTCCTCGAACGCCTCTTGCTTTCGTATGACGTGAATGAGATTATGACGATTGCATGGCATGCCAAGATCCATAGTTTGGATCGTGACCCGAGATTCACTTCAAGATTTTGGGTTAGCTTGCGGAAAGCTATGGGCACCGGATTTACGATTTAGTTCAAAGATACCATCCTCAAACGGACGGACAATCGAGAGGACTATTCAAACCCTCAAGATCTATTAAGACTTTGTGTCCTAGATTTCAAAGGAAGTTGGGATAAGTACCTACCACCGGTGGAATTCTCCTACAACAACAGCTTATCGTTACAAGTATAGGCATGGCTCCATTTGAGGCGTTGTATGGATTTAAAATGTCGCTCTCCAATATCTTTGGGGCGAGGTGGGAGAAGCAATATTGTTGGGACCGTAATTAGTACGCATGACTACGTAAAAGATCCAAATGATTCGACAACGTATTCAAACTTCACAAGATCGACAAAAGAGTTATCTTGATCTTCATAGAAAGGACGTGGAGTTTAATATTGGAGATCATGTATTGTTACGTATTGCTCCACGGAAGGGAGTTACAAGATTTGGGAAAAGAGGAAAGCTCAATCCAAGGTTTGTTGGTCCATTTGAGATTCTCGACCGAATAGGGAACGTAGCCTATAGACTCGCGTTACCTCCAAGTATGTCTCGTGTTCACAATGTATTCCATATATCTATGCTTCGTAAATATGTGAAAGACCCGAATCACATTATTGCATTAGAACCGATTTAGATAGCGGAAGATTTAACATACGAGGAGATACCCATTGAGATTTTGGATAGAAAAGAAGCATGTCTTACGACGAAGGTTATACCACAAGTTAAGGTTTTGTGGAGAAACCATGCAATTGAGGAAATGACATGGGAGTTGAATCGGAGATGAAAGCAAGGTACCTCACCTTTTCGATATACTCAGTATCGTATGTCAATTTCGAGGACGAAATTTCATAAGGAGGGAGGTTGTAAAGACCCCAACTTATTATAAATAAAATTGAATTTTCTTTATTCATTATTCTAAATTAATAAGGGTTAATTTGATATAATTCTTTGGTTATGGGTGAAATGTGAAAAGTTTACACAAAATAAGCAGTGGTTATAAAATATTCATTATTATTTGGGAATATTCGTTTGGTCGTGGAATATTCTTTTTTGTTTCGGAATCTCCGCATGACGACGCCAAGCGATCATTAATGGGCCCATAACGGAAAAAACGGTTGGATGAAAGAAAACGACAAAAGATTGAGTTTTATAAATAACTACAAATTGTTACCAAGTATAATCGTTGTTGGGTTACACGGTGGTTAAAATACAAGATGTCTGGCGTGGTTGCACAAAGAAGATACCAGTATTGCACAAAGATTGTTGAATTATTGATCCTTACGTGAAGGCACTACTCAATAATTGTTACGATAATTATTTCATTATTTTATCTTATTGATTCAATAATTCTTTGCATTGATATTTATATTATTATTGTTTCAATAATTGTCATTACACAAGATATTTCCATTATCAAATCAATAATTCATATTATTTGAATAATATTATCGAGATAACATTATTGGCAATGTCTAGAAAGTTCTCATAAGGAGAGGTTTGGTCACCTAATCAAGGCGCCAAGAGTAAGGAGAAATCCTTATTGGAAAGCCCTCTTCTTTCTGAGGAGCTACCGGTTGTCGATCTTGTGATTACGTAATATTATTTTTGAATAATTAATTATTGATTATTATGATAAAGAAAATATTTTATGTGGATATAGATGGAGAAAATTTTTAATGTGACAATTGTTGAAAATTAATATTTTATCTTTTTCTGATAAAATAATACATTTAAATATATTATTTTAATAATATATTAACTATGATATTTTATAATGATTGTGGGATATATGAGTATATGAGGAGGTAGAGTATTTTGTGGCATTAAATGTTTAACATATGTTTTGTGTGTGTCTGCGGACACAATTCTTGACCCTAAAATTGATTATAGGCGTAAAATCGTCTGCTTATGGATTTCGGTCAATTTACATTTGGAATTTGGAAAAATTTCTTACGCAAAGTTGTAGAGAATGGGATTTCCCATGGAAAGTCGCGAGTTTCAATTTTTCCGATAAACGGGCTATTTTCTATGAATTATTGAAGTTACGGAAAATAAAATAATTTTTTTTATTAATTATGGTGGGACCCACTTTTTGGTGGGTGTTGAATGCACATGGGTCAACAAATTTTCAGCATTGAGGGGCTGAAAAGCATGCGTAGAAATTTTGATTTTTAATAATAATAATTTATTAATTTAGTCTCATTTAGCTGCTTCTAACATTTTCCTATAAATAGTAGGCTAAGTTAGAATTGAAAATCACACCGTAAACTAAGTTTTCTCTTTCTCTCTCTCTAAATTATCGAAATGTATTCTTGTGAGTATACTTTGAGTGTTGCTATACTGGTGCGGGTTTCACAAGACTATCTTACCGAAATTCTCACGTAAGACGATTATTTTGAGGTAAAGAGGTATTATTTTCTTCTTAAATGATATTTTTTCTTCAATATCATTATGCCAAGTATTGGTGAACTTTTTATCAAATTTGGAACTTGTTGTGTTTGGTTACTTATTCACGATACTGACTATTCACGATACTGACACTTTATTCACGAATCATGACTATTCAATCAAAAATAAAAATTTTTCTTTTGTCCAAAATATCTATTCGGATACTAGCTTTGATTGTATCCATGTTTTGATCATTCTTGAATTTTACACCAATATGATTATTTTCAAGTATTTTTGGACACGGGTAAAACAAAGTACGAATCCTTAATCCTTAATCCTTGTCATTTTGTTTCACCGGATTCGCTTTTTTAAAAATATTTTTCATCATCTTCATCCTAAATGGTGATATAAATGAATATCTTTGGCTCAGTAGCAAAAGATGAACGATTAATCGATGAATATCTTTGGCACCGTAGTGCAAGATGAAAGCGGTGTTGAGATGAACATACGACCGAATCGGTGATATAAATGAATATCTTTGGCCAGTAAAGCAAAGATGATTAAAGATGTATATTGATTGTTATTACGTGGATAAACTATTGATGATGGACTTTTAAACCTTAGAAGGCGGTAGAATTCTTTCTCTCTACGTGACTCTTACTAATGGATTCTTTATTCCATTGCATTTGTTGATCTAAAACTTGTTGTCTATTGTATTCTATTAGATTTTTCCTGTTGAAGACTAACGATAATTTGTTGTATATTATCTTAGTCATAATATTCTTTCTTTACGGGCTAGTTAAGCTCACCCTTTTCCTTTTTGTTCCATTTTTCTTCTCGGGAGGTGAGAACATAGCGAGATCGAGTCGGGGTATGGAGTAATGGTTCTAAGAAGATGTTTTAATTTGTCCTCATTATTTACGTAAAAATAGTGTATGAATAATTAATGAGGACTTATTTGGGTGTGTATATTGTCTGTAAGACAATATTTGTATTCAAAGTCACAACTTGTATTGTCGTATTCTACACGACATCCAGTATTGTCAAAGTTGTAGTTTGCTTTCTATACCATGTATTTTGGCGACTCGGAATGGGTGTTGTATACCTATTTTGGGGCGTCCACAAATACAATATCGAGAAGAGGGTGTGGCGGAATCTAACAGCTTCGAACCCCTCCTAATAGTCTCCATACTTATACGTATCGCTCCCAAAACCTCTCAAAATCGGTCTTGTAATGTATTCCGTATACGTATGTTAATTATATCATTTTAGTTACGATTGAATATTATTAAAAGCTAAATAGTAAGATGAGTTTTACCTGTATAGATAAAGTTGCCTGAGACAAAGCACGCTCGTCCTTAGGCGTGTGGGCTCGATCCTAAAACTCTAGAATGATAGGATCACGGCCCAAGGTCCTTCCCAATGCCTAATACAAACAATCATAAAACATGTCTTAAGTATTTGTGTGAGAACTTGACACATAAATAACTAAATACAACGCACTTACCGTTTTCACCTCCTCGAACGACTGAGAACCAGTGGTGTGTACTATTCGGAGCTGACCACGATTCTTCTTTGCCTGCTCGGATTTTTTCTTGAAGTCATCAACCTCCCAGTGCGCACATTGACGCCAATGGGATACATAAATGTTCGACGAACATCAGTCGAAATTAAAATATTTTCGACTGAAGTATCTTCGACTGAATACTCCGTCGAAATAAATATTATCTTCAAGGGACTGTGTCCGTTAAACATATATTCGTCGGATTTAGTCGGCTTTCTTGTAGTGCTTGCACCCTTAATTAAAGTCAGTAGTGCAAGAGACTTGTAAGTTAATGGTGGCGCAAAGTCAAAGTGAACACATAGAAGTTATTCAGTCAGTCCCATCATTCACGGAGAAGAAAATCTATGGCCAATTGAGAAACATAATACTGGGAAGCAATTTATTGATTAATATATATGTTAAAAAAAAATATAATATATCAACAGTTTATAAAATAATTTGTGTCTATAGTATTATTTTATATTTAATATAGATTGATATTATGTTCAAGTTACTCATTTAAAATAGAAGAGATAAATGTGTGTCATTATTTATAATTGAAAATTAATGTGTAACATGCACATAATTTTCTCTCTTTTTTTTTGAGTGCGTGATACATATCAATATGATAACGCGGTATCATAGTTGTATTGAATATTTTATTGCCATTAGCATTCAAATTAAATTGTTGTCCTTGATTAATCCTCCAATCAAGGAACTTTATGTTTGGATACATACTAAAGTTTCATATTCTTTTTTTGCTGATAAAAAAAAAAGTTTCACATGCTCATATTGAGAAACCAAAAAACAAAAAGAAAGGAATATATATATATATATATATATATATATATATATATATACGAGAATCAAAAATAGGCATTCTTAAGTAGTAGGCTCTAACAAATAATAGAATTTTATCAAAGCGAGCGTAGTTTTGATAAGATCTTGATGGCATTTTATAAATACCATGCCACCGTATTTATAAAAATGTCACCGCGTCTTATCAAAACTACGTCGTTTTGATAAAATTCTATTATTTAAGACGTTCTGCTATTTAAGAATTCTACTTTGATCCTTTTACGTATATATATATATATATATATATATATATATGTGTGTGTGTGTGTGTGTGTGTGTGTGTGTGTGTTTGTGTGATTCTTACAATTATGGTGAATTTATGCACACAATGAATGGTCTTATATATATATATATAGATGCATGGAATGGTGAAAATGTAGCAGGGGGGACGGGACCATCCATGTGTTTGAGAATTATAATGGTGAACTAATTAATGATAACTTCCACCTCCTTATATATGGTCCCCCCTACAATATTATGCAATAATATACATATTAGGTAATACCCTAATCTCATATTAAAATATATGAAAAACAATTTATTTATATATAAAAGATTAAGTTGCCAATAAACTTGAGTTGTTACATATATACCGTGTTCATTTGAAACTCTCAATTAGTTTGTTTACCAAACAAGAAGAAAAAAAAATACCAAATTCTCATTTTGTATAAATTTATTTTCACAACGAATATTTATTGGGTCAAGATATTTGCAAAACATTACTAGAAAATTTACAATGTTCACAATCATAATCTGATGCAATTTATATCTTGTTATATATTGTAATAAATTTATGTTCTAATCAAAAAAGCAATGTAAAGATCCGCATCGCAATATATATATATAGTTGTGCAATACACAGTCGTGCTATGACGACGGTGATAACGACCAAAATATCTCTACATAAATGGAGGGGAGCCAGTATTAAAATTGTATTTATTAATCTAGTTTTAACATTTTGTTTAATGAAAATGATTAATAATTTTTTAGCATAACAATACTAGTGATTCGAATCAGAAAAATCAAGGAAACTCAATGAGAGCTTAGCATTGACAGCTAGGTAACCTAATTTCTTTTAGTAGTAGAAGCAAATAGTTTTGCAGTTGCAACACTTGTTTGTGAGTCCTAAATTACCCAGCCCAGTCAAAAGTTTACTTCATTTAAATTTTATTAAAATTAAATATACCAAAATTTGGAACATTTTACTAATTTTGTAGGGCAAAGCAAGCTATAGTTAGACTTTCACCTCTCTTCAGTATGAGCATAACGTGAAATCAAATTAGGATCCTTATAAATAAATAATAATGTAAAGTGAACACCAACTGAGATTTGTATACCAAACCCATTTATAACAGAGAAAATTGTACGTCAGTAGTATCTTATGGCATAAACATAGACCTGCTACGGATTCCGATCATCATTCTTCAACAACATTAACAAGCTCATACTCAACTAGAGACAGATTGTTATCTTCTTTAACTTCAAATTTGGCAGGTTCAGTGACCTCAATGCGGCCCCATTTATCAACAGCTAGCCTCATTGAACCCTTAAACATGTCAATCTTCGCATTCCTAATAATTACAGTTGCTCCTGGCTTCATCAAGTCAACTGCAGTGCACAATAAAGCAAAGACGTCATTATGATGATAAGGAAAATGGGGAAGAAGATTAAAGTCAGATCCAAGCATATCCTACTCAAAAGCAAGAAAACTATAAATTGCAATGAGAATCACCCGAGCCAACACAAGGCAACAAGTCATAATTTGGTGAATTTCTGGGGAATAGTACAAGTCAAAGAGTCGGAGCAGAAGCATGGGCTATTATAAAATAAAATTCAATGAGAGCGGGAGAACCTACAGATCGGATAGTATAAATATACTCAAACAAAACTTCTGATTCTTTACATTACGCAAAGTAATAAAGCAGCTAAGGATATTCTCTACTAAAGGTAAAATATTAATATCACAGTAAGTGTTTAGATTAGTTGAAAGTATAAAAGCATAAATATAACACCGACTAGTTTTTATCGGAGATGGAGTTCATTATTTATAAACTACTATAGTACGACAGTAAAACGCCAAAAACTAAAGACCATCTCTCTCTCTCTCTCGTAAAAAAGGAAGATGGAAGACCATTTATAAGAAGGTGGGCAAAACAGGTATGCAACTCCAAATCATGGTTTCTGAGAGTCTGAATCAAATTTTTTCTTCTTCTCTACACAGTTATCATTTGGCAAACTAATAACATTTGCAATTACATTCAAAATAGTGAAGAGAAGCATGATGGAATGATTAAAGGATTGAAAATCTAAAAGTGCAGATTTCCAGGTTTTGATATGCGGATTTTGGAGAATACACTCTTAATTCACTAATGGACACTCGGCAAACTTAGGTGATGGATTGATAGATCGATCAAGGGAACAGTGCACTTTTTATTTTTTTTGCCAATTATCATTGTAGTATCAAGGACATTAACAAAAGATAATTGCACACTTGTATAATGCATGGAAGGCAGCAATAACGTACTTCACAAGATATTAACAAAAAGAAACCAAATATTTAAGACAAAAGTTAAGAGTATACTTCCATTCATGATTTGAGCGAAAGGTTACGGCATTGTAAAGAAAGAAACTTGTAAGAGCTTACAAAAGAAAGAATTTGCTAGACTGATCAGTTAAAAATACTTGCAAAGGAATCACAAACAATTGTCAAACCTTACATAGACAAATACCATATAGGTCCTTGACTTCTGACACCACTACCCCACCAGGGCCACAACCCAAAATTTTTTTTGACTTCTAGCACTGATATATTTCCAGATTATGTGGTAATTAAGCATCGGAAAAAAGGGTGGAAAAGTTGCAAAGTTGTCTATCCCACAACTTAAGTTTTTAAAACCAAACTGAACAAATGCTACTAAACTAAACCAAAAGTTGCAAAAGAATCTGAAGAATATTATCTTTATTACCCTGAAGATATGACTTGAGAAACAAATGGAATAAAATGATACCTGCAACAAAAATACTTCCCTTGTCTAAATTTTTTAATCCAAAACAGATTTACTATATAGTCAATGTTCAAGAAAAAAAATTATTTAATACAATGAAAGTTGCTATATTTACATTTCAAAGTCTTTTCAGACAAATCACTCTCAATATGAAGTAATTGTGCATTCATTCCTTGAAATCCAAAGTCTTGCACATAAAAATAGAACTTCCCCAGGTATGTTGGGGAATTATGTATTATCCAACATCCCATCCATCATTTCAGTAACTACACTGAATATAAGGTGTGTACTTTATCCAAAACTGGCAACCCATTAAAAATTTGACTGTAAAAGCATAAAATATAAAATACACAATCGAACTTGAACCAATAGTCAATAGATAGATCGCATACAGAATTACAAAAATCATATATAAATTTTACAAAATGCAGCAGATATAGAAAGAGATAAACAGACCTTGGTCGTTACGGGCAGTGAAGAGTATGGAGGCGGTATCATCGCCGATAAGGCACTCGGCAATTCGAGTATTTCCAGAATTACGGAATGACTTCTTGTCGAGGACGGTGGTGGACGAAACCACCTTGACGGTGAGATTGTGGCCTTTGGTGCCTGGCTTTAGCTCATTTGCCTTCACAAATACCGGTTTTCTCTTTCCAGTCCCACTCCCACTCCCACTCCCACTCCCACTTCCTTCTTGCTGATTGGTGTTTGTTGTTGTCGCCATTGAAATTCAAAGATTAAGATGGATTGTTTGTTCAGAAATGTCAAACCCTAACCCTAATATTCTTTTCGGGATTTGCCCAATCGAAGGAGTCCAAAAGAAATTATGAAACTAAAACGACAGCCTATTAATTCATTAAAGCTAGAAAAAATGGTTAACTACAAAAGTATACTCAAAGTTTTACACAATTTATTTTCAGACTCAAAGTATTAATTTTTTCAATGGAATTCTTTCAAAAAAAATTTAAATTATTCACTTTTAATATATTAGTAGAATCATAGCTCATAAACTCACATTTTATATAGGTAAATGATTTCGACCTATAATTTTATTAATATGTTATAAGGAAATTGTTTTATAAAAAATTTAAACTAAGGAACACAATTGAGACAATTAATACTTTAGGACTAAAAATATAATTTTATAAAACTTTGAGGGACACTTTGTAGTTAACCCAAGGAAAATGTCTCCCTTTTCATATAAATAGTAATAAATGTAAAAGAAAATTGTAATTAAGAAAAAATTGGCTCAACAGTCGTCAATCGGTTATTAAGCTAGTTACTTCTCATATAATAGAAGACAAATGATATTATATTTAAAATATAAAATAAATAATATCTTATGTTACTCTTTTAATAGGTAATTGAAATATTCTAAACATTTTATTAATTATATATCAACGCTTCAACAGAAATATTTGTATCATTAAAAAATTTGGGTTCAACGAGAGAAACTCATAAAAAAAGGATAAATTTTAGTCTACAATACAGATAGTCAGTAACAAACTCGTTTTAAAAAAATATATATTAATAACTTATATGTTTTGGGAATGTTACAATTTTAAATATGCAAAGCTCTTAGCAAGCGTTTGATATATAAAAATATTTATAAGAATATTTTTTTTTATAAAAAATATAATAATAGTAGCAAAAAAGTTAAATATTAATATTTCTCTTAGTTTAGTGTAAATAATTTTATGGGCAGATACAATTCACTAAAATAAAAAAATAAAAATAGTATTAGCGGAAGCAAAAGAACAGAAATCTAAGAAAAATCCGGCATTTTCTCATTTCGTCACCTCCAGTCAGGCTCAGGCCCATATAACTCCTCTCTGCTCTGCTCTGCACAATACAATTCAAAATTTTCATTTCAGAATATGAACATACAACATCAAGAAAAAGTCAAACCAACTCCCATCCTCCAAAAATAATTTATCCACCCGACACAAAAACAACATCTTTTCGGTTTTCCATTTTAATTTGCTTAATCCATTAATTCAAACAATTTTACCTCTTCATGGATTCTGATTTTTGGACCTCCCGACTTGCGGCCGCCAAGCGGCAATTCATCCACCACAACCACACCAATCATCTCAACTCTCAGCTGGGTTTGTTTTTTAATTTGTTTATGTATAGAAGAAATGTTTTTTATTAAAACAAATATGTTTCTGGTGTGATTATTGTTTTTATCAGATCGGTTGAATTTCGATGATTTTGAGGTTGAAGAAGAGGTTCGGCCTGATTTTCCGTGTCCGTATTGTTACGAGGATTTCGATATAGCTTCTCTTTGCTCGCATCTTGAAGATGAGCACTCGTGCGAGTCCAGAGTCACCGTGAGTTTCTCTCTCTAGATCTTTATCTATATATTGTAATTGTTTGTTTTTATGAGTTTAGCAAGCTTCCCTTTCTGGGATATGTTTAGATTTGCTTATATGTGAAAAGTTTTGATCTTTGGTGTTCTTTTGCTATGATTTAATTCTGTTGTCAGATTTTATTATTGCTTTCCGGTGGTTTGTTGTGAAGGGGATTATGTTAAGAGGTCACCAATCACCATCTTGGTGTTTGGTTGGTCAATGGTCATAGACAAGCAAAACTCAGGTTCAAGTAACTTGTTAAGAAGGTGGCTGTTATCAGTTAATTATTATTATTATTTGCATAGAATGAATTTTGTTTTTAGAATGTGACTGAATAACCAAATGGTCCAAGCACCATTTCGCTACTCAATATGAAGCTGCTGGTTATGTTATAATTACTCGAAGGAGATTTTCAACAAGTATGCTCTTGTGATGTTTGATTTAATCAGACTATTTAAATCATAGATGGCTTCTTGAGTTATTATGCAAGAAGTTTTTTGTGATAAATATACAGATGAATAATGTTTGAAACAGATAGATGAGGATGCAGCAAAGCTTGTTTAGAGTTCAACCCAAGAAGATTAGCCAAGAAAAACTAAATGTTGCTGGGGATGCTAACCATTCTCCCATTAACCAAAAAAAAACATCTTGAATAAAATCTAGTTTAATGCTAGTATGGGGAATATGTTCAATTAAACATGGAAGATGCAACTCGAAGTCAGCAACATTCACTTGTTAGTTGGAATAAATTCTAGGAGGCAGATGCATGTTTACATTATAATGACAAAATATGTGCGTAGCAGAATTAGAGTGGCAAAGATACTAGGATTTCTGTAACAGGAGGATCATAACATGGAAAATATGTCTGTTTTTTGCAAAGAAATGAAAATGAGAAAGTTCATTGGATCAGTTTAATCACTGGTTTGAAAATTCTCAGTGGAAAGTTGTTATGTTGATTATTTAGCTGGACATTTGCCATTTTCATCCTCAATTTTTAGTGATGTTGAATCAGCTATTCCAAATGTGTGATGAACTTCCCCCAGTTCTGTACCGAGGAATAACTATTAGTAACTCTGGGTTTCATGTACACGAACTTCTGTGAAGACAACCACTTAAAGCTTAACTTATTTTACCTCTTTCTATGGTTCCTGTTGTTCTTCGGGTATCTTTGGTTGGTGGTCTCTTTGCCGAAATAAAAGGCAAAGAAAGAGTTACAAATGTAATTTCTTGTATCATTTGCTGTTGTAATTGCTGAAGGCCCGAAATCAAATTCAAGTATAAAATATAATAATTCAGCTTTCTTACTTTCTTTCATATTTATATTTGAAACAATCATTACGGAGTTTGTTCATTCGTTAGTCCGATTGGGGAGAGTGGATACATATTGATTGGTGGTCTCTAAGATTGAGCGGTATTAGTACCAAATTCTTGTTATTTGAGTCTTACACTGCATCCACAATCTCTTTGCAGGTTTGTCCCGTCTGTTCTGTAAAAGTCGCAAGGGACATGTTAAGTCATATCACACTGCAACATGGATACTTATTCAAGATATCCTTTCAAATGGAATTGGTTATTTGTAGCTTCTCCTTATATGGCATCACATTAGTCTAGCTCATTTGCATTGCCTTTTGGAAGTTTTCTCCTTAACTGAAGATTACTTGCAGAGACGTCGTAGATTACGTAGAGTTGCAGTTCCCAACAGTCTGTCTCTTTTAGGAAGGGATCTTCGTGAGGCCCATCTTCAGGTGCTTTTAGGAGGCAGTGGGTATCGTTCAAGCAGCTCAATTTCGTCTGGTGCACTTACTGATCCGCTACTTTCATCTCTCATTCTGAATTTCCCTGCTTCTGAAGCAGAAGAAATTTCAAAAGCTGTTGTATCCTGTGCTGATGACTTGTCTACAAAGAGTGTGACATCACAACATATATGGAAATTAAGGTAGATCAATATATTGTTATACACAACTTTTCTATCTACTTTCTGCTTGCTTAGTTGGATAACTTGCCTCATAGAGATGAGTTAGCCTATAACTTGTAGGTCTCAAACTAAGTGTAGCGGAGCTTAGGACTAATTCTGGAGTAGGGATTCCCCCATGCCTCCAAAAACAAACAAATGAACAAAAGAAAGAAAATGAAAATGAAAAATGACAAAAGGACTGTAGCTATCCTAGTATATCATGGATTTATACCTTATCACTGCAGAAATCAATGGGACCATTACTCTGTAGAAAATCATGAAAAAAGGATATGAAAAAACGACCACTTTAGAGGTTCTGCTTCTTACAATCTCTGCTCCCATACAAGTTCAGACATGATTCATCATTTTGTTTGTAGGAGCATTTGACAGGGTAATAAAACATATTATAATGATAATTAAAGTTTGAACTTTGAGGCAATTCCTCATTTTACTGAAGTTTCCTTTAAATTATTTTAATTCCTCCCCTATTTCCACTTTGCAGTTTTGATCCATCATTAAGTATTGAAGAGCGGGAGAAACGAATGAGACAGGCTGCTAGAAAAGCAGTTTTTATGCAAGATCTGCTCGTATCAACTCTGTTAACTGAGTAGCCAAAGCAGTAAGCTATTGGAAAATAATGTTAGGTTGAGTTATTCTGTGGATGGAGTATTATAGTCACATTCTTCAACAGCCCAAAGCCAGTGCATCGAGGACGTTGTCATAAAGTCCATCCTTTTCGGCTCTTCTGCTGAACCAGAGTTGTGTTGCATTACTGCTTTTGGAAGAAAATCTTGTACCTGTATAAAAAATTAACTCTGAGATGGTGTTATGTTGCATGCTAAACCCTTTCCAAGGCAACATTTAAGCTAGCAATGGATGGATCCTTATTTTCTGATCTGTTGTTAAGACAGATTGAAACAAGAGAGAATTTGAAATCCTAGATGCCATGTTTTATAAAGTAGAAAGATGCCGGGGGCAGAAAATGATTAGTTCACGAGCTGTATAATTAAATTATTTGGAGCTTGAAATTTCACAATTAATCTGCCTACACACTGCAAGTTTGTAGTTAAATTTCTTTGCCTCTTTATCTTTACATATTTCGTAACGGGAATGCCTAAAACTACGTGGCTAAAAAGCACTTGAGATTCTTCTTCATTCGGAAACACAGCTATAAAAATGTAGCTTTTGGAGTGCCTTTGGTGGTCAGCACGAGTTTGGACCTTCAAATGGCCCGAAATCCCGTTTTTGAGAGAACAATTATCCTTTCATTTCATGAGGAATTTTCAACTGTATCCGGAGAGAGAGGTGCACCAACATAAAGTAGGAAAAATAAATGGTATTTATTGTTGGTTGGTTCAAACTCTTCTATATAAATGGAAGAGAGGGAGAGCTTTTAGATCCATTATATATTATTGACATTGCAAAAACTATCTTATTATGTCGGACTATGTTCCCAAATCCCAATTACTCCTTCCCTCCCATAATAAAAATCTTTATTATTATTTTGAATAATCCAATATTAAATGTCTATTTTGGTTTAATAACCAAACTTTTACACATATTTTTCTATTATACTCCGTAACATTAAATATCTCATACTTTTTTTATTCTAATTCTCTCTCCATATTTAATGACATTATTATGGACAATTTTGTTATTTTATTCATCTTTTTAATATGCGTGAAAAGTCAACCAGGACTTTTATCCTCGGATGAGGGAGTAAAGGTTTACTTAAGTTGCCAAAAAAAAGGACCAAGTTGGTATTTATAGCATTACTCTTGTTAACGTTAATTAAAAAATCAAATTTAGTATCTACTAGATACAAATTCGCGCGTTGCGGCGGAATTATTTATTTTATTAATAATAAATTTATACCTGAAATTAATAAATTAAAATATAATAAGAAGATGGTAGATTGTTATGCGATGATCAAATTTTGGTAGGATATATTATATAGAGTTGGGTAAAAGTTTTGTGCGCAAATACATATTCAAGTATATAATTAATCTGATCAATAAACCCCAGGACATTTTATACTCCCTCCGTCCCATGATAAAAATCATTATTACTATTTTGGGTAGTCCCATGTTAAATGTCCATTTTTCTTTAATAACCAAACTTTTACACATATTTTTCTATTATACTCGTAGCATTAAATATTTTATATTTTTCTTATTCTAATTCTCTCTCCATATTTAATGACATTATTATAGGCAGTTTTGTCATTTCATTTATTTTCTTAATATGCGTGAAAAGTCCACCAGAACTTTTATCCCGGAACGGATGGAGTAATAGTTTTGTGTGTGTTTATATATATATATATATATATATATATATATATATATATATATATATATATATATATATAAAGGTTTATAATGTAACCAATAGGGTTAAAAATGGATACCTCTTTCATTCTAAAGTACTAACAAATATTTATGAAGTGTAATGCACAATGTCATCGAGACAATATTGATATGAATGTTAGTGGCATATTTGAAGTCTGTATAGATGTTGAGTAGCTCTGAAAGAACCATCGTTCAACAAAATTAGTGATTATAAAAATTTTGTTCCTTGACTGTTGTTTGAAATTTAATCGTCATCTAAATAATGGGATAGGTAAAGTATAAGATAAATGTTTAGTAGAAAATAATAAGAAGATAATTGTTCGTAGCCTGAGTTGTTGCGTAATAGTTGGTATGTATTTATAGGGAGAGAATTAGGTTAAATAACAGAGATTAATGATAATAGCTCAATTTCGGCTGAATGACAATTATGTCCCTTCAAATTGCTATTCACTTTCAAAGTCGTCCCTAAAGTTCAATTTTCGTCAATTAAGTCCTTAAAGTGGCATTTTGTTGGAACTTATATATATATGTATGGTATAATATTATAAAATTCAAAAACTAGTGTAATTATGTAGGACATGTTAAAACTGGAGTAATGGATGAACATATTAATTATGTAGGACAAATGTTGCAATATGAGAATAACAGATGTTGTAAGACCCCTTATTATAAATAAAATCAAATTTCCTCTAATTATTATTGTGAATAATAAGGTGTTAAATTGATATAATATTTTAGTTATGGGTGAAATGTGCAAATTTTACAAAATAAGCAAGTGGTTATAAAATAATCATTGTTGTCGGGGAATATTCGTTTAGTCGTGGAATATTCTTGTTGTTTGAGAATATTAAATGCGGCCGCAGCCAGCGATCATTAGTGGGCCCCATAATAGAATAATTATCGGATTAAGAAAACGACAAGTTTGAGTTTTTATAAATAACGGCGTAGTTGTTACCGTTAACACTGTTAGAATATCCGGTTGGTTAAAATACGATGTCTGGCGTAGATGTATGCGATATTGATGAATTATTGATCCTTACGTGAAGAAGGCCTTTACTCAATAATTGTTACGATGAATTCTTGCTCAATATTTTATTTTATTGATTCAATAATTGTTGCGTTGATATTTTATATTATTGTTGTTTGATAATTGTCAACGCACAATATTTCCCATTATCGGATCAATAATTCATATTATTTGAATAATATTATTAGATAGCATTATTGGCAATGTCTAGAAAGTTACATCGAGGAGAGGTTTGGTCACCTAATTGCGCGCCAGTGAGGAGAAATTCTTATTGAAAAACCCCCTCTTTCGTGGGAACGGCATGGTTGTCATAAATGTGATTCTGTAATATTATTTGTGAATAATTAATTATTGATTCATATGATAAGGAAATATTTATTTTATGTGGATATAAATGTTGGATATATTTATTGTGGTTAAAAATGAAGGAGTTAATGTTGAGGTGTTTTATCAGTATTTTTGTCAGAATGGAGGTATTAAAAATTAAACCAGTATTTTTGAGATATATTGTGTGAGTTATAATTTTTAATCCGACCGTGGGATCGTTGTAATTTTTGGATATGTTATACATATATAAGTTGAGTATATGTCCACAAATTTTGAACCGTTAAAAATGAACGTATGATTTGTTATGAATTTTAAGAGGTGACTAATTCGAAAATTAGGTTTATAAATGATTTTGGTAGAAAATTCTAGATTGAGTGGGCCCCACTTGTGGTTGGTGAAGAAATGTGCTGAATTTTATTTCAAATGTGGTGGGTGGCAATAGTAGCAGGTAAAGCCATCAGGTTGCAGGTCAAGTCTGCTTCGGCGTGCTAACACTTTCCTATAAATAGAGGGCTAAGTTAGAATTGAAAATCACACTAGAAACATAAGCTTTCTCTCTTTCTCTCTCTATATTATCGAGCGTATTTTGTGAGTATTTAGATACTTTGTGAGTTTATATTTTTTAGTACAAGTTTACACAAGACTATATCCAAATTCATCAAATACGATTATTTTGAGGTAAGGGATGTTATTTTCTTCATATATGATATTATTTCTTCAATATCATTATGCCGAAGTATTGATCTGAACTTTTTATCAAATTTGAAACTTTTTGTGTCGGGGTTACTATTCACGTATACGGCACTATTCACATATACGACACTATTTACGAATATGGCACTATTCACTGAAAAATGAAATTTTCTTCTTTTTGTCCAAGATGTCTATTATGGTTACTATCTTTGATTGTATCCATGTTTTGATCTTTATTCTTGAATTTTGCTTCAAAATTGGTTATTATGGAGTATTATTGATCTTGGATAAACTGTTATACGAATCCCTACTATTTGTCCTTCTGTCTCACTAGGTTCGTTTTCTTTAAAATATTTTCATCATCCTCAGTCCTAAATGATGATATTACTAAATATCTTTGGCTTTGTAGTGCAAAGATAAATGATTAATCGATGAATATCTTTGGCCCGTAGTCTGCAAAGATGAGCAGTGTTGAGATGAACATGACCAACTGATGATACGAATGAATATCTTTGGCCTGTAGTGCAAAGATGAATATTTGATTCAAGATGTATATTGATTGATGTTACAGGGATAAAATATTGATGATGAATTTTTAAATCTTAGAAGATAGTGTAATTCTTTCTCTACTTGACTCTTCTAATGGATTCTTTGTTTTTTCATTGCGATTGTTGATCTAAAATTTGTTGTCTATTATATTTTATCAAATTTTTCCCTGTTGAAGACTAATGATAATTTGTTGTATATTATCTTAGTCATAATATTCTTTATTTGGGCTAGTTGAGCTCACCATTTTCCTTTTTGTTCCATTTTTTCTTCTCGTGAGGTGAGAACATAACGAGGATCTGATCGGGTATGGAGTGATGGTTCGGAAAGATGTTTTAGCGATCCTCACTATTTACAGTAAAATAGTGTTTGAATAATTGTAATGAGGACTTATTTGAATGTGGATATTGTCTGTAAGACAATATTTATATTTAAACCGACAAGATGTGTGTGTCGTATTATGCATGATATAATTGTATTATTGAAGTTGTAGTTTGCTTTGCATACCATGTATTTGGCGACTCGTAATGGGTGTTGTATACCTATTTTGGGGGCGTCCGGATTCAATATCGAGCTTAGGGATATGGTCTCCGAGCGGAGATCGGGGAATAGAACTAGGAGGAGAGATGAGTAAATCCTTCGCTAGTGTGTCCTATCTAAGCTTATTTGTTGGTCGTCACCATAATATAGGGATATTATGTGATATGTTAATTTATTTAATTAACCCTTGTTTTATGGCGATATTTAAGAATGGGCTGCCGAGAACGTTAACAATGGAGTGTATGAGGCGTGGAACAACCTTTAGTCACAAACTAGGAGAACGTCTAAATGGGAAGACAATATTCCTCATGTAAACAACACTACCGAGCAAACGATGAATGATGGAATGTTTAGGAGCTTTTTTGCGCTTCATGCAAAATTGATTTAGGGAGACTCGTGTATAAAATACTGGTGGAAGTGATACCAACGCATTAGTCCGTCAAAAGCCAAGCGATTCGAGGAGTTGGGACCACCATAATTTATTGGAAAGCGGATCCGTCAAGCGCGCGTGTGGGTCAAGCAAATTATCAAGATATTCAATGTCTTGGGATGCACGGAGGAACAGAAAGTTCCATTCGCCACCTTTATGTTTAGCGGTGAAGCGATTTCTTGGTGGGAATCGTGAAGCGTACCCGGCCTTTCTTTGCACTCGGCATGTCTTGGGAAACATTTGAATCGTTCAATGACAAGTACTTTCACGAAAGTATTCGTCGTATACGAAAGAGGTAGAGTTTATCGATGGAACAAAACAACAATGGCGGTGTCCCAAAGACGAGGCGAAGTTCATTGAGTTATCGAGTTTCAGCACCTCATTTGGTAGAGAATGAGGAACGAATGACAAGGATGTTTCGAGAGGTCTAAAACTCGAGATTCGCCGATACCTTATCTCTCATAAATTTTCTCGTATTCGGATGTTGTCAACGGGGCTCAATTATTAGAGCGAGATAGTGAGTATGTTCAACCGAGGGACCCTGACGTGGTCATCTGCGGTGGCGTGATCATCGAGCGATGATAACCAACGAGGAGGAAAAATACTGAACAAAGGCGGTAACCACTCGGGTGGTCATCGTTAGTCGTGATAATAGGAGAGGTGAGTCAGTGGAAATTTGAAAAGAGGAGATTCAACAATGACGGGAAGACATCAAAGCTGACAACAAAGACCAACAACAAATTCTAGGGAGGAGAACGACCGCAGGTTAGATGTTACAAATGCGAAAGAGGGACATATCACCAAAACTCGTCCACAACAATCCAAGGTATGTTATTCTGTTGTGGAAAGGAAGGCCACATAGCTCGTGATTGTTCCAGAAAAAAACCAAGTTCAACGGGGATGGTGACTCCAAGGGCTGATTCAACAGTTTTTGGCCAAAACAAACGCCGTTTCAATAAGTGTAGGCTTATGTCTGCATTCCGTGATTCCTATACTTGCTTCAGGTGGGAATCATCCGGATTTACAGCTGGACCAAGTCCTCCAACAATTATTTTTAGTCATTATTATCAACTTATGTTTTCTCATCCGTGGATTGAGTTTGAAATTTGAGATCCATTCTATTTTATTGAGATCAAACGTGAGTACTAAACAAACACTTAATATGTTCAAAAAATATTAATTTAACTCGCAATTTGAGTATTATATATTGTAAATAAAACAAAAAACAAATTCGGATAGTTAAAATAATTTTAAACACACAAGTAGTTTAGCAAATTGAAAATCATTAACTCAATTATCAGATAAAATTTAAATTAGCTTATTAATCCATCAAAGCTACTCTTTTGAGTTTTGGTTATAAAAAAATGAAAAAAAATAAAAATCTCACGAGATAAACGTTATATTATAAAATCATAAAATGGAGCCAAATTAGTTGACCACATAAAATAGAACCCACTCTGGTGAGGTCCGTGACTGAGGAGTAAGGAGTCCGCCTTGATGAAATGGACCCATGATGAAGCTCAGCAAACTCAATTCCCTCCAAAATCATCTTCGCCAACGACTTTACCTGCCATTTGAATTCTATATTTTCCCAACCAAACGTCTCCACTTAGCCAAATTCAACCAAACCTTGGCAATAATCAGCGAAGACCAACAAAATTCCTCCATTTTAAGCCTAACCCAAGATGACAATTTTACACCCAATATTCCCTCCTACTCTAAACTATTATCGGATTTTTGCCAATCAAAATCTCTTAATCCTGGACTACGAATTCATGCCCATGTAACGAAAATTGGATTACTGGAAGAGTCAAATATTCGAAACCATTTGGTCAATTTGTACTCAAAGTGTCGAGTTTTTGGGTATGCAAGGAAGGTGATTGATGAAAGTTCTGAACCAGATTTGGTTGCTTGGTCTGCTTTGATATCTGGATATTCTCAAAATGGGTTTGGTGAAGAAGCCCTTTTGGCATTTCGTGAAATGTACTTGTTGGGTATCAAGTGTAATGAGTATACGTTTCCAAGTGTGCTTAAGGCGTGCTCGATTAAGAAGGATTTGGTGAGAGGGAAGCAAATTCATGGGATTGTCTTAGTCACTGGGTTTGATTGTGATGTTTTTGTTTCAAATACTTTGGTTGTTATGTATGCAAAGTGTGGTGAGTTTTTGGATTCAAGGAGACTTTTTGACCGAATTCCAGAACGCAATGTTGTTTCTTGGAATGTATTGTTTGCTTGTTACACACACAGTGATTTTTGTGAAGAGACAATGGCTTTGTTTCAAGATATGGTTAGTAGTAGCGGAACTAGACCTGATGAATTTAGTTTGTCAACTATAGTGAACGCTTGCACGAGTTTAGGAAATATTGGTCAAGGGAAGAAAACTCATGGGTATTTAATAAAGCTTGGGTATAGTTCTGATCCATACTCAGCAAATGCTCTTGTTGACATGTATGCTAAAGTGGGAGATCTTGAAGATGCTATTGCAGTTTTTGATCATATTGCACTGCCCGACATCGTTTCTTGGAATGCTGTTATTGCTGGTTGTGTTCTTCATCAATACCATCAAAGGGGTTTGGAATTGTTGGGACAGATGAGAACATCAGGAACTAGACCAAACATGTTCACTTTATCTAGCGCTCTTAAAGCTTGTGCTGGACTGGGGTTCCAAAAATTGGGTAGCCAGTTGCACTCTAATTTGGTAAAGATGGATATAGAATTGGATCCATTTGTGAGTGTTGGCCTTATTGATATGTATTGCAAGTGCAGTATGACAGAGGATGCAAGGAAGATTTATGATTTGATGCCAGAGAAGGACTTGGTTGCATTGAATGCCATGATCTCTGGACACTCGCAAAATGGAGGGGATATTGAAGCCCTATCTCTTTTCACTGAGATGTACGAAAAAGCAATGGGATTCAATGAAGCAACTTTACTGGCAGTCCTCAACTCTGCTGCCAGCTCACAGGCTGTTAGTATAAGTGAGCAATTACATGCACTTATTATGAAATCAGGGTATGAATCTGACATTTATGTCATAAACAGCCTAATTGACTCGTATGGAAAATGTAACCACTTGGAAGATGCGGCAAGAATTTTTGAAGAATCCCCTGTAGGAGACTTGGCATCTTTTACATCTCTGATAACTGCTTATGCTCAACATGGGAAAGGGGAAGAAGCTCTAAAGCTCTATGTGAAAATGCAAGAAATGGAGCTTGAGCCGGATTCGTTTGTTTGTAGTTCTCTTCTAAATGCTTGTGCAAATTTATCTGCATACGAACAGGGAAAACAAATACATGTTCACATTTTAAAGTTTGGATTCATATCTGATATTTTCGCTGGGAATTCACTTGTCAATATGTATGCCAAATGTGGAAGTATAGATGACGCTGACTGTGCTTTCTCTGAGGTTCCTCAAAGAGGTTTAGTTTCGTGGTCTTCAATGATCGGAGGGCTTGCTCAGCATGGACATGGGAAAGAAGCCCTCCAATTATTTAATGAGATGCTCAAAGATGGTATATCTCCAAATCATGTAACTCTAGCTAGTGTCCTCTGTGCATGTAATCATGCTGGATTGATTACAGAAGCGAAGCAATACTTTGAAACGATGGAAGAGTTATTTGGAATTGAACCAACACAAGAGCATTATGCTTGCATGATTGATCTCCTTGGCCGTGCAGGGAAACTGGATGAGGCAATGGATCTTGTAAAGAAGATGCCATTTGAAGCCAATGGCTCAGTTTGGGGGCCACTTCTTGGTGCTGCAAGAATCCATAAGAATGTTGAGGTTGGCCAACATGCTGCTGAGATGCTTTTCTCTCTTGAACCAGAAAAATCTGGTACCCACGTTCTTCTTGCAAATGTTTATGCGTCAGCTGGGTTATGGGATGATGTAGCAAAAGTAAGGAGGCGTATGAAAGATAGCAAGGTGAAGAAGGAACCAGGAATGAGTTGGATGGAGGTGAAAGACAAAGTCTACACATTTATAGTCGGAGACAGAAGCCACTCAAGAAGTGAGGAAATATATGCAAAGCTTGAGGAGCTCATTGACCTAATGGTCAAAGCCGGTTATGTTCCTGCGCTAGAGACTGATCTCCATAATGTTGAACAAAGCGAGAAGGAGCTTCTTCTCTCCTACCACAGTGAGAAGCTTGCAGTGGCTTTTGGGTTGATTGTGACTCCACCAGGAGCTCCCATTAGGGTGAAGAAGAACCTTCAATTTGTGTAGACTGCCATACTTCATTCAAGTTCATTAGTAAAATTGTTTCAAGGAGATCATTATTAGAGACATAAACAGATTCCACCATTTTAGAGATGGATCATGTTCTTGTGGGGATTATTGGTAGTATTTATCGAGTAGCAGTGTTTTTTCCTTGTTTCAGAAAGAATATGCTAACTACCTATATAGCTGCCCAATTTTTTCTGTAGCAATTACAGGCACAGGTTTAGGCCCTTAGCAGTTCATTCCTTCACCCCCAGCTATAATAGCTTGTATCTTGTATTTTCTGATGCATTAATCAAAGGTGATACTTGCTAAAATATGACATATTTTTGCATTTAAAATGTGTGGGTTTCTATTAGTAACAAGTAACACACCGGAAATTGGAAAACCTAATTAGCTGTTCTAGTATAGAATTTGTGCAGTTAGAATGAATGCAGAGCCAGAAAAGGGAAAGGACAAGAAACGCATATAATATAATTACAAATAGTATATTCAGTTAACAAAACAATGAATACAGGAAAAAAATTTGATACATTATGTAAAAAAAATTAATCTCGTATTTGAGCCGTACAAGACTTGCAGACGCTGGGATGACTTTATAATGTACATGACAATTGACAACATATACAACATACAATTGAATGCATTCATTTCCTACTCAATTCCTTCCTCTGACATGATTGTCAAGAGGGAGTATTTCACTTTGATTCTGATCTTGCCTCCCTCTACACACAGTTTTGCACCAGCACCAGTGACCACCCAATACCCAGGTGGATCCTCCGGGCCTCTCATCATTTCTTTAGTATCCACGAAATAAGACATTTTTGGTGCTCTTGTTGGCAAAGGTGGCCCCCCGGGATAAACTGCTGAATTCAAATCCGCTTTTGCTGGCAACTGCGGTTCAGTCAGCGTGGTACTAAATGGTGTGGTTATCAACATTGACATCAATCCTGATTTTCGCGATGACATTGTTGTTGGTCCATCCCATTCGGATCTACGGATCCTAGCAGATGCCACCATTGAGAACCCAAGCCTCGGGAAGAGGACTTTTTTCATACCAATGGCCTTGACCTCAAACCACGCCTTCGTTACAATAGAAGCTGAGTCATCAATTTGTGCTCCGTTGTACTGTACCGGTTGAGTGCATATGTGTGAGAATATGCTCCACTTGACAGCCTCTAAGTAGGCTTTTTGTACAGGCTTATCGATTGGCTCATAACTTAGATCATCGGAGAGTTGTAGGGTCTCTGGAAGAGTTGATAGGTGCTGCAGATGGATAGCCAGGTGGTCACTCTTTTTACCTTCTAAGTATAAGCGGATTCCTGTCACAGGCCGATTTTCAGAGTCAACCTGCAAATTATTTGTTAATTAATTCAAAGGGATTATTGAATTCAGAAGAAATATCCACTATCCACCTGTTAATAATTATTTGTTAATTAATTCAAAGGGATTATTTGTTAATAAGTATGCCGTTAGCTAATTCCATCCAAATATCCACTATGAAGGCATATGTAGCCAATGTGATTTTACTGAACATATGTCTAGAAAACTAGGATAGGCATTCTAATCGTTAGAAATTTGAAGCAGCTTTAACTTGTCAAGATCCTATGATCTCTATTCATTAATCAAAACAACATTGTTTTAATGGCCTTGCTTATCCACGTGGTTGTATCAAGTACCAAGCTGTACAGATCAACACCAAAAATTCTGATAACTCGAATATTAAATGTCCCCCTCAAGTACTTGATCATTCCAAAAAGAAATTAATTAATTTTTTCCATACAAACGGATCCATAGCAAAGATTATGAAGAATTTGTGGTACAACAATTGATATTTGATATGCTATATGTTATGCATGCAGCTCCAAGAATTTACCTTTATAGTGTTGACATAAAGTCTAGGACCCATAAAACTGAACTTAAGTGATGGAGATGCTTGTTTCTTAAGTCTAGGAGCAAGTGGAAAATCACCATATGCAGGAGCCCACTGTCGAGGCACTTGAAACTCTAAAAATTGTTGGAGTTCCTCCATAGGTGGTTTATCTGCACGATTGATCTGCTATCAGGGATAACAGAAGGAACAGGGCGGGATAAATGATGGTTTATTGTACTATCCCTACTCAGATACAATACATGCACTCTCAGGCACAGTTCACATACAGAAGAGCAAAGAACATGAATATATGTAAAACAACACCGTAATGCAAGACAAAAAGTCCTGTAGTTTGCTCTCAAAATTAGCATTTTTACAAAAGCTGAGAGAATGGCCGTTGACCAAGTCACGGTGAATTATAACTATAGTCAATGTTGAATGAGATGAGTCTGGATGATCTGTCTGCAGACATCATGTCTAATTTTCGTGGGCTGTTAACCTAACAACACCAACAATATACCCCATAGAAACCAAGATATGACAATAGAGTGATAAGCATACTCACATCGAAGGTAGAGATTGATTGCATGGCTTAAAAATCCATTGCCCCGAACACCACTCAAAAGTGAAGCAAAAGGCACAAAGGACATTGATATAACATTAGGAAACTGTGATACAGTTGAAAGCCACTGGTTATGACTTTGGCCATTATCAAAACCTCCCCGTCGGATACAAATGCTTAACATATCCTGCAACATAACAACAATAATTTTGCTCGTACTCATTCTTCCAAGAAATGGCACCTCCAACTTGATGCATCCATGAAACAACAACTAAATAGAATATCCAGAAGCTTACATCATTTTTGGAGTGAGAAACAACAGGAGGTCTTAACGAGTTTGCAAATGGCAGATTGAGATCCCAAACCACAGATTGTTCACCCTGTAATATAAATAGAAAAATCAAGTAGAGTAAAATACTACAAGTTCAGAATACTTGTGATCAAGTACACGTGGCTCATAACTCAATACCTTTTACATGCCATGGCAATAGTTTTGTCCAGGACAATTTTGTTTTACAGATGTCAATTTTCCAGGAGATTTTACAATAAATTCATTTAAGTTTTATAACAATTGTTATGATGGTCTAGAATTTTGTTTAATTAATTTATATATTGTAGCCTCACTTAAAGTAAATTTATCCACTTAGTGGAACGTTTTTAAAGGGTTCTAGGAGATTGTGAAACCCGCTTAATTGGAGTGCCTAGTTCTTGTAAGCTGCAACTCTTGATTGGTGGAGCTCTCTGTAGTTGTCTTTACCCATGGGCATTTTTTTGCTTAGTTACATATAATCTGTCTGTATGGTGTAAGATTCCTTGCTTTGACATTACTAATGTCATCTTTTTATTTTCCATAGTAACCCTTTCCCAGTGTTTGTCACAACAGCAATTTTATGCGATGATTTTTTTGGTTAGCAGATTAAGCAGAATACCCAGTTTTCTAATTTAAGTGCAGGTAAACAGCAATTGTGTAGATGTATCTAGTCCAATATCCAATAGCATTAAAATATATTACGTCAATGTATTTAGTTTCACAATCAATTCACGGTTCCTAAACTGGAAATATGCACTTTCAACTTTGGTATTATGTAACCCTTGGGTGCTAAATTTCTTTGCAGACACAGAGGAAAAAGTAAAAGAAAGGCCATGATTTATAAGCTTGTCTAAACGGCACAGTCTCCAATGCATAATATGAGTTGGGCTTGCAGATTCTAGCACTTATTGTTTAAATGTAGAACAGATGTAGTGTCATTCTTAAAGGCCAATGAGTACAGGGATTACAGAAGTATGATGTGAGGGGTTTGAACTAAACCTAAATGATTATGATTCTAGGATCTTATATACCTTCTTTTTTCCTGATGATTTATCAGGGTCAGGTATGAGGCTTCCATTTACATCTTCAGAAAATCGTTCATCCGCTAATTGCTTTAACAATTTCTGCACCTCAGTTGGCTGAAGATTTGAATTTTGTAGTTGCTTAAGGTAAATTACATCTTTACCTCCCATCTTTACCCCAACAACAATATGAGTACCATATTTTTCAATGAACCTGGAAAATAGTGAAATGAATCTTTACAATTACCAAAACTCTGACAACGAGTAGAGAGTATCACTTAGAACAGCCTCTCTTTTTTCTGGTGGGTAAAAAATGTGTAAAGACAATGTTACACTGGCCTTCATAGATCATAAGGATTGCAAAAAAACTAACCCAGAAATTTAGGAAAAAGAATCCTAAAATGACGATAGTAACACTGATACTGGTCTGCAAGCCACTCCCATCAATAGATAAACTCAACTTAAAGTAAAAATTAAGAATGTGAGACTGTAGTAAGAGCACAAAGACATGTCTCCATAACTCTACTTTATAGGATAGTGTATTTTTATGATGAATGGGTCCCTGTTACTTAATCATTCTATTTTAGGTAGACAAGCAGCGAAATATAAATCCAGTAATGCTTGCTAAACCATTACAGAAGGTGAATACCCGTCGGAGAAATTTGTAACTTCAATACACTAGCAAAATTACGAGTGTCGCAGCTATATAACTTCTTGTAGCTATAATTATATGGTTTCCGCACACGGCATGCTTATTGGACATTCTGAAAAAATAATTCCAAGTATGCGTTATTGCATATCTAATAGGTACATCATTGACATCCAGAACTAATAATACACATTAATACCTCAAACTTTTGTACATTGTATTGGGATTTGCAGAAAAGAGCTCCTAATGGAGGCATGGAGCATCAGTGAAATAAGATGTAGAGATAGGCAAAAGATCTTACTGAGCAAGTGCAGCAGGATCCCATGACGAAGGCACTTCTTTTTTCACATGTTCTGATAGTGTTATCTGCGATCTTGCCAACTCAATATTGTAAAGAGTAATAAACCAACCATCAAAAGCTAGACTTTTTGTGGTGGCTGCATCCTTCTGCCAGCAACCCTTGTAACCGAACATTGAATTGAATAGACCAGAAGGTATTTTACCAGATAAGGATATATCCAGATTGAATTGCTCTGACATCTGAATATAAATGAAAGGTTTACAAAAGCAACAGTTATATCAGGCAAATGTTAACTAGAGAACCAAAAGTTGAGCAAGTTCTATAGGTTGTTCTAAATGTTTTTGGGATTTCCTTCCCCACTTAAACAAGCATCATACAGTTAACTCAGGATTGACGATGATATTCTTCACTGTCATTCAGGAATATTCAAAAAATTGATCTGTACCAAACACGACGAAATACAGAAAATTCATAGGATAGACATTATAAAATCTCAGAATTTTTTCCAAAAGGAGATCAACATATATAATGAAACAACCCGGGTCAAATCCCGATTCCGGAACAAATGTCGGGTCAAATCCCAAGTCCGAATTGAATCAAATCCATCCAAATAAAGCCTTAAACCACTGGCCCAATAGTACTTTCTTGGGTCATCTTAGCCATGACTTGAAGATACTATTGGTAGTAACTTATTTCATTATATCTGAGACAAATTTTTCTCCCATCTTTCGATGTGGGGACTGGGTGTAACACATGAAATGTTAGATAAAAAAAAATTGAAAGAAGCAGCAGACTCGTTTGTGCTTCTTCAAGATAAACAGGATTTTCTGGACACTAAAAGCTCACATCTCGCAAGTTGTCAAGAATTTTATTTCCTCTAAACTAAATCAATATGGCAATCAGAAGTCCAACAAGTTTTACTACTGTTGGAGGTCGCACATTTAACCATATATATCACTGCATATTAATTTGCAAACTCTAAGAACCACCTCGGAAGATGAAGTTTCTAGATGGATATGGATAGACAACAATGTATCTCATAATCAAACACGTAGGCAGATTATATTGAACAAATGTAGGCAAGAGCAAAAACTGTCAGTAGCTAATCTCTACAGTCCTTATTCAAACCTCCCAGTCTCGGTGAAGTCTGTGTGTATAGTATTTTGACAGATTTGGTATATGTAATATAATCCCTTCTGCACTAGATATCACGCAAAATTATCAAATAATCATAATAATAATAATAACTACTATTCAGTTGACACAAATGATTCAATCATTATACTAATAGATGTTCCCATCTCAATTCTTCTAATATAAAGTACCAATATATAATTTCCATCTTAATTCATCTGGATAAGTGCAAACTACATTACATTCCTTTTTCTTTTTTTCTTTTTTCTTTTTTCTTTTTTTTGCAGAGTTTCTGAAAAAACAAACAGACCTTTAAATTAAATCCACTCAAATAAAAAAAATCATCTTGATTGTGATACCAAAATGTCAGAATTTTACAAGACAATGGAAACTTTAAATTTATTGTAAAAAAAAAAAAAAAAAAATTGGCTATTAATTTTCCCGCTTTTTTCTGAAAACAAAAAAAAAGGAAAAAAAAGCAGGCACTTTAAACTGGATTCACCTGATTAAAAGAAACAACATCGGAATGAAACCTAGTCCGCTCGCCTTTATCGCACTTAATCGACGCCGATACATCGGGTACAACGATCCCACAGGGAAAAACCAAGTCTTTTGTTATTCCGTCGAGCTCAGTCAGTCTTGACCCGGAAGGACCCGGTTTACAACCGATAAACGAATATCAGCCGTTAGATCATATCCTAACCCTATTGCCAATACAGCCCTTTCGGCTGCAGATTGCGGATCGAACCGACTGCCGTTTAACGCCATAAAAAACTGTATTTTCCAGCAGTTTAATCAGCTCAATGTGACTAGTTCTGCCTCATGAATCGAGTGTTTTAGGGTTTTCAGATTTTTAATTGAATGTTGAAGAAGCTTCAAGTATACGAAAATTTGAAAATTCCCACAGTAATCTCAGTTCGTGTGAGAGAGAGGGACTGAAATTTGGATTTTAAAATGTGAATAGAATAAGGAAAAAGCGATTGGCGGCCTTGTGGTTTTGTGCCACGTGGATATTTAGTGTAAAGTGGTTGACTTTTTCTATATTACACCGTCAATACGCAACACTTAGCCGGATTAGTTCGTTAAATATTAATCCCTTCTTCTTTTAAAAATACATTTTGTCAGTAAATCACTAATTTTTAAATAAAGGGAAACAAAACAAGTGTTATTTTTTGAAATAAACTTTTATAATAATCAAGATTAAATTTTATAATAATCCAGATTAAATTGAGTACAACTAAATAATTTTATATTTATTTTAGATATTATCATTATACAATAAATTTTAAAAGGTTAAAATAAGATTTTTGTGAAATAAAGGGAGTAGTGGAGTACCACTCTGTCCAAGTTAAAAGGTATGTTTTCAACAAAAAAAAATAGATATTTTAAGTTTTGTCCTGATTTAACTTGTTTAAATTTATTCTTTCTTATAATTGATTTTTAAAATAAAAAAGTACTCTCTAAATGAGATATTTTAAATTGTTAAATAATTCATATTCTACTAGTATTATAGCCATCATTAAATGGGTATCGAGATGATGGTGAATCACACCAGATACTACTAAATTCTTAATAATATTATTAATTAGAAATATATTTAAAAATCTAAAATTATTTTTAAAATTTATCATTTTATAAATATATATCTAATTTTATTACCGATGACATAAGATATCATTTTATAATAAATAAGATATTATATTTAATATCATAAAATAATTTTTGCTCAAAGGTACTCTTCACGAGTGAGGTAGTAATGAAAATATATAGATGACTAGTGCACATGGGCTTCGGCGGAAAAAGCTCAGGTAACTTATTACTGATGCTGCCTTTTGAGTTTGGGCTCAATAAGTCAAAATACATCCTGAAATATGATTAGTGCAAGAATTTTTGTGTACATTCATCACCAAGGAATTATTATCATGTACTCCCTCCGTCTCTATTTAAATGACGTTTTAGAATTTTTTATTTGTCTCTAATTAATTGACGTTTGTTTAAATCTAGAAAAATTAATGATAATTTTTCTAAAATTATCCTTATTTACTCTATTTATTTTTTTAGTACTTTAAACACATGTGCTATATTATATTTAATAATTTTTAATTATTATTTTAATTTTTGTGCTCATCTCTAAAATATCATTTAAATACGGAATGAGGGAGGGAGGGAGTACTGTATAGTACGTATAGTTTTGATAGTGAAATTGAGAACTAGACGTCTAGACCACATCAATCATTGGACGAAGATTAATTTATACTATAAAATACTACTATAATATAAAAAAATCAATAAGACAAATGCAACTACTACTATTAATGTAGTAAAACACGGATAGTTGGGACCCACCGTTGTCTGGTCTAATTTTCAGCAAGAAAGAAAACATACGGTGATCACTTTCATGATAATCAATTCAATTAATCAAATTCCGCGTAAATTTAAGTCAGATGTTTCCCAACACGTTCCATTACATTGTTTGACTCGTTTTCAACATGCAAAAAAGAAAAAGTAATTTTTGACTCCAATGTTTTAGTTTGTCTCTACGAGATTTCATTATAAAATTTATATAGAATGTCTTGCACATGATAATTGAATGTTTTTTTTTTAATTTTTGATTTATATATCCGACTAAACTTAAGTTAAAATTTTAAATTATTAAAAAGAGAGACGGGTGCAAAACTTGTATGACCCCAAATTATTAATAAATAAAATTTATTTTTCTTTATTTATTATTTTAAAATAGTAAAGATTGATTTGATTAATGTGGATAGTTATGGGTAAAAAACGTAAATATTTGAATAAGCAAGTGGTTATAAAATATTCATTATTATTTTAGAATATTTGTTTGGTGCGTGGAATATTCGTCTTTGTGGAAATATTAAATACGATGGCGAAAGTCTTTTTTGGGCCCCCCATAACTAAAAGCGATTGGATGAAAAAAAAATGACAAATATAAGTTGTTTATAAATAACGGCGTAGTTATTCTGCAATTATCTTGTTGGAATACCGGTGGTTAAAACACACTAATCTGCGCGTTGTTGAGCGATGAAGCTACCAGTATTGCACAATTATTAATTCTTACGTGAAAAGCCTTTACTCAATAATTATTACGATAATTCTTTGCTCAAAGATTTTATTTTATTGATTCAATAATTGCTTGCATTAATATTTTATATTACCGTTGTTTCAATAAATTATCATTACACAAGATTTTTTCATTATCGGATCAATAATTCATATTTTACGAATAATATTATTGGATAACATTATTGGCAATGTCTAGAAAATTACATACAAGGAGAGGTTTGGTCACCTAATTGCGCTAGATCAAGGAGAGATCCTTATTGAAAAGTCCCTCTTTCCAGGAACGGCTGCTTTTATCTTGTGATTCTGTAATATTATTTGTGAATAATTAATTATTGATTTATATGATGAGGAAAATATTGATTTTATGTGGATATAGATGGAGAAAATTTTTAATGTGACAATTGTTGAAAATTAATATTTTATCTTTTTCGATAAAATAATTCATTTAAATATATTATTTTAATAATATATTAACGGTGATATATTTTATAATGAATGTGGGATATATGAGTATATGAGGAGGAAGAGTATTTTGTGGTATTAAATGTTTAACACGTATTTTGTGTGTTGGTGGACACAATTATTGATTGAAATTTGATTATAAATTTATAAAATCGTCTGTTTGTGGATTTGGTCAATTTACATTTGGAATTTGGAAAAACTTTCTTACGCAAAGTTGTAGAAATTGAATTTCCTATAAAACACGCAAGATTTGAATTTCTGATAAAAGGGCTATTTATTGTGAATTATTGAAGTTCAGAAACTCAAATAATTGATTTTGAAAGTTTAAATTATTTTAAATAATAAAAATATTTTTATACTTAGTTGGCATCATTAGCATGTGCAAGATGGTTGAGTTCAGATCTTAGAAGGTGTGCGTGAGAATTTTAATATATATATTATTATTATATTAAATTTTTACTTTTGGTATTCTAAGCATTTTTCTATAAATAGGGTGTTTAGGTTTGAATTGAAAATCACACCGTAAATCTGAAAGTTTTCTCTCTATATTATCGGTATATTCTTGTGAGTATTTTGAGTATACTTTGAGTATTGCTATACTGGTCTGAAGTTTAAGTCATAGCCTTTAAATCAGGTGTTTCAACTAGAAATCTTTTGTCTTTTGAGGTAAAGGATTGTAAGGATATTTTTTTTCGTAATGATATTATTTCTTCAATATCATTATCTTTGAAATATTGATCCGAAATTTTATCAAATTTAGAACTTTTAGTGTCGGAGTTCTTATTCACGTATCTGACACTATTCACGATATCTGGTATTATTCACGAATACTGACCTATACATCGAAAAAAGAAAAAAAAATTAAGTCTAAAATATCTATTCGGATACTAGCTTTTGATTGTATCCATGTTTTGATCATTCTTGATTTTTACACCACTATGATTATTATTTTGAGGTATTTTTGGGCGATGGATAAAACAAAAAGTACGAATCCTTAATCCTTAATCCTTGTCATTTTGTTTCACCGGGTTCGTTTTTTTAAAATATATTTTCATCATCCTCGGTCTTAAATGATGATATTATAGAATATCTTTGGCACGTAGTGCAAAGATGAATGATTTCTTGATGAATATCTTTGGCCCAGAGTAGTCAAGATGAGCAGTGTTGAGATGAATATAATGAGGATGATTAATATCTTTGGCCCGTAATGCAAAGATGAGCAGTGTTTAGATGAGCATGACCCAATGATGAATATCTTTGGCAGAATGGTCTGAAAGATGAATATTTGATTCCAGATATATTTTGATTGATGTTACAGGGATAAAATATCGACGGTGAACTTTTAAATTAATATATAGAAGATAGTTGTTTGCATTATCTACTTAACTCTTCTAATGAATTATTATTTCCGCTGCGAATATTGATTTAAAACTGGTTGTCTATTGTATTCTATTAGATTTTTCTCTGTTAGAGACTAACGATAATTTGTTGTATATTATCTTAATCATAATATTCTTTCTTTGAAATTTAGTTAAAAGCTCACCCTTTTCTTTTTTGTTCCATTTTTCTTCTCAGGAGGCGAGAATGTAGCGAGTACTAGTCGGGGTATGGAATGAAGGTTTTAGAGAGAGTTGTTTAGTAGTCCTCACCATTTTTATAAAATAATGTATCAATAATTATGATGAAAATTTATTTGGGTATGTATATTGTCTAGAAGACAATAATTATATTTAAACTCACAGTTTATATGTTGTAATAATAAAGTTGTAGTTATTTCTGTACCATGTATTTGACGACTCAGAATAGGTTGGATGGTATAAACCTATTTTGGGGACGTCACAAAACTCATTACATTATGTGATGACAAAATAAATAAATTACTCTAACAAAGATTTAAATATATACCCCTACATCCAAGTGGTAATGTATAATATTAATAGTTCAATATTAATTTTTATTTATTTTATTGTCTTAATTTTGATCGATTGATTAAAGTTACCTCCCTCCAAGTAAATTAATTATATGAAATAAAAGTGAAAAACTATGAGACGTGCTTACGTGAGTAGTAGAAGGTGCTTTATAGAAACGAATAATAAAATATTAGTTTTTCGTGAATATTTCGTATTAAAAGAGAAAAAAGAAAAATTGGTATACTAGGAATTTCGTGAATATAAGGCGCAAGTGCATTGACAGTTTGACTATTAATGCCTCCTGCTTACGCAACACAAGCCGTATTGGGGTTTGTTAAAGTGACGTGACATTTCAGGTACTGCTACTGCTACTGCGCCACCACGCAAGTAAGTAAAATAGACACGTGCCGAGTCAAAAGTTTCGTACTACTACTATTAGTCTTCACTCATTAATCATTTTGTCTACTTCTCTTCCCTTTGTTTGGTGGCCCCATTCTATTCTATTACTATCAAATACTAGTACTACTACTTTATATTCAGTTTAAATCGCAACTAACCTTCAATTAAAAGGAATAAAATATTTATCTATTTATTTACCAACCAAAAGAATAAAAAATTGACAATTAATTCGGTGTAAATAAAATTGTAAAGTCTTTTTTACCTTCTAAACTTTCTTTGCACCAGACTTTTTTACCCATTATAATTTACATACGCAATGCGTGTGCCACCAGATATTAATAATAATTATTGAGATGGAAAGTATTCCGTCTGTCTCTTAATATATGACATTTTAGATTATTTTAGTTTTTCTAAATTATTTATCATTTTATATAATCTAAGAGAATTAATTATAATCTTTCTAAAATTACCGCCGTACATGAAAAAATGCTACGGTTGAGAGAGTATGAAATTATTATGAGATTTTAATGATATTATAGATTATTAATATTATATTTAATATTATATAATTATTTTTTTAATTTTTATTTACAACTCTAAAATTTATCTAATAAAATACAAATGATTTTAAATTTCCCGCTCACTCAATAAATCATATGGGCCGTTCAAATTTTGAGATAAATCTCACCGTTCATACAGTGCCGGAGGAACGGGACCCAGCTAGTATCATATACTCCCTCCGTCCCAAATTAATTGCTCAGTTTTGACTTTTTAAATTCAAATTGACCATTTAAAAACTAATATTTTTACTATTTTTGCTAAAATATAGGTGAAGAGATTATAACCAAAAGAAAGTATATACAATTTATTACTAATCTCAATTTTTATAATTTTAGAAATATATTTATATATGCTTAATTATTAATTTTAAAAATAGTCAAATTAACTTAAAAAAGTCAAAATTGAGCAATTAATTTAGAACGAGAGAGTATCTATATATTAGGAGGCGGATGGAAAATTTTTACAATAATTCTCTGTAAATGCCAAGGCAAATGGCGTGATTGGCCAATTTTTTTTTTTTTTATAATGTCTCAAATAATTTATGTGATTTATTGGGACTGGAATTTTTACAGAATAAAATGATTTGGATGTCATTTGGATACATGTTAAAAATATGCTGCATGTGCGATGCATCCGAGATATTTTTTACATGTATCCAAATGACATCCAAATCACTTTATTCTCGTAAAATTTCGATTTCAATAAATCACATAAATTATTTGAGAGAGATATAAAAAAAAAAAAAAATTTTTTGATCGTCATTGCCCGTTACGCCCATCCCGATCGGCGTAGAAGGACTCAAATTTTTATGTACACTTCTCAATAAATATCGCAACCATTTGAAAAATGGCTCCATTTATTTCAAGTAAAGCGTTTTCTGCAAAATGGCATGCTAATGTTTGGTATGATGCTAACAGGTAGCATCATACCAATTTGTTGTGAAAAATGGCTCCATTTGTTTCAAGTAAAGCGTTTTCTCCATTTGTTCATTTGAAAATTTTTATGTACTTAATGTTTGGCATGCTAAGGAAAATATGATCTAACAGTAAAACAATTTCTAGTCAACGGAAAACTATTCTTTTATCTTAGAAAAATGAACTCGTGGATTTGAGATTCATAATTTATTTTTCAGAAAACATGTCCTACTCATCTCCCAATAATAGGCTTTATTTTTTTTCATCACTCTTTATCAAATTACTTCATATTTTTCTAATTTAATTCAATTATTTTCTTCATATATATCTCTTATTCATCTTTAAGCTCCCGAATTTGATAATATTTCTTTCCTTCTCCTGTTTCGTCTTTTTGTGTTGTCTTTAGAAAAAATTAAAATATTGTAATATTTATTTATTATAATGTGGCATATATTCATGAAAAAAAAAGAGAAGACAAACTACACTGAAATAATTTATTCAATTAATTCAAACAGAGGAGATTATGATCATTTTTATCTCATTTTCAGTTTAATAACAAATAAAGAAAAATAATTCCAACAATTGTCGAAGCGATTTAAATCAAATTTCGAGACGAGTTGTAAACTCGGACATCCCACTAGTTGCAAAGTGTCAAGTCTGAAAAGGTTATGGAGCCACAGAAGCCCTTGATTCAGAATGAAAAGATTAGTCCGATTACAATTGGGAGGAACTCCACATTATAAAAAAAAAAAAAGAGTATTTTCAATGAAGATAACTTTAACAAAAATTATTTTCCACAAAAATTTTTGTTAACCAAACCAACCCTTCAATTCTCTAAATAAGTATCCGTAATGAAGAAGCCCAAAATTAAACATCATTGGATAAAAGGGAGTCATTTGGTAAGAGCGTGAAATCACTTGGGATACCGCGACACGTGGGGACTAAAATATGTCGGAAGATAATGACACTGCTGTCATAAAATCCCGCTGGTATTGTAAACCTTGGGCGGGGTGCATGCCGGCTTTTAAGTTAGGTTCGGTTTGCATCCAACACGCTAATTACTCTTCTTCCGTCTCTTATTAGTACTACTATGTTTTTAAAAATGTACGCATATATTAAAAAAAAATTAATATTATTTTTTTAAATGTTAATATTATTTTTATATTAAAATAAGACAGTGTTGGTTATTGGATAAAAATACTGAGATAATTAAAATTATATTTAATAATTGAGATAAAATTAGAAACTAAATAATTAACACTTAATTGAAATTCTCACACGATAAATATTAAAATACAAAAATACTTTTCTAAAACGATATTTAAAAAGGAACGGATGGAGTATTTATTTGTGTAAGATAAACGACCTTATTATTATTTTAAATTAAATGTTTATTTATTTTAAATAATTTATTTTTAATATTAATTGTCATATTTTTATTCTTTAGAATATTTATAAAGTATCATTAATTATATATAAAATTATGTAATTAAATAAAAATTTAAATATTATTAATTTTGTCATTTTATCATTTTTTTAATTAATACTTTTTGAGATTTAATTTTCACACGTGTCAACTCAACTCCGCCGTGGTCCTTATTATCTCTACGACCACCTCAATTTTGGTCCCGCTTCCGATGTGGGCCCCACCGCCCTCCAAACACAAATCACGCGGTGAGGTGGCGGAACATGACGACAACTAAATCAGCTGCATGTTAATAGTATTACACTTCCAGCATCGCCTACCTAAACCCCACCAAACTCACGCGCTATTGAGCTTGTTTGGATGATGGGAAGTCCTCTTTGGTTTTTCGAACAAGTAGTTGTCCGATTGTTTGATAAAGCAACAAGTATATAAATTAAATACACATAATATTCAAACATTTTTAGGCATAATTTAAGGTAAATTAAGGTATAAAGGTTCAAGAATACTGAATAAAGGAACAACTTTTGAAAACATATTAACACTTGGATTGAAATTATTATTATTTTTCTTCTTCTAGATTGAACTATATATCTTTAAGTTCTTCAGTTGAGTGTTGTATGAGCCGAGGTGTCATGGAGGGTAAATGCCTTAGTTACGAAAGTTGGAGGGTGAGGACCGGGGGGAATATGAGGTAAGAGCCCAAAAGCGGCCAACGTAACTTAAATAATCTATCCATTATCTGTATCTTAATTTCATACTTAAAAGTTAGAAAACTAAATGTCCTACCAATTACTCGAACAAGGTTTCACTTATTCTTTAACCATTAGAAACCTACCCTGTCATCTATCATGTTTATGACTCACCCCTAACGTACATGGTTGAGAATTTGTGACTCATAATATAGAAATTCTTGAAAAAGAAATTTGGGTCACGGAGAGTAGTGAAACGGATGAATGACGTCTAACCTTTCGAGGTTAATCGAAGCCATGAGGTGAAACCCCGATAGATAAGATTCTCCATGATAAGCGGGGTCTTGTTGTAACCTTTGGAGGAATTACTGGGCTAGTAGCGCGGGCATGCGTATGGTGTGCTGGAAGCAGCGATGTGGGCATACTGGGTCATTATCGAGTTTTCTCGAGTTTGTTAATTGGAAATGGTATTATGGGTAATTGACCATAATATGAAGTAGGGTTGAAATACGATTAGTAGGTATATATACTATCTATTGTAAAGTCCTATGTAACCAAGGAATTATCAATAAACAACTAGCCGCATATGGAGTACCCAAATTGAAAAACTACGTAAATCTCTTGTGTTCTTCTTAATTATCTATCGTTTGTGTGCGTGTGTGTAATCCTATAATTCTAATATACGCCATATATACTTAAATTAAATTCTCCATTTTCTAATCATTTGACATTGTTTCTAATAAATTCTTTTCTCCTTTTTCTAATCACTTAAGATATCTCAAGTTAGGAGTACGTACGTAAATAACCACGAGACGTTTGTTTCTAATAAATTATTTTCCTTAAAAACATGTTTTCTCGCCTCAACAATGTTAGTTTGGTAATACTTACACCCATAGTAAGAAACTTTAGAGAGCTTGTCTCGGGAGAAATCCATTTTTGTGACGACTATATATTAATAATGTTAACGATTGCGTCCAACCTCCGAACCTTTACCCTCACCAACGTCTCATGGCTATTTAGGTACTCCTAACCTGAGATTTCCTTTTTTTTTTTTGTAAAATAACTATAAGAGAAATACAAATTAATGAAATTTTCTTATATTTCTATAATACTTTTTGCCTTTTTACTTCTAAAATATTTACACAAATTTTATTTTTCTATACAAAATTCTAACATAAAATATTTTTTTTTACAATGCAGAAAACTGCTATATTTATAGCTTAGGAGGAGCATATGTGTAACAAAATTTTGCTCAAACAATGGGGGCAAGTTTAGGAATTGTATGGAGGATCCACCATACTTTTAACGTTATCTAACGGCCGACCCTACGAATATGTAATTAACAATTTGGGTTATATCTCGAGTTTGAATCAAATTATAACATAATAAAGTCCAATGTGCTATCTTAATAATATCTTTTTAGAACATCTTAATCCACTACGTACATGTTCATCTCAAAAAATTATGATTGAAAGTATTTATGATAGTAGTTTAAGTCAATAAAAACATATCCAAATATCCCACACGTTACGATGTAAGATCGAGGTCAGGCCTTAGACTAGGCCAGAAGGCAAAACTTTTTTACAGGCCATACCATATTTTTGTCTAAAAATAACGATTTTTTGAAGTCTTCCAAGCCAGGTGAGACCTTGATCAGCCCGGATTTTGACCTGGCCGGACCAAGGCCAGGCAACAAGTCTCAAGCTTTTTGTGCATCCCTAATGACAATTATTAAATTAATAATCAGAAATACTGTTCAATATCGTGTACTACTATGGAGTATCGCGTGTTACTGTACTTTTATCACCGGGTATTTTAATAGTTAACAGTAAAAGTTCTGCCGTCAATTTTTTTTTAAAAAGTTATTTTTGTCGCTTTCTATATCCGATAGTTATTTCGTTGTGGGGCCCACTAATATTTGGTTATTTAGGCGCCGTCGTACGAATATTTCGAGACAAAAATAAATATTACCCGACGAAACGAATATTTTCCGACAAATTTTTACTTTATATAATTTTCATATATCACCCATAACTATAACATTTATTAAATTAACACCATACTATTTAAAAAAAAAAAATTAAATCTTATTTATAAAAAGTTGTGGTCTTACAATATTTAACTTGTTTTTAATGTATTGGTTATTAATCAGCCATAATTATTTGTTAAAATTTTATGTTGTCTAATAATTTTTGAATATCTGATTTATAGCTGTTGCTGTTGAAGCCTAGATAACTTATTTTTTTTAAAACAAAATAACTTTTTTTAACAATTTTTTTTTTAAACTGTTTTTAACAAAAAAATTTAAAAATGTTATAATTTTTTTTAAAACAAAATAATTTTTTTAACTGTTTTTAACAAAAAAAATTTAAAACTCATTAAACATTTTTTAAAAAACAAATTAAATTTTTTAACTGCTTTTAAACAAAAAAAATTAAATCTGCTTTTAACAAAAAAAATTAGATCATTATAATTTTTTTTTTTTAAATCTGTTATAAATTTTTTTAAAACAAAAAAATTTGTTTTAACTCTTTTTAACAAATGTGACGCCCCAAAAATAGGTCCATTCTATCCAACCCATTCGAAAATCGCCAAATACATGATACGAAATAACTACAACTTTTTATTATTACAACATATAAACTGTGAGTTTAAATACAATTATTGTCTTCAGGCAAATACATATACCAAATAAATCCTATCATAATTATTGATACATTATTTTACAAAAATGGTGAGGACTACTAAACAACTCTCTCTAGAACCTTCATTCCATACTCCGACTAAGACTGCCTACATTCTCGCTTCCGAGAAGAAAAATGGAACAAAAAGAAAAAAGGGTGAGCTCAACTAGCCCAAAAAGAATATTATGACTAAGATAATATACAACAAATTATCGTTAGTCTCCAACGAGGAAAATCTAATAGAATACAATAGACAACCAGGGTTTTAAATCAATTTTCGCAATGAAATAATAATTCATTAGAAGAGTTAAGTAGAGAATGCAAACTACTATCTTACATATATGAATTTAAAAGTTCACCGTCGATATTTTATCCTGTAACATCAATCAATATATATCTCGAATCAAATATTCATCTTTGCACTACTGTGCCAAAAATATTCATCACCGGTCATGTTCATCTAAACACTGTTCATCTTTTGCACTTCGCGCCAAAAGATATTAATCGATCGGTCGTATTCATCTCAACACTGCTCATCTGCTTTGCTACTACGGGCCAAAGATATTCATCAAAAATCATTTATCTTTGCACTACGTGCCAAAGATATTCAAGAATATCATCATTTAGAATGAGGATGATGAAAAATATTTTAAAGGAAACGAATTCAGTGAAACAAAAGAACAAATATTAAGGATTTGTATTTTAAACAATCTAAGTTCAAAAATACTTCATAAGTAATCAGAGTGGAGTAAAATTTAAGAATGATCAAAACATGGATACAATCAAAGCTAGTATCCATAGTAGATATTTTGGACAAAAAGAAGAAATTTTATTTTTCTATGAATAAGATCAGTATTAAGTGAATAGTCTTGAGTATCGTGAATAGTAATTCCGACACCAAAAGATAGAAATTTCACAAAAAAACATCTTCACGCTTCGCGAATAGTACTCGTGAATAGTAACTCATGAATAGTAACTTGTGAATAGTAACTCGTGAATAGTAACCCGTGAATAGTAACTCATAAATAGTAACCCCAACATGAAAAAGTTTCAAATTTGATAAAGATTTCCAACCAATATTTCGGCATAATGATATTGAATAAATAATATCATTTTCAAATAAAATAACATCTCTTACCTCGAAAGACAGTACTTCAAGTTGAAACACCGGATTTAGGCTATGACTTGAACTTGCACCGTATAGCAATACTCAAAGTATACTAAAAATACTCACAAGAATACGCTCGATAATATAGAGAGAGAAAACTTCAATTTCTGGTGTGATTTTCAATTCAAACCTAAGCATCCTATTTATAGGAAAATACTTAGAACACCAAAGTAGAAAATTTAATATAATAATAATATATATATTAAAATTCTCTACGCACACCTTCTAAGATCTGAACTCAGCCATCTTGCACATGCTAATGATGTCAACTAAGTATAAAAACGTTTTTATTATTTAAAATAATTTAAACTTTCAAAAATCAATTATTTCGGAGCTTCGGAACTTCAATAATTCACAATAAATAGTCCTTTTGTCAGGAAATTCAAATCTCGCGTGTTTTTATAGGAAATTCAATTCTCTACAACTTTGCAGAAGAAAGTTTTTCCAAATTCCAAACAGAAATTGACCAAAATCCACAAACGGACGATTTTATAGGCTATAATCAAATTTCAGTCAATAATTGTGTCCACCAACACACAAAATATGTGTTAAACATTTAATGCCACAAAAATACTCTTTCTCCTCATATACTCATATATCCCACATTCATTATAAAAATATCACCGTTAATATATTATTAAAATAATATATTTAAATGAATTATTTTATCAGGAAAAGATAAAATATTAATTTTCAACAATTGTCACATTAAAATTTTTCTCCATCTATATCCACATAAAATCAATATTTTCCTCATCATATAAATTAATAATTAATTATTCACAAATAATATTACAGAATCACAGTACTGGCAACCAGGCCGTTCCTAGGAAAGAGGGGGCTTTCCAATAAGGATCTCTCCTTATTGGCGCGCAATTAGGTGACCAAACCTCTCCTTAGACAGAACTTTCTAGACATTGCCAATAATGTTATCCAATAATATTATTCAGATAATATGAATTATTGCTCCGATAATAGAAAATAATGTGTAATGACAATTTATTGAAACAACAGTAATATAAAATATCAATGCAACAATTATTGAATCAATAAAATAAAATCTTTGAATAAGAATTCTCGTAATAATTATTGAGTAGTGCCTTCTTTACGTAAGAATCAATAATTGGTGCAATACAAGTGTCTTCTTGTTCAACAACGCAGCGTGAGTGTGTTTTAACCAATCGGGTATTCCAACATGATTAACTGGTAACAAACTACTACGCCAGTATTTATAAACAACTTATATTTGTCGTTTTCTTCATCCAATCGCTTTTTATGAGGCCCACAAAAATTTCAAGGCGTCGTTTAATATTCCCAAACAATCTGAATATTCCACGACCAAACGAATATACCAAATAATAATGAATATTTTATAACCACTTGCTTATTCAAATATTTATGTATTTTACCCATAACTATCCACATTAATCAAATCAACCCTTACTATTTCAAAATAATAAATAGAGGAAAATAAATTTCATTTATTAATAATTTGGGGTCTTACAACCTCCCTCCTTATGAAATTTCGTCACTCGAAATTGACGTCGACGTCTTGGTGTTTTCAAAAGATGAGACTACCTCGCTTTCATTTCGTTTCCAACTCCCGTGTCATTTCTTCAATAGCATGGTTTCTCCACAAAACATTAACTTATGGTATAACCTCGGTCATCTGACATGTTCTTTCATATCCAAGATCTTGACAGTACCTCCTCGTGCGTTAAGGCTTCTATTTATCTTGTCCAGCTTCTAACTCAATGACGTGGTTCGGTTCGTCCACATATTTACGTAACATCGATCGTGAAAAAAGCGTTATGAACACGCGTCATACTTGGCGGTAAACGAGTCTATATGCCACGCCTCCTATTCGATCGAGAATTTCAAAAGGATTAATAAATCGAAGGTTTGAGCTTTCCTCACCTCACCGATTCTCGCTTTTGAAATAACAACTTCTTGCACCTCCTTCTTCAAATTCATCAGCTCCGGTGTGTAGCTTGAACAGCTTTAACTTTATCGATTAAAGTCGATTATACTCGTATATCATCACGTGGGTACCTAGAGTTTTCATCTCCATCTCTATTATTTGTAAATTATACGAAATGAGTCTTTGACAATATCGTATTCGTACTTGTATAGGATTTTCTACTCAACACGTCAGCTACCATGTTCGCTTTTCCAGGATGACATGGTCAGAACATGTGCTAAAATGAGTCTTCTCTTGAGTTCTTAGAAACTCTTCCCACATTCCTTGCTCCATTCGAATTTTGCATCTCTACGAGTCAGCTGCGTTAATGGAATAGCGATTAAAGAATATCCTTCAACGAATCTCCGATAATAACCAACTAAGCCTAGAAAGCTACGTATTTCGATTACTGACTTAGGTTGTTCTCAACTGTGACTCATATCCCAACCTTGGATAGCAAAGTTACAATGACACCTATCGATTTCTTATCGCACGAATATGGTGTCCCTACGAGAATGCGGCTTTGCATTCCACAAAGGAAGTCACCAGATAAAGGCTCAGGTACCAAATTCTATAGTTTAATTTTTAACTCCTGAAGTTCAATAGGAGCCATTCGATATAAGATTTTAGAAATGAGTTTTGTATCGGGTTCAAAGTCGATACAAAATTTAATATCAGGCTTTGGGAGTAAGCCAATGAATTCTTCAGGAAATACGTCAGGAAAAATAAATAACAACAGGAATATTATTCAAATCTGACGTGTCTTTATTCAAATCCATAACATGGACTAAGAAAACTTGACATCCGTAATAAACGAATGACTTCATGGCTTGATATAAAAATGTTTGACTACAATGGTTTGATTGCTTGAATTGAATAACGAGTTTGCTTAGAATATGAAAACTAACAACCTTACGAAAGTAATCAATTTCGGCATAATGAGTAGTTAACCTTAAAATACATCAAAAGCAAATATCTCTATAGAAATAAGGTTAATAGGTAATGTGATAGTACCAACCTGAATCTAGTAAGATTTTTAAACAACGGATGTAATGAAAGTTTCTCTAACTGAGTCTCCATAAATAAATCAAAGTCTAATTTCTCCGTAGTCAAGTTCAAACGTTGAGCGCAAAAGCGAGAGAGATAAAAGAATGGGTAGAAACCCAGATTCTAGTAAGGTATAAACTTCGTAAGAATTTATAATTAACTAACTCGTGCTAACTTCGCTCGTTCCTCGCATTTTGACCGGTCCACGACAAAACGCCTTCCGAGAACTGCTGACTTTGACTTTTCTCGGGACATCCTTTTGAGTCACCATTCCCTTTGGATCGAGTTTCGATACCGTCTAATCTCGGCGATATGTCCTTCATTTCCATAATTATAGCATACCTTAAACTGTTGTGGGCGGTTTGATATGATATATCCCTCTTTTCTGCATTTGTAATATCTGACCGGTGGTCTTTCTCCTCCTTGGAACCGATTCTCTTTGGCCACCGACGTCTTCACATGGTCGTTGTTGAATCTCCTCTTTTAAAATCTCCTCCCGACTCGCTTCTTCTATTTTCATGGCCACGATTACCACCGAGTGTAGTTCACCGCTTTTGTTCAGTATTCTTCTTTCTCCACCGGTTATCGTTATTCGATGATCGCTATCTTGATATGATCCTCGGTTATGGTCCTCGGTTGAGCGTCGCACTCGTTATCTCGCTTCTAACAATCGAGAGCCCTCGTTGACAACATCTGAATAAAGAGAAAATTTATGAGAAATGAGATAATGACGTATGTCGGGTTTCAAACCTCTCAGAAACATCCGCGTCATACGTTCCTTATTCTCCACCAAATGAGGTGCAAACCTGGATAACTCCGCGAACTTCGCCTCGTGTTGGGACACCGCCATGTTATTACTCTTCGGTCTAATAAACTCCACTTCCTTCATATAGCGAATACTTTCGGGAAGTACTTGTCATTGAATCTGCTTCTGAAACGTCTCCCGTGACACGCCGAAAGTGCGGTGGATGGAGTCGCTTCCACGATTCCCACCGATGTCTGCGTCGTTCTTTAACATAAAAGTAAATGAATGGAACTTTCTGTTCCTCCGTGCATCCCAAGACATCGAATATCTTGGTAATTTGTTTGACCCACGTCTCCGTCTTAATCGGATCCGGCTTTCTCCAGAATTCTGGTGGCCCCAACTCTCTGAACTGCTTGGTTGTGACCACCCGTGAATTGCTATCATTTCCTCATGTATTTTGAACACGAGTCTCCCTCGTCTGATTTTTCATGAACTGCAATCAGAGTGGAGTAAAATTCAAGAATGATCAAAACATGGATACAATCAAAGCTAGTATCCATAGTAGATATTTTGGACAAAAAGAAGAAATTTAATTTTTCGGTGAATAGTGCCGTATACGTGAATAGTAACTCCGACACCAAAAGATAGAAATTTCACAAAAAAACATCTTCACGCTTAAGTGAATAAGACTTTTGAATAAGAACTCGTGAATAAGAACTCATGAATAAGAACTCGTGAATAGTAATCCGTGAATATAGAATCATGAATAAGAACTCCGACATGAAAAAAGTTTCAAATTTGATAAAGATTTTCAACCAATATTTCAAAGATAATGATATTGAATAAATAATATCATTTTCAATAAAATAACACCCCTTACCTCGAAAAAGACAAGATTTAGTTGAAACACGGGATTTAGGCTATGACTTGAACTTGCACCGTATAGCAATACTCAAAGTATACTCAAAATACTCACAAGAATACGCTTCGATAATATAGAGAGAAAACTTGAGGTTACGTGTGATTTTCAATTCAAACTAAGCACCTATTTATAGGAAAATGCTTAGAACACCAAAAGAGAAAATTTAATATAATAATAATATATATATTAAAATTCTCTCACGCACACCTTCTAAGATCTGAACTCAGCCATCTTACACATGCTAATGATGCCAAATAAGTATAAAAAACATTTTTATTATTTAAAATAATTTAAACTTCCAAAAATTAATTATTTCGGAGCTTCGAAACTTCAATAATTCACAATATATTGCCCTTTTGTCAGAAAATTCAAATCTCGCAATTTTTTATAGGAAATTCAATTCTCTACAACTTTGCAGAAGAAAGTTTTTCCAAATTCCAAACAGAAATTGACGGAAATCCACAAACGGACAATTTTATAGGCTATAATTAAATTTCAGTCAATAATTGTGTCCACCAACACACAAAATATGTGTTAAACATTTAATGCCACAAAAATACTCTTCCTCCTTATATACTCATATATCTCACATTCATTATAAAAATATCATCGTTAATATATTATTAAAATACTATATTTAAATGAATTATTTTATCAGAAAAAGATAAAATATTAATTTTCAACAATTGTCACATTAAAAATTTTCTCCATCTATATCCACATAAAATCAATATTTTTCTCATCATATAAATCAATAATTAATTATTCACAAATAATATTACGTAATAACATCGATCGACAACCCAGTAGTTCCTCAGGAAAGAGGGGCTTTCTAATAAGGATCTCTCCTTACTAGCACGCAATTAGGTGACCAAACCTCTTTAGACAGAATTTTCTAGACATTGCCAATAATGTTATCTAATAATATTATTAAGATAATATGAATTATTGCTCCGATAATGAAAAATACTGTGTAATGACAATTTATTGAAACAAGAGTAATATAAAATATCAATGCGTGAATTATTGAATCAATAAAATAAAATCTTTGAGCAAAGAATTATCAGTAAAAATTATTGAGTAGTGCCTTCTTACGTAAGAATCAATAATTGGTGCAATACTGGTATCTTCTTTGTTCAACAACGTGTATTAGTGTGTTTTAACCACCGGGTATTCCAACAATGATACTTGAGAACAATTACGCCAAGTTATTTATAAACAACTTATATTTGTCATTTTCTTCATCCAATCGTTTTTCCGTTATGGGGCCATTTGAAATCGCTACTTGTGCGTCGCATTGCGAATATTCCCAAACAAGATCTAATATTTCACGACCACCAAACGAATATTCCCCGACAATAATGAATATTTTATAACCACTTGCTTATTCGAAATATTTGCGTATTTTACCCATAACTATCCACATTAATCAAATCAACCCTTACTATTTCAAAATAATAAATAGAGGAAAATAAATTTCATTTATTAATAATTTGGGGTCTTACAACAAATTTTTTTTAAAACTGTTAAATTTTTTTTTTTAAACAAAATATTTTTTTTAACAAAAAAATTTAAAACTTTTTTAACAAAAATTTTAAAACTGTTTTTAACAAAAAAAATTTAAACTGTTTTTAACAATTTTTTTAAACTGTTATAAAAAAAATTAACAGTTATAAAAAAATTTTAAAACAAAATAAATTGTTTTAACTGTTTTTAAAACTGTTTTTAACAAATTATTTTTGGACTGTTATAATTTTTTTTAAAACTGTTATAAATCTTTTTTAAAACAAAATAAATTTTTTAACTGTTTTTAGCAAAAAATTTTAACTGTTTTTAACAAAAAAATTTAAAACTGCTTTTAACAAATTTTGTTTTAAACTGTTTTTAACAAAAAATTTTAAAAACTGTTATAAAAAAAAAAAAATTAAACTGTTATAAACTTTTTTTTTAACTGTTATAAATTTTTTTTAAAACAAAACAAATTTTTTTAACTGCTTTTATCAAAAAAAATTTAAACTGTTTTTAACAAAAAAAAAAATTTAGACTGTTATAAAAAAAAATTAAACTGTTATAAATTTTAGTTTGTTTTTATAAAAAATTGTTAAAAAAAGTTTAAATTTTTTTAAATTGTTACAATTTGCACCCCAAACTTTTGTTACCGCTTTAGTCGGTCACTTTTGACCGGTTAAGTGAAGAAAGTGTGCGCTTTGTTACGTATAATGAAGTTTGGGGTGTACTGAGACACCTTTTTCGGTTTGGGGTGCAAAAGTCAACACCGGTGTAAAATTTGGGGTGCAAATTGTCTTTTAGTCTTTATTTTATAATTGCTTTCAGAAAATAAAAATATAACTGAGACAAGCTGGGAGAACGGGTGATGAGTGGGTACCAATGAATTAGGTATTTTTAGACTTATTATTTTACTTGTTTTTAAATATTTTAGGTCATTTTTACTTGTTTGAAAGTTAATTTGCAGGATAGGGCAATTCAAACATTTCTGTATCATTAATGGCAAATAGGTAATTCTCAAAAAAATCACAACGCTGAGACGCTACTTCAGAGAGCAAACTCAGCGCCATAGCGCTGGGAATCCTGAAGTGTTGGACGGGTTTTTGATGAGCTATAGGAAAAAGAGGCCTAATATTATTCATAATAGGGTTGGAAGTAAGCTGACTTTGAAGGTGACCTAAAGATAAAGATATAAAAAGGAGAAGGTTATTCATAAAAAGACAAACAAAATTTTGACTTGGATAGCTGAAAAGAAAATTGAGGATTGGAGCATCGCGAGTAAATTTAGATTGGAGATTGAAAAGCTTTTACATAGTTTTTCTTTTTTTCTTTATTTAATTTTGTAATTTATTTCCGATGCATTACGTGGGATTTTTGGTTTTAATTTTCAGCATGAACTAATTTTTCCAATTAAGACTACAATGGAACATTTAATACTTATGAATTGATTATTTATATTAATTCAATTATTTAACTTGAGTTATCTATCATATTTTATGCTTATTGTTTAATTATTTGACGAATAATTACTATGATACGCTAGATGAATTCCGGAGACGAAATCTAGAGTTAGATCTGAATGTGATAACATGTTTTCTTAATTATTTGAATAAAATGAGTAATTAGGGTTGTAAATTGAATATGGATATCTATTTTCACCGCATGTAACTATTGGGGATTGATATTTAATGAATTTGATTATTTTGTTTTGCATATGAATATAGCAGAATTAATTAAATTGAATATTTTTATTTTTTCACTTAGAAAAGTGCTTGTAAAAACTTTGAATTCATGTTAACAACTCAATTGGATTTAATAATTGGATGAATTGGGTAATTGATTTAAATGACATAAATTGAGGATATTATAGTCTTAAGTCTTTATTATCTGAATCAACTCTTTGTGTTAAAATTAGTCTTAGTTGCTTTAATTTAGTTTTAATTAATAATCACAAAATTTAATTATTTAAATAAAATTAGATTGATATAAAATTAGTAGCCGGGATTTGTTAAATAGAGATTCATGTGGTTTCGACACTTTTTCTTATCACTTTATTATTAGTTGATCGTGTATATTTATACGTAATTGTCATTAACGTAAATTGGACAACAACATGAGAATGAAATGATCGTTCGAATAATTAATTATAGTTGTTTTCTTCATGTTGTCAAATAATATGATAATAAATATAATAAATACTTAATGTGTGTTATATTGTAATAATTATAATTAGAAAAATTATATAGGTTATATTGTATTTTAATAACTCATATTGAATTGTATAAGTCTAGGGATCTCACAACAATTCCCTTCTATAAAACCTAATAATGTATCAAGTAAAAGCAAAAAAGAACTAACAAATAAGCTGCCAATATTCACAGCGTAAACAAGAAACCAGAGTTATCCAAACACAAACTCAAACTCAAACTCAAACTCAAACTCAAACGAACTAAAGCTATCCAAACACAAATGCGTGGCATAAACGTGCGCGTGGCCATTTCTCTTCATTCTCCAGTAGACCAGCACCGGCCGTATTTACGTATATACTCCAGTAAGTCTGTAACGTACGAGATGGATAGAAAAAATACATGGATTATATTATTATTCTTTAAATAATGCTGCCGCCAGGCTGCCACGTAAACCCACTTGTGGAATACAATACTACGAAAATGCCAATGCACCAAAGAGGGCGGCTTTGACATGATTTTTCTATAAATAATCACCACTCTCATTTCCCCCACACCACCTTACCCTTTTTTTTTCCTTGCCATCAAAATATTTTGACAGGTATGGTGGTGCCGAAGGCAAAGGCGGCAGGATCCGGCAAGCGAAACGGCGGCGGAATCGCAGAGAGGCATTTCCGGGGAGTTCGAAAGAGGCCGTGGGGGAGGTACGCCGCCGAGATCCGAGATCCCGGCAAGAAGAGCCGGGTCTGGCTGGGGACCTTTGACACGGCGGAGGACGCGGCTCGGGCTTATGACGCTGCGGCTCGTACCTTCCGCGGCGCAAAAGCCAAGACCAATTTTCCGACGCCGGAGGAAATTCGGACTGTAACGGGCGGTTATAATATTAATATTATTAATAACCATATTAATATTAACACCTGTGTAACTAACCAGAGTCTGAGTCAGAGTAGCACTGTGGAGTCCTCTAGCCGGGAGGGGTTTTCGCCTCCGGTTATGGTGGATTCGCAGGCGTTGGATCTTAATCTAGGATCCTCGTCCAGATTTCCGTTCCACCACCAGCTTCAACTCTCCAGAGAAATTTCCGGTGTCTATCCGGTAATCGTACGACCATTTCCGGTCTACGGGGGCGTTGTGACAGCGATGGAGGCGGCACCTGCCATGGACAGCGGTGGGATCCAGAGCGATTCCGACTCGTCGTCCATTGTCGACCTGAAGCCGAACGGAAAAGGGTTTAACCTCGACCTGAATGGTCCACCGCCGCCGGAATTCAATTGACGGCGATCGGACGGAATTATCACCCATGTTTTTTCTTGTCGCCAGTTTCTAATTGTAGTCTGTTTATAATATCTTAGACAAACTAAAACATGGAAAAGGAGTATTTAATGTTGTTTTTAGACAGTTTAAGTTGCCGGCGGTTACTTACCCGAACAATCAAATATCTGATCTTTTTGCGACCCCAAGAAATTCTTTATTAGAGTTTCTAGCTGGTTGTTGTCAATGTAATCCTCCTTTTTCTAAATTGATAATTAAAATTTATTATGTAAATTGTTTGTTTATTATATTTCATGCTGGTTGAATTATTTGATTTGCCGGAAAATTGACTTAATTTGTGTACGGTTAAGCCTCGTGTGGTACCGGCACACGTGTGGTCCCGACAGGAAGCGCGAGTTTGGAGCGTAGTATTAGGTGAGAGGGTTCAGTATTAGCTTCAGATTCTTGACACGTGTTTTCTTTTCATATCATAGAATTTTATATAGTACTAGCCTGCCGTGCATGAAGTTTTAACAATCTAAAAATTCGAATAAATTTGAATCTTCTTTGTATTTTTTATCAAAATTAACTAGAATAAATTTGAATTATTTTTTTATTTTTTCGTCCAAATTCAAATTATAAATTTATATTTTTCTACCCAAAATAAAGAAATGCAGTACTTGACATATATTGATTTAAATGTCCGTGATTTAGTAATTATAATATATTTATTTTATTGGCAAAGGTAGACAAAAACAAAATTATAAATACAGTCTAGGAGTTGTCACACCTTTATTAACTCATTTGGGGGATTGTAATAAAATACATGGATTATATTGGGAAAAATAATATATATATGGATAAATATATAATAAAGTTAAATTATAATTAATATTAAATTTATGTGAAATGATAAAATAAATTAAAATAGAATTATTATAAGTATTTATCTATTTGTGTATTCACATACTTCACAATTATAATTTGATTAAAAAATTTGAGGATACATAACATTACTATAATTTCTTCCGGATTGATCTCAAAAGAAGCAAACGAAGTAATTGCTTGCGAATCTTATTCACACTACACCTTTGGATACCCCTGAATTGATTACGAGCGAGCTATAAATGTCACCAAACAAAACATAATTGTACGACAATGTTCACCAAAAGACCAAAACAATTTCTGATATGTCCGCCATAAAAGTAGGTACTATCATTTACATTTCTAATATTGTTTTTCATGTAACGAACTCGTTTTGCAGCCTTTACATGGGTTCAGTCGTCTAATTTATGACCCAAATATTTTGACTATAAATAGTTGTACTGCATACTAGGGTAACACTTTTGCCTTAATTAATGCTATGTTTATGAGTATAAGTTAAAAGAAGAACAATAATAAAGTTGGGACATGCAGGACAATATTTGATATTAATAATTTTATTGCTTATATTTCAACTGCGAAATTAATAATATCTATGTGTCATAATATATGACGTTTTATATAATTTTATTTTTTTTAAAATTATTTAACGTTTTATATACTCTAGTCACAATCTTTTTAAAATTATTTTTCATAAAAAAATATTATAGATGAGAGAGAGTGCTATGAAATAAATATGGTAAAGAGTATTGTAAATATTTTCTTAAATTTTATGTACAACTCTAAATGGTCATACATTTCAGTATGAAAGGAGTATTTAATTTGTTAAAAAGGAGCCACCTTATATGGCATGATTTATCTTCGTGTTACTAATAATGTTTTATAAAAGTGAGCAACATTTTAAACTTTTGACTTTTATATAAAACTCTCTCCATTCCATAATATATGACATTTTAAGATTGTGTATAAAAATTAAAGAAATAGTTAGAAAATATTAAATATAGTACTCATCAATTGTCTATAATAATCTTAAATTCTCATTTATTACTATATTTATCTTATACTTTTTTTCATCTATAAATTTTCCCATGAGGAATAATTTTAAAAATATTATAATTAATTCTCTTAGATTTTTTAAAACGTTAAATAATTTAGAACAAATAAAATTATCTAAAACGTCATATATTATAGGAGGAAGAGAAGAGCGGGATATCTTAATTTCTTCAAACAAATTGGGGTGCAAAACATTAACCTTAGGAGTGTTTTGTTAAAAGTTTGAGCTTTGAATCACGGTAAATTGTTAAATATTTTAAAATAAAAAAGTAGGCAGCGTGGATTTTCCAGTGGATAATAAAATGCATGATATTTTAATTTACACTGACGATTATACAATACAATTCGAATTATTTGAATTTGTCTTTATCTTTGAAAGTTGTGAGAATATGAAAATATCACTCTTATTTCCTAGTTTTAAATTAGACAAAAAATCCATAAATAAATATAAAGTTCCCAATTTATTTCTCTTGATTGTGAGTTTAAAAAGACAAATAAAATGTGATCAATTTTTTTTTCAAAATTGAACAAAATTATATTTTAAAAAAAAAACATAATAAGAGAATATTGTAGTCTTCGCATTACCCTTTAGTTTCGACCATAAGAATATTTAATAAGAGAATAAAGTGATTATGTAAAACTTCAATTCCTCTTCTTATTTTTATATAAACTGACAAAAATATCAAAGAATATTTATAAATTCGTCTTCTTTTACTTAATTTCTTAATTTATTTTTTTGAATATTTTGTTTTTTTTTTCTTTTTAATATAAGCTAGTAAACATAATAGTTATTCTAGATTTTTGACAAATATAAAATTATTTGAATACAAGAAAAAATAAATAAATAAAAGACTCATTTTACTCATTGTGATTAATTAGGAGGCAACGGAAATGTGAGTAAGGGCTAGTGCGGGGCCCATGATTAGCGGCTCCTGGGTAATATAATTCTCGTGTTGACTGAGTACTTGTCGAGATTCGAGCTGCTTCCACGTGTAATTTAGCCGTCTGATTCTTACTACTCTTTTTACTAAAGTTTGGGCGGATTAAGATTGAAGGTCTAGGACTGATATAGACGCGGGCGGCGCTAGATAAAGCGCGGGTGACGCTTTTTGTGGGGCCTAGTGGTGGTCCTCCATATCATTGCTTTTGATTAATTTATCCAGCTGACCATTTCTTGGAAAAGTAGAGTATTATTAAATGGGGGGTTTCATTAGATTATTAGATGTTGACAGATTAAACACCATCTTCTTTCTTTTTTTAAACATAACCGGTTTGAAAAGTTATTTGTACAATGATAGTAATCTTTATGTTAAAATCCGTAAATTAAATCACCAAACAACCAACGGGAAAATATGTTCCACAATATATATAATGGACAAAGAAAGACGTAAGACAGAGGTGTGATGCCTCTGCTACCGACATAGAGTGGCTCGTGACTCGTGAGGGCTGGGTTGGACCATTCTACACTTAAATTGTTAAAAAAATTGAGGCTAAAAGTGTATATAGATTTTAAAATTAAAAAAAACTAATATCTTTCTCTCTCATGAGGTCTGCCTAGCTTGGATTTAATGGGTCATTGACAAAACCATATATAAATCCACGTCCATGATCCATCCATAGGCATTATCTACGAATTTTGCTACTTCATATTGCAATTTTTTTTAATTTTAAATTCTAATATAATATAACATCATAATTGATAAAAATATTGAATTCGTAGGAGTTGGATATCCTCCGTTACACTTTCCCTGAAATGCTATCTGTATTTTTATGTTTTTGAATGGTATAATTAAATTCACCAACCAGACTCTAGCTAGCTAGTTCTCTTCAACGGGTCACGTATCTCAGCGGCGTAACGTCCCTATGGATATGGCCTCTTTCTCACTCCTCTGTAGTGTCGACTCCATGGAGAGAAAAATATGGTGACTGGTTTTTACCGGCCGGGATAAGTTATCTGGCCTCCGTAGCCCTCGTAAAAACCAGTCAGTCAATTACGCACCACTCTGTTGTACGGCACCTGCGATTGCTTTTCTCTTTCATACATGAAACTAAGACTCTTGATTTTTTAATACTACTACTGTCAACAGTGACCAGATACAACTGGTGCAGATGATGGCTGCCAGGTGGGTGATGAGGTGTCGTAAACTGATTGGAACGCATGGTAAATTTTTTTTTTTATATATATATATATATATATATCGTTTGTAAATTTTAAATAAAAATTAATTACTTAATTTTTCATATTATTATTTTTAATAATTTTTAAAAAGAGAATAATACATGTATTGTACGTACTCCTCCTGCAGTCTTTAGAAGTTGTGCTGTAGTATATGTCAGGCGTTCCCACGTGGTGACAGACGCATACTAGTACATGACGTGGTGTGATAGTTTTTAGGAGATAGACAGCTCCGAGATGACTTGACTTGTTGACTGGTCAATTCTTCTTCTGTCCGTGTACTACTCACTGAGTTTCTTCCTTATTTTCTTCTTTAATTTCACTCGTTTCTCTACTCCCTACCATTTGAAAATGAGTTTCCAAAATTTAATTTATAATCTTGCTGGTAGTTTCCACATAAGTTTAATGAAAACCGAAAAAAGCATAACCTTTTAATTTAGAAAAGAATTTCTACCATCTTTTTAATTTAATTGGAAATAAGTTTTTAAAGAATCCTGCCATGCAGCGTAATAAATTTATGCTAAATTATAATTGCGAAACTTATTAATGTATAGAATTGATATTAATTATAAAAGAGTCTCACTTATTATATATCTTTTTAAAAAATATTACAACTAATATTTATCATGACAATCAAACGATCCACCTAAACAATAGTTTTTTTTATCTCTATCCCTACTTTGTAGTGTCATTGGGCAGGATAAATATTTAATTTTTTCACTATGTACCCAATATGTTACTTATATTGATTCCTTAAATAATGAAATTTAAAAATTTCAACCGTCAAAACATGTTTTAACCGTTGTAACTATTTGACATTTGTATTGGATTTATGCGTTAAAACTTATGATTGATGTAATTTTTAATTATAAAATTGCTATTGATTTATTAATCTTTTTTGAAGTAAGTGATATTTTTAAATTTTAAATTAATATAAATTTAATCAATACATATTGTAACTTATTTAGAAAAAAAAAATACTATTACTTATAAAATTTATTATTTTTTCAATTATTAGCAAAATCATTAAGTTTGAGAATGCATCAAATTCATTTATAATAATCTTGCAATTTATAAAAGAGAGTATAATTTATTAATTGTTTACTTAAATGAGGGTGTGAAATGTCATTTTGTATATATAGAGAATTAACTGTCTTTTGACCCCCTCACTCTGGGAAGTAAAATCATATATAGAGATTAAAATAGAGAGTAATTAAGGATAAAAAAACTGTTGAATAATGATTTGTTGATATATTTTTAAAAATTGGGAATAAAGAGTTTATTAGGAAACGGTTGTAAATATACGTTAGTGTGATAATAATATAGAACAACCAATGCCATCATAAGGCAAGAGAACGTTGGAGGCCAAGTAACTCACAAATGTTGGATTTTGGTGGTGGTGACTTTCTCTAAAAATCTTCGTGGTATGTAGGCTCAGCACCCATCAATGCACGATGTTTTTCAACTAATTGTTACTCTAGATAATGAAGATTTACCTCAATTGTTTGACAAAAAAGTAATAGATACATGCAAGGGCTTTTCTAGAAGTGCTAACCACCAGCAAATATATTGCCTCAGTTTTATTACCTCCGTTCTATATAAAATATAAGATCATTCTTTGCATAAAATTGTACAAACAAGAAACTTTTTACGGATGATGATCCAATTAATGTAGTTTTTACACTACAACAACTTGTTAATTTAGAGTATATGTAACTGAAAATATTCACATACTGACTTTATTCTTCGTTAAATCAAGTTGGCCAAGTGTCACAAGATTTCCCAAAATGAAAAGACAAGGGGAAAAAGGAAAAGGAAAAGGAGTGAGAGGGTGAGGGTGACATATAAGAATCTTCGGTTCATGTAGCCAAGCAGGAATATGAATGTATGTGAAGTTAAATTCAGCAAAGGAAAAAGATAGTGGAATCCTAAAATGGAGATGCTGAACAAGATTTTGAAGGAAGCATATGAAGACAGAACAAAGGGCTCTAACTAGTCCAGGAAGCAAAATCAAGTATCCGCGCGGTTAATTACCTAAGCATGATCAGACTTGATTCGGTAGCATCTTGAAGGTGATGCTCGAGCAATCAGGAAAGGAAGCTAGGCCAGTTCTCAGCAGCAGTCCAAGTATATGTTCATGGCCGTGATGCCTCGTCATTTGCATATCACGTACGAGAGAAATGGGTCCTTGCTTTCTGTGTGCAACATGTACAAACTGAAAAGAATAAAGCTACTGTATTAGAATAACCAATGCCAGAAGTTGCACTAATTTTTGTATAAGAGTGTTGGTGCTTTATACTAGTGATTTCTTCTTTTCATTTATTATTTTCCCATATTTACACCAGCAGGTAGTTGCATTGCCCAGTAGTAACATTTTGAACCAAGAAGCCTATACGCCTCCAGTGATGCGGGATATCAGCAGTAGTTAATTACACATTGATCAATTATGGACCTGGATTCATGGGAAATCTATACAAGGTTAAGCAGTTAGTTTAACCAGCAAATATATATGGACCCTTTAAGCTTTTGGACTACTACTACTACTATTCTCTCCTAGCTAAAAAACTTGTAACATCTACAGGATCACAGTCAAGTACTTTCAGAGTTGCATTAATGAGAACATACTTCAAGCTTCCTCTGTGCAAAAGCCTTCCTCCTGGTGCAGCTGGGACTCTTCCAAGAGGGAGTTGCTATTGAGATTCCTGAACCACAATAACATAAATTAGTGTTCCATGTTGCAATATTCACATTTTTTATGCTAATAAGATGCTTGACAGATCTTACAATCTTTGTATTGATGACAGCTGTCCAAGGCTTTCAGGAATTGATCCGTTGAAAATTGGGAAGTGATTAGCATGAAGTTTATTTTTGGGTAAGTTGGTCAATTGGCCAATAGAGTGCTGACACGCAGGCGAGGTTCTATGTGTGTGCATTCTATTGGTCAATTGACCAACTTACTAAAAAATAAATTTCATGTTAACCGGATCCTGAAAATTATATGGTAGGTCTCTGCAGTACAATTACAGCTTCAGACATTACATTTAGCCAAAAAGTTGTATGTATATATATATATCAAGTGTGACTATTGGAAATAAAAAAAGAAGGGCACAAAAATCAAGCATAGGAGTTTAGAGGTTTTACTAATCCAATTAAGATTCTTATATTTCTTTAACATATTATTGCAGGTGGTACGGAACTTCACTCCCTCCGACTATCAAGCATTCATATTCTACAAAATATCAATATTTAACACAGTTGAACCAATGAAAACATGCAGCACCGTAACTTGAGCCAATAATCAACAATTGTACATTAGTTTATGTGTTTATTCTAATTTTTTTGCATAAATTTCTCTTTATTCCAGTGAAATCCCTATTTAACTTGAAATATATATTATCCCAGCTAGATGTAAAATGACAGAACTAATGAGTATACTGTTCACAATTGGAAAAAGGAAAATTTAAAACAATTACATTATAAATCAATGTAATATTTTAATCACAGTATTTATAGGCTGGTAACTGTTCCAACTGAAGAAAGAATGGTTCCATGGATATTGTTTCCACTCAAGTTTCTGCAAATACATAAAAAATTAAACATACAGAAGAAAAAAAATGATATTTATCAGATGCTTGGGTCAATAGCATATGTAGTTATTCAATTTTCAGAAATGTAATATAGCAACTGTAATTATTTCATCAAGATTCAGATATATAGCATTGTGGAGTGGAGACATTCCGCCGTTATGACCAAATTTGGGTACGAAGGAAAATGCTATTGAAAATGTAGCAGAATCCTTTTCAGAAAAAGAAGCTACAACTGCAATACAATCCCCAAATAAAGTGAAGAAATAACATGCTTTGGAGATGAGGATGACACAGTCAAGACATGTCAGTCGGTAAGAAACCCCTCGAGCCTTGGTAGTCAAGACCACTGCCCTTCCAAAAGAAAATTACTAATTGCACTCAAGTCTTAGAAAACACAAGTATGGGAAACAAATTAACTGAAAGTCAGCTATCTGCAGATGGACCATTTCTGTTACAAACTCAAGATAGAATTAATATTTAATTTCGCAATTTGGTAATCAACCTGAACACAAGGGCAGAGCTAGGATTTTTTTTCCTCCTGGGCTACTAAGTACCAACCATATACATCAGAAATTGTCCCACCAAAATCAATCATAAATTCAAAATCATACATAGTAGTAAAGTTCAAAGGTACATAAAATGTAAGAAAAAAGGGAAACAAAACACACTATTTAAGCTGCATTCTTCTATGCTTTGTAGAATAAAATTCGTCCATTATGGAATATGAATCGATATTTTCAACAAGCTCTCGTTCAATATAAATCATCATAGCATCTGCTAAAAACTCTTCTCCCATTTTATTGCGAAGAGCAGTTTTAACATGTTTCATAGCTGAAAATGCTCGTTCTGTCGTGGCAGTGGAAACAGCTAGAGTCAAAACAAGACGAATCAATCTATCAATCAAATTATAATGCTGCAACTTATTAGTGTCGAAAGGCAGCAGTTGCTGTTTGCTATTGTCCACTGCAGCAGCTCCTATTGCTTATCCTATGCTTTGACCAACCATTCATGCATATACCATTAATTTGTTTATATAGCATTCAGACACATTAATAAAATAATCTAATAAACATAAGTAGGTTGATCATTAAGCCAAGGAAATCCCTAGATCTTGCTCCCAAGATGGTTCCTGCTGCTGCCATTAGGCAGCAGCCCTGCCCCCCCATCCTATTTCCAAGTTATAACTGATTTACTCTTAATATACTACAATTTTTGGAGACAAGGCAATTTGCACACCTCTAAATTTAACAAAGTACAAATCAAGTTGTACAAATGTCTTAATCAAGTTGACTGGGAACTCAAAAGAGAGTCCCAGCCTTATCCACTACAATTGCTACTGCTATAGACAGCAACCTTTAGCCTAACATGACTATTATTTCCTATCTCATTTTTCTAACCACATGATGGTTTATCTCCCTGTTTAAGTACATAGAATATAACACAAGGGAGTAGTTCTAGAAATTATAAAACCTTTAAAACAAAAGCTTGGTTGTACACAAATTTAGATATATTACACTTAACACATAAAAGTACTTTTAGAACTTATAACATAATCATGGTTGTCTTAATAGACTGCCCCAAAACAGTGCTTGACATGTTAATTTTTTTTTTAACAACTGGTTTTCGCTAAAATTTGCTCTTCACTTCCATTTAGCATGTCAAAACACCTCTCCTAACCTTATATATAGTGTACTTATTTATCCCAAGCCTTGATCCCATCTATTTATCAAGTTTTAGCCAAAACAGTCCACTTGGGACTTTTAACAAACATGTAGTGTGCATAGTTTTGTGTTACCAATCTCACAGCCATTCATTTACATCATAAACCCATAATAACATCCTTATTACTCCACAGCCCAACCTATCTCCTTGTGCTTAATCTCAGTCCATAGCAGTCAAATAGCATATCAATAATCATTCATAGCAGTTAACCTTAAGAATCTCTATTTACATACCTACATAACATATAAATTTTCTGTTGTTATGCTTAATTCTCATCCACTGCTAACACTATTTTATATTACCAAATTCTCTTAAACTAATAAATTGCCACCATGCATAAGTAAACTAACCTTGATCAAATACTCACATTCTATGATAAAATATAATCAAGGCAAGTTAAAATACCTTATGCCTGCTTGTTTATAAGCTCTTGTTATCCCTTAAATGCCAGTTCCAGCCACACCACACAAATCACTAAGCTTTCCTCTTTCTTGCTCTAACCGGAAAGAAGTTTTGAAATTTATTTGGGAGAGGAGAAGGGGCGGGTGGAGACAGAAAATGTAAGAGAACTTTAGGATGTGCTTTGATTTTCTTGTAAAATCTCTACTCTAGGCTAGAACTTTAGGAAGAAGGCGGGCGGCGGCAAGGGCTTATGAAGATATATATGTACTAAATATTTGGCAAAAAAATCACCCGGGCTACAGCCCACCTTAGCCCATACGTGCTCCGCCCTTGCCTGAACAGAAGCTAAAAAAAGATGCAACACCAAAACTATAAGAAGATTATTTGACTCCTTTATTTGTCAAAAACTCCTCATGCATTAGTTCAGTTAAACATTAAGGACACTTTAGTTTTGGTAGAGATATCAGGTGTCATGCAGAATATGGCAGACAAAAAAAGAATAAAGAACATATTAAAGAGATTACATGGATCAAACACATTTGTTCCGCATGCATGATTACAACCATGCGCTCTCATGAGGTGAACTGTGCTATACATTTCAAGGAAACGAGACTGCCTTACTCGGAAGCATACACGGTGATGCTTAAAAAACCTAAAAATAGCAGTCCCTGATCCTCCAAAAGTCCAAAAACATTCTTTCAAGATATTCATTTCACACTTGCAATAAGAAAAAGACAGATCATTTATTCCATATTCCTAGCTAAAAGTATCAAGTAAAACCCACAACAGTGCTATATCTGTTATGAAAATTAATTTGGAACTTTAAACCCATAACAAAAGTATCGTCGACTTGAAGAATTTCAATTGAACTATAGCTGGGTCTCCATGACGGTGTGTGCTATGGAAACAAAGGGAAGCAGTGCCATCTGTTAGAAAAAGAAGAGCTTCAACAATTGCTAACTCGTCGTCATGGTTGCTCCAACCAGATAGCAAAGAATATATTAGGCTTCCTTCGACAGGGACATTGAACAAAGGTTCATTGTCAAAACCGGGTTCTGCCACCAACCCAAAAAAGATTCTCACGGAATACTGACCATTGGGCAGCCTGTTCATATTATAGCAATTTTCAGGACCCTCTAATAGAGGAAAATAGTGAATTGTAGGAAGTAATGGAGTAATGAAACTTGAATGGGTTGCATTATTAAACATCCCTCCTGTATATGCAAAATCCTTAAACCATCATGCATGCATTCGTTCGGTAGCTTATTTGTAAAGCATGTAGTGCTATATAAAATCAATTTTAAAGAAAGGATCAGAATATAATCTGCCATGCATGATTATGACATTTCTTTAGAACTTTGTCCAGTTATTAAATTAGAGGACAAAACTAAACATCTGAGCAAAACGTTTCTAAAGTTCCATGTTTTCTAATATCCCAAATAGGAAATCAAAAAGATATAAATGGTATAACCACAGCTGTCTTTTAATTGTTAGGCTTTTCATCATGTCCTAAAAAGTAGTACTAGTAAAGATTCAACTATATATAGTACTACTATATATTTATCTTCAGATATTTTCATGAATCAAACTCTTTAACTGATCAATAATTCTCAAAATAAAAACTATCAGTCATTAGTCAACATTATTTTTAAATGATCAAGCGAGTTTGTTCATGATCCTCAGCATATTTTTGTCAATAATCTTTAAAATTGACAACGATTCAGATATCGTATTTATTACTACAAAGCTAATTCAAAATTAAGAAATCAACAGAAAGTGATAATTACTAGCATTTAGTAAAATTCAAACAATCCCCATTTTCTTTAGTTATCTCAAGTCGATCTCAACCATTTACTATGTGAAATGTGAAAAACCTTCATCAACTACAAAAAGAGAAAAATAATCAGAAAATAAACCGTAATTAGAAATGATGATTTGGCTATGGGAAGTAATATTTTCACATAAAAAAAATGATATTTCTACATAATCCTTCTTATTAAATAGTGACCGGGTCCCATGTCTATGTCAGAGACTATGTGGAAATATCATTTTAACCTCTGTAAATCACGATTTAAAAAACCCGATCGGACAGTCGGTTCGACCGGTAAAAACCAGAACTTGAACAAAAAAATTAGTTTTAGTCAAAATTCGATTGACCCACCAGTCAATCACTTTTTTTTTTGTATAATTTTTTTAATATTAAAATTAAGGAAGTTTAGTAATATTGTAACTCAACTTTATTATATTTTAGTTTATTTTTATTTTTTCTAAATTTTATTAATTAATAATAATATATATTAATGACGTCACTTTGTTGGATCATTGATTTATCTGTCCGGTACCTTTTTCAGTTTGATGACTGGTCGGGGTCTATGAACCTTGGTCAGTAAACTGTAAAATGAGTAAATAGTTCGGATTCGATTCATACTCACTTTGCTAAAAGTTCGATTCGAGCTCGATTCGAAATATAAATAATTAATTTTAATTTATTGATAAATTACTCGAACGGTGAAATTGTAAATTTCTATTGATACTAGGATTATATTTGTTCTAAAAATTCAAATTGTTCAAATTTAATTCGAAATCATGCTCGATAATTAAACGAACATTAATCAAATTTTATTTTATATTTAATAAATTTTATGAACCAAATTTGAAGAACTTATTCAACTCGTTTCATTTTAATTAATTTGATGTAAATATCAGTTTCCTTTGGCAATAATTTATTGGTCACCCTAGTATATAAATATGCATTAGTCACCATCAGACTGCCACAACATGCACCAAACTGACCAAAGTTCTAACAGCCCACCGAAACACAAAACTTTTAGCCGCACCGAATAGCAGAGAGGGGTTTCATCGCCAAAATGCCAAACCCGACCGCCGATCAATCCACCGCCACGGCCGATCCATACGATTCGGAGGCCGAGCCCCTCCTCGATGATGACGACGACGAATACGAAGAGGTTGAAGAAGAAGTTGAAGTTGAAGAGGAGGTAGAAGTAGAGGTTGAAGTTGAAGAGGAAGTAGAAGTAGAGGATGAAGAAAATGAAGAGGATGAAGAAGATGAAGCTGAATTCGGCGAAGATTTGTCCCCAGTAAATGAAGATTTGCCGGAAGGTTTGATTTTGTTTCTCATTTTATTTTATCTAAATTTATTTTGGGGTTTGCATGTTATTTTATGTATTTCTTTTGATTTTGCTAAATGATGTTGATTTATTGTTTAATTGCCTTGCATGAATCTAATTTCTTTATTGTTTCTGTAATTTGAGTGTGATACGTGGATGGATGTGGGGATTCTATGCTTAATTCAAATTCATATGGTATAACATTATTTTGGAATAATTTGTGTACTTTTTATGCTGCCCCTATTTTGCTGAGGTCTATTTGATATAGCAGTTGTTTGGAATCATTTCTTCACATATTATGTTGTTATTTTTCTGTTAAGGTCTGTAAGAGATTCTGTTATGTTTTTGTTTAAGTGATAAATTGTGTTTTTTGTTTGGTTTTAGTTTATAAGTATTATATATGCATTGGTTTATAGATTTTGTCCATTGCATGCTGGAATAATTTTACGTGATTGCTTTAAATGAACGGCTCCGATTAAATTTCCAATTTAATCGGAAAGCCGCTTTTGTGTTTTACCTATTTTTGGGAAGGGCTAGATCTTTTCAGGGGTCGATATGGAAGTTTATACAACTGCATTTAACTATTGGATTTTGTTTGTACGTCAAATAATGGGTCCTAAATGTAGTTGATGGAAAACCGTTGAAGGATTAGCAGCTACAGCTTTTAGCATGTGTTCGTAACAGGGACGCTTCTAGGTACTGCTTTTGTGCCCTTTCCTCGCAATCTTAGTTTTACTAGACAGCTGTTAGGTGACAGCTGATGTAATTAGTGGACCCAAATTTACCATGCCAAGCTTTGCTCTTTATTGTTAAAGTCATAATTGCATTATGGGGGTTTAATTTCTGTCATAGCCAAGTTATAGAAGATTGAAATGGAATGACTTTGATCTGTCAACTAGTAGTGGAAAAGCTGAATGTTGCTCGCTATAACAGACAACAGTGTTTGATAATAATAGTCGGTATCCTAGATGAGTCCTAGTCACATGAGTATGTAGTAAGATGATAGCCAAATTGAGAAATTAAACTTTATTTCCGTTATGGAAGGTAATATATGACATTAGAAAAGTGTTTTTCTTTCTGAATAAATTCAAATTCAACTTCTTCAAGTTAGTTACTCTTATTAAATATAATAAATTAAACAATAAATAGTTAACAAAATTTTCGGGTAGAGATTGATTCAAGTCAGCCATACTAGGGATTTTCTCGCATCTTCTTCAAATTAGTTACTCTCTTGCTAGAGATTGATTCAAGTCATCTGGTATGCCCAACAAAACTGGTAGAGCATCAATTCTGGGCAGCTTCACCTTATTCAACAACTCTCACACTGATCTTGCGAACTATCCTTAAATCCATTCAAAATTAGTCAAAATCTCTCCAATCCTTTGAAAGTCATTGGGCTACCTACCAACATAACAACCGAGCATATCTACCATGGAATCAGCGAGAAACAACAGCCAAATCACAACAGAAATCACTTCTGGATACTCTTTTCTTTATCGACATGTAAATTGAGATATCATTCAATATGTTTGGTTGTTTGAGGTAAATTCACTTCTATCATACTCAATTTGACTCCTGCCTATTGTACTTAACCTGAATTAGGCTTTCAATTCCTCTTCAAACTCAACTTAAACTTGGCATTCAGATCCCTTTCCAACGGATTTGGATCTAAACTTTGTGTTTTCCCACTACTGGCAATTCTTTTTGTAATTTCTTCAATTAATGATTCTTTCCTGTTAATTGATGCTTGATATGGATTAGAATCTTTAATTAGGTGCAATTTGGATATGTTTTAATCAGCAAATCCATCTAAAATCTCAATTATGTCTTCAATTCCATCTCTGTCGTACATAGATAACATGAGCATTAGTCCACTGGTAATCTCATATTAGGGTGCTTAGTTTTAATTGTCAGCTCAATACCCTATATAAATTTATCTACGCCTTGTGCTAGGTGAGTTTTGAGATTTAAAAGGCTTCGAATACCACAAGCTGGGTCTTGAGAATTCTAGTTCTACACTAGATAGCTTAAGTAAGCTCAATTACTCTTAAAGCGAGATTAATAGAGTTGTTCATAAGATCACGTCTTCAAATATGAGATTTATTGTTCTAAATCTCATTTTACACCATGTCATTCTCATTGTGGACAGCCTGTTGCAAGCCAAATCAATGGCAAGCTCTTTTAAGCATGTTGCTGGAGGGTAGTGATGACTCACGAGGGAAGGGCATTGAGATTAGTATTATTAATTATTTCAAATGATTATTTATGGATTAATTAATTGAAATTGAATTATATTATTTAGCAGGAATTTAAATTAGTAATTATCTTTTGATTATACTTGGTAGGTTAATTTAGATAATCCTATAGAGTTCCTTCATTGTTGGTTGCCTTAGCAGTAGGGTTCTATATTCTATATATATATTTATGTAATACATTTTGGATTTGAGAATTGAATCACTAATTTGATTTGAAATTGGCTTTTTGATGTTGCAGCCCTCAAGCATTCTTCTTCTTCTTGTTTCCCTTGCTTTCTACTCATTTAACCCATCCCTAAACGAACCAGAACTTGTTCAGTAATGGCTTTGAATGCCTCCCCAACAGCCTATTCACGTCTGCATTCTTTTCCCCCTTGCATATCTCGCCAAATTACATTTTAGTTCGACAACGTTATGTTCCAATTCAACCATGATCCCAGGTTTGTCAAATTTCACAAATCAGTCCTAAATTTCATTCATACAAAATTTAGTCCCTATTTTGTTATTTTCTTTTAGATAAGCCCATAGATCTAAAAAAGGATTCCTCTCGTATGAAGAAAGTGAATATATACTTTGAGATTCGCTTGCAAACACAAGAGGAGCATAAGAAGGAAATGGAAGAGTGTCACAAGGCAATTAAGGAGTTCGTGAAAGTACTTACAACATCCATGCAAGCTCGTCCGGTTGTACAATTAAGATATGAGAAGTCTATTCTCAAGGCCTAGTTTCTCATCGAACATGTGGGATATATTGTGATGTAAATAAGCCTTGAGATTACTACCAAGAGTACCATCAAGATGACCCAATGGTACCTTGGGGCAGTAAATTTAAGGCTTGAACCAGAGTTACCACATACTCTTATTGGCCTAACGAATCGCGTATTGGTACTTGCGTATTCAAATATGATACTCTTACGTGCTAATACTCTAAATTTAGCGTATCGATTTTTATTTTATTTTATTGTTTTACCTATAATTTGCACAAATATCAATATTGTAACTAAGTATTGGATGCTCAAATATTACATCTGTGCTAAAATGTTTACAAAACCATCAAATTTATAAAGATACTTGGCGTACCGCCAAGCGAACCGTGTACTTGTATCCATATCGTGCACGAAATGAACCACATTCCAAGCAACAGTGGCGTGAACTTGGCTTATGGTGGGCTTAGGTTCTTACATATGATATTAGAGTGATGACCCCTCGGATGACCCCTCATGGTGTGGTATGTGGCCGGAATGAACACATCCCTTGGGGATTGTGATTCCATGATTGCAGAAGAGGATATGAGGGATTTAATTGGGGGAGATTGTGAAAACCTAGTAGTGCTATACATAAAGACTTAGAGTAGCTACCAAGAGTACCAATACAATGATTTTTTGGCTGGCTCTGTTGTGGGTTAAGATGACCCAAATGTACCCTTGGGGCAATAAATTTGAGGCTTGATCTTGGCTTGTGCTGCGGCTTGGCCGTTATAGATAGTGAGGACAAAAAGAAATAAATTTTACATGCTGATGCTCGAGAGAATCTTGATGAAGTGAAAGTTAAAAGTGGTGAACAAATTGATGATTCAAAGTTTGCTGTGACGAAATGGTACTTCGAGAGCTACGCAAGGTTAACCACAAGGTAGAACACAAAAAGGGAAGATAAAATCAAGGTGAAATATGTTGACCTTTTTGTTTTAGACGTTGCATTGGAGTCTCATGAAGCTTTAACGTTCACTATTATGACACTCTTGTTCCCATGAATGGTGCTCAGGATTGGAATGTGGGACATGGGATTTTTCGTTGACAAATATCATTCATATCGCAGTTTCTCATTCTCCAACGTTACAACGATGAGGCTTAGTTTTTCTTAATGGAGGGGAGAATGATGACGAACGATTCAACAAATAATTATTTCATATTGTTATTAATGGATAATATAGTTATAATTAAATTATATTTAGCGGGTTATTTTAGATAATAATGAATTATTTTTATTAAGTTAGGCTACTTTAGAAGTAGGTTTTATGTTCTGTACATATTAATTTAATCCATCTTGGGATTTGAGAGTTGAATTATTAATTGATCTGAGATAGACTTTGTGCTGTTGTGGCCTTTAGGTGTTACTGTTCTTTTCCCCTTGATTTTATTTGTAGCCATAATTGGGTTTATAACTATATAGATCTTAGGCGTTCTAGTTTAACCTCTAAAAAGTCATTCGACCGCCACCACCTTTGGTTGAGTGTTGTGCCTCCCCATCATTGGTTTCACCTTTAAAAAGTCAATCGACTGCCACTCCCTTGGTTGGGAGCTATGCCACCCTGTCTTTCAATACATAGTTAGGGGTGTCTTTCCACTCATTGACCAAATTCGTAAACCATCTACAACTTGTCTCGCATTATATGTTTGTTCTTCATGCTATTGTGAAGACGACTTTATTGTATAGGTTGAAGTTATGTTGATTTTGGGTTACTTTAAAACATTATTTGCACTTCTTGGAGTCTTTTACACGATGGAAATGCGTAGGCCATGTTTATAACAAATAATTTTTGGTAGCTTCTAGCTTTTAACTTCTCAAAAGTTATTGGCGTAGTGTTTGTCTCAAGTTTTAACCAAATGTTTTAGTATCAATAATAATTATATATTTTTGATTATGATATTAACTAAATATCATAATTAACCATAAATTTAATTATGATATTATTATAATTGCAATAATTTTTAAGTTCTATAATTATGATATCATAGTTGTCACGGTGCCAAGGCGGGACACGACGGTAGTTGACCGCTAGGACGCTTAGGCGATAAGGCGTCCGCCATGGCGTCCTTATGGTGACAAGTCGTTAATAATATGCAATTTATACATTATTTATTTTATTTCAAAAGTATATTGCACAATAAAATTTTATATACACTAAAATCCAAAACATAATAACTAACACTATGAAAAAGTCTCCACTTTTTACTCTGTTGTTTCTAGTCACAGCTCAAGTAAAGTCATCAACTACGAAGTCATTTCCGTCTCCCTCACGAGCATTACTCTCTTTCAAAAGAGTAGGGTTCATGGGTTGAGTTACTTGGTATTATGGGTCATGATAAAAAATGACTTAATCACTTAACTTTGGCCCGCTACCAATGCGTGAGCTTTGGCGGCTCGGCGTCCAAGGTGTTGCCTTGCCCTTCTCCAATGCAGGACGCCTAGTCGTCGCCTAGGCGACGCCATAACAACTATGTGTGATATTAGCTAACTGTATGATTACAAAATTAATTGATTATTTTGATTGTGATATTTATTATGTTAATGTATAATTAAATTAATTTTTTCTCAACTTACCAAAAGAAATTAAAAGATGCTTTTAAAAGTTCCTATAACTTACTCCAAATAGACAAGCAAGTAAGCAACATATAGCTTGTTAGGGTATTATGCTGACTTGATCACTAAAAGCTAGTTTCTCAATTTATTTGCCAATACTTTACTGCTTTTGGGGAAGCAGAAGCAGTTGCAACAAACAATATTTTACAAATTTTTGAGAAACAACTTCTGAAAAGTAGAAGCAGAAGCTGAGAAATGAGAAGTTGTAACTAACAAGCCATAGACTTGCGTGCCAATCTCTGATTTGATCCCTTTTGTCCAAAAAATGCTTTTTTACTTCTCCTTTTTTTGTTGATTTTATCCAATTTTGTCTAAAAAATGCTTTTATTTCATTTGTTTAATACTAGCTTCTGCTTCTATAGCACGTTGTCTGTGGTCACATTAATCATAATTAAAATAATATTTTTAAATTTTTCCAAACTCTTCGGGTGATTTATTCTAATCAATATATACCGCATATGTATTCTATATGAATCTTCGAATCACGGCCAGACTATAAAGAAATGACTTCCAAAGCTTCCTGGTTAAATTAAAAAAGTATTATAGTACTTCTATATAATGATGACTTGGTGTTTGTTTACATGCTCCAGAGTTTACATTTGATCGAGTTCAAACTTCAATCCCACAACCTTTCCTTAGATCTACATGCTTTTTGTGTTAAAAAAGATCATCTATGTAACCTCTGTTGGAACTAGTGAAGAAGACAACCCATTTAGAGTATTAACCGCTGTGAAAAGAAGTGCCAAACATATGGCTGGCCTACTTTTGTATGATGATGCTTTTTTGAGCCTGAGAGGCAAAGTCTTGATGTCAGTTTTTAGAGTTTTCGACATGTTCTTGATTTCCGCTAGAGTTTAAGTCACGGAGTCTGACTTCTGCTCTATAGTATTGAATGCAGTAATGATTTTCTTTTCAATATATCCTCGACATATGAATTTTGTTATCTTTAACAGACTAGCAAGTTGGGTAGGTGAGATATTTCCTAGTATTTTCTTATAGCAAAATTCCTTAGAATCTACTCTTTTACCCACCCTTACTATGTTCGGAGGAGTTGTTTGCTTTGGCTTTTCTCTTGATTGTGTCTGATTCTTTCTTCCGTGTAGATGTCGCCCACGATATTGAAACCACGGGGCAGGAAGAGCAATTCAATTCAGGTTCAATAACTCAAGAAAAATCTATACCGGTTTTATCAACAGATACCTATGCAGTAGAAGGTAATAAAGGGCCGAATATGATTGATCAAATGGACACAGCAGAAGAAGAGGTATCACGCTTCCACAGTGTGAATCCTAAGTATTCAGAACTGGGGAAAGTTGTGATTGCTTCTGAGGACCGTGAATTTCAAGAATCTTCTGCTGCAGGAAAAAGAACACCTAAAGACCATGGGGATGCTCATTATAATAATAAAGCTCCTCTGAATGGGAATGTGATATTGAATGTGCATACCTCTGTGCCTTCTAGCAAGTCTTGTGATGAATTGACTGCTGCAGTTTCAGTAAAAGATGACTTCAGTGTGAAGGCTGCTGGTATTCAGTATTCTGAGGAAGAAACTAAGAGAATGTGCTTGCAGTCTGAGGATATTAAGCACAGGGTACCAAGGTGTGGTGAAATTGGTTTAGTATGTATTTTGTTATGTACTTATTAGACTGAAGTATTGGATTAAAAAGATTTACTCTCTTTTATGATGCTGTAGTATATTTTAGCTTGTCCACAAATTAGAACCACTTTCTGACTACTTATAGGTTTTCCAGATTGGATGTTCCCATGGCAAGGCCAAGAAGTTTGTCCCCTGGTGCAGAGTTTAAGGATGGGAACAAACGACCAGCTGTTATTTGCGACTTTTTTGCTAAAGGTTGGTGCATCAAGGGGAAATCTTGTAGGTTCCTTCATATAAGGGATGTTACTAGTCAACAGCTCGTGGGAGCTGAAGCTGATGCAAATCAGAAGACTGCACAACAAACTAATGAAGGTGATACATTTGTTCTTATGGATTTTTGATGAAGAAGAACATTCTGTATACCATACTGATTCTATTAAGTAACCTTTTGCTTTATCAGGGTCGGAAGGCTGTACTGAAAAGCCACGGTTGACCGGTTTTCCTGATGGAGCATCATCTTCTGCAGTTGACACATCACATTCTTCGGAAAGAGTACTTTCACGAGAACTTGGCCTAAGCTCAAGGTTGAAGGATGAACCCCAAGATTTAAATTTATTCAAAGACGATAAAAAGAGTATTCCCTCTTTTAAGAATGTTGGAAGAGAGAGCCTAAAAGAAAATTGGTACTCGAGGGATTATGGAAAGTATAATTCAGAAGAAATGGCTGGTAAGAGAAGCCTGTTTTTGCTTGATGGTCATAGTTTTCCGCTTTTCAGTCACTCACAGAACACAAGCTCGAGCACTTATCTGCAGAATGTTACTGGACCATTGCCATCAGCCCATATTTCAACCTTGACTAAATCATCTTTGTTTTTTGGTTCCTCTTCTTGGAATTTAGATGCAGTTGGATCCCATAAACGTTTTGATGGTGATAGAGAATGTGGTGCTTCCAGATCTGCTTCTTTGCAGCAGAGCTCTTCATTGCTCTCTGGTTCTGAATCAGAAAATCCATATTGGAAAGATGTTTCTGGAGATTATATGCGTTCTGGTGGATATAAAACCAAAATATCTTCTTATAATTGGGAGCCATCTGCACCTTTTCGTCCATCGTCTTCTATTACTCAAAGGTTGCTGTCTTCAGTAAACCAATATGACCCTATTCGTGATAGCATTGAACCACCCAAATCACAAGATGGAGTCTCTAAGTTTTCTACCTCTGGCCAAGGAAAGTCTGGCCCAGAATATAACTTTGGTAAACAATCTCTTTCTGAGCAATATCATAACCATGACAATGTCTTGGACAATAAAAACTATGGAAAGGATTCAATTTCAGCTAAAGCAGAAACTGTTGTAACTGCCATAGCTGAGCCATAGAACAGATATGCCTTCCCGAAAGAAGAGAAGCTCTTGAGATCTGCTAATGTCAGATGCATTACAAAAGGGAGTACAATAAATACTGATAATGATTATATAAATCAAACTGATAGGCTGATACAAAAGACAAAATCAAAAATAGATACTGATGGACAAACTAGTGAAATGGATGTTGATCTTAAGATAGATGAAGATATGCTCAGGGAGTCAAAAGCCCTGAAGCACTTTCGTGTTACCCTTATTGATTTTGTGAAAGAATTGGTTAAACCAACTTGGCGTGAGGGTAACTTGAGCAAGGATGCTCACAAGATGATAGTCAAAAGAGCAGTTGACAGAGTCCTTAACACACTACCAACCCATCAAATTCCATGCACCCCAGAATCAGTTAAGCTGTATCTTTCTTCATCCCAGCCAAAAATTGCAAAGCTTGTCGAGGTGAGTTAGATATGATAATTTGTAGGGAAAACTTGGATATGGGATGCTTGGTATACTCTGTTTACAGTGTTTCACACTTAGTTATGTTATTTGCAGGGATACATTGACAAATATGGAAAAGTATGACCTGCCTGGCCGATTGGTTTTCTTCTGGACAGAGTCCATGTACATTATATCAACGTGAAGTGGTGAAAGTTTCTTTCAAGGCTATCTTATGAAAAATGAACACCTGGGAGTGAGAGTCTTAATGTGCTTTGGGTTTTCCTGAGATTTCTTGTTTGAAGGATAAGACTTGTTTTTCTTCCTTTATACTTTTAGTTTTCTTGAGAATTCTTGTTCGAAGGATCAGACTTGTTTCTCTTCTTTTATGGTTCAGTAACCTGTAGGATCATGTTTGTTATAAATATTTTGGTTTAGTAACTTTAGTTCTCCGTTAAATTTGTTTCAGGATGCCATATGTAGACTATAGAGACTTTCTTACATACTTGCATCATTCCAGATAAGAATAGGTTACAAATACTTTTCTGCTTTAGCTCTTTAGAAGGCGACAATGTGCAATTTTTTTTAGCAGTTTTCTATTAGTTATGTTTTTTTGGCATTAAGATCTATGCATGGTTCAAAGACGCTGTAGTGGCTTATGTTTCGAAAAGGTCATTATTTTGACTCAGTATCGGTTTCGGGTGATATGTACCATTAGCTAGTTAGGAGCTTCAAAAAAAGGAAAGAAAAATAAAAAATTCTAAATAATACGAACAACAAGATGAATCAATTAAGTTCGCAAAAAACACTATCTAGTGCACAAAACATTGTCCAAATGATAAAACAAACATCTCGCAGATATGTTTAATTAATTTTACTAATTTTATGTTTGATTAAAGTTGATATTGATGTTGTCTTAGTTCAAATGGTTGAACACATGTTCTATAGAGCACACATGTTCCGTAGAATTTAAGTACAATTGAACTTAACTAAATATATTTTAAGTGTAATTTTATAAGTTTTTTCAAGTTGTACTTAATTAGGTACTATATAGGTACAATTTAATTGTTGTAAAATATAATCTAAGCAAACAATTAAGAGAGAATAAAAGAACCATTTCATTTCATTCTCAAGTGTGTTCTACATCAAACAAGATGCCTCTATTTATAAGTTTACAAGGATGGAGGGGGAATGAACTAGAAATAATTATATATACATGCATTAAAGAGATATATGTATTTGAATGGTACATTGGATTAGGATATACATGTATTTGAAGGATACATTGGATATTCACAAATGCATGAATTCATAACACCCCCCTTGAATATCCATTGTACTAAGAATGTCTCATTAATACCTTACTAGGAAAAACCACTTGGGAAACCATTAGTGAAGGAAAAAGATTGCATAATTCTTTTCAATAGTACGCTTTGAATACCGCCTCATTAAAACCTTGCCAAGAAAAATCCAGTGGGAAAAACCTTGGCGAAGGAAAAGAGTACGGTACATATTTTACTCCCCCTGATGACGACATCCTTTGAGATCCTTAAAATGCCGCATTCTAATCTTTTGTACAAGCTTTTTAAATGTTACAGTAAGAAGGGCTTTGGTGAACAAATTTGCAAGATTGTCACTCGAACGAATTTGTTGAACACTAATGCCGCCTTTTTTTTGGAATTCATGAGTGAAGAAGAATTTAGGCAAAATATGATTTGTCCTGTGGCCTTTAATGTATCCTTCCTTTAACTGAGCTATGCAAGCAATATTATCCTCATATAATGTTGTTTGGGATTTCCTTATTAATTGGCAAGCCACACGCTTCTCGAATATGTTGAGTTATTGATCTTAACAAGATACATTCACGACTTGCCTCGTGAATTGCTAACATTTTTGCATGGTTAGAAGAGGTAGCAACTAAAGTTTGCTTTATGGAACGCCATGAAATAGCAGTACCTCTATATGTGAATAAATAACCTGTCTGGGATTGAGCTTTGTGTGGATAAGATAAATATTCTGCATCTGCATATCCAATTAAATTTGATTTTGTTAAATTTGAATAATATAAGCTCATATCTATTGTCCTCGAAGATATCGAAAAATATGTTTAATTCAATTCCAATGTGTTCGAGTTGGAGAAGAACTATATCTTGCTAATAAATTTACAGCAAATGATATATTAGGTTGTGTATTGCTAGCAAGATACATTAGTGCTTCGATTGTACTAAGATATGACTTTAGGACTGAAAAGTTTTTCATCATCTTCATGAGGTCGGAAAGGGTCTTTGTTCACTTCTAGTGACCTTACAACCATTGGTGTAATCAATGGATGTGATTTATCAATATAAAATAGTTTTAGCACTTTTGTTATATAATTTGATTGATGGATAAAAATTTCATTTGCTAAGTGCTCAATTTGAAGACCCAAACAAAATTGTCTTTCCCAAGTCTTTCATCTCAAATTCTTTCTTTAATAAACTCATGACCTTTGATAACTCTTCAGGAGTTCCAATAATATTCAAATCATCCACATAAATAGCAATTATGACAAATTCATATTCAAATCTTTTTATGAAAACACATGGGCATATAGGATTATTTTATACCCTTCTTTTAACAAAAAAATCACTCAATCGATTATACCACATGTGACCAAATTGTTTCAATCTATATAAAGATTTATTTAACTTAATCGAATAAGTTTCTCGCTGATCTTTATTATATGCTTCAGGTAACTTAAATCTTTCAGGGATTTTCATATAGATATCATTATCAAGTGATTCATGCAAATAAAAGCTACAACATCATACGCATTTCAAGCTTTTTATGTATTGCTAGACTAATTGTGACGCCCCCAAAATTAGGTATACATCACCCATTCTGAGTCGCCAGATACATGGTACAAAATTCAAATACAACTTCATTTATATGTTCTGTTGGTATCGTATATATCATCGACCACGATTAACTATGAGTTCTAATACAAATGTATGCAACTCTCTCATGGTACCTCGACCACAACCTTACAATGATACTTTACATAAAAGTATAGTCAAAAACTGTTTTAGAAATTAAAATCTTTGGGAAGTGCTCAAGGAAATCTTCGTACATGGGAGGCCATGCGTCTAGGTTATGATAGATATCATATGTCCACAAAATTATCCTTGGTTGACCCAAAAGTCCCCAAAGAAAAACAAGAAGATTACTATCATCTTCTTTCCAATGGTGAGTCTTTTCTTGACATATAAATATCTCCGTTGTCTCAAGTGAAAATTATATTTCACATAAACTCCAAGATCATATAGGTAGTGCTCGTAGATATATTCAAAGAAGTGGATGTGCACAACCATGTCTTATGAGAACACGAGGTTGTATGTCATTAGACATTTTGTATGATAGTGGCAAAACACCCTTCCAAAGTTGGGTTCGCTTTCACCCTATTTGATTCACCAAATATAACTACTAAATGATGTATAGAATACAACACACTTTTCTATACTATTTAGGGAGGACCTCCACATTAGAGACCACCGCTTATTCCCTGTTATCCCCGGCTCGACCGTGACACTCTTACGGCAACACTCTTATTACGAAAGGAATTACAAGCGAAAAGGGTGAGCACAACTAGCCCAATAAAGAATATCATAACTAATGATAATTAAATTATCAATAGCTTTCATCAATAATAAATCGTAGATTTAGAACATATGGTAGATGATAAAATTTTTCAACCATAGTTAAGTGAGCGAAGCGATCCATTAGAAGAGTCAAATAGACCATAAGGTCTATTATCTTCTATGTTAAAAGTCCACCAATAATGTTTTATCCATGTAAAATAAATTAACGGTTCATCCACAATCATATGAATAATTCATAATCATAATTGTGGTTCTAAATTCTCTTCGCAACTGTGACGGAAGAAGATAATTTTCATCACCCATCTTCACCAAAACATCAAAAAATCATGGTTATACCAAATCGTAATTCCTGCTTCATAATCATACTTAATAAATTAAGTCTTTGCACTATGGCGAAAGATATTCATTAACAATTCATCTTTGCACTACATGCCAAAGACATACAATTATATTTTTAGAAGAGTCAGTAGAGCGTGATATCTACTATCTTCTACGAATTAAAAGTGTATAATAAATATTTTATCGCTGAGACTCAGCTTAATAAATAATCCACATCATCGAATTACCCCTGCACTACGGCCAAGGATATTCGTTAATATCACATCCATGAATTTATATTTCATCGCTGAGACTCGACTCAATAATTAATCCACATCATCGAATTATCCCTGCACTACAGGCCAATGATATTCATTAGTATCACGACCACGAATTATACATGCACTACGGGCCAAAGATAATCGTGTTTTCATCAACGGTCCTGATTATGCCATAAAACAATTCATCTTTGCACCCTTGGTCGAAGAGAATCCATAGCCATAATCATACCAAAAATTGTCCATCAATGCACTACGGGCCAATGAGGATTTTTTTCCACATCATTTGTAACATTACGGTCATGATTATACCGAATAATCTATGGTTGTAATCATATAATCATACAAGGTCCATCTATGCACTACAGGCCATAGATGACTTTCAACATAATATAAACATGAGGATGATGACAATGATATAAGAATTCAATAAAACAAGTTCAAGAATTAATTTATCCAGGAACTAATAACGTCCAAATTGTCAACATGATACTTCTTTGTGGAGTAAAATTCAAGAATGCTCAGAAGAATATTTTCATGAAAAGATACTGGATGAAGCGCAAATATCAATGATATTCCACTAATTTCATGGAGTATAGAAGTCAAAACTTTAAACAACTGAGTATAATAAAGAATAGAATAACAAAAGAAATCACCATGCATGTGGTACTTCGCATAGACAGGTTATTTCAACAAAATAATAATAACGGAACGGTCGGTGAAATTACACCGACGTGATGTTCCAATGAGAATAATAAAGAATGGAATAATGTAAGAATTTCACCAAGTATAGGGTAGCTCAGCGTATCTGAGGTTATTCCAATGAATAATAAATAATGGAATAATGTAAGTTCTCTTCATGAATATAAAAGAAATAATACCCTTTATTATGAGTACAACAAATAATATCCCCTACTTTAAGAAAAGTCTTGGATATATAAAGTAGTGAAGTAGCGAGAATACTTTTCTTCTCTCTCTATAGTTTATCTCTACAGAGTTTTAGTGAATTAAGTAAGAAATAATGAAGGAATGAGCTTATTTTATAGAAAAATAGATCGCGTAAGAACTAACTCATGAACGGTCCAGATTGATTTATTTTAATCTGACGGTCCATATTTAAAGCAAAATCTTTTAAATAAAATATAATATATTCTATTTATATTCTAATAAAACGAATAACTTTATAAAAGATTTTACTATGCAAACATTATGCAGGCACTATGCAAACACTATGCATAATAAAATATAGACTAAAAGACAAATTGCACCCTAAACTTTACTCCGGTGTTGATATTTGCACCCCAAAGTGAAAAAGGTGTTTAAGTACACCCCATACTTTACTTATTGATAACAGATTGCACACTTTACACACTTAACCGGTCAAAAGTGACCGGCTAAGGCACAGATCCACACAAGAAGGGGTATTTCAGACTTTTGATATTCTTTATCTTCTCCAACTCAATTACAGAGTCATCAGACAACGATTTGAAGGAGGCAACGGTTCGCGATTTGAAGGAGGCTAGGGTTCGCGATTTGAAGGAGGCTAGGGTTCGCGATGAGTAGTGATTCGCGATTCTTGAGGGATTCATCAGACAACGACGTTTATGGCGTTAGAGGTGTCCCAGAATACAGTAAGTACTTCTGTGATTATCTTCCACAAACATCTATTTTGAATAATCCGCTTTAGAAATTAGTGCATGTTCTTTTTGTAGTATATTGTTTTGTTTTGTAGTTTATTGACTTCTTTTTGTTATAAAGTGGAATGGTGGACCCTTTTTGATGATCAAATTCAAATCTCTCCGTCTCTTTTCTTACATTTTTTTGGATTTTAGTCAATTAAATATGATGTGGTCCACACATTTAACCGACAGGGAATTCTTTGTGTTTGTGTCATCTGCAGCAACCCGCAGTATTTTGATGAAAATTTTTTCATGGGGACATTTTGAGAGAGCCCACATAAATGATGATGTGGGAGGTACATTTAATTTCTTTGATTTCTGTCATCCTGATTACATATCTTTACTTGACATATGTAACATGAGGAAGGACTTGGGATACAAAGTTGGACATTTCAAGTTCCATTACAAGTCACCTGCAACTGATATGGAGAGGGGATTATTTGGGTTAGAAAATGATGATGATGATGTGTTAACAATGTGTATACTTATCCATTCTACGAGACTAGTTGAAATATATATGGAGGTTATTAGACCTGTGGTGGTAGAAGCTGACTTTGAAATTGATGAAGTAGAGTCAACTGATGAAAGTTATGTGGATAGTTCTGTGGAAGAATCAACGGAGGATGAAGAGGATGATGAAATTGGGGAGGGGGGATGAGGGAGATCAAACTGAGGCAGGGAGGGGGACTGAGGATGATGCAGTTGACAAAGGTAAGGGAAAACAAATGGAAGGCAAAGGCAAAGAAACAAGATTTACACATAACAAAGGTAAGCGAAAACAAACTGCAGAGCCCCAAACTGAAGTTGAAGAACCACAAGTGCATGGATTTTTATCCTCTGACTATGATGACAGTGATGTAGAAAGGATGCCTGGGGTTGATGAGTGGGACCCTGAACCACCTGAACAAGAACATAAAGGTGGTCCAGAATTTAGGGAAGGTGACAGTGAGGATATTGAGTTTGAGTTGGGAATGACATTTTCCAATGTCAATGAAGTGAGGGCAGCAATCAGAAATCATGGTATCAAACATGGAAGGAAGGTGTATTTCAAGAAAAACTTGTCCAATAAGATCCAAGCAAGGTGTGTGGAACCATGTACAAGGTACTTCTATGCTGCAAAGGTGCAAAGAGAGCTCACATTTAAAATTACTAGGTTACAAAAAGTCCATACTTGTAGTAGAGAGTGGGATAATTATTGTATAAATGCAGAGTGGATTGCCAAAAAATATGAAGATGATCTTCGGATGAATCCAACATGGGGATTAGATCGGGCCCATACTAAAGTAGTTAAAGATTTGGATATTGAGTATCGAGGAGCCTAAGATACAGAGCTAAGAAAAGAGCATGAGAAGCATTGAAGGTAGTCTTTGAAGAGGAGTATGGATCGGTTACGGACTATCTTTGCAGAGCTCGGAAGAGCCATGCCTAGAGAGTACTTGTATTTTGAAGAGAGCGAGAACGAAATGAAGAACAAGACTTAAAGTGATTCTTGAGGTTTTATGTACATGCTCCAACCACTAAAAGAAAGGATTCAAGGTGGGGTGTAGACCACTGGTGGGGCTTGATGGATGTTTTCTCAAAGGACCATATGGGGGTCAGTTATTGATTGCAATTGGTGTTGACCCAAACAATGGGATGTGGCCAGTTGCTTGGGCCATTGTTGAATCTGAGAACACTCAGTCTTGGACCTGGTTTATGAACTTGTTGGTGGCTGATCTTGGGATTTCAAATGATGGAGGCTGGACCTTCATTTCAAATAAACAAAAGGTATAAACATCTCTACATATCTATATACTTTTCATTTAGTAGATGTTTGTGATTAGTACTTTAGAAGATGTGATTTATGATTATATCTAATTATTTCATTGGTGTTGATCCAGGGTTTGATTAATGCTTTAGAAGATGTGGTCCCAAGTGCTGAACACAGACATTGTGTTATGCATTTGTATAGGAACTTTTGGCAAAAGCATAAAGGCTCTGGATTAAGGAAATTGGTGTGGAATGCTGCCAAAGCTACAAATCAATATGTCTATTCAAAAGGCAATGGATGTGTTACATAAAGAGGATAAGAGTGCATTTGAATGGTTAGCTCCTAAGCCACCTGCTCAGTGGAGTAGGTCTCATTTTAACACTATATGCAAAAGTGACATGTATGTCAATAATCATTGTGAGGTATTTAATAGAAAATTCTAAAAGCTAGAGTGAAACCAGTAATAGGGTGTCTAAAGACCCAGAGATTATATTGCATGAATAGGATTGTTAATGGAGAGAGATATGATGATGAAACATAATGGTGTAGTGTGCCCTAGAATAGCTAAGAAGATAGAAAAATGGAAAGGGCAGGCAGGGGGTGGATTGCCATTGTGGTCAGGTGGTGGTGGGAGGTTTACAGTGACAATGACTTCTGGGGGTCATTCATTTGTTGTGGATTTGGGAAAAAATACATGTATTTGTAGGAGGTGGGAATTATCTGGAATACCATGTGCTCATGCAATATCATGCATTTACAAAATAGGACATGATCCATACACGTATATATACGAAAGTGTTTAACAAAGGACATGTATCTAAAGGTTTACAATCACAACATTGAGCTATATAAAACACAAAGATGAGTGGGATCATTCGGGCTTTCCCCACCTTTGCCACCGGTTAAAAATACTCCCTGTGGGTAGGCTAAACTTGTTAGGGAGGAAAGGTAATGATATTCCACAATCAAATCCGGAAAGGTACTGAGGTTGAAGAGAAAGGAACATCAACCGAAAATGTGGATTTTGCAAGGAATGGGGTCGAGAATGCAAAGAAGGTGTCCTCAAGTAAGTTAAGTGTGTGTTTACATGATTATTTTATCAAGATCATATATATGGAGTTTAATATATTTCTGTGTCTTGGTTTTCAGAAACTCAATAGGCAATCATCTCAACCCCCTCCAGAAAGTCAACCAGATGTGATATCACAGGCTCCAGAAAGTCAATCATCTCAACCTCTTCCAATGTTTAAGAGGGCAAAAAGGGTTCACAATACTAGGCAGACTCATACTCAAGCTTCTCAACCAATGACATCAACACATGAGCCAAATAACATGAATGTGGATCAAGCTGGTGGTTCTACAAAGTGGCAAGGTGGAATCCATTACGAGAGTAGCACCAGAAATGTCTCAGCTGATATATTACAACCCAAGGAATTCACATGGAAGGGAAAACAATGTACAACACTTGGAGACCTTGAAGCTGCAGCCAGATCCAAAAGAGAGAAGCTCCAGTTTAGGAAACCAACCAGTGGAGGGCCTAATGCAGATTAATAGCTAACAGATGGGGTTTTTGGGCTTTTTTGTGGTACTAAGCTTATATGGATGTATATATCCAGTTTAGGGGATTTTTGGGAATCAACTTAAGGCTGTTTTATGTATGTTTTTGTGGATAGTATGCATTTTTTGTGGATAGGATGCTCCGGTTTTATGTTTTTGTGGATAGCCAATGTTGTTAGGCCAATGACAACAACTGTTATTAATTGCCTCTGATTTATGGATTGTACTGGGGATTAATTTGGTAATTGAATGGCAATACCAGTTCCTTTATGATGCAGTGTGTGTCTGCAGTGTGTGTAGTGTGTGTTTGCAGTGTTTAAGTACATGTGTTTCCAGTGTGTGTTTACAGTGTGTGTGTATCACGAGTGTTATACTGGTGTGAATTGCGATGTAGGCTCTGCTTTTGGCAATTGCGGTTTGTTGTTTGCATTTATGCTGCTTTGTGCATTAATACCCTTAATGTGCATTTGTGAGATACAATCTATGAAAGTTAAAAAGGTGCAGTATATCATAAATCGCACACCAACCATAAACAAGAAATTAAAAGAATTGATTCTGACCACTATATTTGCCCATACATTACAACATGTTCATTCAAAGAAATTGCCCATACATTACAACCACTAAATTACCTACAAAAAGATGCCCAAAAATTACCTTTCCTCCTACATTTCATAAGTCAACTAATTTCTCTCACTATATCATAGAACCCAATTCTACACTTTGTTCAATTCTGGAGAACCCAAGTTCTTTCATAGAACCCAAGTTGCTTGTTTTCAACTCTCTGAGGGGTGGTTCATCCTTGACCGAGATAAACCTAAAATAAAAATTGCAATCCAGTTGCGGTCAATGCACAAATTGCAAACCTTGCCCTAGTTTTGGGTATGCTCGAGATCATCTTTCACGGCTTTGATTTCAAAGATCAAAATTCTCTAATCTTCTTATTAATCCAGTATTACTTCCTCAACGCTTCACACATTGGAGGATCATTGACGAAATAATTACAACCACCGTGCCCATCTTCACACCAACTGACAACCAAAGAATCTTCTACTAAGATTGTTTGAGCTTCTCCAAGTCGCCTTCATCATCGCTTTTCTTCATTTTGCAGCTTTAGATCCACGAGCCCTAATTTTTCTTGATTTTCCGATTTTCTAAGATCGAACATTTGTTTGCTCTTGAATGACTCTGTAATTGTGTTGGAGAAGATAAAGAATATCAAAAGTCCGAAATACCCTTGTGTGGATCTCAGTACTCAAATAGGTCACTTTTAACAGGTTAAGTGTAAAAGTGTCTGCAATCTGTTATCAATAAGTAAAGTATGGGGTGTACTTGACACACCTTTTTCACTTTAGGGTGCAAATATCAACACCGAGTAAAGTTTAGGGTCTGCAATTTGTCTTTTAGTCTAAAATATAATATATTCTAATTATTGTCTAATAAAATGAATAACTTTATAAAAGTATTCTGCTTTTATATAAAAAGATTTTACTATTAGCCTAATAAAACGAATAACTTTATAAAAGTATTTTGTTTTATATAAAAAATTTTTCATTTTATTACATTAATAATACCAATAAAACAAAACCGAAAGTGACTTATCACATAAGCATCAATAATCAATCACCGTAATGCTACTATGCAACCACGCCAGACATCGACATTTTTTTAAACACCGGGTGTTTCTAATTAACAGTAAAACTTCCGCCGTTATTTTCATAAAAAATATTTTTGTCGTTTTCTCAATCCGGATAATAATTACATTAATAGGGGTCCACCAATGATTGTACCATCGCATTTGGATATTCCCCGACTAATCGAATATTCCCCGACACAACGAATATTTTATATCAACTTGTTTACTTTGCAAAAAATAAATAAATAATTCATATATTACCCTTAACTTTAAACTTTTATCAATTTAACTATTTACCAAAATAGAAAAATTGAATACTTTTATTTCATAAAAATTCGGGGTCTCACATTAATCAAATATCGAAATGTAATTGCATCCACCATTGGAGAATATGTCTCTTCATAATCAATACCGGTTCTTTGTGTAAAACCTTGTGCGACAAGCCGAGCTTTATATTGTCGATGTCTGTTTCATCTCAGTTCCTTCTTTTTCCCGATATGACATAATTTATTGAGATCTCTTCATTTCAATTAGTTTCAGGTACCTGAATGTCTTTTGAAATTATATCAATTATGTCAAAGGTATCTTCTGGAGCTTTTATTTCCTTGTTTGACCATCTTGAATATTTGCTCATTTTCTTTTTCAAGGATTTTTATCTTTGGTCTCCCACGCTTCTGGCGTGCATTAGACTCGTTAGTAATAACACATTCATCAATTCTAATTGGAGCATTTACAGCTGGTAATGGTATATGAGATTTTAGTTACTCTCATTAGGTTAGTGAATGCGTCTGGCAACTGATTTGCTATATTTTGCAAATAAATTTACTTTTGAACTTCAAGTTCATATTGTTTTGTGCGAGGATTAAAACTAGATAATGATACTGCATTCCAAGAAATATCCTTTTTCAGCTGCTTATTTTCTCCCCCTAACAGAAAAATTGATTCATCAAAATGACAATCGGCAAACCTAGCTGTAAATAAATTTTCTGTCGTACATCCAAAAATTCTTAGTTGAGAAATATTTTGTTCTTAACCATGAACCAATTGCATGGAGGAAAATTTATGATAACTTGTTGGCCCGTAACAATGTTGTTGCATGTAAAATAACATGTCCCCAAGAAGAAATAGGGAGTTTAGATTTCATAAGCAATGGCGTTGCAATTAATTGTAGGCGCTTAATAAATGATTCAAGCTAGACCATTTGTGTATGAACATGAGCAACAAGATGTTCAACATTTATTCCTACAGACATGCAATAATCATTAAAGGCTTGAGATGTAAATTCACCAGCATTGTCAAAAGATGAATTGTCTCGATCACATCAGGAAATGTGCTCGCAAACGAATTATTTGTGCAAGTAATCTTGCAAATGCCAAATTGCAAGTTGATAATAAACATACATGTGACCACCTAGTTGTTGCATCTATCAAAACCATAAAATATCTAGTCCACGTGATGGATGTATGGGTCCACATATATCACCGTGAATACGTTCTAAAAATGTAGGGTTTCATACCCAACTTTAGCTGGTGATGGTCTTATAATTAATTTGCCTTGGGAGCAAGCAACACATGAAAATTCATTAGACTGAAAAATCTTCTGGTTCTTCAATGGATGACCATATGAATTTTCACTAATTTTTCGCATCATTATTGATCCGGGATGGCCCAACCGGTTATGCCAAACATTAAAAGTATTAGTAAACTTCTTGTTTACTGTAGCATAAGATTCAAACATTCTAATATTTGTGTAATATAATCCAGAAGATAAAACAGGTAATTTTTCCAATACATATTTTTTACCCGAGATAATGGATGTAATGTAGAGATATTCAATATTTTTTTCATTCATTGATAGATTTCTTTGAGATTTTGTAGAGAATAATGCATCTTTTATTATAAATTTTGTTCCTCTAGGGAGGAAAATATTGGCTTTTCCAGAACGCTAAATTAATTTTGTACTACCAGATGGCTTCTAATGTTGAGTGAGAAAAATATTTCTCGTCTTTAAATATAGTGTGTTGTAGCATTGTTTGCTAGGCATATATCTGCATCATTTATCTTTGATCTAGTCAAATGAATTTCAATGTTCTAAAGGCGCTTAAAGCGTGAAAACAATTGTTAGGGTTGGGGGGGGGCAAGTAGGGGCGTAATTTTTTATTTTAAGCCAATTTTAATATTTTATCTTACATTTATTCAAATAAAACAATAATATAAAGCAAAACAATCTATAATAAAGATAATAAAAGACATTTTCTTAAAGTTTAAACACATCCATATTGCCAATGTCAAAGTTCAAACACAAACAAATTAATATTAATTTCTTAAAATCAATTTGAGACATTTTTAAATTTAAATAAATGTTATTTTAAAAAATTAGTGTGAAGTTTATTGAATGAGACATTTGATATTATTAATTATGAAATTATTTTTATTTGTGTAATCTTCAAAATTGAGAACTTAAAGAAAATGACAAATACCATATGCTATGTATGGTTAACATATCTTTAACGTATTAGTTTTATTCATAAACAAGATTGCTATTGAATAATAAAATTTAAATTGCCCGCCTAGCCCTCTTAGAGGAATTTTTTGCATTGAGCCTAAAGCGAAGCGCCAGGAACTTTGCGCTTAAGCCTAGGAAAGGCAAACACTTATGAATTTTCATATTTTCTTCAATAAAATAAATATAAGTAAGAAACTTGCAAAATAATATAAGATAACATTATAAAAATATATTTTATAATGACAATACACTAAAATGCACCAACAAACTAAATAAATATTAAAAATCATTCTTGGATATTTCCATCATTAATCAAATAAATAAAATCGGCACATCCAAATGCGTCATATCAATTTTTCCATAGTTGAAATCATCTTGAACAAAATTTGTTTCAACACTTTTTCCTTTATCATTCAACAATACTTGATAAAGGTCAACAAGATGTTTAGGCATACGACAGGTACAAGACTAATGGTTGCATCGATAGCAAATATTCTCCATATTCTTTTTATTTTGTCCATCTTTTTCTTGTATCTCTTTATTATTCTCCTACTTTTTGGTGGTTACATGTATTTTTATTGTAAATATGATTGCGATTATGGCGAAATCTTCCAAGTACACGACCACATCCATGACCACGACTGAAGTCGCGACCACGGCCATTAAATGATGCCGCATTCACTTCAGAGAATGCAGCAGAACCAGTTGGACGGGATTCATGATTTTTCATCAGTAGCTCATTATTTTTCTCAACCACAAGAAAACATGAAATCAGTTCCGAGTATTTTTTAAAGCCTTTTTCACGGTATTGCTGCTGTAGGAGCACATTTGAGGCATGAAATGTAGATAATGTTTTTTCTAACATATCTGCATCAGTAATACTTTCTCTACATAATTTTAGTCGAGAACTGAGTCTAAATATTGTTGAGTTATACTCGCTTACAGTTTTAAAATCTTGCAAACGTAGATGCATCCAATCATAACGAGCTTTAGGAAGAATCACTGTTTTTTTGCTGATTATATCTTTCTTTCAGATTTTTCCACAGATCAACTGGATCTTTTATTGTGAGATACTCGGTTTTTAATCCTTCATGAAGATGGTGGCAAAGAAAAATCATTGCTTTTGCTTTATCCTGGTTGGATGTTTCATTTTTTTCTTTAATTTAATTAAAGACCTAACATCTTAATGAATCCAAGACCCATGATAGATAATTCTTGCCCGAGCATCTTAATGAATTTCAACATCTAGAATCCATGATAGATAATTCTTGCCTAGTTCATTTTATTCTCGATAATATCAAGAGCCACAAACTCAAGTTTTGTAAGATTTGACATGATGAAAACTAAAAGTAATCAATTGACAACCTAAAATTACCTAAAAACTTGGATATTTGAAACTTTGATTTTCTTGCTCGAAGATGAAACCAAGATCGCCTTAAGTCCCGATGGTATCACAACTTGAAAGACTAGAGACTTCGTGTTTTGATAACGTGTTAAAAATATAATCTAAGCAAACAAAATCTAAGAATAAGAGAACTAGTTCATTTCATTCTCAAGTGTGTTATGGCCCCTACTATCTTTATTTATAAAGTTTACAAGGATGAAAGGGGTAAATGTTGAACTAGAAATAAATATATATATATATATATATATATATATATATATATATATATATATATATATATATATATATAAACATTTAGTCATGAATTAATGTAATCCTTCCTCAAATGTTTAAAGAGATGAATGTATTTAAATGGTACATTGGATTACAATATACATGTATTCAAGAGATACATGTATTTGAAGGATACATTAGATATTCACAAATGCATGAATTCATAACATTAATTATAATTGAAGTGCAATTTTTTAAGATTTTTTCAAGTTGTACTTGACTAGATGTTATGTAGGTATAATTTAAGTACAATTTGGCTTAACTAATTATATATTAAGCACATTTTAAATATTTTTTAGTTATACTTAAATAGGTGCTATATAAGTATATTTTAAGTACAATTTGACTTAATTAAGTACATTTGAAGTACAATATTTTTTTTAAGCACTTTTTTCTTTTATCATGTTATACTTAACTAGGTACTACATAAGTATGATTATCAAGGCGTTTAGCATTTAATTATAATTCGCCTAAGATTTTTCAAGTCAAGTCGCTTTAGATAGATTGCAAATATTTTTTAGCGGTGCTATAGGTCATGCCATTTGGTGAAAATTACTTTCAAAAAAGATGAAATGTCCAAAGCCTAGCATCATCTAGATAGCATAGTCGAACAACAACAGGACCCCATAAATGGTGGACAGATCGATGAATTCCAAGTGCGGTGGTACACTCACCGAAAAACTCACGCGCCGGAGTGAGGAGGCGCGTGTCATCACCGACGAATCTATTCATCTTAGCAGCTAGGTTTTAGTCGTGTGTGGTGTCTGTCAGTGTGTTGTAATTAGTAAAGAACTGAATCGATGAGTTCTTTTCCTTCAACTTAGAACATGCGTTTATCTGAAAAGTTGTGACTCATTTTGCAATTCACCAACACCACATGTAGATGATGGAAGTTTGTGGATAGTGTTGCTTTGTTTATTAATTGTGTTGTGTCACTTTAGCAAAATAACTCAAAATGGAGAACAGTTGGCATCAACTTGTCTATTTGACCAAAATTTACATATTACTATTAATCTAAAAAAGTTTATCTTGGGATCTGGTTTGCAGTAACATTTAATAATATCAGTAAATAAAATAATATCTTTATTTACTGATATCTTTGTTTCTAATAAAATAATTAAAAAATATTAATTTCATGTTCTATTAAGGTATACACATACTTTTCTTTAATAATGAAAGTTTTTTGTGTGTTTTAAATGGTATTTAATAGTCTTTATTAGGAAATGATAACATATTTGTGAGTAACTTTCGTATGTTTAATATATTTTTGAAGCAAAACATGTATGTGTATATGTATAATTATAAATACATAAATTAATATTATAAACGACTTTTCGCCTCATGGACGCTTAGGCGGGAGCCTTATCTCCTAGGTGTCCAGGCGCCTAGGCGTCTGGCCACCGACTCGCCTTAATGCCTTGATAACTATGTACATAGGTACATCTAAATATAGTTTATAGAGAAAAGTTCGTTCTCTTTTGTCATTTCTCTTTTATAGCTTTCAATATATTCAAAAAAAAATTTGTGACATTCCTCCCTTTTACGACGTGATTTTTTTATTTGGTTCGAAACCGCTATGTTATGCTGAGTTTTCGAAACTTCACCGAAAGTTATCTTTTACATGAATAATTCTCTTTCCGTCGTGATTTCTCCCCTTTATATGCCACGATTTCTTCTTTATTGAGTCCGAAACCGCTACATTACGCCGAAACTTGTCCTTTACATGAAGAATTCCTAATCTTGCGATTTGTGTCAAAGTTGCGGTTCGGCCCAACCGATACCTAATCGATACGCCAATATTTAGGCGTAATGGTCGATACTTTTAACGATGGATCTTTCATTGAAGTTCTTATTGAACTTCTTGTTCTAAATTAATTAGTTGTGTTTCTTGAAGATTACTTTTTTGGATGTCTTTCTAAATTAGTTAGTATTACTTTCTACCTTTTCTTTTTGGATTGACAAGTGCATGAAACATTCTGCATTGTTCTTAGTCATATGCATCATAACATGCCTTGCGTTAGTTATTTGACTACGTTGGTTATTTGCATGCGTTAGTTATTTCATTGCTTCTGTGTTTTCTGCAAGATTTGGTCATAACAGTGGGTGGAAGGGGGAAGGGGGAGTGAGTTTCTAAAACCATGGATTTTGTTACTCTCCTTTGTTTTATCAACTTGTACGGTGAAATTAGTGATGTGCCAGTTTTGGTTGATCTCCTCTTGGCCGAATGCTTACAATTAAGCACTTGAGATGAGTGTTTTTTTTCCCACCTTCTTAGTAGGTTATAATTGAGAAGTATTGGTTGTTGGTAGGTACTATGTTTAAATGAAACCTTGAATACTTTTTAGTTTTGTCTCAGAGAATTTACAAACTGAAACTTTAATGTTCTTATATGCCCTCTTCTCCTCTTTTTGAGTTGCAATTGGTTATCCTGCATGTGCTTAATGTATTGGCAGATGTGTTGGCCCGTGCAAGGACACAATAATTGGACTGACCTCTTGGTCCGGCAGTTGAATGCCAACTTCTGGCCTGACTTTGATTTTTGCTAGAGGTTGTATCAGGTCCTCATATGTATGAGGGTGCAATCACTAGTGTGAGGAATGTACTTGGAACTTCGAAGGAGTCCCTGTCCTACATCACGATAGGACTACATCAAGGGTAGACATTAAGTCCGTACTTGTTTTACATTAGACATGGATGAGCTTACAAAGGGCATACAAAACCCACTACCCTGGTTTATGCTTATTAGACGGGATATTGCTTATGGACAGGATTTTGCTCATAGACGATACTAGCGTAGGGCTTAATACTAAGATATAGTTATGCCGAGATACTTTAGAATCAAAAGGCTTTAGACTTGGTAGAACCAAGACTAAGGATGGCAATGGTGCGGTTTTGGTTATTAAGTGATCTGGCTTTAGACTGCATCAGCTCCGGTTCAAGAATATTGGTACCAAAACTGCATCAATTAGGATTAGAACAAGGGTTAAGATTGGAGATAAAATTGAAAGGTTTGAGAAGATATAAACAACTTCAAAATTACAATCATAAATTTAATGTAATGAAGAATGACGTGAGCTCATATAGGAAAATAATAAAGACTAATACTTGGAGACTAAGTAATCCAAATAAAATAAGGAAACAAAATTCCAATAATAATCTACTATAATTAAAATTCTAAAATAATCCCATTGTTGGACTATCTGGTATGGACTTCCAAAGCTATTTGTATTGGTCTAACCAAGTTGGGCAAGCTCATCCAACATCAACATTCTCTAACTTTAAACTTAGAATTGTACCAAAATGCCTTTTGAAAAAAGTTGAAAAATGATGATTATGAAGAAGCAACAATGGATAAGAATGCGTTCTACATGACACTCCAACCTAGTCCTAAACGTTTGAAACGCGGGTCTTGTTTACATCAATCTCTCCATGGTGGTCATTCTAGCATCAGTCTACATGTATACCTAAAGCATCATTAGACCTTTAAAGAGCTTATGGGGAGCCAAGTTAGGGTTTAGTCTTTTGAATTGGAGTTTAGATTGGAGAAGAGATCGAGAGAACATAGAAATGTAAACAAGCAATAGTGCTCCACAAATAATAATCAATTCAACGTAATTAGCAATAATGGATATGAGTCTATATAGGAAAATAAAAAACCCTAATTCTTGGGGATTAAGTAAACCTGAAAAAGTAGGAAATAAAATCTAATAATAATTCGCATTTTACAATAATTTCCTTATTTGGACCATTTGGCATGGACTTCCAAAGCTTCTTTATTGATTCCACTAAGTTGGGCGGGATAGTCGGTTCCACCAAGTTGGTAGGGCTCGTCCTACACCAATTAACCTATTTCGAAATGACTCATCTTTGAGTTAGGAAGTGAGCCAAAAATACAAATTTCATTTGGAAGTCATTTGAAGAAAATGAGCACTTGAAGAAATAATTGTATCTACAATTATCAAAAAGTCATGATCTTTCCAACTAAATGTGAAACTTTTATTGGTTACATATATCACATTATCACATTCAATTGTATCAATTAATTACTAGTGAAGTGAGTCACTAAATACTTCTCATGAACCTTAAGGTTGGTGTTGTTTACCAATGCTACCTTATAGGGACTAGGATGAGGTTGTCTTTTGTCCAAGTTTCCGAGGAACATCCTCATAAACGACATTGGTACAACTGTCAAGATCAATAATCAAGCTACATAATCGATCATTCTGACAAATCCTTGTTTGGAAAAGACTACTCATACACCTATCTTCTCTAGCAATATCTTGGTGAGTAGTAAAAAAAGGGCACATGATAAGACATGGTTTATCATCATCAATGCTATGGTCACTCTTATTATCTTCATTTTCTTCTTCACCTTCCATACATCACTTAGTTTACTCTTTGTTCAGGGTAGCACTAGTAACTAATGACTCTTTTTTATCCAATGTAAGTGTCACCAACCAGTTAGGACATTGAGATGATTACCTAGTCGAGTTGGTCAAGTAGAAAAATGACCTCCTTGATTGTGATTGTCTGAATCGATCACATACACGGTCCACAGATCTTTGCCTCTCTGGCCATTGTAGGATAATATTGGTTGGCTTTGTGTCCCCATCTCCGGACCTCCCTTTGTCAATTGTGGGATAATACCACTAGCCTTCGTGTTCTCCACCTTCGGCAACCCGATCGGATAACCACACCCAAGCTTTCAAGAGTCAGCTTTGATACCATATGAAATAACTCGGGTCAAATCTCAAGTCCGAATCGAATCAAATTCATCCAAATAAGGACTTAAACCACTGACACAATAGTATCTTTTTGGGTCATCTTAGTCCACCACAGGCTCACCCAAAAGGTCATGACTTGAAGGTACTATTGTTAGTAACTTAATTCCTTATATACAGACAATTTGTTCTAATATCTTTCGATGTGGGACTAGGGTGTTACATAATCACAAGTAATTTTTAGCGGAAACAAGAGATTTGTTTGCATTTTTACCTTTGCAATTAGTCCTCTTTGACCATCACTAATTGTGCAAGTGTTGTCCCGAATTCGCATGTCATATCCCTTTTTTGAAAGTTGTCGCATACTCAACAAATTCTGATTTAGGTTAGGTACATAAAATACATTTGAAATATAGTTATGAGACCTATCCTTCAAATTGATAGCAATATTACCTTTCCCCATCATCGCCACAATTGAATCATTGCCAAATTTTATCTCCTAACAAAATGACTTGTAAAGCTGAACAAACATCTTATTATTCCTACACATGATTACTACAACCAAAATCTAAAATTCATGCATTCTTCTTATCAAAATTATGAACACCATATGGCAGAAGAAAAGTTTCAAAATCATTATTTTGAGTACTATTTTCAGCAACATTAGCTTGATGATTTTTACTTCTACCATCTTGCTTTCTAAATCTGATATTTTATGGCCAAATATCTACAATTAAAACACTTGCCAGAAAATTTTCCTTTCCTCCGAATATTGTCATTACCTTTTCCCGAACCAAATCTTTAAATGTTTTGTTGTAGTATTCTCTTCCATCTCCACAATTATTGTCTCGACTATTAGAAGCCCAATTATTTCCTCAGCTTCTTCCACCACCTTTGTAATTGCCTCTTCCTTTTCCTCGGTCATTCCATCCCCGACTTTTATCATTGTATCATTGTATCCTTGACCTCTATTGTTGTAGGTTTCTCCCTTTTGACTGGCTTCATAATTTCTTCTTGGTACTTCTTTCTCATTCACTAAATTCAACTGGTTTTCCGAAGTTGAAACTTCGACTTTGCCCATCGTTCTCTCCCTCTTTCGTCCTTTTTTTATGTATTTGTAAAGATCCTTTCTATATCTTCTATTGTCATGTTTTCACCTCTTTGGACTCTTGAATTGCCGCTACAACATAATCAAATTTCTCTGTCAAAGCACGAAGAGTTTTTTCAACATTCTGTTTATCTATTATAGTTTCTCCATTGGCCTTGATGGAATTTATAAGATCTTGAACTCGTGAAAAATAATTTGATATAGTCTCAGATTCTTTCGTCTCAAGAAGCTCATATTTTCTCCACAAAACTTGTAAATTATTCTTTTGAACTTTCACCGCACCCTTGTACGCTTTCTGATAAATGTCATCCGCTTCTTTCGCCGTTGTTGCTCCAGCAATCTTGTGAAAAATTGATTGGTCAATTGCTTGATGAAGAACTGGCAAGGCACTATTGTAACGCCTTCTTGTGTTGTCATCTGCTGTCCTCGTAACTTCATTTGTTATACAAGTATACAAATCTTGTGCCCCCAAAAAAGTATCCATCATAACTTTCCAATTATTGAAATTCATCTTCCCATCAAACTTGGGAACGGGACAAATGATGTTTACATTATTTGTTGCCATCCCTATGGATCTTCTAGCTTTTGATACCACTATGATAAGAAGGAAATGGAAGAGGACATATATGAAGCTGGCTGCTGGCTGCTGGCTGCTGGCTGCTGGCTGCTGACTGTTGGCTCCTGGCTACTGGCTCTGTTCAGAAGATGTAAATACATTTTTCATTCAAATTAAGAAAATGAAGGTAGAGGATAGAGTATAAATAAGTTCCCATGATATCCACTATGGACCCCAGTTCCCATGTTATCTATAATGGACCCCAGTTCCCATTTTATCTATAATCCCCCAGTTCTCATGTTATCTACAATGGATCCCGCATAAGTACACTAAAGATTATTTTTTCTTTCTAAAAGTAGTGGATCCTACTTGAGTAGTGTTTGAGGGTAAAATAGAAAACATTTTGATTTTGAGTTGTCTACTTTAGACATTTTTAGTAGGACAAAAAAAAATAAATTATACTTCAGTATCTTTTTTTATGGGATGGAGTGTGTAAATAATTTTCCATGTTATCTACAATGGACCCCCACATAAGTACACTAAAGATTTTTTTTTCTTTCTAAGTAGTGATTCTACTCGAGTACTTTTTTAGGGTAAATTAGACTATATACAATATTTTGAATTTGAGTCGTCTACTTTAGACAATTTTTGTAGGACACAAAAAAATTAGTCATCTTTTATGGGTCAAAGAGAGTATAAATACAATACTGAATGAAAATATATAATTCGCCAACTCTGCATTATAGGGATTATGCTAATCCAACGGCACTGAAGTTGGCATGCTCCATACTTTAACAGATTGTTATTCTTCCTTGAGCAAGACTCGTCTTACTGTATCAGCAGTCTTGTCTTATTGAATCAGCAGTCTTGTCTGTATGTAATTGAATTCTTATTTAGGTCCCATTAAATAAGGTTCATGATGAAATGACACCACAAAGGATAGCTATATCTCTAAGTGCAGTTGGGACTAAAATGGGAGTAACTCAACTTGATAGTTGAAGAAGACGGACAAAATTCAGTAACACAGAGCAGAGTGATCATATAGATTTCTAATTATAACTGCTTAATTGATAAACAATCTAAGATGGAAACTCAAGCTAAAGGTTATTTTGGTGTATTCAGTCCATGAATACCAAACCCAACATCTCAAATTACTCCCTCCGTCCCAAATCTCTCGGCTTTTTAAAATTGACTATTTTAGAATTAATAATTAAGCATATATAAATATATTTCTAAAATTATAAAAATTAGGATTAGTAATAAATTGTATATACTTTCTTTTTGGTTATAATCTCTTCACCTATATTTTAGAAAAAATAGTAAAAAGATTAAGGGAGTAAACAATAAACTATTTGTAAAGGAGCCTGTTGTTACTGTAACCTCATATTCCATTTTCAAAGTGCCTGCTCTTTCATGGATGGAGATGGTTAAATGGCACAACAGTATCTGCAGGGGGACGGGGGGGTGCAACTTAGTGGTTAATTTTTGTTCAAACCACTGGCTTTGTAGTGTTGCCATGCTTATTTGTTTGTTACTTGGCTGCATAAATTTCTGTCTGAACCACTGGCTTCCTGTCCTGTGCTGCTAATTTACTTGCCTTGTTTCTTACTTCTGTATTTGGGTTTTTGGCAGATTCATTTGCATCTTTGTCGTTGCCACTTGATTTCCTTTTATTGCTACATGGTGGACTCGACAATTCTATGGAATTGGCGTGATCTAGCACTTGGGAATGACATGTTTCCGATGGGGTCATTTGTGGTAAGAGCTGACCAGTGATGAATAACACATCTGCTAGGGTATTATTGTTCAAAGCGTCAGGAGTTGATCCAGGGGTAGCAGAAGCAAACTCAGAAGTCCTCTCCGAACCAAACTCAAGTCAAGATCTTCTTTCCAATTCTTGGCAGCATTATTCCTTAGAGGCGGGTTGGATACATGGACCGACTGGGGCTTGCAATTCTCGTCTTCAATACATAGAAGGCCTGCCAAGGAAAGTAAATCAGCTGAAACATGCTCTACTGCAACATCCGGAGACATATTTTTGGTCATGGTGGTTTGCTTGGTTTGATAAGTTGAAGCAGCAGGGATTTATATACACAAGCTTAAAGGTTGCGACTAGAATGGTGCTAATATAAGTTTGTATTATTCTTGATGTCCCCCTCTGGTTGAATAATGATTCGTGACCATGTAGAAAGGAAAAAGAATTTACTGAAGGGCAAAGTTCTTTTTCAGTTCTCTCTGTTTGTGGCTTGGTCACAACTCCTACACAACAAAGAGCTAACCTAGTGCAGACTGAATCCTTGCACCTTTCGTCGAATAAAGTGCATTTCAAGTTTATTCTTCTTTTGTCGTCTTCATTTTCCCTGTTATTTGGAGTGATACCTTCATTTTCCCTGTTGAGTCGATGATTTATGGAATTTGGAGTGATAACAACTTGCTTCATCCATAGATTGAAAGTTTCAAGAGTTTCAAATCTATTTACTTTTGAAGTACATTTAAACGTTTACAAAATTGGTTTGTGATCTATTTCTTCTTCATAGTTTCCGAATAATTAGACTTTTAGGAAAATGCAACCCGTCTAGAATTACATTAAATATGTGAAAACTCGAGTTCCTTTCATGGAGGAAATCAACAAGAGACAGGTGGTGATACAGTAACAGAGTCAAAAAAAGGCTTTCACTTTGGTGCTAGTAATGGGTAACTCTTTACACTTGTGAACCCAGTCCAGTGTCTTCTCTATTAGATTTAGCACTGGTGGTGCTAGTAATGGGTTACTATGAGCTATGAGCACACTTGTTCAAGTTTTTATCTATCAAACTCGAGTATAAGCTGATTATAAACTGTGAAGAAAGAAAAATAATACAGGATATAGTAATGCTATCTGAGTTTGCACAAGTTAGATAAAGAGATCTGGGCATTTTTTTACTTCCCGGAGACAATTTTCAACCTTGTGAAAAACATAAAGCAGTCGGACATTTAAGAATAAGTAGATATACATTTATTATAGGGGAAGTTTATGGAACTGATATTATTTTTGATATTTTCACATGTTTACCTTTTTATGAGAAGGAACAATGTGAAAATAGTACTCCCTTTATCTTTAATCTGTAAACTAATGCTTTCGGTCCAGTCTACTGTTATTCGAGTCCATTCAACATATAATATGATATTGCAAGCAATGCCCATATCTATAATAATAAGATAGAACTCAATTATAAGTACGGTTCAGATTCATTCTAATTTTCAGATTATTGAAACGGAGAGAGAGGGAGGCACAGAGAGATAGGGAGGATTTCATTACGCATGCGCTTTTAGCACACAAACATTTACTAGTATATTGATAAAAAAAAAAAAAAAAAGTGCAAATCATCTACTATTTTATCATTACGTGCACCTAATTCAAACTCCTAATCTTTATCTCTTTTTTTATTTGTGCTTTTTGTCACATATATTTAGCTGAAAATTAAGACTCTAATATCTATTTAATTACAAATGTTCTCGTGTTTTTATGCTATTAACTATTTTGTTTATTATTTCCAAACCGGAAACACCCAGCCTTATTTAAAGTTAAAGTAAAATATATTGATATACTCGGTAAATAATCATAATAACACTCGGTCACTAATTATCTCCTAGTTTTTCAAGTATCAGTCGATACTCCTATAGCCTATAATATGTAACATCGACTACCTCTAGTGTGATTGACCAACTAATATTAAAAAATATTTTTAATATAATATCTAATATATCCTTCAAGTTATAATATTTAATATATCCACTAAATATAAATTTGTATGTTATAATTTTTACTTAACTTGATTTAATTAATTAAATTATGAATTTGTACAATAAATGACATATTTGTTAAAAAATAATAAATATTTATTTTATCAAGAAAATAAAGTTGTACACTTTTTGCTAATTAAATTTCTTAAATATTAAAATTTACGTAATATACATTCAAATATATTTTTTTATAATTAAAAAGTAAAATTTTAATAAGCATAAAAGTACAAATTAAAGCAAAAAAAATATAATTACTTTTCCAAATATTAAAATTTACGTAAAATAAACTTATTATTACATAAATAATCTTATTATTCATGTGAGACCAGATTTTATGAATAAAGATTTAATTTTCTCGAAATATTTTTTAAAATTATGGTGTGGATTTGATATAATATTATAGTTGTGGGTAATATTTATAAATTTTGCAAAAAACGCAAGTTGTTATAAAATATTCGTTTGGTGGGGAATATTCGTATTTACTGCAACACAATCATTGGTGGACCCTACAACGGAATTATCGGATTGAGAAAACGACAAAAATACTTTATGAAAATAACTGTTACCGTTAAAAAGCTGTTGAACTACTCGGTAGTAAAAGTACAAAGAATACGCTGGCGTGGTTGCATAGTAGCACTACACACTAGATTGATTATCGATGCTTACGTGAGAAGTCACTCATTTATACTCAATTATTACATACGATAAATTTTTGCATCATATCTCTTATATTATTGATTCAATTATTGTCACAGATCATCCAGATATAATATGTTATATTATTTAAACAATAATTGAGACGACAAGTTATAAATGATTAATAATTGTTGAAAGATTAAATATGTGTTGATTAAAAAATAAAATGATTTCTCGTAATTTTATTCAATCCTTGATGTATATAAAGAGTCTATTATTAGACGTTTGTGGTAAGTTTAATTATTTATGGGGGCCATATGTCATCATCTAAGAGTCTCTTTCAGTAAATAATAATTACCTTCGTAAAAATAGTAATTACCTTCAGTAAATAGTAATAAATCTTCTATAAATAGAGGCTCAGTCACCCCCAAAATAGGTATACATCACCCATTCTCGAGTTGTCAATACACGATGCGAAATAACTACAACTTTATTATTACAATAAGTAAACTGTGAGTTTAAATACGAGATATTGCCATCTGCATAATATCCACATACAAATAAATCCTCATCATAATTATTGATACATTATTTTACAACAATGGTGAGGACTACTAAACAACTCTCCCTAGAACCTTCATTCCATACCCCAACTCGTACTCGCTATATTCTCGCCTCCTGAGAAGAAAAATGGAACAAAAAGGAAAAGGGTGAGCTCGACTAGCCCAGTAAAGAATATTATGACTAAGATAATATACAACAAAATTATCGTTAGTCTTCAACAAGGAAAAATATAATAGAATACAATAGACAACAAGTTTTAAATCAATATTCGCAGCGGAAATAATAATTCATTAGAAGAGTTAAGTAGAGAATGCAAACTACTATCTTCTATGTATGAATTTTAAAGTTCATCGTCTATTTTTTTATCCCCTTGTAACATCAATCAATATATATCTGGATCAAATATTCATCCTTTACACTACGAGCCAAGGACATTCATCATTAATCATGTTCATCTAAACACTGCTTCATCTTCACTGACTACGGCCAAAGATATTCATCGAAATCATTCATCTTTTGCACTACAGCCAAAGATATTCATCGAAATCATTCATCTTTGCACTACAGGCCAAAGATATTCAATAATATCATCATTTAAGACTGAGGATGATGGAAAAATATTTTTAAAGAAACGAATTCAGTGAAACAAAATGACAAGGATTAAGGATTAAGGATTCGTACTTTGTTTTATCCACGTCCAAAAATACCTCAAAAATAATCATAGTGGTGTAAAATTCAAGAATGATCAAAACATGGATACAATCAAAGCTAATATCCAGAATAGATATTTTGGACGAAAAGAAAATTTTTTATTTTTCGATGAATAGTCTTGATATTCGTGAATAATCTCAGATATCGTGAATAAAGGCCGAGATATCGTGAATAAGAACTCAGACACCAAAAGTTTTAAATTTGATAAAAACTTCAGATCAATATTTCAACATAAAGATATTGAATAAATAATATCATTACGAAAAAAAATAATATCCCTTACCTCGGAAAGACAGTACTTTAACCTGGAATAATCGGATATAAAGCTATAACTTGAACTTTCACCGTATAGCAATACTCAAAGTATACTCAAAATACTCACAAGAATACGCCGATAATATAGAGAGAGAAAACTTGATTTACGGTGTGATTTTCAATTTAACCTAAGCACCCTATTTATAGGAAAATGCTTGAACACCAAAAACAAGTAAAATTTATATAATATTATTATATAATTTAAATTTTCCTACGCCATCTTTTGTAGAACTGAATTCAGCCACCTTTGTTTGCACCACAATAATGACAAAAACAAAAAAAAACGTTTTTGTTATTAAAAACAATTAAAACTTCCAAAAATCAATTATTTTTGAGCTTGAACTTCAATAATTCACAATAAATAGCCTTTTTATCGAGAAAATTCAATCTCATGAGTTTTATATAGGAAATTCAATTTTCTACAACTTTTCAAAGAAAGTTTTTCAAATTCCAAATGAAATTGACCGAAATTCACAAACGGGTGATTTTAGAGGCTATAGTCAAATTTCGAATCAATAAATGGGGTCCACCGACATGTTTAACATGTTTTAAACATTTATTGCAACAAAATACTCTCTTCCTCCTCAGATATACTCATATATCCCACATTCGTTGTAAAAATATCACCATTATTATATTATTAAAATATAATAATATATATATTTAAATGAATTATTTTATCGTAAAAGATAAAATTTCAATTTTCAACAATTGTCACATTAAAAATTTTCTCCATCTATATCCACATAAAATCAATATTTTCCTCATCATATGAATCAATAATTAATTATTCACAAATAATATTACGAAATTAAAATATTGACAACCGTGCGCTTCTCCGAGAAAGAGGGCTTTCCAATAAGAATTTCTCCTCATCATGCGCAAGCAATTAGGTGACCAAACCTCTCCTTAGATGTAACTTTCTATACATTGCCAATAATGTTATCTAATAATATTATTCAGATAATATGAATTATTGCTTCATAATGAAAAAAATACTTGTAATAATGACAATTATCAAACAACATCAATATAAAATATCAACGCAACAATTATTGAACCAATAAAATATTGAATAAAGAATTATCAGAACCATTATTGAGTAGTGCCATCTTACGTAAGAGTCAATAATTGGTGCAATACCGCATGCTACTATGCAACAACGCCATTCTCGTGTTTTAACCACCGAGTATTCCAACAATTATAAACGATAACAATTACGCTGTTATTTTTAAACAACTTATATTTGTCGCTTTCTTCCTCCAATCGCTTTCCATGGGGCCCACACATGGTCATTTATCGTCGTCATTTAATATTCTCTCGACAGCATTTAATATTCCACGACCAAACGAATATTCTCCACAACAACAATGAATATTTTATAACCACTTGCTTATTTTGAAATATTTGCGTATTTTACCCATAACTATCCACATTAATCACATCAACCCTTACTATTTCAAAATAATAAATAGAGGAAATTAAATTTCATTTATTAATTATTTGGGGTCTTACACTAGGGCTTCATTATTTTTCACGAATTCGTTCAAGCTATAGAGAGAGAAAGTATAGAGAATAAGAGAGAAAGAAGAAGAGTATTCTCGCTACTTCACTTATATCCAGCTTCTTCTAAGGTAGGGAATATTATTTGTTGTACTTCGTAAGGGTGTTATTCTTTCTTATTCATGAAGAGAATCTGTTGTTATTCCATTTCTTATTATTCTGTTGGAATAACCTCGATCGCTGGCCTACTCTATACTTGGTGACATTCTTCTATTATTACATTGGAACATCCTGCTCATGTGTTTTACAATAGGACTCGTTTCCGCCTTGTTATTATTCATTGGAACATCCTATCTGTGTGTTTTACACCGGACCGGTTCCGCTTTTATTATTATTCATTGGAACATCCTCGCTGCATGTGTGTTTTACGCACTGACTGGGTTCCATTCTTTATTATTCTTTGGAATATCACCGTCCTGCATGCGCTTTTTCTGTGGGACCGGTTCCGTTATTTATTATTCGTTAGAATAACTTTTCATGCGATGGCCTATCGCATGCATGGTGATTTCTTTTGTTATTCCATTCTTTGTTATACTCAATTGGTTAAAACTTTGACTTCTATACTCCATGAAATTAGTGGAATATCCTTGATATTTGCGGCTTCATCCAAAGATCCTTTCATGGAAATATTCTTCTAAGTATTCTTGAATTTTACTCTACAAAGCAAGATCATGTTGACAATTTGACGTTAATAATTCTTGGATAAAATAATTCTTGAACTTGTTTTATTGAATTCTTATATCATTGTCATCATCCTCATGTTTATATTTTGTTGAAAGTCATCTGTGGCTTCATAATACATAGATGGACTTGGTATGATTATGACCGTGGATTATTCGATTGTAATCATGACCGTAATGTTATAAATGATGTAAAATTAAAAGTCATCATTGGTAGTGCATCGATGGACAATTGTTGGCATGATCATGACCATTAATGAATACACAAATATTCTCGGCCCAGTAGTGCATGAATAATTGTGGTCGTGATACTAAAGAATATCCTCGCCGTAGTAGTGCGAGGGTGATTCGATGATGTGGAATATTTATTAAGTCGAGTCTCAAATTTATAATGATTATGAAAAATCTTTTAAATCATAAAAGATAGTAGATTTTATTTTCTACTTGACTCTTTAATGGATCATTGGGTTCCACCGCAGCTTAAACTTGATGTTTATTATATTTTATCAGTTTAACACTGTTGAAGGCTAATGATAATTTATTCTGCATTATCTTAGTCATAATATTTCTTACTGGGCTAGTTGAGCTCACCCTTTCTTTCACTGTTCTCTTCAGAAAATGAGAATATAAATTTGGACGAGCCTGGGAACGGAGTAATGGTCCGTAGGATAGCATTAGTAGTCCTCATTATTCGTGAAATAGTGTGATAATAATTATAATGAGGACTCTTTTTGAGTTTGTATAATCTCTAGTAGACAATATTTGTATTCAAACTCACGGTTTATGTTTTGTCGTATTGTACCCACAGCAGTTGTATTAGTAAGTTGTATTTGAATTACGTACTCACGTATCCATGCACCCAAGATGGGTGATGTATACCTAATTTTGGGGCGCGTCCAAATTGGTATCAAAGCTTAGGATATGATCCTGCCAAAATGTGAGAATAGTATTAGGAGGGAGAGAGACGGGAATTCCTTCGCTAGTATGACCTACCTAAGTTTATGTGCTATTTTATTAGTCGGTTAGAATATAGGGATAATATGTTACATGTCAATTAACCTTTTGTTTTGTGGCGATGTCTCGAAAATGACATCCGAGAATGTTGAGAATAAAGAATGGAGCACAAAGCACCGCTTGATTCACCACATATCAATAACCGAGATAATGTGCATCGTGAAGGCGACAATCCTCATGCAAACAACAACAACGACCAAATGATGAATGATCAAATGTTCGAGAGGCCTTATGCAATTCATGCAACAAAGAAAGCTGGCGAAAGCGGCTCTCTCGAGTAACGTTGGGGAAATATTGAAACTCTCGGGCGGTCACCGCTAAATGAGCTCAAGGAGTGGGACCACCAGAGTTTAAGGGAGAGCCCAAACCACTTATAAATTGAAACATGGATAAAGCGGATCACCAAGATATTTGATGTCTTGGGATGCTCGAGGAGCAAAAGTTCCTTTGCCTTCCTTTATGTTGCGGCGAGAAAGGATTATTATCGTGGGAATCGATAAAGCGTACTCAACCCGCCGCACTAAAAGATGTCTTGGGAGAAGTTCCAAGAGTTGTTCAATGACAAATACTTTCCAAGTATTCGCCACATGAAGGAGGTGGAATTTATCAAGTTGGAATAAAATAATATGACCGTGTCAGCAATACGAGGCAAAATTTGCGGAGTTATCCCGTTTTGCGTCCCCACTTGGTGGATAATGAAGAGAATGGCGCGAATGTTTTAAGAGGTTTGAAGTTTAGATACGCCAACATCTTATTTCTCATAAATTGTGTTTGTATTCAGATGTTGTAAATAGGGCTCGCTTAGTGGAGCGCGATAACGAGTCAACGCACTAAAAGAAGAAGCGGTAAGAAAATTATAATACCAACGAAAGTAGTCATCGAAGCGGTGACAACAAGCGTGGAGGAATCAATGTGGCGAAATGGTAACCACTTTGGTGGTAATCGAGGCCAAAACAATAAGAATGGACATTTCAAGAAAAGGAGATTCAACAATGATGGAAAGACGTCAAAGACCAAAGACCACGTTGTTAAGGAAGGAGAAAGACCACCTATAATATGCTTCAAATGCGGAGGGAGGGACACATCACCAAATTGCGCGATGTCATTCAAAGCATGTTGTAATTGTGGAAGAGAAGGTCACTTAGCTCGATTTTGTCGCTTCACCAAGACAAATTCAATTAGGATGGAGGCACCAAAAGTACGTCCCAGAAAGGTCAAAAGTCGGTAGAAGTGCAAGGAGAGAGCGTTTGTTGTGACCTCCCGAAAGCAAGGAACCCGAATGAGGTCATCACGGTAAGCTTATCATAAACTCTAACGAAGTCTATACTTTATTTGATACCGGCTTCTACCCATTCTTTTATTTCTCCTACTTGCGTTCATCGATTAAATTTGACTCCGGAGAAATTAGACTTTGACTTATCTGTGGAAACTCCATTGGGAGAAACCTTCATTACATCCACTGTTTATAAGTCTTGTTTGGTTCAAATCGGTACCCTCACATTACCTGTCGATCTTATTTCATTGAAAATACTTGCATTTGACGTGATTCTAGGGATTGATTGGTTAACTACTCATCATGCAAAAATTGATTGTTTTCGTAAGGTTGTTAGCTTTCATATTCCTAATCAACCTATTATGCGAATTCAAGCGACCAAACCATTAAAATCAATCACGATCATCTCAAGTCATAAAGCTATTCGTTTATTGAAAAACGGATGTCAAGCTTTCTTAGCTCATATCACAGATTTAAACAAAAATACGTCAGTTTTGAACGATATTTCTATTGTTAATAAATTTTCTGACGTATTCCCCGAAGAACTTCCTGGCCTACCCCCAGAGCGTGAAATTGAATTTTGTATCGACCTTGAACCCGGTACAAAACCCATTTCCAAAGCCCCATATCGAATGGCTCCTATTGAACTTCAGGAGTTAAAAACCCAACTGCAGGAATTGTTAGACATTGGCTTTATTCGCCCTAGTACTTCTCCTTGGGGTGCTCCTGTTCTATTCGTGAAGAAGAAAGATGGGAGTATGCGACTTTGTATTGATTATCGGGAGTTGAATCATGTCACCATCAAAAATAGGTATCCATTACCACGTATTGATGACCTGTTTGACCAGTTGCAAGGAGCCAAATTCTTTTCAAAGATTGATCTTCGTTCCGGATATCACCAATTGAAGATTAGAACCGATGACATTCCAAAGACGGCTTTCAGAACTCGGTACGGGCATTATGAATTCCTGGTCATGTCCTTTGGATTGACTAATGCTCCTGCTGCTTTCATGGATATGATGAACCGAGTATTCAAGGAATATTTAGATCACTTTGTGGTCGTCTTTATTGATGACATCCTTATTTATTCCAAAAGCCGTGAAGATCATGAGCACCACTTGAGGCTGACACTCCAAAAGCTTCGTGAATATAAGCTTTATGCCAAGTTGAAGAAATGCGAGTTCTGGCTTGAGGAAGTAGCATTCCTTGGGCATGTGGTATCAAGTCATGGAATATCCGTTGACCCAAAGAAAGATTGAAGCTATTCAAAGTGGGAGCAACTTTAAATCGATGACCAAAATCGTAGCTTTCTCGGTTTAGTTGGTTATTATCGGAGATTCGTGGAAGGATTTTCTCGAATCGCTACTCCATCAATCACCGACTTCGGAAAGATACAAAGTTCGGTTTGAAGCGAAGAATGTGAGAAGAGTTTTCAAGAACTCAAGAGGAGACTCATTTCAGCACCTGTTCTGACAATACCATCTGGCTCGGAGGGTTTTGTCATCTACAGTGATGCTTCGAGCAAAGGGTTGGGATGTGTTCTCATGCAACATGGGAAAGTCATAGTCTATGCCTCGCGACAACTCAAAGAATATGAGAGGAATTATCCTACTCATGATCTAGAGTTGGCAGCTGTTGTCTTCTTGACTTAAAATTTTGAGGCATTACTTGTATGGGGAGAAAGTGGAGATCTTTACGGATCATAAAAGCCTCAAATACTTCTTCACTCAAAAGGAACTCAACATGCGACAACGACGTTGGCTTGAACTGTTGAAAGATTATGATCATACCATCCAATACCATCCTGGAAAAGCAAACGTGGTAGCTGACGCATTGAGTAGAAGATCATATGCAAGTACGAAAAGGAGATATTGTCAACGCAAGGGCCCATTTTGTGACTTGCAAAGGATGGAGATAGAGTTAAAGACTCGGGGGACGCATGTGACGATGGCAAATATACGAGTAGAACCGACTTTAATCGATAAAGTTAAAGTCGCCAAGCTACATGCACACCGGAAATTGATGCGTGATGAGGAAGAAAGTGCAAGAAGGTGCTATCCGGAAGCAATAATCGATGAAGAAGGAATACTTGAGTCAACTCCGCACTTTGTGTTCCTAACGACCCTGATTTAAAGTATAAAATCATGATGGAGACGCACAACACACCGTTTGCAATCCATCTTGGGAGTACCAAAATGTATCATGATATTTGTCATACATTTTGGTGGAGCAATAATATGAAGAGAGAGATAGCGTTGTTTATCTCAAGGTGTCTAACTTGTCAACGAGTTAAAGCGGAGCATCAAGTACCAAAAGGTCCATCGCAACCACTTGAAATTCCGTGAATGGAAGTGGGAGCACATTACCATGGATTTCAAGCACGGGTCTTCCTAAGGTTTCTCAAGGCATAGATGCGATTTGGGTCATTGTTGATAGATTGACCAAGTCTGCTCATTTCTTCCGATACGACAAACTTATACACTTGAACTTCTTGCTCAGATGTACATAAACGAGATTGTAAGATCGCATGGTATGCCTAGATCCATAGTTTCTAATCGAGACCCAAGATTCACTTCACGATTTTGGGTTAGTTTGCAAAAAGCTATGGGCACAGATTTCACGATTTAGCTTCGGCATATCATCCTCGACGGACGACAAATGGAGAGGACTATTCAAACTCTTGAAGATCTATTAAGACTTTGTGTCCTTGATTTCAAGGAAGTTGGGACAAGTTCTTACCATTGGTGGAGTTTTCCTACAACAACAATGCTTATCAAACAAGTATTGACATGGCTCCATTCAAAGCGTTGTATGGAAGAAAGTGTCGCTTCCGAGATCTTTGGGATGAGGTGGGTGAAGCAACGTTGTTGGGACCAGTTGGTACGTATGACTACGTAAAAGATTCAAACGATCCGACAACGATAAAAACCTCACAAAATCAACAAAGAGTTATCTTGATCTTCATCGAAAGGGACGGGAATTCGATATAGGAGATCATGTGTTGTTCTCAGTGTTACTCCATGGAAAGGAGTTACAAGATTTGGAAAGAGAGGAAATCCGAATCCTCGATTCATCGGTCCATTTTAATCCTCGATCGAGTAGAACTGTGGCCTATGTACTCGCTTTTCTGCTAAGATGTCTCGTGTTCATAACGTTTTCACATATCCATGTTACGTAAATATGTGAAAGACCTGAACCACATTATTGAGTTAGAACCGGACGAAATAGCGGAAGATTTGACGTATGAGGAGGTTCCTGTTCAAATCTTGGATAAGAAGGAACATATTCTACGCTCAAAAGTTATACCTCAAGTCAAGGTTTTGTGGAGAAACCACGATGTTGAGGAAATGACTTGGGAGTTAGAATCTGAAATGAAATCAAGGTATCCTTACCTCTTCGACACACCAGGTAATTTCGAGGGCGAAATTTCATAAGAATGGGAGGTTGTGAGACCCCAGATTTTATGAATAAAGATTTAATTTTCTCGAAATATTTTTTTAAAATTATGGTGTGGATTTGATATAATATTATAGTTGTGGGTAATATTTATAAATTTTGCAAAGAACGCAAGTTGTTATAAAATATTCGTTTGGTCGGGGAATATTCTTTTTTTCGGGGAATATTCGACGACGCAAGACAATCATTAATGGACCCCATTAAACGGAATTATTATTGATCGAGAAAACGCACAAAAATACTTTATGAAAATAACGGCGAGGTGTTACCGTTAAAACCGTTGAACTACTTGGTAGTAAAAGTACAATGAATACGCGTATCGTTGCATAAGACACCAGTATTGATTATTGATGCTTACGTTGAGAAGTCACTCAATTATACTCAATTATTATTACGATAATTTCGTGATCATATCTCTTATATTATTGATTCAATTATTATCACAAAGATTATCTCAGATAATATGTTATATTATTTAAACAATAATTGAGACGACAAGTTATAAATGATGAATAATTTTTGAAAGATTAAATATGTGTTGATTAAAAATAAAATGATTTCGTAATTTTATTCAATCCTTGATGTATATAAAAGAGTCTATTATTGACGCGTTTGTGGTAAGTTTAATTATTTATGGGGGGCATATGTCATCATCTAAGAGTCTCTTTCAGAAATAGTAATTACCTTCAGTAAATAGTAATTACCTTCAGAAATAGTAATGACCTTCAGAAAATAGTAAATACTTTCGTAAATAGTAATAAATCTTCTATAAATAGAGGCTGTGGCTTCATTATTTTCACTTAATTGCTCAAGCTATAGAGAGAAAGTATAGAGAATAAGAGAGAAAGAAGAAGAGTATTCCTCGCTACTTCACTTATATCCAGCTTCTTCTAAGGTAGGAATATTATTTGTTGTATCTGTAAAGGTGTTATTCTTTCTTATTCATGAAGAGAACTCGTTGTTATTCCATTTCTTATTATTCTGTTGGAATAACTCAGTATACGCTGTGATCTACTCTATACTTGGTGACATTCTTCTATTATTCTCGTTGGAACATCCTGTCATGTGTTTTACAATTTAACCGGTTCCGCTCTTGTTATTATTCATTGGAACATCCTATCTCGTGTGTTTTACACCGACCGGTTCCGCCTTTATTATTATTCTCGCTGGAACATCCTCATCTCATGTTTTACGCCGGACCGGTTCCATTCTTTATTATTCTGTTGGAATATCCTCGTCATGCATGCGTTTTACTGGGACCGGTTCCGTTATTTATTATTCTGTTAGAATAACCTGTCTGTGCGGTCTATCGCATGCATGGTGATTTCTTTTGTTATTCCATTCTTTGTTATACTCAATTGGTTAAAACTTTGACTTCTATACTCCATGAAATTAGTGGAATATCCTTGATATTTGCGCTTCATCCAGTATCCTTTCATGGAAATATTCTTCTAAGTTTTCTTGAATTTTACTCTACAAAGCAGTATCATGTTGACAATTTGGACGTTAATAATTCTTGGATAAAATAATTCTTGAACTTGTTTTATTGAATTCTTATATAATTGTCATCATCCTCATGTTTATATTTTGTTGAAAGTCATCTGTGGCCTGTAATACATAGATGGACTTGGTATGATTATGGCCAGGGATTATTCGGTGTAATCATGACCGTAATGTTACAAATGATGTAAAAATTAAAAGTCATCATTGGCCGTAGTGCATTGATGGACAATTGTTGGCATAATCATGACCATTAATGAATACACAAATATTCTTGCCCGTAGTGCATGAATAATTGTGGTCGTGATACTAAAGAATATCCTCGGCGTAGTAGTAGTGGGGGATTCGATGATGTGGAATATTTATTAAGTTTGAGTCTCAATTATAATAGCTTATGAAAAATCTTTTAAATCATAAAAGATAGTAGATTTTATTTTCTACTGACTCTTTTAATGGATTCATTGGTTCATTGCAGCTTAAACTTGATGTTTATTATATTTTATCGCTTTAACATCGCTCAAGGCTAATGATAATTTATTCGCATTATCTTAGTCATAATATTTCTTCTCGGGCTAGTTGAGCTCACCCTTTCTTTCATTGTTCTCTTGTGAAATGAGAATATAAATTTTACGAGTCTGGGAATCTAGAGTAATGGTCCGAGGATAGCATTAGTAGTCCTCATTATTCGTGAAATAGTGTGATAATAATTGTAATGAGGACTCCTTTTGAGTTTGTATAATCTCTAGTAGAGACAATATTTGTATTCAAACTCACAGCTTTATGTTTTGTCGTATTGTACACGGCAGTTGTATTAGTAAGTTGTATTTGAATTACATACTACGTATCTGGCACCCAAGATGGGTGATGTATACCTAATTTTAGGGCGCCACAATTCATATAAAAGTATTAAAATTATATTAATTATTTTTATCAAATATTAAATTAAACATAAGTCACTTTTAAGAATAATTATTTACAATAAAAATGACAAATGTTGTTACTCAAAAGGAAAAAATACATTAAAAAATTCTTTTAATAAGATAGTAGTAATAAATATTATTATATTTTTTTTATTCAATATTGTATAAAATCAACACCAATCAGATACTAAAAAATATAATTAAAATCATAAACATTCAATTTTGACATATACTCAATAAAATTTAACATATAAAAATCATAATATGAAACTAAGAATTAAATAATAATTTTGTTTGTTAAACACCAAAAATTAAACTATCAACATATCACTTTAATTAGAAAACATCCATTAATAATTTAATTTAAAATTCTTAATATTTGTATCACAACCAAAAATATGTGTTAATTAAATTAAATTATTTGAATGAGATATTCTTAATTACAAATAAAACTATAATTAAAATGTATTGTATTAAAAAAATATCGATAATTGAACATATATATATTATGTAGGAATTAAAATTTGATAACTTATAAAGGTAAATATGTAATTTTATCTATTTAGTCAACTTAAAATTAAACTTGTAGTGATACTAACTATTACTTAAAAACTAAAAGGGATGTGAGTGTTGGTATGTTTATCTAGAGGTATTGTCACTGTATTTTACTTTTAAAGTTATTGTACTCCCTCCGTCCTAGGATAAAAGTTCTGGTGGACTTTTCACGCATATTAAGAAGATGAATGAAATGACAAAATTGCCCATAATAATGTCATTAAATATGGAGAGAGATTTAGAATAAGAAAAGTATAAGATATTTAATGGTACGAGTATAATAAGAAAATATGTATAAAAGTTTGGTTATTAAAGAAAAATGAACATTTAACATGGGACTACCCAAAATAGTAATAAGAATTTTTATCATGGGACTAAGGAAGTATATTTAACCATTTATGAACTCTTATTATTAACGGGGAATTTGTGCAAGTCTTACTATATGTTGTCATAACTTTTGTCGAATTACGATTACGACGTATATCAATACATGAGATTGGGTAAGATTACAAAATTGATCTACTATATCAAATACGTCGTTAAAATATAATCAATCATAATTATCCACATAACTCGCAACTAAAAAATTGACATATAAAATTACAAGATATATATTATTATCCTTTGTGCAATGGTACCACTATCGACTTTGATTTAATATTATTATTAGCACTATATATGCGGAATATATTTTACCATTTTTAAGTCGATAAACAACATTAATAATATTGGATAGGAAATTAATATTTTTATATTATTTTTTAATATTTGTATACGTATGACTCACATATTAATGAATAAAAATATAACATATTAATTAATATATAAATTTTATATATAAAAATATCAAAAAATAATATAAAAATATCAATTTCTTATCGGATATTGATTGATTCATGCATCCCATTCTTCGATTCAAGATATTGATGATCAAAGGTATTGGTCCCACATATCCTTATATCATCCAAACATTTTTTAAACCTTAATAATTCCAAAAAAAAATAAAAAAAGAGTATTAATTATTGAGCCCAAATTTTCACTTAAGAATAGGACAAACTCAATCAGAAGATGTGAACACTTGGAAAGAAGCTCTTAATATACTCTCATCCCATTGACTGACAGACATAATCGGTGGATCCTTCATCCTTGTTGTATTTCCACTGCCATATTTTCTTATTCCCCACCACCTTGACCCATCTATATATAGTATTTCACACAAGAAAACAAAGTCAATGTCACCTGGAAATAATGGAAAAAGTTACTATTTCCCATAAGTGATATTTCCTAGAGATATTTCAGCACCAACCTCTATATATATATTTACTCCAAGCTTTATCAAATCAAAAGAGCTAGAGATTAAGAATTAAACAGAAAAAATAGAAAGGAAGAAAATATGCTAGACAAGATTTGGGACGATGTTTTAGCCGGACCACACCCTGAACGTGGCCTCGGCAAGTTCAGGAAGAATATCAACACATTGAAGATCAATGGTGCTTCTACTTCTCGTTTATTTTTATTTTATTTTTGGTTTAATGGAAATGTAAATATATATATGCATGCTATATATATATATAGGTTTTGATTGGTTAATAATTATATATATTGATGATATATGTATTTGGTTAATTAGATGTGGATGGGGAGGGCAGTAGCATGCACCAGGGGTCGCTGTCGATGCCGTCGAGCCCAGGGGCACCAATGACACCGACAACACCAACAACTACGTCACCAACGGGGACGGCGCGTAAGGACAACGTGTGGAGGAGCGTGTTCAACCCGGGTAGTAACCTTGCTACCAGGGGCATGGGCTCCCAGATGTATGACAAACCACAGCCCAACTCTCCCACTGTTTATGACTGGTACGTACCCTCTCACTTATCAATTTTATTAATGACATTAACTAGTATGAATTAAACTCGAATGCAAGAATTGCTTATATAATGAAATGGTTTGGTTTGTAAACACTGTGCAGGCTCTACAGTGGGGAGACTAGGAGCAAGCACCGCTAATAGGAATTAGGAGGAGAGCTTCTTCCCTCATTTCCCTTGATTTTCGAGGTGATGGTTTGATGTTTTTGTAAATATATTTGATTTATAAAGCCGGAGGCCTGGCTTGCGTTGCGTTACCAACCATCAAACTTATTTACCCAATTTAGTCCCAAGGAGCTATATATCTAGTTATTATTATTTTTTAGTGGTGACAAGTTTCTAATGAATAATGTCCTTGATAGTACTCCAATATTAAATAAAATGGAATGTGGAATAATGTGATTTATTGTTTCTTTTATTAACATTTGTTAGCTAGTTAATATTGTTCTTGTAGGTTTATTGATTATGTTTATCTTGTTTAAAAACTTGGGACAGATCTTGATATTGAATTGACTTGCTTGATCAAAAATATATTGATTTTTTTTTCTAAAAGAGAAGGGAATATAACTTTCAATCCCAAGAAAATAGATTAATAAAGAATGTTTAAGCCAACACCCGACTTCTCGAGAATCATGGTAGAATGGACTAATCAGACAAATATGACAAGTGTATGCTGATTTTGGGCATGGATCATGCATACAAACCAGACGCAAATGTATAATGAACCGGATCTCTCTGTAAAATAAACACCAAGCAACCATTCCATAGAAACACCAAACTATGCCGTCCAACTGAGGCAAGAAGATTAGTAGTAGTTCACATATAATGAAGAAGTGAAAGAATCAAGTATATATGATCAACAGGTAGAATGCCTCATGCTTTATATGCCCGAGTTGAAAATATGAATATAATTTGTAACGAGTTTGAAGACCAAATACACAAATCTCTTTGGAAACAATATATGATAAATGGATGTTGATTATGGTACTATTAAAACTAAAGTAACTGATGAGTGGGTTTTATACCTATGAATTGGACACCGTTAAGGCTTAATTCTTTGTTAATTTAAATTATTTTTAGTGTCATTTTACTTGTTTTTGGTGTTTGTGTAGTAGGAAACAACTTCGGAAGGTCAAAACATGAAAAATGGAGCTTAGTGACATTTCTGTAATTTCATGAGCAAAAAACCCGTCGGGTGGCATTCAAGAGTGACCCCCACCAGGGCGGGCTTGTCGGGGAAAAAAAAGAGTTTTCAAAATTTGAGTTCAAGGAGGATTGGTTTGAACCGTTTGTTTCAAAGATTTTTAAAGACTCTAAAAAATACATGAAGAGTCATATAAAAGGAGGAGAATCACAAGAATCACAAAATTCTATTTTTTATTAGATTTGGAGATTAAAGCAACTTGGAGACCATTGAAGAGCAAGAAGGAGCATGAGATTTGTTGATAACAGATTTTATTCTTTTTCTACTCTTATTTTTGTATTTTAATGTTCATTCAATTGTGAATTTTTGGTTTTAATTCAATAATAACGAACTAAATCTTTTGTTTAAGATTACGACGGATCTTATTACATAGTTTATTTTAATATGCTTATTTATTAATTATTGTTGATTATTATTGTATTGTCTATTATGGTTTGTGCTTATTGTTTAATTGTCTAACTAACAATTACCATGATAATCTATATGAACTCAAGAGATGGATTATAGATTTAGATTTGATCATAATAGCATGTGATTGTGTTTTCTGCATGGCGTTAAAATTCATGATTTATGTCTAGGATAGAGATATAGCTATACATCGCATGTAATCTGATAGAGAACTTTTGCTTTAAATCATCTTTAATTATAATTCACATAGAGATACAATGAACTAGTTAATTATGGTATTTTTCTTAATTCTATCATATGTGGATTTAAGTTGCTTTGAGAATGATGCACCGAGAAATTGTCATATTTATTTATGTGTTCTTGATTAACAATTTAGTGAGCTGATTTAAATCTCCATAATATGATTTTTAACTAGTGATAATTAAAATTGGTTTAATTAAATAATTTAATTCATAACCTTAAATTGATTGTTTAAATAAAATTAGTTTGATTAAGAATTAATATTCGTTAACTTGTATTAATAATTTCTCGTGAAAACGATACTCTAGTTACACTTTATTACTTGTTGACCACGTATATAGTTGTGCGTAATTAGATTGAAAACACATTACAACTTACACGTATAAGGAAGGGAAAAGTATCCGCTGATCAATCCGAAGACCCGAAGCTTTATATATTTCTCAGAGTTCAAAATTTAAACAGAACTTGTATTGAGATTTAAGCAAGAAACCATTTTCAAATTCCTATAAATAGCGATAGTTCTTCTGTTCTGTACTTAAATAACGTTCTTAAAAAGATGAAATAATACACAAATATCTTTAACAATTTAAACCTACAACTGATTTCCTTTTTCGAGTATATTTCTATTCACCTTTCTTGCATGTGTAAACATTATAGCGCTTGTCCTCGGCAACAAATCCAGCAAATTCATCGGGAATCTACAGAACATTACAACTTCTGACGGTATGCAAGAAGCTGGAAACAACACCAAAATAATATAACATTAGCAACACTGATTTACTATGTGCGTCTGTGCATGCTCCTGCATAAATTGAACTGGTGCTCGAGAGAGTGAGATAGAGAGCTCACCAGATGGCTCCGACTAAAATTGTACATAGCTTGAAGTTCAGCCAATGTTTCATGGTCCTCCAGGATATGTAACTCATCTTTGCATGGGTCTATGGTTCTGCATGCAGATATGGAAACACTTGGGGAAGCTGTAGGTTCGGGTTTTGAATGAATCTCTTTAACCAGCAACATTTCAACTTCGTCAGCTTGGACAGCAGTCTTCAGAGAAACATACTACATAATAACATACATCCAGGAACCAATTACAGGTATCAGAACATTCAAAATGTAATGAAAGTAAATTCAACAATTATGAACTGAAATTTAGCTAAACCAGATTGTTTTGGACAAGTAACTAGCTAACCCAGAAAAATGATATATTTTCAAAGGTAGAACTGGGGATATCTGTATACAAAGATCTTACTCGGCAAATGTGTTTAATTGACAAGTTGGGCCTGCAGCAAAGGTTTGGCAACTGCAAACTTGGTATTCTTTGTTCGTCCAAGGACACAAGCATGAGATGAATATCCAACTGAAAGTACAAGAAGAAAGTAATTTATAAGACTAGAGCTGCATTCCAGGTGGAAAGCCAAGAAAAGTACATTATAGAAATGGTACAAAAATGACCTCACAAACACAACTGTCGTTTGGGGAAAAACTTATTTGGTGGCACTGTTGCCTAGGGGATCCATTTAGGATACCCTTCTACGTTTACCAGTACACTACCAAATATAAGTAACTAACGCCTTTTGACAGTGGTGTTAGCAAGAGCCACCCCCAATTATGCATCTCATTATTACCCCATCCTCTTCTACCGACTTTCGGAGAATATCAAGCAGCTTTGAGAGGCGAGTATTCCTGGCATTCTTTCCACTCCCAGCACTCAGACTGCCATGGCGTGTGTTGCTCCGAATGCCACCACCACCCCAAGCAAGCATTTCAGAGCTTCCGACAAGCCCTGCGGATGCACCCATTGAATCTCTGTTAACTTCAGAATCATTTTCATTACCACCTCCGTCTGCAGTCCCTGGTGCTAAAGAAGTCTGAGAAAACCGACCTCCTCCCCATCTCTTGTATCTTTTTGGTTTGACTTCTATCACCTGTTCATCAGCAGAAGATGAATCTTTACCTCCATCATGACCATTAACATCATCCTCCTCATCAGATCCTTGCACTTCACCAGCTCTCTGGTTTCTCCTTCCTCTCGAATTTCGATTCCTTACAAATGCAGCAGCTGTGGCTCTAGCACTTGTGCGCTTCCTTCCTAGTGCTTCTGATTGTCGACGTAGAGTCTGGGCAATTGAAGCTTGGATCTGGTCAAGCACGTTGAAAGTGAAGTATGAGAGAACAAAGCAAAGAAAGGTGTCTGTGAAGTATGAGAGAACAAAGCAAAGAAAGGGACACCGTAACAGTACATAGATCACCAAAACCAACTTTGTGGTCTTCATTTAGTGCCCTTTTCAGCATTAGCAGAGGAACATACATAAGCAACAAAAAGAAGGGTCCCTTCCTCCCCCCTCCCCCCGGGCACCCATACACTGAACAATTGTTCGGGCAAAACAAAAAGACCATTATTTATTGAAGGGTGTGTCGTTTAATTAAGTAGACAAGACATTTTGCTTTTCTTAGTCAGATGAACTGTCCCATAACTGGAAGAAACTACTACTGGTAAGAACTGAAGGGAACCTCAAGAACATAAATGATAAAACAAAATACATTTTTTTTTTTTTTTTTTGGGAGAGATAAAAGATGTTTGATCAGTTGATTGTCACATAAAAGCAGGCACCCAGACATGAAAATATCTCACCAGCTTATTACGGGCTTTCTCCTCTTCATGGAAAGCCAATTCCTGAGCAGACAAAAACGAAGAAAAGTTGATAAAAATGAATCACAACATCACTTTTTAATTGTGAGAAGTAAAGCATCGGTCACGTTATACCTCCTCTTCATACTTATCTATATCTGGATATAAAGCAGCAATGAGAGCATCGTAGTTTGGATCATCTCTCAGAGAACGGCGACTGGCACAATGTGTACGACAAGCAGGGCACTCATTGTTCCTGCATGAGGGTCACAATAAATTTTGAACAAGAAAAGATCACACGCCCAAGTCAATCAATGATAGATTGGCATCTGATAGCTTCAGTACTTACCCCAATCTCATAGATTTGTCAATGCATTCTCTGCAAAAGCGATGCAGGCATTCCATAACGGTTCTCGTCTTCCGTATAATCCCTATCCATCAATTATGGTAAACAATGTTGTTTTCCAAAAAACTGATAAACAAAAAGTACAGGGAAGAAAAGGTGCAAAGTTTTTTGGTAGAAAATCATTTCAAGGGACTTCAGGTTATCGACCTGCACCTGCACCCACACAGTGGAGTGTGCAAAAATTGGCTGCACGATAAATAGGCTCCTCAGTTTCTCACTACAAGTCTACAACATCTGGCGGAGTGGATATTGTTTAAGTTTAGTTCTTCTCAAGAAATCTATATAAATCTTACTTATTATAATGAAAATTTCCATTTTCATGAGGAAAAGAGCATGTGAAGATACATTTTCTTCTGGGGAAATAGCATAAACTTGCATTGTCTTGGACAAAAAAATCTCTACTATAATAAAGCTTCTGCATATACAATCCGCTCCTTCAAGTCCGTCTTTACTACATTCCCCTGAGCAAGACCTAATATCTTCTTTTTGATAAAATACTACTCCCTCCGTCCCATAGTTATAGGATGATTTTTCATTTTGAGATGTCCCAATATATAGGCTACTTACTATTTATAAAATTTAGTTGGTTCATTGTTTTACTTTTATGCCCTTATAATAAATATTCAACCATTACTCTTTTTTTGAAGAAACAACATTCAATGTCATTATTTTTATCACCACATTTAATGTTGTTGTATTCTCTTTGGTTAAAGTTCTATGATTATGGATTTTAATGGTCAGTACACGTCAATCAATGAAGTTGAGAGTTCCAGTGTGATAAGTAAGGAGTAATTAACTTATTCATTAATTTTATATTAAAGGGTATATGTGGAAAATTTATATTCAAAATTGTCACTTAAATTAATTTTCTTAAACTACGTGCCAAAAGAAATCAGCCTATAACTATGGGACGGAGGGAGTACTTTTTATAATCGTAGCCATATGCTACCATTAAATATGACTAAACCTTCTCAACCAACCAATGTTCCCTATCTTAACATTAAAGAAGATAACTTTTCAGTTCTTTTTTTTTTAATAAAAAGGATCCCTTAAATTTATCTATCAATTGTGACTCAGTTTGAAAGAACAGTTTCCTAAAATGACTTATGGAGTATACATGTATTTATTATAAAGCATTTAAAGTAACAAATGCATATCTGAAAATCATAATTAATTACAGTTTAGGAGTACTAAACTTTCAGAAAGATTTCTTTCTAAAATGGATATAAGTGCATTAATTAAAATCCATGTTTGCATCACATTCTGCAACAGAATTATAATCATTCTGGAATATATAATTTATAAATAATATGCTTGCTAATAATAAATTATCCCACATGATCAAATATTCCTTGTGGAACACATAACATGCAGTGGGAAAAAGTAATTTTCCTTTGCCATGAATGATCCAAATTATCATATAGCTTAGAAAAACTAAAAAACTATTGCTTTAGAGCATACCATGAGTGGAAAAAATTATGGCCCCTTCCAATGAAGTTGCTAAACTAGCATATTAGCTTAAAGAAACTAAAGTCCCAAAAGAGTACCTAAACAGATTGGACATTGTACTTCCTTCCGTATTTCTGCTAATTTCACGGTGACGAATCTGCAAATGAATGACACCACCAAAAAGAAGCATATTATGCAGTTAGTGTTGGTAACCACTTTTTGAAAAAACAAGTGATATTCAAATAGTAGATAGATTATACTTCATACTTTTAATAAGTAAAAATCTATTCAAGAAGACACCAAAAAGGAGGTGGTGCCCATGTACACACAGAGTATACTGAAAAGCAGGAAAACAAAAAGTCCAGCCGAAATAACTCTCATGGTTGAAAGATGAGACGTGAACGTAGAGACTCTCTCAGGCCCATGCACACCCTACCACACCCTAGCCATGTGTCACAGCTCACAGCTAGCTAGTAATACAACTCTTGTATATTAATTGGTTCCATTTAGGGGGAAAAGAGGAGGACACAAGGTAACAAAGGAATGGCAAATAGAAAATTTTCCCTTTGGTAGGATAGGAAGGCAAAAGGAAGAGTGGGAAAAATGGGATGGTCCTGTATCCTCAATGTCCATCATTTTCTTTCCTCCCAAAAGTGGGAATAATTGGGGACTGCTTCTTTCTTAAATTTAACCCTTCACATCATAATCTTCAATATCTAATAAATCACCTTTAACCCTCTTATACCTCCTTCCTTGATTCCATTTTGGCCATCTAGACACAAGGAAGCAAAATCAGCTTCCTTTCCCAGGGAGATCTCTATTCCTCCTTTCCAAATTCATGTTTTCAGTTCCTCCAACCAAATGACCACAAACACAACACTTTTATCTCAAAATAGCAATAGACTACAACTTTAAAAAGTGATCCCCAAATTACACTACATGTGTCTCTCAAGGCATAAGACATGAATGGATCCAAGTAAGCTACCACTGAGGATTGGAACACTAAGGCAACAATTACTTGGTCAGAAGATAATTACAAATACAAATTACATGTGCAGAGACATGCATGGGGAAAAGTTCATACAGCTTGCACATGGGAATGCTTAGAACTTTGGCCAATGACGACAGAGATCTCACAGAAATCACATACCATGACACCGTAATTCATAGTTATCCTTTTTAATAAATTGACATCATTTGTACTATCCTACAATATTCTTGTAGTTTAACAACCGAAAAAATAAACAAAATTGAAGTCCCATAAACATAAATAGCATCTTTTAATTACTGTCACATGCTTTTTTAGTGAATCAGGTCACTTCTCTACCCAAACCTCATATTGACAGAAATAACAGAGAGAAATTATTAAGCATTCTGATAAGTAGATGAAACAATTCATTATTGGCACTTTTCTTGCAAACATAGACCACAAAAGCAATTCAAAAACCGAATTGATATCATCCAACAAATGGCAAACACACAACCATGAATAAAATCAAGTAGAAAGTATAATGCTACTCCAACCCTGACTACACTAACACTGCACAAGAGTGAAACCACTCAGTGTGAAAAGTTATCAGCTTTACCTACAAACTTGATTACTTCGTCACACCCATATACTCCAGAAGATGAAAAACAACTTCAAATAAAACAAACCCAAACAATCACGTTAACTGAGGCCACTTGACACAAAGTTCGCTGATCTTTCACACCCTTGAACATCCCCAAACAAAGAAATTAAAAATAATTCAGAACACTCAAAATTCTCCACAAGCGCGTATAGAGCTCGTCTTTAACAATGTTGGGTCATAATATTTCTCCTATCTTGGGCCATTTATCCCATTTATTGTGTCAACTTTATTTAATTCTATCGGACCGGCCGCACCAAAGGATCGACCCATTAGATATTTTAATATCTCACATTTGACTTGTGATGATGAAAAAGCATGACAATGACCAATCCTCCCGCCACGCATTAATGTGGATGGGATCATAACCTACTTACGGAGAAAAAAAAAGTAAAAAAGCAAGAGATAAACCCGATATAGTCGGCAGGTCCATCGATCGTAGGGGTGTCGTAGTAGTAGTGGGTGGCACAATAATCCAAGCAAAAGTAATATAACTTAGCAAGGAAGCCATCGATGGAGGTATGTTCTCTCATATATCGATTACTCATATTCTCCCATACACACGATCGAGATTTTAATTCTCTCAATACACTGTACCATATATTCCTCCATTGTTAACCTCAGAACACGTATTAATTCTCACGCTCGAAGCTATCCCCCGGAACCGCCGCCAAGCTTTGTCGATCGTGTTTATCGTGGCAGATCGTGACGCCTTACGGATCGGGACGCGAGAAAGATCTCAAGCGCTAACATCGCGCGCCAAGGAGGGCTTTGAGTTCTAGTGTCATAAAAATTTTCAATCACAATCGCTTAACCTACTTCGTAAGATGAGAGAGGAGTAGGATGGTACACCGTATGGCGCGATGGTCATAATTGCACACGCCTCGTTTTCGTGAAGGATCGTCTGGTCCTTCCAAGAGTGCTCACGAGAAAGACGGCTTCTTAAGCATAATTCGTGGATCTCCGTCTCAAGATTCAAGGCAGGGCGACGAAGATTGGTTTTCGGCGCGAACGAGGAGCGAGATCATGGTCGAGGATGTGTGGAAGGCTCGCCAACCAAGATTCATCATGTAAGTAGCCAAGGAGATAGAGTCGCTAAGTCATGTAAGACGGCGACGAAGCGATAGAGCCACAAGGCCCTATTAAAGAGAAAAGAGAAGATATAAATTAACAGATGCTTCGTGGCGGAATTACAAGACGAAGATCCAAATGCACGATCAATACGAAAGACGCAGCTATAAAGGAGGAGACTCGACGAAAGGGTAAGGAGTCAAGAGGTCCCCATGGGTTTCTAGGATCATTCTCAAGTAGAGAAGATCGAGAAGAGAACTCCCACGGCCTCAAGAAGGCGATAATGGCCAAGCATTTCAAAGATCGAGATGATCATCAACAAAGAGAGTAGTCGAAGGAGGTCATACCAAGTCCGTAATGGACTATCAACGTGATCATTCTCACCACAAGGAAAGAGTCAGGTACCGGCAGATCAAGAAGTCCTTCAGGCGTAGGATCGGCAGGAGGGGGTCGATCCTCTCGTAGATATAATATTGTTCATGAGAAAGAGGCTTCTCCGCACTCAAGGCGCTGATTTTCTAGTAAAGGAGCTTAAAGAGCTTAAAAACAACCGGCCGAGGTCCAAAGAGTGAAGGACGCCCGAAAGAAAGATCCCTTTTTCCTCGCCTATTCTCAAGAAAAGGCGATATCACTAAAAAATGCCTCGCACGGAAAGTTACGATGGAACCGGAGATCCTTATGACCATACCAAAGCGTTCAATCGACTAATGGACTATTACGACTTCACCGATGCCGCCAAGTGCCACACCTTTGTTACAACGCCGTAAAAGATGCGAGATGTTGGTCGGGAACTTTGCCTTCAGATTCCATATCCTCACGGACCGAACTTTGTGATAAGTTCCATGCCTGCTTTTGGAGCAAACCAAGCAAGAGAAAGCCCACGGTTCTTTTTGCACGATTCTAGCTTGCCAAATGAATCTTTGGGCCAAGATGTAAAGAGGTTCGCAGAAGCAATTTCAGTCAGTGTCCGATCTTAATGACCTCCAGTCAGTAGGTTTGTTCCGTAATGGATCGATCCGGTCAAGTCCGGAAAGTTGGTGAAGAAGTTGATGTTCAATCATCCAAGAGCTTCGGCCAAGCCTTTCGACAAAGCGTATACTACATCGTTGTGGAAGAAGCTATGAATACCAAAAAATCCTCTTTCGTCGTGGGAAAGAGTCGGTGGCTCCTAAGTTCAAGTCAATGAGGAGAACGGGGTATATAATGATCTGACAGTAGGCGCTCAAAAAGTACAACAATTCTCAAGCAGGGAAGTACCATCCTCCGCTCCTACCAAGGTGAATAAGATCTACACCAAACTAAACACCGATAGATCGATAATTTTGGATCGATCGTAAACCAACCTTTCTTTCGAGCCACCCCGTGATAATTACCGAATCAAGGTGGTAACTCTCGTAAGATTGTGGTATCATCAAGTCACCGCCACGACACTAACGAGTGTTGCAATTTGAAAGACTTTGTGGAGAGGAAGATTAAAGACGGCTTTGTTGCGCAAAATGTGGGTCAGAATAATCAAGAGAACGTTAACCGTGGCCGCTCGTCAGACGGCTCAAGGGGCTCCAAAGATCGCCGCCAAGGCATGTTATCGATGTGATAACCGGTGGGTCCGCGGGAAATTGATAGGGAAGAAGAGAAGGGCTTACCCGAATTCTTGGCCACGACTACGACAGATGCTCACCCGAAAGCAGATAGACCATTCCCCGGATCGCTATATCATTCACCGACGCCGACTCTCCTTCCGAGCCCATCGAGCCGCATTTAGGGGGGCTTCGGTGATCACAAATAAGTAAGCACACGGGATACGGTTTACGATGATGATATAATGGATCTTCAAGAGATATCCTCAGATGCCCACGCTTATCGTAGGACGCACCTCGACGCGTAAAATGGAGGTCGGGCAGAAGCTCCTTTATACGGCTTCAAAGAATGATCCCGTAAAGTAAGCAGCACTATCGAACTCCCTTGTTTTCTAGACAAATACCAAAGAGTCGAAAATAAGGTGTGTAAATTCTATGTCACAAGACGCTGATTCACCATTTACACGCTTATACCGGAAGACTCTACTTTAATCGCTTCTCCAAGTCGCGACTTCCATCCTCATTTCAAAATCAAGTTCCCCACTACCACGGAGTAGAGAGAGGGCGGGGACTTGATCCGCCCGACGATGCTATCTGAAATGTCATATTTCTCCGGAGCTGGGGTCAAGAACAAAAGCAAAGCGATGGCAATCGAGATCGAGCCTTTTACCGAAAGTAGTTCCGAACCGATGGTGATTCCTCACGAGAGACGGAGGAGGTCGAATCGATCATCGAAAGCCTGACAAGACCGCGAAGATTGGTTCGGTTTACTGTAACCTCTTCTGACAAACCTTATAGAACTCATTACGCAACATGCGGATATTTTTGCATGGGAACCAAAGGATATGCCTCGAGTTAATGGAAGATAAATGAAAGCACACCGAACGTAGATCCTCAAGAAGCCGCCTCACAGAAAAGACGATCTTTTACCGAAATGACGTAAAATCATCGACGAGGAAATAAAGAAAGTCGCTGGGTCACGACTTCATCTATGAAATTGATTATCCCGAGTGGGACGGCGAATGTGGTGTCAAAAGTGCGTAAGTTAGAATGGAAAATGGCGGGTCAGATCGACTACACCGACCTCAATAAAGCTTCGTCCAAAGGACTTTTATCCTCCGCCCCATATCGATCAAATTTTATCGATGCCACTTCGGTACGACATTACTAAGCTTTATGGATGCTTTTTCGTGTTATCACCAAATATCCATGCAGAAAGAGGACATCCCAAAGATCACATTTATTACACACCGCTCGGCAGTACGCCTACAAGAAGATGACTTTTGGCCTTATAAATGCCGGAGCCACTTACCGTAGAATGATGAACTTCATCTTCGATAGCAAATTTCGGAAGCGAAATACGGAGGTATACGCTGATGACATGATCAGAAAAGTACGCACGCTCAGAGTCATTCGACGATCTAGAGGAATGCTTTCAGATCGTCTGGCCATCGCTAACTAAGGCTTAATCCTACCAAATGCACTTTCTTCTTTCGGTGCGGAAAGTTTCGGGTTATCTTGTTAAAAAGGGTATCGAGGCCAACCTGCAGAAGATTCAGCCATTCTTGATATGAAGACTCTCACCATTCAAAGACGCCCAACGCCCCGACCGGCGGATCGCAAAGATTAAGGAGGTTCGCCGCCAAATCGCAGAGAGGTGCCTTCCTTTCTTTCGATACTTTAAAAGGGCCAAGAATGCGAAGACGCTCCAAAGGACTTCAGAGCGTGAAGACGCATTCCAGAGCATAAAGGCGATCTTTCCTCGCCCTTTATCGGTGAAACCCATTCCAAAGAGAGACCTTATATCTCATATCCGCGCAAGTTCATAGCGGCCGAGCAGAAAGGTTGGTTCGGAGATCAAAGGAAGACAAAGATCCAAATTATTATGTTAGTCACGTCCCGCGAGATGTCAAAACCAGTATCCAAATATTGAAAAATTTGCCTTCGCTTTGATAATTGCTAAGAGGAAGCTTCTGCAGATTTTCAAGGCTCTGGCCCCGGTCATCTACACCGATCAACCATCAAGAAGGTGATGGGCAAGCCGTAAGTTTCGTGAAGGTTAGCAGCGACAACAATGGAGTTGTCACGCTTTTTCATCGAATATCATCCACGAACCGCTATCAAAGGCCAAGCTTTGGCCGATTTCATAAGAGAATGTTCGCTCACGTAAGCAGATGCCGAGTTACCGGAAGTTCAATCCTCCGATCGAAAGCAATTCCAGCTTCTTCAAAAGAGGATCGTAATGTTTGACTCTATATGCAGATGGTTCTTCTACCCTAACTCATAGAGGGGGCAGTGAATTATCTCGACGAGTCCGGACGGTTCAAAGTTCAACAGCCATCGATTTGATTTAAAGCGACAAACAACGGGTTTAGTACGAAGCAGTCATAATGGGTGTTCGATCAAGCAAAGAGTCTAGAGGTCCTAACCTTATCATCTACAAAGTGACTCTCTCATTTGGTTGTCAAGCACCTATCGTGGGACTATGAAGCTCGTGGGAATCGAATGATCAAGTATTCAAGCGAGTTAAAGGACCGACTTCAGATTTTCGCTTCAGCATTTAATTTCGTAGCATAGAGCGAATGACAATTCTATCGCCGACGATTTTAAATTGGCTACTACTTGATGCGTATGTTTTAACGGATCGCTTTATTTGGAAGTTCTCGCAATACCGATGAAAGTGTTCAAAGATGGTCGTGATGTGTATCGAACGAACTAATCACCGGATGACCCCTACATCGAATATTTGGCGATGGCGGCCCTTCCTTCTGATCGATGATGTTAAAGAAAGAAGATCAAATACAAGAGCGCCAACTTTACTTCTTATCGATGGCGATCTTTACCGATCGGGCCTTTTCTTCACCATTATCAAGTGCCCGGTCCCATCCGAGGCGGAATATGCTCTTCTGGAAGTTCACGAGGCATTTATGCGATCATACGGGTCGCTAAATCTTTGCTTACAAAGTACTTCGACAAGGATACTATCGGCCTACAATTTTCAAGGAAGCTACAGAGTATGTCAAGAAACGTGAAAAGTGCCAACTCAATAAATCGATCTCATTATCACCACCCAAGAGCTATACTCGATTTTATCTCCTATACCCTTCACCGTCTGGGGTAGATATATCGGGTCCATCGCTTAAAGCTAAAGGTCAAGTTAGTTTTTCATTATAGTTTCTATTGATTACACGACTAAGTTGGGTAGAAAGGGCCGCTTTTAATAATTACGAGAGCAAGAATGCTCAAGTTCATAAAAGAATCCGTAGTGTTTCGCCGGATCCCTGTAGTATTAATATCTGACAACCGACGCCAACCAGGGATCAAAATTTGAAGCATTTTAAAGGAGTCAGATTCAACATAAGAAGACTTCTGTGGCTCATCCACAAACCAAATGGCCAAGTTGAGGTGACCAACAGACGTCACCGAATCTGGATCAAGTCACAGATCAGATGAAGCTAAAGGAAGATGGCCGGAGGAGTCGCTCAACATGGTTGTGGGCTTACCGACTGACTACACCAAGGACTACCACCGGGATTCACCTTTCGACCGCTTTATGGTATCGATGCCTTAGTCCTCGTCCGAAATCGGATCTCCAAGTCTTCGTCACCAATACAAAGAAATATACAACGACGTAAGGATCAAGGCCAATTTAGATCTACTAAAGAAGTTAGAGAGGTCATTTCTACTTAAATCGTCACGCTTATCAACGAAAGAAAGAATAAGCATTACAACAAAGGAGTCAAACCGCAGATTCAAGTAGAGATTTCATTCCTCGAGAAGTCAAGCTTCTACACCTCAAAATACGGAAAGTTAATGCCAAACCTGGAAGGACCATACGAGGTGATCAAGTATCCAAACAAGGCACTTACCTGCTAAGGCATTAGATGGTTCCAAATCAAAACACTTCGCACGTCAAGGCAGTTTCCTAAATACTTTCAATAAAGATCAAGTTAATTCATCTAAGTCTCAGATATTATTGTTCATTATCAATAAAAAGACACTTTTTCACTATCGATCCCGCTCCTATTTTGTCCTACGGTCACTATGGTGTAAGGAGGTATGGTAGACTCACCGCCATTCGATGGCAAACCATTTGTCGCTCTACCCCGAGTGGTGATTTTATGATCCTATATCGATTTTACCAGTATGGTAAATCAATGGTCACTATCGTCCCGGTCCTATTTTGTCCTACGGTCACTATGGTGTAAGGAGGTATGGTAGACTCACCGGCCATTCGATGGCAAATTTATTTGTCGTTTCTACCCCGAGTGGTGGTATTTAAGATCCTATATTGATTTTACCAGTATGTAAATCAATGGTCACTATCGGTCCCGGTCCTATTTTGTCCTACGGTCACTATGGTGTGTAAGGAGGTATGGTAGACTCACCGGCCATTCGATGGCAAAATTTATTTGTCGCTTCACCCCGAAATGTGTATTTAAGGATCCTATATTGATTTTACCAGTGGTGGTAAGTCAATGGTCACAATCGTCCTTATATCTCGATCCTTATATCTTGGTCCTTATATCTCGATCCTTATATCTTGGTCCTTATATCTCGATCCTTATTATATCTCTCGTCCTTAAGTCTCGATCCTTATATATTGTCCTCTCGATCCTTATATATTGGTCCTTATATCTCGATCCTTATATCTTGGTTTTCGTATAATTGTTTCATCCCGAGTGGTAAACAAATGACCGATCTCACACTTCTGAGCCGGCGAGTATTTGGTACTTTATTTTATTTAAGTGTCGAGTTCTAATGCCTCGTTCCTTACATCATCACTTTATCTCGTTATACGACATGCTTATCTCGTTATATGACACGCTTAATCATTTAAAGTTAAATTCTCGAAAGGGTTTTTTGTATACTTGTCCATATAAATTCATATCAAGTATCGACATAAAATAAAAAGTACATCAAGTCATAAGAAGAAAATCATTTCTCATTAATATTTAAGTTCATTTACAAATAAGGAAATAATATAAAATTTCTACAAATATTCATATAATAAGACCTAAGACAACCCATAAGTTGTGTGCTTGTGTAGCTCCATCATCATCCAAGAGTCCAAAGAGTAAGGATCTAAGTTAGCCTTCGATCAACCTTTCCTCGCTAAGACTTCTAGAGAGCTCAGAGCTTTTTTGTGAATTCTCATGATTTCTTCATTTATTTCGTCTGAAGTTCCTATACTCTTCACAAATTTCTTTCACAAGAAAGCATCGCTAGAGGAGGCCCAAGGTCCCAAGAGCCTCGAGTTCTCTGATCTCTCGCTTCGAGTCAGCCAGATATTCAATTGAAGCTTTTCATCCCGCTTCCAACTTATGGATCGTCTCCGTCAAGATTTTGGCGCTTGACTTCAACTCCTTTATCTTATTCATCCTCGCTTCACTCCTCCGAACTAAGTCGACGCTCATGTTGACAATTTCAAAGACGCCGAGCCTTAATGACTTTTAGTTCTTCCTCGAGGCCTTTCACTTCTCCTTAGCTTGGGCAACTCTTTCTCAAGACCTTCCACATTAGTATGAAGAAGGCCTTCACGATGAGTCCTTTCCCGAGCCAGTAAGGCATTTCGTGAGGGAATTTTTCTTCAACGCTTCCTCCTGATTCAAATTGAGAGATCTCGGGACGCAGACGTCCAAGACAAAGATTTGCCTGCTCATGTTCAAAGGTTATTCAATCACCTTCATGTACGAGTATAAAGTAAGTAAGTAAAGGAAGAAAGAGAAGAGTCATTTACCTTAGCAAAGAAATTTCATGCCTTCACGAAAGCAAATCTCCGTTGAATCGCTCCTCGAACCGATGGTCATCTGCCTCACGAAACAAAGGCCTCAAATAAATTGAAAGTGGGAAATTGGCATCAAACCGAGGCCATATAATGGTGAACCCACGGCATCACGCCGAAATTTGATGTCATCGGTCCTCGAGAGGAGGTATAGCCGATCGCGAACCGCCAAGGATCCGCATGCATCGCTTCTCCGAGGCGTGGATCGAGCCGGCATCGCTCGGAGTCAAGAAGGTTCGTAGTCGAACCGAACCGAGCCGACCGTCCGGTCGCTTTTTTTTTTCGGACGGAGAAGGGTTTGCCTTCACCCGCCCGCAGGTGTGTCAGTTTCATTTAATGGGTCGGATGTCAAGGAGGGGGGGACGCGAGTTCGCTTACAGCAGAAGAGGGAATTATTTTGCTTCAATTTTTAAAGACGGGCGGACTTTCGCCGATCGTGCGGAGGAATGTCAAGAGACTCTCTTTCTTAGAGTCGGTTCAGTAGGTCGGTAGAGTTGGTTCTGTAGGTTGTTGTGGGGTTCAATTTCAAAGGAATCGTTTGTGGGTTTACCTCGTAAGTACCTCCTCGCCGCTTTCAGATTTATCTCATGAGAGTCTCGCCCTTTGGCGGCTTTCTTCCTTCTACATGGGTCGGAGGACCGCCGGGGATGATAGATTGTCGCCTTCTGTGGTCATCATCCCGGCGGAGTTAGTGTTGCTCTCAAAGGGGGGTTCATTTCGGAAGGCTCCTCATTGTGGAGTTCTTCATTCAGACGTCAATCCTCCCCGCCAAGAAATCTTCCAAGTCTTTTACTCCGAGAAGTTGGTTCGATCAAAGACACCGCAAATAATCACAAGTTAAAACTGCACTACACATAAACATTTCAAAAAATTATATCACGTAATGGTCCAAGACTTACGCTTACGGTCATACAACCATGCTTGCTTGATCAAGAGAGTGAAGCTCCACTCTCGGTAAGGGATTTTATTCATGAAGTCGCCCATCTCCTCACGCGCCTTCTGGATGTCACCGTCAAGCAGAGATACGCCCAAGTGGTCCAATCGGAAGGGAAGAGATTCCAGACCAAATGACGAAGAACCATTTCTCGTGCCATCCTTTCGCTGCCGAGGGGTGCTCATCAGGCCTCTTCTCGAATTTCGAGTTCATGCGCTGACCGCTTGCTCAAGATTTTGAACCCTCGCTTCTGGATCTCGCCAAATGGTAGAGGGTAAAAGAAGAGATCAACAGTAGGGGGTAACCCCTAGTTCACGACGTATGCGATGAACGCCAAGATACGGATATATGAGAGTCAGCACCAACATGCTGGTTTACTCCAATAAACCCTGCGAGGGTAACTATGAATGCGTGAGGGTAGCGAACCCCTTTTCCAAAGAGAGTAAGTTTGCATGACGCGACCCATCCGTCTCTGTCACGGGTACATTCGCTTCCTCAGCAGATGGAGCCCTCATAAAGAAAGTTATCCTAATACGATACCGAATCCGGAGAGTTCGCAGCCTGTATTCGTAAACGGTGGAGGATGTCGTTACGAGGAAATTGTTCCCCATCCTCAAGAAATCAAAGGGAGATGGTGGATCGGCACTCAACCCCTCGTTGTGGCTCAACGGTAAGAACTTGAAGGGTTTTAGCTTGGATTCACCATCATTAAGTTTGTGAAAGCTAAAGAGAGGTTTTTCCGGCAGGCGGAAGAAAGTTCAAAGGTTCAATTTCAAATCAAGAGTAAAACCGCCAATTTTGGTGAGGTTTACCTTTTATATCGACGGCTATACGCGAAATGCGAGGCCGCACGATTTAATGTCGTGAATAATGGGAATTAAAGTGGAATACGCTTGACGACCTTTCAATATCTTATCGATTGGGCTCGACCGCTGGATCTCTATCTTATCGCCCATGCCGCTCAGATTCGCATCCTTTATCAAATCAAGCTTATCGCTTCGGGTATCCACTATCCAAATTCTCCCTTATTCCACTTCGTATGATAAAAGTGGGTACGATCCACTTATTTCCTATTTTTGAGCCTTTATTAAATTCTAAATATCACGAATCTTATATAGTTTTCCATTAAACATTTTGTTTAACTAAAAACTAGGGGGTAATGTCATCATCATAATATTTCTCCTATCTCGGGTTGGATAGATTGGGCCCATTTATCAAGATAATCTATCGGGCTTTTATTATTAAGCCACGGACCTCTTTCGAGCCCATTTATCAGGTCAACTTTATTTAATTCTATCGACCGGTCGCACACCAAGGATCGACCCATTAGATATTTTAATATCTCACATTTTGACTTGTGATGATGAAAAAGCATGACAATTGACCAATCCTCCCGCCACGCATTAATGTGGATGGGATCATAACCTACGGCACGGAGAAAACAAAGGGCCAAAAGCAGAGATAAACCCGATATAGTCGGCAGGTCCATCGATCGTAGGGGTGTCGTAGTAGTAGTGGGTGGCACAATAATCCAAGCAAAAATATATATAACTTAGCACTTCGGGTTGTTCGTCGAGGTTTTGATTTCGCTGGTCGGAGGAATTGTTATCCTCCGAACGAGGAGGAGTCTCGTGAGAACGCTTCTGAGCAGGCATTGTCGACGTATTTTGTTGATGATGCTTTAGTAAAGGAGGTGACGATGCCGGCTGTGGCGGCGGTTTGCTCGGCAGAGGTCACAGTGGATGGACGGCGGAGGCGGGAGAGAAACGCAGGTGAAGGTGGTTTACTGTGTTGTGCTCCATCGGCAAGTTCTACTACGGGAGGAGAGAGGCGGATGGGTAGAAGCTCTGCCTCGTGGTGTTCCGAATTTTTATTGCTATTTTTCTGTCAATCGATCGATCTCTGATGGCTATTATATTTACGATAAGTATCGGAACGTTTTTTCGTGACATTTTTTTTTTTTCTAGTACTTCTCAAAAAATATACGGTATTTATTCTAATTAAATTTTTTTTTTAAAAAAACAGTGTTTTAGGTATAATTTCAAATTTAGATATATACAAAAAACAGAGTTGTACAGACCGTACATATCTTATTTCTTGTATGTATCCAAATTATACCTAAAACGTTGTTTTTGACAAAAAATTCAGTTAAAATAAATACTATACATTTTTATTACAAAAAAAAATTAAAAAAATAATAATGTCGCTACAATGTCGCCAAAACATTGTCACCGTAGGACTTATACTTATTTGGACTTGTAATTTACAAGAATTAAAAATAAAATAAAATAAAAAGTTTTTTTTCATCAAATTGGTGAAATTATATTTACAGAGTAAAATATAACAAATATTAATAATTAAATGGTCTAATAGTGAAATTTATAGTAGCATTTATTTACCAAAGTATTATTTTGATCTTAAAATTAGAGTTTCAATTTTTCTAAATATTAGTATATGTATATTTATTTGAAATAAGTTTAGACATAATATTTTGCTTAGTTTCTAAAATAAATACTATTAATTATTAAAGATAAATTTAACCAGATTTATTTTATAAATATATATTTATATTTAATAATTTTAACGATTTTTTAAAATGGAAAATAATGCATTCGAATAAAAAAAAACTAGTTGCTTCTTTTGCTAATACTAGATACATTAACAATTCTTCTAACTTGAGAAAAATTATTTATTATTCAATTTAGTACGACAATAGTATAACTATAGTGGTCATAAATGCACCATAGTTTTATTCTATCAAAATTATTAAAAAAAAAAAATTATTTTTTTGTTGCTGGAATTCCTTCTTTAAAGCTAATTAACACAATATAAGGTTTTAAATATATAATATTATAATTTGTAATTTATCTATAAAAGTAGCTAATCAGTTGACTAAAAGTCTGATTAATGGTCTCATAATTCGGGACAAATTAATATATATATATATATATATATATATATATATATATATATATATAAAGTTATTGGACTCACAACTCAAAGGTCGGCAAATGTTGGAATAGGATGTTGTGAAATACTATAATTGAACAAAATGAATTTGAAAGAAGCACTACAAGCGTCAATAAATAATTTTTTTTACTCATGTATTTTGAATTTTTGACCCTCTCTAAAAATATTCTGGTTCCGCGCACTGTAGACATGTAGTGAACTTTATGCCAACCACTCCTACTTTTTTCTATCGGATATGACTGATGCGAGGAATATTAAAGAAGGGAATTGATATTTTCATATAAAAAAATTAATATTTTCATATGATTCTTCTGGTATGAATAGTGGGTGGGTCATACCTAAACTTATTTTGACGAATTATTCCGTCGTAACTAGACTTATTTCGACATATTTAAATCCGTCGACGAGAATAATTCAGTCGAATTAAGGGTTTTTCTTGTAGTAGTGTGAGTTAACATTTAAATGGGACAATTTTCTGATTTTGATGAAAAAGCTGATAATTTCAGGAGGCCCTAAGATTAATGATAGGTTCAATACTAGTTTAAATGATGATAGTATTATGGGTTCTAATTATAAGGATAATCAAATTGATGATAATTATTGTTTGTATTTGAAATATTTGATTAATGTTGATGTACCAAAAATTGATGCGGCAGAAGAGGGTATTAGGGGGGAGGAGGAAGGGGAAGAAGATCATCATTTTAAGATGTTTATGAAGAATTTGAGGGCTGTTGCTGGGTTTGAAAACTTAATTGCTATTTTCAATTTAGGTTCATATGTTGTATGTTGAATTTGTCTTGAAGCTTCGATTCAATTGGTAAGGTAGGTTTTCAAGGTGACAAAGACAAGATACTGGGTTGTTGAATAGGAAGAGATGGCAAAATACTACTATTATTCAGATATTTTAAAAAAATTAATTATCAAATAATATTTTTTCATTCAGATACAAAAATGCTCAAATTTGTTTAGATTTATCAAGCACAATCGAAGTATTATATACCTTCTCCTTTGTCCTTAAAACTTGAAAGCATAATACAATAAAAATCATACTACATTTTATTATTCCGTACGACATACAACTCCCAGTCTCCCACTACCTTCTCAGTTCATCACATTATAAAATTCTAAATATTTCATATACAATAAGGCAATATAAGAGGTTGACAAAGTCACAAGAGATCAATTTACTTATCTCCAAAGTCATAGGGTCAAATTTTATTTATGTATATTTGGATACCTAAAATAAATTTTTTGTTTTCAGGCACCTACTTGTTACGTATAGTATTTGTTATACCTTAGTATTATTATATATACTAATTATATAAACAGAATTAAAAAATAAACAATTATAATAATGACTTACAAACACTACTACAAGTTACTAAATAGACAACGCTTAAATCACAACGTTTTTAATAAAAACGTTGTGGTATTTTTTTTCACAATATTTTTAAAAATAACGTTATAGATATATATACAAAAATATTATTTATTTAAAAGAATATTTTTTTTATTTTAACTAGATAACATTTTTATTTAAAAACGACGTCTATCAGACAAAACACGGAGCTTAAAAAAATGTGGAGCTGAAAACACGGAGCTTAAAACGTTTCCTATACTTTAATTTCATTCCCTCCTTACTTTTCCCCTAATTTTCCCCGATCTGATATTCCCTCCTTCCCATTTTTCACACAAAATCTTTCAATTTCTTCGCCGCCACCGCTCTAAGCTCTAGCGACACTTCGGCGATGGAGTAGAACTTCTGCATCTGGAGAATCGGGATCCAGTTCAGCCGCCGCCGGTGAATGGCCGCGAACGCCGGTGAATGGGGATCCAGAGCGCGTCTATTATGGCGTTCGCAGCAGCTCTGTTGAATGGAAGCTGTCTCCGGTTGTAGCCTTAGACACCAGCACCGACGACTCTCAAGTCGCTGCCGCTCGAGAAGACGGTTCCCTTGAGATTTGGATCGTCTCCACCGGCTGGAATCGTCAGCTAGTACACACCCACTCCTTGCTAAGTTTTCTTCCTATGTGTTTGAGATTTATTTGGTATTTATTTTTCTATGTACAGACGATACATGGAGACCCTAATTCGAGAGTTTCATCCTTGGTTTGGTGGCCTCAAATGAGTATTATTTCGGTAAAGATTTCCTGGATTCGATCAATTTTATAATTTTTGCAGTAAATTGTTGTTCGAACTATGTTTAGAAGAATGTTTATCCTCTCACCGTGTACGTAGAAGTTATCTAATACTAAAAAAGGTGTCAAGGGTAGTTTGAAACTTTGAGCAAATAATCATGTCTTGGAGCAAATAATCACGTAGAAATTATTGCTTGTTAAGGATTTTTTTTTATGGAATAAGAGTTTCAATTAAGCTTAGGTTGATTTCCTTATCATTGTGGGGTAGAGTTTTAACTGGATTAGAGCTTGTGTCAGTGATTATATGTCGTGTTACTCATGAGGACAAAAATAAATTTTCCACCTGGAGAGTTTATAGGTTTCTTTGACTGGGACATGTTTCTTGATTCCATGTTTGTAATGTCAACTGCTAGTACTACTATGTTTGTGACTATGTTAGTAAAACTGACAATTCAAAAGTAAGAAGGTATTGGCCTCAAGAAAAGAGGAAAAGGTATTATAGTCATTTCTTACTATGTTGAAAGGAGTCGAGATTTATTGGCCTGTTCCACTTAATCTCAAAAAGTGTCGTATAGGTTTTAGGGTCACAGGGAGTCAGTTTGGATTTTGGGTAAGCCCAGGTGGTTAACTGCATTTTACTATTGAAGATATGAAAACTTCTCTAAAATCTTTATTTTCCTTATCCTAGTTTATCACCATTTTTAGATTATGGGTACATTAACAGTTTTTAATAAAAGAACTGCTCCGTAGTTTAATACCTTGTTTCACTATAACACCAAGTGAGATAGAATTTGAGTGGATTGTCCAGAAAGGTTCAATGTAGGCTAATTTTCCCTTTGATTTGTTTTTACCTACTAATTATTAGTGGTATGACATTTATATTTCTATTAATTCTTGTGACTTACTGCAGTGCTCACTTGGAATGGAATCTTGATGGTCTTTTGGAGAAGATATGGGAATATCTATGTTTAACTCGTATATATACAAAGCCCAAGGGGATGAATCCGGACTATGAAGACCCAGTAATCCTGTCATCAAAGAGGAGAACTGTTGGGGACTTCTGCACTCGAATACACAAGGATATGCTTAAACAATTTAAATAGTGAGTACACTCCTAAATTTTATTTTAAGCTTTTGAACTTCTGGAAAATACTGAAAGTTGCTTCTGGTAGATTGTGAAATTCCAAATCCTAAGGGTTGGTGAAATGGAAGAGGCCAAGATACGTTGTTTCCACTCCCCACTTGGGGATGAACATACGCTGTTTCCACTCCCCACCTTGTTCAGTGTAACAGTGGCAATTTGCAGGTACATTTTCCTTCTATATTTTTCTATGTTGCATTCTGTCTTTGTCCTCTTAATGTTGGTGTGTGTTTATGGATTATCTTCTGCTTCTTTGCTTAGAGATAATGTTTATATGTATATCTGGCTGGGCTGCTCTTTGATCACTCACGCAAAAATGGTGTGAATTACTGGTTGGTGTTGCTACCCACGAGCATCGGCAGCAATAGACATAGACCTACCATCTGATGTCTGCTGCTTGAGTGATGGCCAGACAGCAGTGGAGTCTGAATTTTGTTTTTGTTAAGATCTTGATCATGTGATATGCAACCTGCAGGTCTTTTTCCTTCAGCTATTAGTGGTGATGGTCTTTCCCGCTATCGGACAGATTTCCATGAAATAGAGGTATGTTTTTGGCCTCCGAAAAAGGTCTTGATTTCTTAATCAAATCTATTTGATTCATATAATTTATTCACGTTCTGGTGCTTATATTTTTTGTGACAAATCATAAAATATTTTTGGTTTCAGCAAATTGGTTATGGAAACTTCAGTCACGTTTTCAAAGTCTTTAAAAGAATTGATGGTTGCATGTATGCAGTAAAACATAGCATGAGACAACTACAATTGGACACAGAAAGGTACCATTCAACATTTTTGGCAGCTAAATTTGAAGATATTTGTTGGTTTTTGATTTTATGATGTTTTGAATGATGACTAATTTAAGGATATTAGACTTGTGCATGGTTCATGATTTGTTATTATATTATTTAATATGCATGGGTTTATAATATTATTAAGGAAGATTTGAATTGGAGCTTATTAATGAAGATTTGAATTGAAGTTCATTAAGGAAGGTTGGTTTTCTAAGAAATCTGTTTTGGTTTTAAAATGTCCATTTATTAAGGAAACAGGTAGTAACAAATCTTTAACAAATCATATCAATCTCCTTTAATAAAGTTTGGATATATATAATTTTATGACTCCTAATATTGTGGGATTCTTTATAGAATTCAACTGGACTTATCTTGTATGACAACTTATTTGGACTCTTATTATATCCTTGATTTACCAAATCTGTTGGACTCTTTAATTGCTAATATCATGGGGTATACCAACTTTGATATGCGTTTCCTATTCTATCTCTTGTTCATAACCGTTGGTCAATGTTGTAGCTAATATTATGGGATTTAAATCATCTGATTTCTTGCTATGGGATTTAAATCATCTGATTTATTGCTAACAATTATTTTATAGCCGTTGGGTCTCTCTTTATATATAGTCTTATCTCACGGCTAAGCAGGACAAGGATACAAGAAGCTAATTCACGTTGCTATACAGAGAAGAATCCTATTGAGAGCTTTCTTGTTTATTTCCAACTATTCATTGTACTGTTTATAATTCTTTGTGGCTGGAAAATAAGAAGTCTATTGTAATTTCTTCTATCATATTCAAAGTTCAAGGCTTGTTTGGCTTGATCGATGCAGTAGTGGAGAAGATCTGTTCAAAGAGAGCTTTCAAGGTTGCAGAGGTGCAAAGGTCTCAGTGGTGAGAAAGGTTGCAGAGGTGCAAAGGGGGCAGAGGTGTCCATCAGTGGAAAGCTTCTTTGTAACAGGGAGTTCTTTTTATTGTATTTAATTGAATATTAAGTTTAATAAAAAGAGTCTCCAATCCTAGTTGGGATTGGACGTGGATTATGCCACTAGGTAGAGGATAGGGGTTGAACCACGTAAAAATCTTGGTGTGATTTTTATTTCTGTTTATCTCTTTAACTGTCATTCACGTTCTGCACTTTTTGTTATTCACGCCACTAATCCAGACACTAAAGCAGACAGGTCTAACTAGCTATCTGATAATCATAAACGAAGAACAGACACTAAAGCAGACATGTGTAGCTGTTTGAATTAAATCTGTAACACAAAATTTCAAAAAGTTTTCAGCGTTTATCACTTTTAGCTTAAACACCTATTCACCACCCTCTAGGTGTGTACATACACAGAATTACAATATTCATACCCTCTATTGAGTAGCTTGCTAATGCAATTACTTTTGCAGGTGTAAAGCTTTGATGGAAGTTCAAGCTCTGGCTGCTTTAGGTTTGATTTCTTCTATGCAGTGTCCTGTCATTTAACCTTCTTAATGGAACAATTCCGGGGAAGTTTCTCAAATCTTGCCTCTCTCCAGATACTGTGAGGACCTTCAATCTGTATAATATTGTTTTCCTACTTACTTTTAGAGTACATAGACAAATCTTACTATGCCAGTTTAGCTAGTAAACTTATATGTCTGGGCAAGTTGGCTTATTACGGCTACAATTTTTACCTGTCTTGTTACACTTGTCAACAACTAGAATTTTGTACTTAGGATATAGTGCAATGAATTATTTGGAAATAACCACTATACAAGGATTTTGACTTAAAATTTAGCTTCTACATATTGCGCGACTGTGTTGGTAATGATTTGGAATTAGGTTGCATCAAATGTTGCTATTGAACCCTCGACCTCATGAAAACCATGACTCATACCGTTGACCAACTTTCCTTTCGTTTCCTTTCCTTTATATATTTAAAATAAAAAAACTCTATTTTCTCTATTTTAATTAGGAGTAATATTTTTTTTTCTTCTTCCAGATTTCCTTTTGATGTATAGATGTAGAAAGGGAGAGAGTCTTCCCTTTTAGCTAATACAGTGAACATGGGGGTGCGGAATCAGTGCTGTCTGAGGATAGACGTTTTGATGAACCAGCTTGGGGTTCATTTGACACTCACTATGATGCAGATTCAGGCTAGGATTTTAATCCTGATACTGCTGAGGTACGAGACAGCTACCCTATGCATATTTCAATTTTTTTACCACAGTTTATAAAATTGGGCATGCATTGCTGGCAGTCAGTTGAAGTTCCTAAGAATGTTAATCTAGTCATTATTTATAGTTTTTTGTTACTCTCTAAAGGTCAAGGCTGCTATGGAATATCATTCCTGTAAACATAATTCCTTTACATAAATTGGTATCCAGTATTTGAGGTTCAGTCCTGCCTAAAACATCTTGCGATTGAATTTTTGTTGACATATTCCAACTTATGACAATAGGTGGCGAGTCGTAACAATGATGTCCAATTGGCTGATTTTGTTGAAAGCGAGTTTCTGACTGAGCAGGTAATATAAAAATTAACACATGATTCCACCTGGAAGTGGTTGTTACTTCTGTTATGCGTTTTTTGCTTTACCATAATGGGCATTGGATCCCATAAAATTGATATACAAATTATATATTTTCTTTGCCTTTATCAAGGTGGAAGCGATCAAGAAGATCTCTGAATATGTTGCTCAACTGAGAAGAGTGGGCAAATTGATAGTTTGGTTTATTTTGTAGTTTATTTTGTGGATTAAAAAGTGAATTTGAGATGTATATATGGATAGTTTGGTATATATTTTGTGGATATAGTAATTTGAAACTGTAAACAAATGGTATTATTGGGATGTATTTTGAATGGTTGATACATTTTGGCTTTAAATTTAAATGAGAATTTAGACCTTTTAGCTATATATAATGGCATTAGCATATTGCAGGTGCATTGGTAATGTAGGTCTACCACAATTTTTTTTTTTTTTTTAATCTACAACATTTTAAAAACGTTGTGTAAATGTGCTTAAACGTTGTCTAATATATTAAACTACAATATTTTTAGCCAAAAAATGTTGGGGAATTATACTTTCTACAATGTTTTCAAGCATCTGTTAATTTATGGAAAACAAATCTACAACATTTTTTTCTTAAAAAACGTCGTCTAATGTGCTTAACTACAACGTTTTAAAAACGTTGTCTAAGGGTGTCAAATAGATGACACCCTTAACTACGACGTTTTGCTGAATGAAACCACAACGTTTTTTCTGCGTTGTCTATTTACTGTTTTGTAGTAGTGAAGATGTAATTGACAAACTTTTAAAACCAAGTCAATCAACGGATGATCTTTTCCTTAAAGCATGATTTCGTCCGGTCTTTCCTTAAAAGCAGATTTCGTCCCATTATCGGTCTTTACTGGATGAAACAATGGACGCCTACTTCCCGAGGATAAAATAGTCTTCAACTCTCACAAAGAAGACTTTCAATGGAAGAGTTCCACGAACCAACAAAATATTGTATACTCTCTATGACTCTTAATGAATGAAGAATGAATTAATTTTTAAGAACTTGAGAAGGATTAATGGTGAAGATGAAGTGATTGATTTGGGTAGATTGGGAACCTATTTATAGGTTTCTAAATACCCATTTGAAGATATACATCCTTTCAAAAGGTTACATCATTTTGAAAGGTTATACCCTTTTGAAAGGTTACATCCTTTGAAAAGATGTATCTTTTTGAAAAGGTATAAACCAAAGGTCACACCTATTGATTTTATTTCATTCATTTATATATATATATATATATATATATATATCCAACAGTATTAACTTCATAAAATTAGCAGAACATGCCCTCTGGTTAAAAAACTTTGGTTTGTTACACAATCATAAAACGTTTCTGATCATGCTCATCACATTCTTGATGTCCAATCTTCTTCAGTTTCATTTATTAATCAACGAAAAATGAGAATGCTTTTTGGGTATGAATGAACACTCACATGCAACTACTAAGTTATGTTTTTATATTTATAAACAAATTAACTAGATAACATCGGGAAGCAAATTACTACTTTCACTTCCACTTATTCATTATAACTTAATACATCGACAGAGAGAGAGAGAGAGGCCGCTTCCTATGCGGGTGGTCCGCATACGGATCACTTTTAGTGACGAATAAAATTATCGTTAAACCCGTCGTCATAGAGTTTGAACCGGACTATATAACGATGGTTTTGACCCTATGACGACGAATTTAGCGACAATTTTTTCTGTCGCTAAATGTGGTTTGCATGCGGATAACCCGCATAAGAAGCTCCGTGTGTGTATATTTACACACAAAATGTGTTAAAATCATGACATATTATAAAAATAAAAATATTTACTTTATGTATTTTGAATTATTAATGAATTGTCAGCTCTTGCATGAAACTTTAATTAGAGAAAAAATCACTCTTTTACTCCTTTCGATTTGACTTGTCTCTCCTGCATCGAGTGATCAAAATTTTAGGAAAAAATTAATTTTTATATGTGATTTTGATATTTTTATGCGGTTTCACATGAAGATGAGATAACTCATGTATATTCATGTGAGAAATAAATATTTGAAAATATTAAAAATACATATAAAAAAAGGGATATGAAAAATTAGCAGTCCCTCTATTTCACAAATATAGTACTATTAAATTCATTTTTTATTTTCAAAGAAAAGAGTTTTTTTTTTCTTTTGTTAGTGATAGTGGTCCGATACAAGTGAAAATTTGTTCATGATCATCCCAATATCATTCATTCATTATTATTAAATTAGACACTTAGATATTATTTAAGAATAAACAAAAAATGCAAATATACTCTTATATTGTATTTCTTTCGTTTCATATTATTTGATCATTGTTAACTTTTTAAAGTCACCTTAAGAGATTTTTAAACTCAAAAATTAATATAAATTCTTCTAATTTTAATCAATAAAATAATAAATATTGTAAACTATCTAAAAAGTGTTACTCATCGAAAGTTTTATTGTTTTATACTACCTCGGTTCCAAATTTAGAAATACAACTCAACTTTTAAGGTTAGACGATGACATATTAAAGTTCAAATCAATGTACATTCATTTAATTTTAGTACTTGATACAATTTTATAATTTTACAGTATATAACAAAAATTATAAATCATAACATTTATTTTAATTTAAACTTTTATGAGTCATACAATTTTGAAGCTTAATATGCTGTCGTTTGACTTCAAAAGTCAAATTGTATCTCTAATTTTAGAACGGAGTGAATAATTTTTAACGAGTCAGTTCAGTTTTGAATTTAAAAATGTTCCAAATTAACTTTTAAAAATTAATAATGATCATATAATTTAGAATAAAGGGAATATTAATTTTGTAGATGATAATTATTTTTGTAAAACGAAAGGAAAGGAGTAACATCATTTGAGAATGACTTAGATATATAGTTTTAGCTACTAAATTGTTTTATCCTCTATTATTTATTATTTATTTATTTTTCTAATTTGGGGAAGAGATTGAACCTAGAATCGCTTGCTTAGCAAGCGGCCTAATACACCAATTAAGGCAATTGGTTTGCCTAACTCACCTTAATTCTTAAGTATGAAAAGGTTTGAATTTCATATATCTATCATTAAAATCATGTAGTAGTATAATGTAATTTGTAAAAAAAAAAGAAAAAAAAAAGAAGGTAAAAGTTAATAGAAATTGTGTTATATATACACGTGCATGAGATATATTATACAGCCTTTTTGCAAGAAATGTATAAATAAAAAAATGTTTTATCAATGAAAATAATTGAGAATGTTAATGTAACTCATAAGTGATTGTAGTTTTGTCCTAACAAATTATAATTTGGTTAATTATTTTGCTATAAAATCCAATTATTTTGTGATAAATTTACAATCTTCTTGAAATACTTTTGCTGTCATTTTCACTTTAAGAGTAAAACTTAATTGAGTAATTCTTTACAAGATGAAAATAAAATAAAAAAGTAAAAAATAATTTAGGAAGAAATATATATATATATATATATAAGTAAAAGATTTCTCCTGCTCAAAAACGTCGCCGTACTATAGTTTTAATTGCTTTACTATTTCTTCTTCTTGAATGGGGAAAACGTCATCGTATTGCGGTCTTTATTCATTAATTACTAATTAGTACAATCTGTTCATTCAATTGCTTCGTAGATCGTAAACCTTTCGAAGACCCAAGTAGAAGCAGAGCTTGCCTTCTTTCTCCATATATAAATTTCAAAAATTCAATTATCTGCAAGTTTGTAGTCAAATCTCTAAGCTCCCATAAGATTTCCGACATGGGTTTACCCGAAATCGTTGATGGTGCCCGCAATTTCGCCGTCATGGTCAGAGTTCAAGGCCCTGTAAGTTTCTTTCTCAGTAATGGATAAACATATGATTAATGGATTCTTGTTATTAGTTGTTAGCTGATTTTTGCTTATTTTTGTTACTGGGTTTCAATTATTATCATTAATTTCAGGACCCAAAGGGCCTGAAGATGCGCAGACATGCTTTTCACCATTACAAGTAGGTGATATATAGAATTATCAGCTTGACTTCTTAATTTACTTACTAAATTGTCCTTTTGTCTTTCAGCTTGAGTTCTTAATTCAATTATTAAATTGCCCATTTGTTTGATTTGTTAATTGGGTGGGTGCTTGTAGCTCTGGAAAAACAACACTTTCAGCTTCTGGAATGTTGCTGCCTAGTTCTTTTTTTAATCCTGCTATAGCTAACCAAATTCTTGCTGATACTGATACATTGCTGCTGGGTTCTTTGGTAATCACTGTTGCATCTGTTATTGAGCCATTTCTATCACCACAACACAGGGAGAACATCTCTCAGGTTTGAAAGTGTTTACCTTTTTCTTTGTTCTTTTAATTCTTTTGGTGGTGAAAGTGTTACCATTTGTCTCATCATTTACGATTTTATACACAATAGATTGATGATGTTTTAGTTTTATATGAATCTGAATTTTGCTTCCCAATTATAGCAGGCCAAGCATGAGTTAGTTACTGGTTCCCAGATTGATATAATGGTAGAGGTACTAAATACTGCCACATTTTTTTGTTATTTTTTGTACACTATTCAGCTAGCTTAATTTATTGGCTTGAAATTAATCTATCTCTATTCCTTACATAGGGAAAGTCAGGGAGTGGACATGGCAGTAGTTTGTCAGACAAAGAAGCTCCTCGTTGGCTATCTGCAAAACTTTTAACGTTGGTAGACATTTTGTTAACTCCTTTCTCTGGAATGTTTTTTTATTTTTTTTAAAATTTTTTATTATGAGTAATATTTCGTTGTTTCTTTCCATTTTTATTTCCCATCTTCCATTTCCCTTCCTTTTTTTCCCTCACTATCTTTTGCATTTTATATATTTCCGACTTCTTATATATTCATGCTGTGAATGATGTGCAACAATACCTTGGTAGCCAACTAGGTGTTATGTTCTTAATGTATTGCTAATGTGTGCCATGAGTAATATGCTTGTGGTGTTTAATCATGCTTGTGATACCTAGTACTCTACTAGTAGGCTTGCTTTATCGTCAGTGGTTTCCTTTGCCCTTATGATTGCTTCATTGAAGTGATAATCATTTGACTTGTGCTTGAAGGTCGAGATTCCTGTAGCATCTATTGCCGTACAATCAATAATTGAAGCATCAACTGGTGCTTTGGACCACGGTTGGGAAGTTGGTTGGTCCTTAGCCTCATATAGTAATGGTCCTCAACATTTAATGGATACTCTTCAACAACAGGTACGTGGCAGCACCAGGTCTCTTTATGTGTGTGTCTGATCTTCAAAAGCATTTGAACTAGGAAAATACATGTGGGCAGCATCATATATTGGAAAAGTTGGTTTGTATTTCATTTAGTGGAGATTAACAACTTTGAGTATGCTTATATTTTTTAGGACAGCGATATTATATTGAAGTGAGAAATGAAAACTTACTGCTGCATTTCTGTGAGCACTTGTGATTATGACTGATTTAAATGGATTAACAGCTTTGTTAAAATGTCCATACTTTTCTTAAGTGTAGAACTTCTTTAGAGATTTCCTTTCATGTTCCCTCTTTCTTAAGTCTGATACATTTGTGGCTTTGACCACTCTTTCTTAAGTCTGAAACTAATATTAGATGGCTTTTTTATTTTAAGCTAATTTTAATATTTTATCTTACATTTATCCAAACAAAACAATAATATAAAGCAAAATAATCTATAATAAAGATAATAAAGGGGTCAGATGATAGGGACCCTATAGAGGACATGATGGTCCATATTGATGTGTCTCAGGTCAAGGCTCAAGTTCTCAACAGCATTAGTCTTGAGGCATGTAAGAATGTCAACTAGCCTCACACAATTTTTTTTTTTTGACAAGTAACTAGCCTCACACATCTGATAATGCACAACCAATTGTCTAACTCGTCAAACCACATGTAAGTAGTTAATTGTTTTAATGCACGGACCTGTAAGATAGTTTATACTAGAGTCAAGTGGTTTGGCTCTTATTTGATCGATCCATAAAATTTATTGGTCAAATAACTCAAACTCTATTTCTGAAGTTTTGGCATTATAATATATACTGTTATATGAATTATCAACTGATCATCTTAGGTTCATCAATCTTCCATGCGGTGCAATGGGCAAGTGATAGGGGAAGAATCAAGCAATCCTAGTCTTATGGGCAAGTCAACAACTAGAGTTGCTATACTAGGAGTTTCCTCAATACCAATGGTATTTTCATCGTTCTTCCCTATTTTTCATCAGCATACATATAGATAATGTGTAATATTGCATTTAGAATCCCAAATAATACATGCTTTTCCTGCTCTTTTTTTTTGTATTTAGTTAAATCAAGAGGATAATATTGTAATTAATGGTATCCAGGATTTTCCAAACTTAAGCATATCACCCCCAAATAAGAAGGGAGATCTTCTTCTTGCAATTGGTTCTCCTTTTGGTGTCTTATCTCCCGTGCACTTCTTTAACAGGTAGCTGCTTCATTGTGTAGATTTATTATTTTCAGCAATTTCGTGTTAGAAAACTTTAGAAAGAATTTGTAGTATGCATATCAATGTAAATTAACATACAATTGCTGCCGAGGTCTCCAATTTTATGGACATTGTGTCTTGACTCTTGAGGGTGAGAATTATAATTGAAGGCCTCCTGCTGTGTTGTGATACTATTTTACAGTTCTGCTCATTGTCGAACTTGCTTTCTGCTTCTGAATATTCAATGTTTGATATTTTTGGTCCTTGAACCAGTATATCTGTGGGATCTATTGCCAACTGCTATCCAGCTGCTTCGTGTAACAGATCACTTTTGATGGCTGACATTCGGTGTCTTCCTGGTGCAAGCATTTCCCTGATAGAATATCTTTGGTTCATTTGATGGCTTGAATTTGGATTGTCTTCTGACACTAAATTTATCAGGAATGGAAGGTAGTCCAGTTTTCGGTGAACATGCACAACTTATTGGCATCCTGACAAGACCGCTACGACAAAGGACTAGTGGTGCTGAAATTCAGGTAACCACAATTTTTTTTAGCTCAATCCTTACTTACAGAAGGACTGGTGGAATGTAGCTTATCTAATATTATCTATTTTTGGCTTAAAAAATATGAAATTTGTATTTATGATAAATTTGTTCATTTATTAGTTTAAGTGTTTATTCATAAAATCAATTTTAAAGCTCACAAGCATGAAGAACAGCTGAACAGGCTAGTACAAGTTACCCTAAATAAGTTGTATCTTAGAGGAAAGGACAACATGAGAAATTTGAAGCAGTATTATAAAAATTCAAAATATCTCTAGAAACCATATTTATCCAGCTCATTTCTCGAAATATATGTATGTCCTTGTACTTGCTCATAAAATGACAAGTTCACATAGTAAATAAATACTTACTTCCATCCCATTTTATTTGTCCTAACTCCTAATTGACTTTTTATGTTCAAGTTGACCATTTTAAGAATCAACAAATCATATTATCCTTTTCAGATATAGATAAGAAAAATGATCATAATGAAGTACATAAAAGTTACTATTAAAGTAAGATTTGTGGTTTAAAAAACTTTTAACTAATGTAGATTGAAGGGGCTTACTCTATAGCATAATGACTCACTATAAAACAAATTATGCAAAACTCTAGCTTTGATGGCAGCTGGTAATCCCATGGGAAGCCATTGCAACTTCGTGCAGCGATTTTTTACGAAAGGAACCTCAAAATTCATGGAAATGGATTCAAGCTAACAATGAAAACTCAGATGCTGTAGGAAAGACATCCCAAACTAACTGTCTTGACTTAGATAGTTCCTTCAATCATGTTCATGAGAAATGCTCTCCTCCATCACCTGTTGAGAACGCAATGGCTTCAATCTGTCTTATTACCATTGATGATGGAGCATGGGCATCTGGTGTTTTGATGAACAAACAAGGCCTGATTCTTACAAATGCTCACCTTTTGGAGCCATGGAGGTTCAGAAAAGCAGCTGCAGGTGAGAAAACTGGAATAAAATCAGAGGTAATCTTCACCCCCTCCAGTTCTGCATCTCCAGAGAGAGAGAAATTTGGCAGCCACCCAAAGAGTTGGGAGTTGCTTTCAACAAAACTGAAGCCTGCAGACTTATCTGTGTCTGATGAGCATGGGGGTTATAAGTTTAATATGGCCAACACAACACATAGAAGTATCCGCGTTCGGTTGGACAATAGAGACCCTTGGATATGGGTTAATGCTAAGGTTCTGTATGTTTCTCAAGGACCTTTGGATGTTGCACTTCTTCAACTTGATTTTGTACCAGCAAAACTTCGTCCTATAGTTATGGACTTCACTTGCCCCTTCCCTGGATCGACAGCATATGTTATAGGACATGGCCTTTTCGGACCTCGACGTGGTAATGTTTCCCTTACCTTGTTTATTTGTATTTTGGTGCTTACTTACATTCAGTAGATTAATTCCCATGTTTGTACGTAATAGAAGTGAATTTCTTATTCTGCATGACTAGTGGTTACATGTAGGGATGAGGTGAATACTCTAAAATATTTTACTTTCCCAAGTACTTATAAGATATTTTGACTGTTCATTCTCTGGTTCACCTGACTGATGACCAGTTATGATTGCACATTATACACAAGTAGTCAAGTACTGCCTGAATTCAATTCTCGTAAGAATAATGGTATGATATCTGTGATATTTTTCCTTTTTTATTTTTGCACTCTAAATATTAAATTCTATAAACTGAGTTATAAAATTCTAAAACCTTGTAGTCATAGAGTTTAAAAGATTAGCGTACAAGGCCTATATAATATTTAAGATGTATAAATATGTACGATATAAAATGTTTGTTTACCAACATCGCAACATTTAAGCACATAAAGCCTGCCTTATATATGTGAGGCAATCTGAAAAGTGTTACGTCTAACTGTGCAATAAAATTTAGTCCCAAGAATTTTCTTTAGGCATGAAACTTTGTGCTGTTTCCAGAGTTCCTCTTTCTTGGTTTTGGTCAACTTTTATTCTCTGCACATGTTCCAAGTTCCAGCATCCAACACATCCTGGTTTGTTTTGATTTTGCTTCAGACTTCTTTCCTTCTGCTTGCCTTGGCGTAGTAGCGAAAGTAGTTAAAGCAAGGAGGTCTCTAGCCCTTCAATCCGGTGAACAAGAGAATGGACCAGAACAAATTCCTGCAATGATTGAAACAACTGCTGCTGTGCATCCTGGTGGTAGTGGTGGTGCAGTGGTCAATTCAGATGGTCATATGATTGGCCTTGTCACGAGGTATAGTATTTATTATGGAATCATATTTGTTTGTCCATACTTTTGTTGGCATAATCTTCTTTATTAAGCTGCCTAGTTTAATTTTGTTATGGACTAGCAAGGATTTTAGTTGGTTCGAGGGAACACCATATGGGCTATTGAGTATCAAATTCCAAGTTCATTAAACTCGTATTTAATATGATTTATGGTTGATGCAGCAATGCAAGGCATGGTGGAGGGGTGATTATACCACATCTAAATTTCAGCATTTCAAGTGCAGCCTTGGAGCCTATATTAAAGTTCTCAAAAGGTTATTTAGCCTCATTAGTGCTTATAATGTTTCATCTGTCAAAAATGAAACAGTTCTTTTGTTTGGAAACATAAATTAAAATTCTGGATTAGCCTTCACTTATGCACATGCAAAATGGAATATTATCATGCTTATCTAGCTTCCTATGCTCCTAGATAGTTTTATCCATTTCTTCCTGAAGGTAGCTAGGAATGCTGATAACTGTACTTTGATATCAACAGACATGCAGAATTTATCATTCCTAGCAGATCTTGACAAACCAAATGAACACCTTTCTTCGGTATGGGCACTGATGCCTCCATTATCTCCCAAGCCAGGCCCCTCTCTGCCTGATCTGCCCAAACTTCTACCAGGAGATAACGTCAAAGATGCCAAGGGTTCTCGATTTGCAAAATTTATAGCTGAGAGACATGAATTGCTAAAGAAGACTACTCAGTCCGGCAAGGTCGAAAGCCCTTATACCAAATTTATTCCTAGTAAGTTGTGATAGTCGAGTGATACCCATATGAACAAATGAGGAAGACTAGCATCACCAGAAATTTGAAGTACACTTTGAAGCCCAACCGAGAAAAAGTAGCTAATAAAAACACACTTCTGAAATACATTTCAGTCAGCTCAATGTGTATACATCCATGTGAAGATGATTTGAAGCTTGTAGAGTTGTTGTTGTAGTCAAATAATCATTTTGTATACATAGGTGCTGTTTTTACTTGAAGGTAATTGTTTTATTTCTTTTAGAATAAGTAATATTTTTTAGGCATATTAGAAATTGTATTTATAGTCCGAGCATGATTCCTATTTTGCTAATTATAAATGAATAAATGTCTATACTAATTAAATTTTAGTTTACTTGCAAAACTATTATTTTCCTTTTCTTGATTGTATATACATTTTAAGTACAAGATTGGATGTTTTTAATACCTAAACAAAAAAGAAATTGCAAATAATAACACCACCACATCCAATCTAGGACTTTACTGATCTCAGAGTAGAAAAACAGAAGGTAAAGGCTCCAAAAGACCTACCAAATCTCAAAAATTCGAAGGTTCCTAGAAAGAGCAGTTAACCGGGGGGAAGAGAGAAATGGGAAAAACTTGGGGTTACAAAGATTATGCGGCCGGTTTACTTCGCCGGTGTAGCCACTGTTATCATCGGCGGTCATATCCTCGACACATTCAAGGTGACCCACATCCCCTTTTCTTTTCTTTTCATTTTTCAAATGCCCATTTGCCGTTTTCGTACGTTCATTTGACCTGGGATCCCTATTGCATTTTCTTTTTCCTTAATCTATTCATTTATTTACATTTATTCACTTGTTTGTCATTAATATTCTCAAATTGGGTAGTAATCTTGCTTCTATTAGGATATTTCCTCAGTTTTAAAATTAGAGATACATTTGTAAAAAGTGGACTTTTAAGTATAGTTTTTAGTATCAGCTGATATTGAAAGTGATAGTAAAAAAATAATGTCAAATTTGAAACGTCATAAAGTCCTAAAATAAAAATGTATTTCTAATTTTCTAATTTTGGAATAGACTTTTTAATTTTAGAAGAGACTTAAAAAGGAGAATCTATCTCTAATTTTGGTACTGAATGTATCTCTAATTTTAATTTTGGAAGAGAGAGAGTATACTATTTGCCAACACTGAGCTAGAGTAGAATGTGGGAAAAAAAGTGTGAATCAACTTGTATTAGGTAGGGTAGTATGAAAAAATAATTATATATTAAGCATATTATAGCTTTTATTTTTTTCTCCTCCTTAATTCATACTAGTTGGTTTTATTTACTTCCGGTATTTCATATATTAGCTTCTTAAATTGGCTTGTTACACATAAAATAAAAGAGAAGAAGAACGAAGCTGTGATGATACCAGCATATAGAATCACACTTGCTAGCGTATAAGTAACCAAAGTTCCAAACCATATCGATAACATCTACCAAATGTATGCATAACTGAAATGAAGAGTCATAGTAGAGCGCTTAGGCTTTTTATGTTTGAAATACATATGGACTTATATGCATATAATTAAAGAGGAACGCTTACAAAGAAGCCCAAGGATTGACAGAAGATAGAGAGCACACTAGTGATCACGGTTGAACTAGAAGAGGCAATTCATGAGAGATCATTTGAATTCCTTTCATTAATCTGCTGACAGTTGATGTGCGTTGTTCTGTTACCTTCTTGTCAACCTGACTTTTCTCCCGGAAGATCATACGAACTCTTACGACGACGTTCATTATGTCCAAGCAAATGCCTGCGACAGCTCCTTTTGGTATCATCAAACTCTGATAGCTCATGGAACCTGCAGAACACCAAAAGACTACACAAATCAAAGCTAAAGTAAAGGAAAACACCCTTATCTAGTTATCCTGATTAGGCCAATTCTTCTGCTAATCTCCTTGATCACCACTTCGATTCTGTAATTGCTTTGAAATTGTAGATTTCCATGGTTCTAAGTATCATGTGCTCCTTAAACTACCCAAGCACACAACTTTTACTTGCTAGTAAAGGTTTGTTGTGATTCCAAGGTTAGATTATAGGTTTTCGATGGTGCGTTTGGATATCTCATATCAGTTATTTATTAGTTTGTTTTGGGTTGGCAATAAAATGCGTTTCGAAAGTGTTTTTATCATATTAGTTGATTAGTTTGCTCTTGTGAACCCTGTACAATGACCCAAAACAAGAAAAACAGATTATTATTAACTTTTGTGACAAAAATCAAAAGTTGTCAAATATTCGAATCTTGATTTGTGTCTGTAAGATATGAAAGAAATGCAAAACACAATATCTAAAAATATAGATAACTTAAAATATTGGACAATAACGCATGTTAGCTTAAGTTTAATATATACGTTCCAAAATATAAGATCAATATTGACTTTTTAAAGCATTTTAACATATTTTCCAATTTTAAAATTTATGTGATTTATTTAAGTTTTGAAAACAATAAATGTTTGCTATTTTCATAATGGTATTACCTAAAACTAAAGCAATTTTTATGCCCATTATATTTAGGACCCCTGACAAAAGTTTATATACAATAAGGCATTATTTTGGTAACTGTCATAAACACTTGGCAGTGATGTTAGGTTGTTAGCTTTATCTGTTATATACTTATTCTTAGGCGTCTGTTGTACAGAATTAGATGTTCTTCTTCATTTTGTAGTTACAAATATGAATTATTAATCCAATCTTCCATAATTAGATGTTCTTCTTCATTTTGTAGTTACAAATATGAATTATTAATCCAATCTTCCATGTATCGATCCCTCTTTCCTGTTGTATCTTAAGTGTGCTTGCTAATAGCATTTGTCTCGCATGGATTTATTGTAAGAGACCAACTGACTAATCAACATCAATCATACTGTATGTCTACATTATGCACAAATATTAATTGATATCCAACATATATACAGTAAAACAATTTTGAGAATTAGGTTTATTAACCTGCTGCATTGCTGACAGAAACGCTGGTGGATTCCGGCAAGTAGAACAGCTGCAGCCTTAGCATGAAACTCACAGACTTTGTGCCGGCGGTGGTATGGCTTGGCATCACTCATATTCGCCGTGCAGTCCTCAACCTGGCAACAAGGTTGTGTTGACCCTCCACCGGATCCTTTTTTGACAGAGTGAGTCGCAGCTCTTTTCTTCTTGCTATCCTCTTCGTCATCTTCATCTTCCTCCTCTTCCTTCCTCCTATCCTTCATACTCCTCTTGCCCTCGGCCTTGTTGATTTCCATATTTACAAGTAGAGGAGCCAGGAGAGAGAGAGAGAGAGAGAGAGAGATGATGATGAAGAAAGTGGAAATTGAAAGGAGGAAGGTGAAGAAAATAACAGTAGTGTGAGGACCACAAACTCCATTCTATTTCCTCAAGTGTAAACCAAATAGTAGTTAGTTTTAGTAGACTACATTTTCATAGCTCTACGTAGAGTACAACAAGAACAATCAACTGCTAGTCCGATTTCCAAACATGGAAAGGCCTTCAAGGAGATGGTCCATTCCATTGATCCAAGGAAATAGATAGCCCGTCTTGTTTGGACACGTGTTTTTTGTCCTTTGGCATAATTTTTACCTTTCATGATTGGTTTTAGTCTGGCCAATTAATATGCAGCAAAATGGGCACCAAACTTTGTGTCGGTCGAACTACATCTATTACTACCGGATCAATTTGCTCTAGATATACGCATATACTTTAGTTTGGTCCCCCTTTATACGAGGGCTGCTCTTGGCTAATGGCCAACAAGTTTTTTTTCTTTCGGTTGAACTTGAAAATTGAGGATTAAGAAACTTGCCAAATGACAAAAGGCAATAAATAAATGAATTACAGAAGCATTTTTAGTTTTGGAATATAAAGTGATATGAATTTCTTAACATAACATGCTATTACTTACTTATATGATTGAATATTATATTTGTAGCTAATATGTTATGGAGTAAAATATGATTTTTCTTAAGTCTTCTTCAGTTATACAAATATTTGTAGGTAATTATTAAATTCACAACACTTTTTGTTATTTTCACAACAAAAGTGTCGCTGTAGATGTATAGCGACGGTGAAAATTATCGCTCTAGGATCTATAACAACACTTTTGTTGTGGAAATTTACCATTCAAATAGTTGGGGTTTGGTCAACCAAAAACTATATCTGATAGTAGAGTTGGGTGAGGCACAACCCATCTTGGCCCAACTAGTTAGCATAGCTTGCAAATTGTAAGTAATTAATAAAATTATTATGTTCTGTTTGATAAAACAATTTATGCGGTGAGCGCGGATCGAACACGCGACCTTCAGATCTTCAGTCTGACGCTCTCCCAACTGAGCTATCCTCGCTGTTTTTCTATTTCATACTCACATATCTCTGATTATGTACTGTTTGGCTCGTTTTATCTCCAAATTAATACGGGAGTGCTTTAAACAAAATAGTCACCAAATCTAAAAAAAATAATTAAAACAAACTAGTAAAATCACGAGGAGTAAAATAAATAATACTAACCAGCCCTTTTTCTGAATTTTGATGTAGGGGGTTGATTACATTACATTTAAAATAATATTTTACTCCATTCGTTTCATTAAAAAAAGTTATTTGAAATGTAAAAATTAATTTCAAAATACTAGATTTTAAAATCCATTCAAATCGTGTATGTTTTGAAGATAATAAATCTGAACTTAATAATACTTTTAAAATAGTTTACACTCATCATCATCATATTATTTTATTTTTAAGGCTTTAGATCACACTTTAAAAAGTCAAAATAATATTTATTATTAATTTTTACACAAAGACCCACCAAATTTGGTGGAAATAGAACACATGTATTACTCGCAATTTAGTACTACTCGCATGTACGGTTTTAGATGGGTTAAAAATCGAATTAACAGTTTGAGTTTAGTTACTGGTCAAAACCACATGCATAAAATCGAAACCGTATCATACGCCAATAGGATAAAAAAATTAAGTGGTCCATACTGATTTATAAATTTTAATGGGGATATGATTGAGCTTACCATCATTATTATTATAATAACAATAATAATTTACAAAAACAAGTTCATCAACGAATTTTATTCACCGTTATCTACCGTTATGTTTATATAAGGCTTAATATATGAATTAGTACCCTAAACTATAGGTCATATTCCACTTCGGTGATCCACCTTTCAATTTTGTCAATTAGGTGATTAAACTATCAATTTTTTTCCAATTACACCAAATTGAACACGACACGTCAGAAATTGCTGACGTGGCTAATTTTGTGGGGTCTTAACAAGCTTATGTGGCAAAAATAATAATTTATTATTCATTACATAAAGAAATCATTTTATATCATGGGCAAAATCGTCAAACATTTCAATCCTAACTTAAAATTCCTAATTAAAATAAAACAAACAGATCAGTTTAAAGAGAATCAAATTCGTCGATCACCATCTCTCCCCCAATTCGATAGAAAAAACCTAGGTCAACCGAAGCGCGAAGAACTTCTGATATGTAACCATTCCGGCACGATTTCATCACGATTCCAGCGATGAAGGACCGTGCATGTGCAATATTTGCTGAGTCGGCGTTCACCACAAACAACAAAGGTCCCCACTTTCGGTCCCCACTGTCGGTCTCCACTTTCGGTCACTACTTTCGAAAGACAGCGAAGTAAGTTTATGTTTATGGTTTGAATATGTGTTATATTTGGGCATTATATTTGTATTGCTTACAAATCTGTAGTCTCTCAACTGTAAAGTAGTATTCCCCCTCAGTTCCCCATAGTTTTGTCTCCCTAACTCATGTGAGGTCCCCATTTGTGTATTTTATGTTTAGTACTTGTTATATATATATATATATATATATATATATATATATATATATATATATTTTTAATGCAGAAATGGATGTCATTACTTTAAGATTTCATCATGGTGGTAAACTAATAAATAATGGTGATATAGTTGATTATGTTGGAGGCACTATTAGTGACTTGTGTAAATATGATCCTGATTATATAACTGGGTCTGGGATTATTGATTATGTTTCAACAGTACTTGGAAGCAAGAATGTAAAAAATGTATATTATCTTATCCTTGGACAAAGTTTAGCAGAAGGGCTTAGGGCAGTAGGTTATGATAAAGGTGTTATTGACATGTGTGAGTGTGACGCCCCCAAAATAGGTATACAACACCCATTCTGAGTCGCCAAAATACATGGTATAGAAAACAAACTACAACTTTGACAATACAGATGTCGTGTAGAATACGACAATCAACTGTGAGTTTGAATACAAATATTGTCTTCTGTACAATATATACACACCCAAATAAGTCCTCATTAATTATTCATACACTATTTTACGAAGTAGTGAGGATAAACTAAAACATCTTCCTAGAACCATCACTCCATACCCCGACTCGATCCTCGCTATGTTCTCACCTCCCCGAGAAGAAAAAAATGGAACAAAAAGGAAAAGGGTGAGCTCAACTAGCCCAAGAAAGAATATTATGATTAAGATAATATACAACAAATTATCGTTAGTCTTCAACAGGAAAAATCTAATAGAATACAATAGACAACAAGTTTTAGATCAACAAATGCAAATGAAAGCAAGAATCCATTGTAGAAGAGTCACGTAGAGAAAGAATTCTACTTGTCTTCTAAGGTTTAAAAGTCCATCATCAATAGTTTATCCTCGTAATAACAATCAATATACATCTTTAATCATCTTTGCACTACAGTGCCAAAGATATTCATTTATATCACCAAATGGCCATGTTCATCTCAACACTGCCATCTTTTGCACTACAGCCAAAGATATTCATCGATTAATCGTTCATCTTTGCACTACGGTGCCAAAGATATTCATTTATATCACCATTTAGGATCGAGGATGATGAAAAATATTTTTAAAAGCGAATCCAAAGTGAAACAAAATGACAAGGATTAAGGATTAAGGATTCGTACTTTGTTTTACCCATGTCCAAAAATACTTGAAAATAATCATTTTGTGTAAAATTCAAGAATGATCAAAACATGGATACAATCAAAGTTAGTATCCGAATAGATATTTTGGACAAAAAGAATTTTTTTTTTTTTTTATGAATAGAATTGCCGTATTCGTGAATAGTGTCGATATATCGTGAATAGTCTTGAGTATCACGTGAATAAGAACTCAAACACACAATAAGTTCCAAATTTGATAAAAAGTTCACCAATACTTGGCATATAATGATATTGAAGAAAAATATCATTTAAGAAGAAAATAATACCCTTACCTCAAAATAATCGTATTTCCGAATTTCGGTATAGTCTTGTGTAAACCCAAGACCGTATAAAGCAACACTCAAAGTATACTCACAAGAATACGCTCGATAATTTAGAGAGAGAGAGAGAAAACTTAGTTTACGGTGTGATTTTCAATTCTAACTTAGCCTCTATTTATAGGAAAATGTTAGAACGCCAAAGGAGACTAAATTAATAAATTAATATTATTTATAAACCAATTCCTACGCATGCTTTCAAATTTCTCAATGCTGAAAATTTCAAAGAACCATGTGCATTCAACACCCACCAAAAAGTGGGTCCCACCATAATTAATAAAAAAATTATTTTATCTTCCGAAACTTCAATAATTAAGAGAAAATAGCTCGTTTATCGTAAAAATTCAAACTCTCGACTTTCCATGGGAAATTCCATTCTCTACAACTTTGCGTAAGAAAATTTTTCCAAATTCCAAACAAAAATTGACCAAAATTCATAAACCAAGCGATTTTATATACATAATAAATTTTCAATCGAGAATTGTGTCCACCACACACAAAAACATGTGTTAAACATTTAATGCCACAAAATACTCTACCTCCTCATATACTCATATATCCCACATTCATTATAAAAAATATCACCGTTAATATATTATTAAAATAATATATTTAAATGAATTATTTTATCGTAAAAAAGATAAAATATTAATTTTCAACAATTGTCACATTAAATTTTTTTTCCATCTATATCCACATAAAATAAATATTTTTTTATCATAATAATCAATAATTAATTATTTTAAAAATAATATTACGAGAATCACTAATCTCGACAACCGTGCCGCTCCTGGGAAAGAGGGCTTTCCAATAAGGATTTCTCTTACTCTTGGTAGCATTAGGTGACCAAACCTCTCCTTAGATGTAACTTTCTAGACATTGCCAATAATGTTATCTCGATAATATTATTCAAATAATATGAATTATTGATTTGATAATGGAAAATAATTGTGTAATGACAATTATTGAAACAACAATGATACAAAATATCAACGCAGTGAATTATTGAATCAATATAATATTGAACGAGAATTCACCGTAACAATTATTGAGTAGTGCGCCTTCTTACGTAAGGATCAATAATTCAACAATATCGTGTAATACTTGCTGGTGTCTACTTTGTCTGACCACGCATATTATCGTATTTTAACCACCGTGTAACCTAACAAAGTTAATTCGAACAATTTACGCCATTATTTATAAAACCCAATCTTTGTCGCTTTTCCTTCATCCAACCGCTTTTCCGTTATGGGGCCCACTAATGATCATACTTGTCAGACGGAGATTTCCGAAAAAAAGAATATTCCACGACCAAACGAATATTCCCAAAATAATAATGAATATTTTATAACCACTTGCTTATTTTGTAAACTTTGCATATTTCACCCATAACCAAAGAATTATATCAAATTAACCCTTATTAATTTAGAATAATGAATAAAGGAAAATTCAATTTTATTTATAATAAGTTGGGGTCTTACAACCTCCCTCCTTATGAAATTTCGTCCTCGAAATTGACGTGCGTTACTGGTGTATCGAAAATGTGAGGTACCTCGCTTTCATCTCCGATTCCAACTCCCATGTCATTTCCTCAATTGCATGGTTTCTCCACAAAACCTTAACTTGTGGTATAACCTTCGTCATGTAAGACATGCTTTTCCTATCCAAAATCTCAACAAGTATCTCCTCGTAGGTTAAATCTTTAGCTATCTCGTGCAGTTCTAATGCAATAATGTGGTTCGGGTCTTTCACATATTTACTGAAGCATAGATATGTGGAATACATTGTGAACACGAGACATACTTGGAGGTAACGCGAGTCTATAGGCTACGTTCCTATTCAACAAGAATCTCAAATGGACCAACAAACCTTGGATTGAGCTTTCTCTTTTCCCAAATCTTGTAACTCCTTCCACGGAGCAATACGTAACAATACATGATCTCCAATATTAAACTCCACGTCCCTTTCTATGAAGATCGGATAACTCTTTTGTCGATCTTGTGAAGTTTGAATACGTTGTCGAATCATTTGGATCTTTTCGTAGTCATGCGCATTTCAATTACGGTCCCAACAATATTGCTTCTCCCACCTCGTCCCAAAGATATCTTTGGAAATCGACATTTTCGGCCCATACAACGCCTCAAATGGAGCCATGCCTATACTTGCTTGATAATCTGTTTGTTGTAGGAGAATTCCACCAATGGTAGGTACTTATCCCAACTTCCTTTGAAATCTAGGACACGAGTCTTAATAGATCTTCAGGGTTTGAATAGTCCTCTCGATTGTCCGTCCGCTTGAGGATGGTATCTTTGAATCAATCGTAACTCCGTGCCCATAGCTTTCTGCAAGCTAACCCAAAATCTTGAAGTGAATCTCGGGTCACGATCCAAAACTATGGATACTTGGCATGCCATGCGTAATCGTGACAATCTCATTCACGTGCATACGAGAAGAAGACGTTCAAGGAATAAGTCTCAAGCGATCGGTAAGAAATGGGCGACTTGGTTAATCTATCAACAATAACCCAAATTGCATCTACGCCTTGAGAAACTTTGGGAAGACACATAACAAAATCCATAGTAATGTGTTCCCATTTCCATTTCTAATCTCAAGTGGTTGCAATGGACCTTTTGGCACTTGATGCTCCGCCTTTACACGCCGACAAAGTTAAACATCTTGAGATAAACTCCGCAATCTCTCTCTTCATATTGTTCCACCAAAATGTATGTCGAATATCATGATACATTTTGGTACTTCCGAGATGGATTACAAACGGGGTGTTGTGTGCCTCCATCATGATTTTATGCTTCAGTCGTCGAATCGTTAGAACGCAAAGTCTAGAATTGACTCAAGTATTCCTTCTCATCAATTCTTGCTTCCGAAATAGCTCCTTCAGACTTTCTTCTTCATACGCATCGCCCCTGTGTCCGTAGCTAGAAAGCAGCCTTTAACTTTATCGATTAAAGTCGGTTCTACTTGTATATTCGCCATCATTATGTGGGTCCTCTCAAGTCTTTAATTCTACCTCCATCCTTTGCAAGTCATACAAAATGGGCCTTTGCGTTGACAATATCGCACTCGTGATTTGCATATATGATCTTCACTTAATCGTCGCCCACTACGTTCGCTTTTCCGGGATGATATTGAATAGTGTGATCGTAATCTTTTAACGACTCAACGCTGTCGTTGCCGCATGTTGAGTTCTTTTGGGTGAAGAAATATTTGAGGCTTTTATGGTCCGTATAAATCTCCACTTTCTCCATACAAGTAGTGTGTCCATATCTTCAACGCTAATACGATCGCCGCTAATTCTAGATCATGAGTAGGATAATTCCTCTCATATTCTTTGAGTTGTCGTGAGGCATAGGCTATGACTTTCCCATGTTGCATGAGAACACATCCTAACCCTTTCCGTAAGCATCGTAGATAACAAATCCATCCGAACCGGATGGTATTGTCGAAACAGTCTTAAAATGAGTCTCCTCTCGAGCTCTTGGAAGCTCTTCTCGCATTCCTCGCTCCATAAGAATTTTTCATCCTTCCGAGTCACCGAGTTAACGGAGTAGCGATTCGAGAAAATCCTTCCACAAATCTCCGATAATAACCAAATAAGCCCGTAAAAGTCACAGCGTTTCTTGATCACCGACTTGGTTGCTCCCCAACTTTGTATTGCTTCAATCTTCACGGTCAATGATACTCTCTTGTTTTGACACCACGTGCCCAAGAATGCTACTTCTCGCCGTAACTCGCATTTCTTCGGTTTGGCATAAAGCGTGTTTCACGAAGTCTTTGTAGTACCAACTTCAAATGGTGCTCATGATCTTCACGGCTTTTGGAATAGATGAGGATGTCATCAATAAAGACAACAACGAATCGATCCAAATATTCCTTAAATACACTTCATCATATCCATGAAAGCGGCGGAGCATTAGTCAATCCAAAAGACATGACCAAGAATTCATAATGCCCGTGTCGAGTCCTGAATGCCGCCTTTGGAATATCCTCGCTTTAATCTTCAAATTGATGATATCCGAATCGAAGATCGATCTTTGAAAAGAATTGCGCCTTGTAAATCGCGGTCGAACAGTCATCAATGCGAGGTAAGCGGATACCTATTCTTGATGGTGACATGGTTCAATTCTCGATAAATCAATACAAAGTCGCATACTCCCGCCTTTTTCTTCTTTACTGAATAAAACAGAGAGCACCCCAAGGAGACGTCTTAGACGAATGAAACCGATGTCTAATAACTCCAGAAGTTGGACTTTTAACTCTCGAGTTCAATAGAGCCATTCGATATGGGGTTTTAGAAATGGGCTTTGTATGCGCCTCAAGGTCAATAAAGAATTCAACATCACGCTCGGGGTAGACCGGAAGCTCTTCGTGAAATACATCATGGAATTCTCTAACCACCACGAAATATTATTCAAATCGACTTGTCTTTATTCAAATCCATAACATGGGCTAAGAAAGCTTGGCATCCGCTTTTCAATAAACGAATAGCTTTGTGGCTTGATATGACGATGATCGATTTTAGTGGTTTAGTGGTTTGAATTGCATGATGACAGTTGGTTGGGAATATGAAAACTAACAACCTTACGAAAACAATCAATTTTGGCATGATGAGTGGTTAACCAATCAATTCCTAAAATCACATCAAAAGCAAGTATCTTTAAAGAGATAAGATCAACAGAAAATGTGATAGTGCTAACTTGGATCATGTAAGATTTATAAACCGTAGATGTAACGGGTTTTACCCAACGGAGTTTCAACAGATAAATCAAAATCTAATTTCTCCTGAAAGTAGCTTTAAACGTTGAGCACAAGCGGGAGAGATAAAAGAATGGGTAGAACCCATTCTAGTAAGGTATAAACTTCATGAGAATTCAAGATTAGCTTACCTGCGTGATCACCTCGTTCGGGTTCCTCACGTTTGTCCATCGCGACAAACGCTTCTTCCGAGAACCGTGATTTCGACTTATCCGGAACGACCACTTGGAATCACCACTCTGCTTGAACTTGGTTTCGCGATTGTACAATCTCGAGCGATGTGGCCTTCCTTTCCACAAATTGTAACATACCTTGGATTGTTGTGGGACGATTTGGGTGATATGTCCCTCCTTCCCGCATTTGTAACATCTAACCAAGGCCGCTCTCCTCCCCTAGCATTTGTTGTTGGTCTTTGGTCTTGCCGCTGATATCTTCCCGTCATTGTTGAATCTTCTTTTCGAAATTTCCACTTGAGTCACTTCTCCTATTATCATGTCCACGATTACCACCGAGTGGTTCCGCCTTTGTCCGTATTCTTTCCTCCTCGCCGGGTTATCATCGCTCATTGACTACTGATTGTGGTCCCCGGTTGAGTATACTCACTATCTCGCTCTAATAATCGAGCCCCGCTGACAACATCTCAATACAGAGAAAATTTATGAGAGATAAGGTATTGACGAATCTCTGGTTTTAGACCTCTCTAAACATACGCGTCATTCGCTCCTCATTCTCCACCAAATGAGGTGCAAAACTCGGATAACTTCTGCGAACTTTGCCTCGTCTTCGAGACACCGCCATGTTGTTCTGTTCGAGTCTAATAAACTCTACCTCCTTCATATAGACGAATACTTTACGGAAAGTACTTGTCATTGAACGCTTCAAATCTTTCCCAAGACATGTTAAGTGCATCTCGTCAGTACGCCTTCAGATTCCCACCAAGAATCGCTTCACCACGAAACATAAAGGTGGCGAATGGAACCTTCGCTCCTCCGTGCACCCCAAGACATCGAATATCTTGGTAATTTGTTTGACCCACGTTTACGCGCTTGATCGGATCCGGCTTTCCATGGAAATCTGGTGGTCCCAACTCCTTAAACCGCTTGGCCGCGACATGCATCGCATTGCCATCATTTCCACCCGTATTTTGTACACGAGTCTCCTCATCTCGATTTTGCATGAACTGCAAAAAGCTTCTAACATCCGTCGTTCATCATTTGCTCGATTGGCGTTGTTCACAGGAGGAACATTGCCACTGTTGCCGCGTTTCTCCTCGTTGGTGAAGACTGCAAAGGCGTCTCCACGGCCTCATAAACTCCATTGTTAACGTTCTCGCAACCATTCTTAACATCGCCATAAAACAAGGGTTAATTAAACAAATTAACATATCACATAATATCCTATATTATGATGACCAACAAATAAGCTTAGGTAGGACACACTTAGCGAAGGATTTACTCGTCTCTCCCTCCTAGTTCTATTCCCCGATCTCCGCCAGAGATCATATCCCTAAGCTCGATACCAATCGTGGCGCCCCAAAATAGGTATACAACACCCATTCTCGAGTCGCCAAAATACATGGTATAGAAAACAAACTACAACTTTGATAATACGTATGTCGTGTAGAATACGACAATACAACTGTGAGTTTGAATACAAATATTGTCTTCTGTATAATATACACACACCAAATAAGTCCTCATTAATTATTCATACACTATTTTTACGTAAGTAGTGAGGATGTGCTAAAAACATCTTCCTAGAACCATCACTCCATACCCCGACTCGATCCTCGCTTATGTTTTCACCTCCCGAGAAGAAAAAATGGAACAAAAGGAAAAGGGTGAGCTCAACTAGCCCAAAGAAAGAATATTATGATTAAGATAATATACAACAAATTATCGTTAGTCTTCAACAGGAAAAATCTAATAGAATACAATAGACAACAAGTTTTAGATCAACAAATGCAATGTGAAATAAAGAATCCATTGAAGAGTCACGTAGAGAAAGAATTCTCTTGCCTTCTAAGGTTTAAAAGTCCATCATCAATAGTTTATCCCCTGTAATAACAATCAATATACATCTTTAATCATCTTTGCACTATGTGCCAAAGATATTCATTTGTATCACCAATCGGTCATGTTCATCTCAACACCTCTTCATCTTTGCACTACTGTGCCAAAGATATTCATCGCTTAATCGTTCATCTTTGCACTACAGCCAAAGATATTCATTTATATCACCATTTAGGACCGAGGATGATGAAAATATTTTTAAAGAAACGAATCCAAAGAAACAAAATGACAAGGATTAAGGATTAAGGATTAAATGCTTTGTTTTACCCATGTCCAAAAATACTTGAAAATAATCATTTTGGTGTAAAATTCAAGAATGATCAAAACATGGATACAATCAAAGTTAGTATCCGAATAGATATTTTGGACAAAAAAGAAATTTTTTTATTTTTCTATGAATAAAGGTCGTATTCGTGAATAATGTCGATATCGTGAATAGTGCCGATATCGTGAATAAGAACTCCCACACAACAAGTTCCAAATTTGATAAAAAAGTTCACCAATACTTGGCATAATGATATTGAAGAAAAATATCATTTAAGAAGAAAATAATACCCACTTACCTCAAAATAATCGTATTTCCGATAGATTTTTGAGATATAGTCGATGTAAACCCACCAGATAAAGAACACTCAAAGTATACTCACAAGAATACGCTCGATAATTTAGAGAGAGAAAGAGAGAAACTTAGTTTACGGTGTGATTTTCAATTTAACTTAGCCCTCTATTTATAGGAAAATGTTAGAACGCCAAAGAGACTAAATTAATAAATTAATATTATTTATAAACCAATTCCTACGCATGCTTTCAAATTCAATGCTGAAAATTTCAGCAAATTTCATGTGCATTCAACACCCACCAAAAGTGGGTCCCACCATAATTAATAAAAAAATTATTTTATCTTCCTAAACTTCAATAATTCGTAGAAAATAGCTCGTTTATCGAAAAAATTCGAACTCATGACTTTCCATGGGAAATTCCATTCTCTACAACTTTGCGAAGAAAAAATTTTTCCAAATTCCAAACAAAAATTGACCAAAATTCATAAACCAAGCGATTTTATACTATAATAAATTTTCTATTAAGAATTGTGTCCACCGACACACACAAAACATGTGTTAAACATTTAATGCCACAAAATACTCTACCTCCTCATATACTCATATATCCCACATTCATTATAAAAATATATCACCGTTAATATATTATTAAAATAATATATTTAAATGAATTATTTTATCGTAAAAAGATAAAATATTAATTTTCAACAATTGTCACATTAAATTTTTTTCCATCTATATCCACATAAAATAAATATTTTTTTATCATAATAATCAATAATTAATTATTTTAAAAATAATATTACGTAATCACTAGATCGACAACCGTGTAGCTCCTCAGAGAGGGGCTTTCCAATAAGGATTTCTCCTTACTTGGCGCAAGAATTAGGTGACCAAACCTCTCCTTAGATGTAACTTTCTAGACATTGCCAATAATGTTATCTCGATAATAATATTCAAATAATATGAATTATTGATTTGATAATGGAAAATCTTCGTAAATGACAATTATTGAAACAACAAATATACAAAATATCAACGCAAAGAATTATTGAATCAATATAATATTGAACAAGAACTCATCATAATAATTATTGAGTAGTGCCTTCTTACGTAAGGATCAATAATTCAACAATACTGCAATATAATACCGTGCTTCTGCGCCATCGCAACCACGCATATTAATCAGATTTTAACCACCAGTAACCCAACAAAGTTAGTAATTCAGAATAATTTACGCCGTTATTTATAAAACTCAATCTTTGTCGCTTTCCTTCATCCAACCGCTTTTCCGTTATGGGGCCCACTAATGATCGCGGCCGTCGTCATTTTGAGATTTCCGACAAAAAGAATATTCCACGACCAAACGAATATTCCCCGATAATAATGAATATTTTATAACCACTTGCTTATTTTGTAAACTTTGCATATTTCACCCATAACCAAAGAATTATATCAAATTAACCCTTATTAATTTAGAATAATGAATAAAGGAAAATTCAATTTTATTTATAATAAGTTGGGGTCTTACGTTTGAGTATGCTAAGAAGAACCCCATTGTCGAGATATACTCGGACCATGACCACGAACAAATAAGTAGTAATCTTGATGATGACAAATGAGGATTTGTTGAAGTTTTAAAAGATGTTAACATTGAAGAACATTCAAATAATGAGGAGTAGAAGAGATTGAGGTTGATGTGCTTGATCGATAATGAGAAGGATCTGAGAATATGAAGGAGTAGGAGATCTGAGACTGATATAAGTAGTAAGTGTGACTAGTTAGTTGATAGTGATGAAGAGTTACTTGCTGCTAGGCAAAATTTGAGAGCAGCAAAAGAGAGGGAAAAAAGTGAGAAAAAGAGGAACAAAAGAAGAAAAATGGATGAAGATAATGAAGAAGGAAATGAAGGAGGAAATGATGTTGATGTTGATGAAATTGGATAGGGACCTGTTGATGAAGGTGGGCAAAGAGCACAAGGTGAAGGTTGGGATGAAATTGACTTAGATTCTGATGAGCTGCACACACCTGAAACAAGTGAGAATGAAGATGATGAGGTCAGACCAACCAATATAAGAAAGAGAAAACATCTTGAATTTAATCCAAAGACTGACATTAAAAATGTTGAATTTTCTGTTGGAATGAAATTTACAAACCACAGAGAATTTAAAGAGGCAGTGAAACAATATGCAATTGGAAAAAAGTACAATGTATGGTTTCCAAAAAACGCAAGGGATAAGGTATGTGAAAGTGTGCGGAGAGGGTCGCCTTGGAATTTATGGGCAAGTGTGTTGAAACATGAGAACACTTTTCTTTAAAAGGTATAACAATGTTCATAAGTCTGCACTAATAAATGTAAAAAATAGACAAGTAAATGCAAGGTTTTTGGCCAAGCACTATTATGATAAAATAAAAGCTTGTCCATCTTGAAACTCACGAAATTCCAATGGGATGTGAAGAAGCATTTAAAAGTTAGAGTGTCATTGAGTCACAAGGTCTGAGAAGAGAAATAGCACTCAAGCGTCTTTATGCAACAATTGATGATATATATGGACAAGCATGGGATTATGAGAAGGAATTGATGAGGGCTAACAAAGGATCAACATTTGAAATTAAAGTAGATAAAGCGATCACTTAGAGGAACCAGGGAGATTTCAAAGATTTTATATAGGATTTGATGCTCAAAAGAGGATGGTTGGCGGTGTCAGAAGCCAATAATTGGCCTCGATGGATGTTTCCTCAAAGGAATATGCAAGGTGAGTTGTTATATGCGATTGGGAGGATGCAAATAATAAAATGTATCCCATTGCTTGGGCAGTAGTAGAGGTTGAGAACACAGACAACTGAACTTGGTTTTTGCATATTTTAATGGATGATCTAGGTTATCTTGGTGGAGGATATGGTCTCACATTGATAACAGACCAACAAATCATACATTACTAATTGTTTTTGTTTAATACTTTTTAGATTTCAACTGGTTCTAATGTAAGTCATGAAAATCCTCACAATCAAAGCCAAGGTAATACTCAAGGTTCAACATCCATGTCAGCCATGAGGCCATCTACATTCCAATCTAGAGGAAGAAATTGGATTTTTACAAATCAACTAAGCCATGGAAGGAATGCAAAACAAGATGCAAAGGCAAAAGAGAAAGCAATGGATATTTAGTTCAAGTTGTGCATGATGGATATTATTAGTATTATAGGAGTTCTAGAAATTAATTATGTAGTATAACTTATGTTACAGTAAGTGGTGCACTTATGTTTTGACAAGTGGATATTATTAGTATTAGTATAATGTTTTGGCAAGTGGTGCACATTATGTCAACCACTAAGTTATGTAGTATTCTGTTTTGCCAAACTGTGACATCTTGGTTTAATTTATGCAAGTGGTGCACTTTATGTATGACATCTATATGGCTTTGTCTGAACATGTTGTACAGAGTGCTTTAATGCAAAAGTCATTATTTTTGGAAGTATCATTGTATTATTGTTGATTTTAATATTATGCATCTGTTAATGGAAATCAGTGTTATAACAATGCTTGCACTAAGTTTGCACTGTAGGTGTTATGTTTGCAGCAGTTTGTTATAACAGGACTTTGTTATAAAAAAGGAATAAACTGCAGTGCTCTGTACACCTTTAACAGTCCTTTGTGCACATATAAACTGCAAGCATATGTTATACACTTTCACCATATTTCAAAATTACAATCATTCATTACAAATCTAAAACTTTAAATCAGTCATTGCAATCTAAAAATTACAATCATTCAGTGCAAATTTACATTCATTCATTGCAAAATAAAAATTACAATCATTCATTGGAAACTTGTTCTTTTATACATTCATTGCAAACTTGTTCTTTCACCATTATCATTCACCACTATTATTCACATACAGATGTCCTAACATGAATACAAATATCATGCCTAACAATAAGGCTTTAATTGAAGTGCTACACATTTTATCCTTCCTTCTCAACAATTCAATATGCTCTGTCAGTCTTCCAACCTCTTCACTTTGCTCTGCACATTCAATTTGAAGCTTTTCATTGCTTTTTTCCAATTCATTTATTTTTTCAGTGCCTCTCTCAATTTCATACTTTTTCCTTTCTATTTCTAAATTCGAAAGCACTTATCATAAGTTTCAACTCGGTAAAAACTTCTTTAGACCTTTTACAAATCTCTTGGTCATACCAATAAAAGAAGTTGCATAGTTGTTTGCTTGTCAATTTGTCTTGCATGGATAAAACCAATTCAAAACATAAATTGAATTCCAACACAAGTGTATTTTTTACAAGACTTGAGAGAATAAGAGAAAAACTCAAATGAACCAAAACTATATTACTATACCTTGCTCCATTGTGACAACCAAATAACCTTCTTCCCGGATTACTCTTAGTCCAAGATATCTTCATTCGAGCTTTATACCCACAATAGCACCTTGGAGTCTCACCCATCGAATCAAGACACTCGCCCAACTCTAGTTCATCTTCCATACCAGTAATTTTCATTTTCAGTGAAGAATTTTTGGGGTAGATAACTGAAACACTATCTCGCTTGTTTTTCTTAAATCATAAATCACACCAAATTGATAGTAGGACTATCGTGAGAATCGAGTACGATTTATGCAAAATTAGGGTAAAGAAGCAGGAAAGAGCTAAATCACATACTTACTTGATTCTTGAACCGATTATCGTCTTAAAATGATTGATTATCGAAGTTTTTCAAGGCTTCGGTTGATCACCAGGGTTTTTTTCTCAGAAGACCCCAAATTTTTTAAATAAAAGGAATTTCCTTTATTTATTATTTTGAAATAGTAAGGGTGGATTTGATAAATGTGGTTAGTTATGGGTAAAATGCGCAAATATTTTAAATAAGCAAGTGGTGATATAATATTCATTATTGTTTGAGAATATTCGTTTGGTCGTGGAATATTCAATCGCTTCGGGAATATTCGTATCGACGGCCAGCAGCCCATGTGTGGGCCCCATAACTAAAAAAGCGATTGAGGAAGAAAACGACAAAAATAAGTTGTTTAAAAATAACAACAGAGTTATTACCGCTATTAATCGTTGGAATACCCGGTGGTTAAAACACAAAGAATACGCTGCGTTATCGCACAAGAAGACACACCAGATTGCACCAATTATATTGATTCTTACGTAAGAAGGCACTACTCAATAATGATTCATGATAATTATCGCTCAATATTTTATTTTATTGATTCAATAATTCTTTGCATTGATATTTTATATTGTTGTTGTTTCAATAATTGTCATTACACAAGATTTTTTCATTATCGAACCAATAATTCATATTATCCTGAATAATATTATTAGATAACATTATTGGAAATGTCTAGAAAGTTCTCATTTAAGGAGAGGTTTGGTCACCTAATTGCTACCAAGAAGGAGAAATTCTTATCGAAAGCCCTCTTCCTTGAACCGCTTGGTTGTCAATATTATGATTCTGTAATATTATTTGTGAATAATTAATTATTGATTCATATGATGAGGAAAATATTGATTTTATGTGGATATAGATGGAGAAAATTTTTAATGTGACAATTGTTGAAAATTAATATTTTATCTTTTTCTGATAAAATAATTCATTTAAATATATTATTTTAATAATATATTAACGATGATATTTTTACGATGAATGTGGGATATATGAGTATATGTGGAGGAGGAGTATTTTTGTTACCAAAATGTTTAAAACATGTTAAACATGTCGGTGGACCCCATTTATCGATGAAATTTGATTATACTTTAAAATCGTCCGCTTTGTGGATTTCGCCAATTTCTGTTTGGAATTTGGAAAACCTTTCTTCTGCAAAGTTGTAGAGAATTGAATTTTCTATAAAAACTCATGAGATTCGAATTTTCTGATAAAAGGGCTATTTATTATGAATTATTGAAGTTCAAGTCTCAAATAATTGATTTTTGAAGTTTAAATTATTTTAAATTAGAAAAACATTTTTTATTTTTTCTAGAAGGTTGGCATGTGTGAATTGCTGAGATTAAGATTTCAAGGAATACGATAATATTTTTATATATATTATTATTATATTAAATTTTCTGCTTTGGTGTTCTAAGCAATTTCCTATAAATAAGTCTTTATGTTAGAATTGAAAATCACACCGTAAATCAAGTTTTCTCTCTATATTATCGAGCGTATTCTTGTGAGTATTTTGAGTATACTTTGAGTATTGTTATACTCTGATTGCAAGTTCAAGTCATAGCTTATATCCTGTTTCAACTAAGAAATCTTGTCTTTCGAGGTAAGGGATGTTATTTTCTTCTCAAATGATATTATTTCTTCAATATCATTATCTTTGAAATATTGGTTGGAACTTTTTATCAAATTTGGAACTTTTTCATGTCTGGGTTACTATTCATGAGTTACTATTCACGAAGTTACTATTCACGAAGTACTATTCACGAAGCGTGAAGATGTTTTTTTGTGAAATTTTTATCTTTTGTGTGTCGAGTTACTTATTCACGATATACTGCAGACTATTCACGATACGACACTATTCACCTAAAAATGAAATTTCTTCTTTTGTCCAAAATATCTATTCGGATACTAGCTTTGATTGTATCCATGTTTTGATCATTCTTGAATTTTACACCACTATGATTATTTTTGAGGTATATTTGGACGTGGATAAAACAAAGTACGAATCCTTAATCCTTAATCCTTGTCATTTTGTTTCACCGGATTCGCTTTTTTTAAAAATATTTTCATCATCCTCGCCTTTAAATGATGATATTATGGAATATCTTTGGCTCAGAAGTCAAAGATGATTGATTTCGATGAATATCTTTGGCACAGTAGGCAAAGATGAATGATTTCGATGAATATCTTTGGCCCGTAGTGCAAAGATGAATGATTTCGATGAATATCTTTGGCCCGTAGTCAAAAGATGAATGATGTTTAGATGAACATGACTAATCGTGGTGAATGTCCTCGCACCAGAAGTGCGGGATGAATATATGATTCCGGATATATATCGATTGATGTTACAGGGGATAAAAATATTGATGATGGACTGTTAAATTCATAGATATTTGTAGATTTCATCCTCTACGTAACTCTTCTATGAATTATTATTTTCGCTGCGAATATTGATTTAAAACTTGTTGTCTATTGTATTTTATTATATTTTTCCCTGTTGAAGACTAACGATAATTTTGTTGTATATTATCTTAGTCATAATATTCTTTATGGGCTAATGAGTCGAGCTCACCCTTTTCCTTTTTGTTCCATTTTTTTCTCGGGAGGTGAGAATATAATGAAACGTAGCCTGGGTATGGAATGAAAGTTCTAGGAGAGTTGTTTAGTAGTCCTCACCATTGTTGTAAAATAATGTATCAATAATTATGATGGGGATTTATTTGGGTATGTATATTGCCTGAAGACAATAATTGTTTTTTAAACTCACAATATATATATGTTGTCGTATTTTGCACGACAAATGTATTAATAAAGTTGTAGTTATCTCTCTGCATCTATGTATTTGGCGACTCGAATGGGTTGGATGGAATGGACCTATTTTGGGGGCGCCACAAATGGTATCGAGCTTAGGATATGATCTCCATGGAGATCGGGGAATAGAACTAGGAGGGAGAGACGAGTAAATCCTTCGCTAGTGGTGTCCTTCCTAAGCTTATTTGTAAGTTGTCAAGATATAGGGATATTATGTGATATATTGATTTCCTTAATTAACCCTTGTTTTATGACAATGATGTTTGAGAATGTCGAATGAGAATATTAATGATTGGAAATGAGACCGTGGATACGCTGTATTCACCAACGAGGAGAACGTGCAACAGTGGGCAATGTTCTTCCCATGAACAACACCACCGAAAGCGGATGATGACCAGGGGATGTTTAGAAGCTTTTTGGCTTCATGCAAAATCGACGAGGAGACTCGTGTTCAAAATACATGAGGAAATGATAGCAATTCACGGGTGGTCACAAATGCAAGCAGCTTCAAAGAGTTGGGACCACCGAATTTTGGGGAAAGCGGATCCGATTAAAGCGAGACGTGGGTCAAAAAATTACCAAGATATTCGATGTCTTGATGCACAGAGAAAATGTAAAGTTCCATTCGCTACTTTTATGTTCCAGAATGAGGCAGATTCATCGGTGGGAATCAGGAAGCGTACTCCATCCAAATTTACTTTCGGATGTCAAGATGGAGACGTTTGAGAAATAGCCTCAATGACAAGTACTTCCCTAAAAGTATTCGTCATATGAAAGAGGTGGAGTTTATTAGACTGGAGCAGAATAACATGACGGTGTCCCAGTACGAGGCGAAGTTCGCGGAGTTATCCAGGTTTGTACCTCATTTGGTGGAAAATGAGGAACGAATGACGCGTATGTTTCTGAGGGGTCTAAAACCCGAGATTCGACAATATCTTATCTCTCATAATTTTTCTTTATATTCAGATGTTGTAAATGGGCTCAATTATTAGAAATATGATAACGAGTATGTTCAACCGAGGGACCACAACCAGTGGTCATATTTGGTGATGCAAAGATCATCAAAATGATGATAACCAATGGGAGGAAAGAATACTGACAAAGGCGGTAACCACTGGGTGGTAATCGTGGCCATGATAATAGGAGAGGTGACTCAAGTGGACATTTCAAGAAGAGAAGGTTCAATAATAACCATGTGAAGACGCAACAAAGAAGAATCGGTTCCAAGGGAGGAGAACGACCACCCATTATATGCTATAAATGCGGAAAGATGGACATATCGGTCAAACCGCCCACAATAGTTCCGGTGTATGCTATAATTGTGGAAATGAAGGACATATAGCTCGAGAGTGTACTAGCGAAAACCAAGTCCAACGGGATGGTGACTCAAAAGGATGTCCCGTAAAAGTCAAAGTCAATCTGCCCTGAAGAGCGTTTGTCATGACCAAATTCAAAATGCGAGGAACCCGAACGAGTTTAGCACGGTTAGTTAGTTAATTATAAATTCTTGCGAAGTTTATACCTTACTAGATACCTGGATTCTACCCATTCTTTTATCTCTTTCGCTTACTTCAACGCTTGAATTTGACTACGGAGAAATTAGACTTTGACCTATCTCGTGGAGACTCAGCTAAGAGAAACTTTATTACATCCGTTGTTTAGAAATCTTGCTTGATTCAAAGTTGGCACTATCATATTACCGCTTAACCTTATTTCTATAGAGATATTTGTTTTTGATGTGATTTTAAGGTTAACTACTCATCATGCCAAAATTGATTGCTTTCGTAAGGTTGTTAGTTTTCATATTCTTAAGCAACTGTTATTCAATTCAAGCAACCAAACCATTGAAGTCAAACTCTTTCATATTAAATTATAAAGCCATTTGTTTATTGAAAAACGAATGTCAAGCTTTTCTTAGTCCATGTTATGGATTTGAATAAAGACACGCCGATTTGAATAATATTCCTGTTGTTGTTATTGATTTTTCTTGACGTATTTTCAAAAGAATTTCTTGCCTACTCCCTGAGCGTGATATTGAATTTGTATCGACTTTAAATCCCAGACAAAACCCATTTCTAAAATCTCATATCGAATGGCTCTATTGAACTTCGTGAGTTAAAAACCCAACTGTAGAAGTTGATACCGAGCCTCTATCCGGTGACTTCCTTTGTGGAATGCACCGCCCGATCTCCGTAGGGACACCATATTTGTGCGATAGTAAAGCGATAGGTGTCATTGTAACGTCTATCCAAGATTGGGATGTGAGTCACAGCTTGAGAACAACCTAAGTTCAGAATCGAAATATGTAGCTTTCAGGCTTAGTTGGTAATTATCGGAGATTCGTTGAAGGATATTCTCGAATCTCTATTCCATTAACGCACCGACTCGTAGAGATACAAAATTCGAATGGAGCAAAGAATGTGGGAAGAGCTTCAAGAACTCAAGAGGAGACTCATTTCAAAGACATGTTCACCCATGCCATCCTCGGAAAAGTCGAACGTAGTAAATGACGTGTTGAGTAGAAGATCGATATACTAAGACGAGTACGATATTGTCAAAAACTAATTTCAGATAATTTACAAATAATAGAGATGGAGATGAAAACTCTAGGTACCCACGTGATGATATACGAGTATAATCTACTTTAATCGATAAAGTTAAAGTCGCTTCAAGCCACACACCGGAAATGATGAATTTGAAGAAGGAGGTGCAAGAAGTTGTTTTTCAAAAGCGAGAATCGGTGAAGTGAGGAAAGCTCAAACCTTCGATTTAGTAATCAATTTGAAATTCTCGATCGAATAGAATCGTGGCCTATAGACTCGCTTTTGCTCCGCCAAGATGACGCGTGTTCATAACATTTTTACGTATCGATGTTACGTAAATATATGGACGACCCGAACCACGCTATTGAGTTAAAACCGACAAGATAAATGAAGACTTAACGTCACGAGGAGGTACTGTCAAAGATCTTGGATAGGAAAGAACATGTCCTATGTACCGAGGTTATACCACAAGTTAAAGTTTTGTGGAGAAACCATGCTATTGAGGAAATAACCTGGGAGTTGAAAACGAAAATGAAAGCGAGGTATTTTCATCTTTTCAAACACCCAGTACGTTACGTCAATTTCGAGGACGAAATTTCATAAGGAGGGAGGTTGTAAGACCTCAAATTTTTTAAATAAAAGGAATTTCCTTTATTTATTATTTTGAAATAGTAAGGATGGATTTGATAAATGTGGTTAGTTATGGGTAAAATGCGCAAATATTTTAAATAAGCAAGTGGTGATATAATATTCATTATTGTCGGAGAATATTCGTTTGGTCGTGGAATATTCGTATCGCTTGTGGAATAATATTAAATGCGACGCAAGCATCCATGTGTGGGCCCCATAACGAAAAAGCGATTGAGGAAGAAAACGACAAAAATAAGTTGTTTAAAAATAATCTACAGAATAAGTATCATATACAATCGTGGAATACCCGATGGTTAAAACACAAGAATACGCGTTATCGCACAAGAAGACACCAGTATTGCACCAATTATTGATTCTTACGTAAGAAGGCACTACTCAATAACGATTACATGTAATTCTTTTATTGCTCAAGATTTTATTTTATTGATTCAATAATTGCGCATTAATATTTTATATTGTCATTGTTTCAATAATTGTCATTACACAAGATTTTTCATTATCGAACCAATAATTCATATTATCTGAATAATATTATTAGATAACATTATTGGCAATGTCTAGAAAGTTCGCTTAAGGAGATGTTTGGTCACCTAATTGCAAGTAGAAGAGAGAAATTCTTATTGAAAGCCCTCTTCCTTTAAATCGCTTTCAGTTGTCAATATTATGATTCTCAGAATATTATTTGTGAATAATTAATTATTGATTCATATGATGAGGAAAATATTGATTTTATGTGGATATAGATGGAGAAAATTTTAATGTGACAATTGTTGAAAATTAATATTTTATCTTTTTCTCGATAAAATAATTCATTTAAATATATTATTTTAATAATATATTAACGATGATATTTTTACGATGAATGTGGGATATATGAGTATATGTGGAGGAGTATTTTTGTTACCAAAATGTTTAAAACATATTAAACATGTCTGCGGACCCCATTTATCGATCGAAATTTGATTATAAATGTAAAATCGTCTGTTTGTGGATTTCGCCAATTTCTGCTTTGAATTTGGAAAACTTTCTTCTGAAAAGTTGTAGAGAATTGAATTTCCTATAAAAACTCAAGAGATTCAATTTTCTGATAAAAGGGCTATTTATTATGAATTATTGAAGTTCAAGTTCAAATAATTGATTTTTGGAAGTTTAAATTATTTTAAATTAGAAAAACGTTTTTTTATTTTTTCTAGAAGGTTGGAATGTGTGAATTGCTGAGATTAAGATTTCAAGGAATACGATAATATTTTTATATATATTATTATTATATTAAATTTTCTGCTTTTGTGTTCTAAGCAATTTCCTATAAATAGTGTTTAGGTTAGATTGAAAATCACACCAAATTGAAATTGAAGTTTTCTCTATATTATCGGTTTATTCTTGTGAGTATTTTGAGTATACTTTGAGTATTGCTATACTGGTGCAAGTTCAAGTCATAGCCTATATCCTGTTTTGTTTCAAGAAAGACTGTCTTTCGAGGTAAGGGATGTTATTTTCTTCTCAAATGATATTATTTCTTCAATATCATTATGTCAAATATTGGTTGGAACTTTTTATCAAATTTGGAACTTTTTCATGCTCGGGAGTTACTATTCATGAGTTACTATTCATGAGTTACTATTCACGAAGTTACTATTCACGAAAGATTATTCAAGCGTGCCAAGATGTTTTTTGTGAAATTTTTATCTTTTGGTGTCGAAGTTACTATTCACGATACTGGCACTATTCACGATATCGACACTATTCAATTTAAAAATGAAATTTCTTCTTTTTGTCCAAAATATCTATTCGGATACTAGCTTTGATTGTATCCATGTTTTGATCATTCTTGAATTTTACACCACTATGATTATTTTTGAGGTATTTTTGGACGTGGATAAAACAAAGTACGTATTCTTAATCCTTAATCCTTGTCGCTTTTGTTTCAATCGTATTCGCTTTCTTTAAAATATTTTTCATCATCCTCGCCTTAAATAATGATATTATGGAATATCTTTGGCCCGTAGTGCGCAAAGATGATTGATTTCGATGAATATCTTTGGCACAGAGTGCAAAGATGAATGATTCGATGAATATCTTTGGCTCAGTAGTGCAAAGATGAATGATTTCGATGAATATCTTTGGCCCGTAGTCTGATGATGATGAATGATGTTTAGATGAACATGACCAATCGGTGAATGTCCTTGGCTCAGTGCGAGGGATGAATATATGATTCCGTATATATATTGATTGATGTTACGGGGATAAAATATTGATGATGGACCGTTAAATTCATAGATATTTGTAGATTTCATCCTCTACGTAACTCTTCTATGAATTATTATTTCACTGCGAATATTGATTTAAAACTTGTTGCCTATTGTATTTTATTATATTTTTCCTCGTTGAAGACTAACGATAATTTTGTTGTATATTATCTTAGTCATAATATTCTTTATCGGGCTAATCGAGCTCACCCTTTTCCTTTTTGTTCCATTTTTCTTCTCGGGAGGCGAGAATATAAGCGAAAGACGAGCCTGGGGTATGGAATGAAAGTTCTAGGGAGAGTTGTTTAGTAGTCCTCACCATTGTTGTAAAATAATGTATCAATAATTATGATGGGGATTTATTTGGTATGTATATTGTCTGTAAGAAGATAATAATTTTTTTTAAACTCACAAGATATATATGTTGTCGTATTTTGCACCACACAAATGTATTAATAAAGTTGTAGTTATCTCTGTACTATGTATTTGGCGACTCAGAATGGGTTGGATGGAATGGACCTATTTTGGGGGCGTCACATTTTCTATCAAATTGGGGGAGAGATGGGAGAGATGGTGATCGACGAATTTGATTTTCTTTAAACTGATATGTTTGTTTTATTTTAATTAGGGATTTTAAGTTAGATTTGACCATTTTGCCCATGATATAAAATGATTTCTTTATGTAATGAATAATAAATTATTATTTTTGCCACATAAGCTTGTTAAGACCCCACAAAATTAGCCACGTCATCAATTTCTCGACGGGCGTGTTCAATTTGGTGTAATTGGAAAAATTGATAGTTTAATCACCTAATTGATGTAATTGAAAGGTGGATCACCGTTGGAATACTATGGCCTATAGTTTAGGGTACTAATTCATATTTAAGTCTTTATATAAATACATACCACCTCATATACATATATATTTTTTATTTTCGTAATATTATTATCCTAAACTTAAAAAGGTTTATGTATTATTTTTTTTTATATAAGTAGAATGTTATATATGATAACAAATTTTATCAATATTAAATAAATACGAACATATACGTGAGATATGATAATAAGTATGAGACTCATTAAATAGTTAAATTATTTTATTATTTTATGTTTAACATTAATTAGTCACACCTTATATACATTATAAAAAATTAGTCACACCCTACATTATATAAAACTGAATTTACCGTTTGGGTTTGGTTCTATTTAGCTTTTGTTTAGACAAAACATTATAAGTAAGGTTGTGGGTTATCAAAGTGATATTTAATATTGTGTGATGTTAAATTATTAATTTAAATTATATAAAATTTTGTTATTTTAATTGATTTTAGAACTAAAATCGCATCAAATGAAACTGCACTGCACGGTTCGAAACTGCACCGCACCAATTACAAATGGTTTTATGTGCGGTTGTGAATTTATTAAATCACACAAACGATTTTTAAATCGCACCATGCTCACCCTTAATTCGCCTAGTAGTTGATAGTCTAATATTCAAATTCTCCCTCCAAATTTAATTATAATTATATATATAGAGAGAGGGTAAGAGAGATATAAATATGAATGATTAGGAGTAGTATAGTGTTATTTTTTGGGTCCATGAGTTGAGTTTGTCAAACAGCAAACTACACTATAACGTGAGCAAGTGTTTAAATTAATCGAATCAAGCTGAGTATTGAGTTGTTTTGATTTAATTTATAAAATTTATCGAGTATAAATAAGATTTGGTGAAACTCGTTTAGTTAACGAGTCGAGTATGATTTCGTATCGAGCCCGAATAGTTTAAACTTTTTAAACGAATATGATCCAAATATCAATAAAAAAAATATAATTTAAATGAATTTGAGTAATTTATCAAACTTTAAAATTTATATATATTTAAATTATTTATATTTCAAATAAAGTTGGAATCAAACTTTTAATTGATTAAATCCGAATGGAAGCTAACTATTTCATCATCTGATAATTTTAGGCGTTGGGTTTCATTCATCCTCGTCAATTTGGAATAACTTGGCCGCTGTACTAGTGGCTGTGCCTGTTTTGGCGGGTTGACTAAATAAGTGAGTCTAGTCTCTAGACTTCCTAGGCCCCAACCTAAATCTCTATATTAGTAGATATTTTTAAACTTAAGTTTGACATAAATTTATTTAATTTTAATCAGAATAATAATAAATTTTATAAATTATCTACAAAATACTAACAATTATAAGATTTATTAATTATAATATTTAATAAATCTCATTAATTTTGAGTATGAGAATATCTAAAATTGAATTTTCAAAGTAAAAAAATCATCTTATAAATTGAAATGAAAGAAGTGTTTTTATTATTAAAATCTATATTTGGTGAATTTTATTATTCGTTATGTTTCACAATAAATGTGTCTCATTTGTCAATTGTTATGTTTTACAAAAAGATTCAATTTTTTATTAATAGTAATATAAAAGGATCATTATTAAACTATTAAGTCATTATATTTAATGATAAATATAATGAAAATACTGATAAATAAACTAACAAGCCATTATATTTCTCTCTAAAGTTTGATGAGTGGAGTGGAGGTGCATGGTAGAATATTAGGCAAATTAATGGGTTCATATATTTGTCTATACACTTGTTTTTGGGTGAAATGTGACTGCAGGGTCAACCTTTGATTTTCTTCTTTTTTTGGGTGTAAAGGAGGTCATTAAGGCGTAATTAAATTAATACTAAAGAGAGTAGTTACCATCACTTCTTGCAGAAAGTAATTAGTATGAAGTTTATTTTTAGATAAATTGGTCAATTGACTAATAGAGTGTTAACACACATATAAGATTCTATGTGTGTCAGTATTTTATTGACCAATTAACCAACTTACTAAAAAATAAATTTCATACTAATCGAATCCAGTTCAGTAGTAGTACTATAAATAACATAATTAAAACTATGCCTCATATATGCATCTCCGCAAATTTATGTGCGCATCTATTTCACTTCATTCTCTTTCACCCTGGTCTTGGTCCTACTATACGTACAAATCCTCTCTCTAAATGTTATGTGCGCATCTATTTCACTTCATTCTCCTTTAATCTCAATTATTTTATTTTTATTTTTATTTTCCGATTACTATTACTCAGTTATATACTTATTTTCACACTAAAACTATCCATAACAACAACTATCCGTCAAGCTTTACAATGATCAGAGAAAACATGTACTTAATTAGTTAGTTTAGTATAGAAACTATATGCTATAAGTAGTAATATAGTGTAGGCAAGAAAAGCTTACTGCGCTCAATTAGAGTTTTATATTGACTAAAAAGTAGAGAAATTCATGAAAAATATGAAAAATAATCGAGTTTTTGTAGAGGAAAAAGAACATGTAGGCGATCACTAGGACAACACGTGATAAAACTTTAGAGAGAAATAACTTTTGTGTCTTTGAATGTCAGAGAATTCAAAATCCTTTCCATTGAAATGAAGGGTGTAATTAATTATAGGGCCTCCTAGTAAGTGATCATGTGCACACATGTCTAAGTCATGTGCCTGACATGTAACCTTAGGTGAAATTCTAAAAATACCTTTAGTTGCCCAGTGGTGCCCAAATCGTCATATCCTTCTAGCTCCAAATCCCTTAACCATTTTCCATGATAAGTTATAACCTCCATAAGTATTCTGCCTAAGAACTCATGGAGGCCCCTCTCAAGTCTTCATATACAAGGTCTCATTGTTCAACTCACTCGTACTTTAATTTCCTTTTTTTCTTTTATTCAGATATCACGTCGCCCGAAGACTTCAGCATGACCCTAGAGGAAAGGTCGAACCCTAAGGTGGCCAAGCCCTAGGTTCATGCTTCATTTGATTTTTTTTGTTTGTCTTTGCCTTTTAATCATTTTCTTGTGATTCTTGGCACTATAATCAGCTCATCTTGTCGTGAAAAATTCAAGGAAGATCATTCCTAAATTCTCATGATTTCTTGTCTTTTTCCTTGATCGTTAATTATTCGATCAAAGTCCGATTGTTGTGATAAAGAAATGTGCCCTCTAATAGGCCAACACTTAGGGTGGCCAAACCCTAATTAAGGGGATGAGGGTTCTCTTGTCCTTTTTGTTCTCCTTTCGTTTGTTTTCTTGGACTTGTCCTCGTTTCGTTCAATAGTATAACTCGCATTAAGAAAAGATCATTTATCGACATCATCTGGGGTGGTAGAATTCCTAAGGGGGATCATGAACCCTGGGAAAACACTCTCTAGCTAGGTTGCCATTTCGCTCGATTTCGTTGATCTAGTTTTTGTTTCGTTTGCTAACTCAAATTAAATCAAGAAGGCATCATCAATCGAACCAAGCTAAGGAGGTGCACCCCTTAGGAAGTCGAACCCTAAGGGGCACTTCCTAATCGGGTTATCTTCTTTTGTTTGATTTGTTCATTTCACCTTTGTTTTGTTTGGTAATTTAGATCAAGAGAAGAAAATACCTTCGATCGAATCAAATCATAAGATTGAATCCCTAGGGGGTTGAACCCTAGGGGGTCTTCTAATACTTGGTCATCTTTTCATCGATCTTATCCAAGTTTTACTCGAAAATCTTTCGATAATTAATCTAATTAGGCCAAGAAATTAAATATCATTAATTGACCAGATAGAAAATTGAACCCCTAGCTAGGGGGACAAACCCTAATGAGTCCTTCTATACTTATCTATTTTTTTCGACTTTTTCGTTTCGAATTGTACATGTCTTGTTTAAACAATTCGATTCAATTGAATCATTAGAATTTATTTATTGAACACGCGTCCATCTTTATGTCTTATACGCCCCCTCTTTCATATTTAAGGTTAAATAAATCTTACAACTATATACGTTTGCTGGTAATTAATTAATATACTAGATCTAAAGACCAAGTTCAAGGAGTCCAAGTCGCCCCGAGCCGTAAATCTTAGGTTCGACTTCTACTTGCAACAATTATGAAGACAAAAATACTCGCGCAAATTGGTTAGTGAAAAGGCTGCAGGTCTGAGCAGGAGAATTAATCTGATTGCGATTAAAAACTTCATATTATCAAAAAAGAAAAGAAAAGGTTGAAGGAGTCGATCAGAGTTATAATGACGGGTTGTTTGGGGGATGAGAAGATCCCTTGGGAAACTACAAAATCCGTTTGTTCCCCTAACAAGGAATATATGCTTCTCACTTTAATTTGCCTTACCACTTGCCCTGCACATGGGGCCTGTGTTATGCCTAACTAATGGTATATATATTTATGCACCTTCAAATATGAAAAAGATATTTGTGGCCATTACAGTTAACATGACTAATGAATTATTAAATTTAGAACAGTTTTCACTTCATTTATGTTATTGATATCATTTATATTATTTAACCATTTTCTCAAGTAAACCTAAATCGTTTTAGTTTGGTTAATTGTCAAAATCTCACCACACTTTTTAGTTTATTTATGTAAATATTATGCTTCTGACATCATTAAACGGTTTTTTCTCCAAACGAGAGGGAAGAATTGAAGGGGAGAGAGATGTAGGAACAAGCACTAGAATTAAAGAGCCCTCAGGAATAAAAGGTGGTCTAGCTAGCCATGTTTGAGCCTGGAGATTTGTAGTACTACTTCCACATGCTTTCTCTTGTCCCTTTCTCTTGGAGTTTTCACTGCACTTTCATTAATTATACTATTTCTTCCCCTATATTACTAACAACTTGATGGACTAATTTTTGCAAATAATTAACTAGCTGCATCCACATACATAGGATATATATCTTTCCTTTTTTTTGCATAAAATGAACCGTCCAAAGATGGGATTAATTAATTAATAGCCATACAAACACTATAATGAATAAAATTTGGTGGATGTCATAAGTTTCTCCGTGAGTTAATTAGAACTCCATTTTGATGTATAACTTTAAATTTGCATAATAGCAAACAACCAACCCATTAATTAGTTAGCCCAGAAAAGAAAATTGCACATTATTGAGTCGCCCAATAGACAACTCAAAGCATACAGAATTAATTTAAAATAAAAGACGATCGATGTTGAGTTAATTAATCAATTGACATCAGCCAACTAAAGTATAGAGTACATGAATATAAACTGTCATGAGGACTTTTGAGTCTCTTGACAACTATTTCATCTATTGACCCAAATTCTCCACTTCATCTAATTAAAATTTCCACATATTTTCTCTACAATCATGTTACTACTATAACATTAGTAATGTAGTTTATTTAATTTGGTTCTAAATTTCTAATACTTGAACATAATCATGACATTGTGGCATGCACTTGATGACAGCCCGTCTTAATTATACAGATATATGGGATCATGATCTAAATATATTTAGGGATGTATTACACTTGCACCATACAATATATATATATATATATATATATATATATTGGACTTTATTATAATTAATATGCTAGTAGTATAATTTAATTAATTAGTTAATAATAAGAAAAAGGAAGTGGGAAGTGGGATATGCTGTATGATTACCTCGGGTAGGTAGTGAACTCTAGGGATTTTCTCTGTCTAATTTGATCTGTATTAGTATTGTATATCTAACCAAGGAATGTATATGTTGCTACTAGGTCTAGGATTATTTACACAACAATCAATATTGTTTTTAGGTCTCTTCAAATGTTCTCTTTCTTTCTTGAACCTCTCAAAATTCATCTTTACCTATTCTTGGACTACTCAGAATGTTCTTCATTCTTTAATTTATTTTAATTCCCTCTTCAAAATTTCCCCATTAAAGAATTAATTTTTCTTCATTCTACACCAGATCCATCACGTGAAGTATAATTTAAAAAATCCTACTAATTAATGACTTAAATATTCTCAGTCTCAGTACTACTATTATTTATCCATCAAGAAAGACTCAAGTCACCACCTGCTCTTTGTCTGTTTACTGTTTGTTTCCACTGATTCATTTGAGAGGAAAACGAAGGGAGGGAGGGAAAATGCTGAGAAACTGTGAGGAAATGAAAATGGTACTCGTCTCTTCTACAAATGAATGGCCAGAGGTTTTCCTTTTCTTTTCTTTCCTGTCTCAATTATTTGACAACAAAACATGACCCCATTCTTGTTTCTTAGCTTTTGGAAAGAGAATATATTTTGTTAGTAATGTGGTTCGCTATAATTACCCTGAAAACACCTTTCATAATTTTCCTCTTTTTGCCTTTTTTATACTTTTTCCTTTTTGTGCAGATAGATGATCAAAACTTGATGGCATCAACAAATATGGGAATGGAAAAAGCATCACAAGATCAAATACAACAGCAGCAGCAAGCAGTAGTGCTAAAGTGTCCTCGCTGTAATTCAACAAATACAAAGTTCTGTTACTACAACAACTACAGTCTGTCACAGCCAAGGCATTTTTGCAAAGCTTGTAAGAGGTACTGGACTCGCGGCGGAACCCTAAGAAGTGTTCCGGTGGGCGGCGGTTGTAGAAAGAACAAGAGGGTTAAAAGGCCACCACCAGCCTCACCCTCAGTAGTTGATAATTCACCTTCCTCTGCAAACACGGCGCCGATATCTACCACAAACCCTAGTACTACTATTAATCCTCTGTTTTATAATATTCATTCGAATCCGGAGCTCAACCTTTCGTTTCCTAGGTTTAATAATTCTAGGGTTGATTCGGGTCTTGTGTATGATTTTGATGATTTTCATACATTAGGGTTTTCATCTGGGCAGCTAATGGCTAATGATGTTACTTCACAAACTCTTTCTTCGAGCTATAATTCCATTCCTAACTTTGGATCTTTGAATTCGAGTTGTTTAGCTTCTCCAACAATGGCTTCTCTTTTGGCGTCTAACGTTCAGCAACAAAAGTTTATGTCTGGTAATAGTTTGGGAAGTAATAACAATTTTCTTGAATTTGGCCATTACGAAGATGACATGCAAATGCAAGGCATGAAAGAAGTGAAAATGGAAGATTGCCAAAACAAGTTGAATCAGATACAACAGATCGGATCATCGGATCCAAATTCTGTCTTTTGGAGTTCAAATGGTGTTGGTTCTTGGCTTGATCCTGCAAATATTGGTTCTAATTCAGTCTCTAATTCTTTGATCTAGGATATATGCAATTACTCCATGCATAGAGATTATATTTGATCTAGCTCCCTCTTTTTAAGTAATTAATTAACTTGGTAGTCGGTCTGTTTTAGCTATAGCTAGTTATAAGGTAATTAGTTTGTGCTGGTTCACTTTAATTCATGTTCTGGCGCGCGCGCGGAAAGAATTTGATTGAAGGATGGGAGGGAGTTGGGATCGGAGCGATCATGTCAGCTGCAAAAGAATTCGGCCTTATAGTTTTATGATCGATCAAGGTTGAAACATTTTATTTGCTCTGAGAGGAACCTCGGATCCGGCCTCTTCGTCTCATATATATATTCAACAACGTAACTACAAGATATATATATATATATATATATATATATATATATATATATATATATATATATATATATATATATATATAATGTGTTATGTGGAAGAGCTGCTGCTGCTGCTTGTTGGAAGAATTTGAGCACAATATTATCCTGGTCTAGTGAGTTGGTTGATTTAATTTTTTCTTATTTGTTTATATAAATTGTGCATGGCATGGCACTCATCATATGTTATTTGTATTTAATTTCTAGCATGTGTTAGGAGGTTGGATGTGGGGATTTAGTTGAGAGAATACGTACATTGTTAAAGAAGAACTTCTGATCATGATGAACTTTTCTTTTCTTTTTTTTTCTCTTTCTTTTTCTTAATTTTTGTTGTTGGTCTAAGAGGGAAATGAAGGATTGGGTATATTGGTATAGAAGAGAGGGAGATATGTAATTTCAATGTTGGTGTTTCAGTTTATCAATTGGTTGGTATTGGTATATGTTAATCAACTTTGTAGTTTAAGATATTATGGAAAAATATATATTGTGATTTCAGAAAGGTTGATAATTATAACGTTAACATACTATATAATTAATATGCATTGTTATATATATATATATATATATATATATATATATATATGACTGATTTAACATATCCTCGCATAAAGAAATAAATCTGATAAACATCACAAGTTTGACTACGGTTCCGTCGGGGATAGCTTCGAGCGTGAGAATTAGTATGTGTTCACAAGGTTAATGGTGGAGGAATGTCTTTGTCTAGTGTCTGAGAGAGATAATAATTATTTTTTTTGTGTATGTGAGAAAAATGAATCTTAAAGTGTATGAGAACGCATCTATTCATGAAGGTTTCCTTGCTAGGTTATACTATCTCCTACTTTGGATTATCGTGCACCCACTATTACCCGACACACCCTCTCGATCCGATGGGCTCTCACGATCAGATATAGTTTATCCAATCTTTTGGCCATCGCTTTTCATCACGCACGGCTTATGATCCCATCCACATTAATGTACGTGGCAGAAACTTTGGTCAACCGTCATGCTTTTTCATCATCACAAGTCAAAGTAATGATATTAAAATATTTAATGGTCGACCCTCTTCGGACCGATCCGGTCTTAAAGGTTAAAATGGATATAGATGAGGATCGGGGCCCGATGACTTTCTTTCTGGATTAATAATAAAGGCCCAATGTACCCAAATTCGCCCAAAGATAGAAATATCACGACCCAACATCGCCCCTCTAGTTTTTTGTTAAATGTAATATTTAGTAGAAAACTATGAATGGCCCAAGATAATTTACTAAAGGTCCATAGTGAGAGATAATTGAAGTGTACCCAGCCATTGTTCACGAAATGAAAAGGAGAAGAGAATCGAGAGGCCCAAATCGTAAAAGCCCTATTTAATAGATACATGGACCTTTAACCGGACCTTCCCATTCAAATTCCAAATCATTACTAACATTTAATGAGCCCTTGAACACACCGCAAAATCACAAGATAAAAGGTAACTTTATCAATTTTGACAGCTTTACTCGCCCATTTGAAATTCGAAATACTTTCCTCAACTCTCTAACTTTCTCGAACTTTCTTTTCTTCTCGCAACTTGTCAACAATGGCTTCCCAAAATTCTCAACAAGGTTCTCCCATACTAAGTAACACCGATCACCGCTGCTCCGCCAAACCCTACCGCCACACGAAGAAAACTTCTACTCGAATCTAAAGGGGTCGAAAACCGACAAGAATCCTCTCCCAAAACTCCCAAAACCCCTCTCGAGTACTACAGAAGAGCCTCGAAACGATTCTCGCACGCCAATACTCCTCTATCGTGATCGAGGTCGAAGTTACAGAGGATTCGATCCCGCATACCACATTCCGGATACCCATGCGATTAGGGCTCCCAGATCCGGTGAGAGATGTATCAACGGCCAGAGTTGACTACCCGTCCCGCGACTCTGAGTAGAAGGGGTTCGCTTCCTTTTGACATTTTCATAAGAACCTTGTTGGGTTCCCAGGGGTGGGGTTCACCTAACCGGTACCAAATTCATACATCCACATCTTGGCCTTCGTGGCCTTCATCATGAATCATGCGTGGATCCTCCTCGATTTCTTCTTCACCGTATATAAGATAGTACAATCTAGGAAGAAGGGTTCAAGGCCATTAAGAAGCACTCTCCGTCGGAGAGAAGTTCGAGAGGCGTTTGGTGAACACGCCTTGACGAGCAATAGGGGCCGGCATGAGAAGTGGTTCTACGCCAAAGGCCCCAAATTTCTTCCTTACCGAATCGGGCCATCATGAGAAGATCTCTGCACGACTTTGGAGATATTTCAAGAAAGAGAAGTGGAAATGATGGAACTTTTGACAATTTCCGTAGGAGGAGTGGAAGTATGGACTCTATCGAAACAAGTATGGTTGTATGACCCATAAATGTAAGTATCGGTTATTTTATATATATACTAATTTTTTGAAAACACTTTTATAAGGTGGATTCTAACACGAGTTGGTTGGTTATGCAAAGATCTTTGATCAAACCGAGCTCTTTGAGATAAAAGAGTTCAAGATTTTTATCCGGAAGTCTTCTAAGCGGTGGAAACTCCGCAATGTGAAGTCGCTCTCCGGCCGAACCAATCCTTTAAACACATACATCTGAGGTTCGAACCGTAAGTCGATGAGAGACCTTCCGTCCTCGTCCCGGAAGAGAGGGGCAATCGAAAGCCAAGATCAACACCCTTTCCAACCTCTTCTCGAAACCACGCTTTGAAGTTGAGCCAACCACCACATCCGTCCCACGCCGAGGAGGTCTACTCGATCGTCCCGATCAAGAAGCATCCTCCGTACCAAAAAACTAAAAAGTAAATAACTCCTCCGACACAAAGAGCTTAGGGTGCCCCTCAGCCTTGATCATCCCTCCTTCAGATCACCAGTGAAAATACAGATTGGCAAGAGGGTGATCGGATGAAGCTATCCAAACCTCGCCCAAGAAGAGAAACGCACTCTCACAAACCCCATCCGAGCTCTACATCTGCAGCTCCTTTCCAAGAATCCAATCCAAACAGATCTCCATCTCCAAACCGTATATCTTGAACTCCGAACCTACTTCTCCCGAAAGAACCAGCCCTTCCCGGAAGGTCGAGACCTCGCTCGAACGACCTTGGCCCTTCAGTCGTGGTTATTATGCCGAGGCCATGGGTCTCTCTCGACTGCGGCCTAGATTCAATGCTAACTTTCCTTCGACCTTTTCGGGGCCTTCGTGAGAACGCCGACGATCATCGGTTCAAAGGATCACACCTGACGGAATCGCTTCGATGAAGGAATGAGCTATCTAGCTAAGGTAAATAACCATTTCTTTTTTTCCGTCTTTTCCGTTCTTAATTGGATATCCGGTACCGACTTGAATATTGTTTGGTCATATGCAGTTAATCATCGTTTTCTTGGACATTTCATCCCAAGACACATAAATGGAGAAGTTTTAGGAAGATTTCATGAGGCAAGAAATCAACACGCCGAAATCGACCTTGGCTCGAGAAAGAATCGACCATGAAGACGCTTCCACACCATCAATGGCCTCCAAATGAGACTTAGATCGAGCCAGATGGACTCAAGACGTCCTGATGATGAACTAAGGGCCACAAGGGATGGGTCCGCATCCGGGTCACCAACAAACTCTAACCGAGCATGAACGCCGGCCAGGTCAAGAAAACCTCGCCCTAAAGGCCAAGAATGAGGAGTTTTCTTCTACAACCAAGCCTCGCTATTCAACTCAAGAGGCTCAATCAAGGCCCAGGATGAAGGACTTTGAGACACAAGAACAAACGCCACAAGCTTCGCCATAAAATAAAGGAGCTTGAGGAAGGGGGTCCTCTTCGTAATCAAGAGTTGAAAAAGCGTATATAAAGCGGAGTATAGGGATTTCGACGAGCTTAACGTAGAGATCATGAAGGTCTATTCGTAAGGCTACGAAGACTGCCGTGAACGAGGCAAAGAAAAACTGCTCATCGCCTTCACCGATCCCACCTTGCTCAACTCCGAAGACGAAGGTGGTGCCTAGATGTTCTTCCTGCTTTCATTCTGATTTATGTAAAAATTTATCTGCTTAAACTTTTTATGTTTTTGGGATCATTTTGGAATTTTATATATGAAGGTTGTCAATATTTCTATATTGGTGTACTTAGTTCATGAATGAATAGATTAAATAAATATTTTAGTTTTCCGATGAATCTGCAATTTCCTTAATTGTGAACTATGTTTTCTGTTAGTTTCTTGTCAATAATTCAATATCGCAAGATGAACCTAAATAAAGAATCGCTTAAGACATATGATAGTTAATGTATGAGACGAAGTGAATTGAATTTCATGGATGTAATTTAACTTAACCGAATGAAAAGGATCTAACTCAACACTTAAATAAAATAAAGTAACACATACTCATCTGGTTCAAGTGTGAGATCGGGTCATTTGTTTACCACTCGGTGGAAACAATCATATAAGGACCAATATATAAGGATCAAGATATAAGGACCAAGATATAAGGATCAAGATATAAGAACCAAGATATAAGGACCAATTGTGACCATCGACTTACCACCACCGGTAAAATCAATATAGATCCTTCGCTCACCACTCTGGGTAGAATCGACAAATAAATGGGCCGCCATCGAATGGCCAAAGAAGTCCTACCATACCTCCTTACACCATAGTGATCATAGACAACAGACCAGATCATTAAGTGACCATTGATTTACCACCGGTAAAATCAATATAGACCTTCGCTCACCACTCGGGGTAGAATCGACAAATGGGTCGCCATCGAATGGCCAAATGAGTCCTACCATACCTCCTTACACCATAAAGACCATAGGATAAATAGACCCGTGGATCAATAAAGGAAAAAGTGACTTTTATTGATAATGAACAATAATATATGCAGCTCATGAATTAACTTGATCTTTATCAAAGTATTTTGAAGCCCGCCAACAAGTGCTAAGTGTTTTTGATTTCTAACCATCTAACGCCTTTAACCGATAAGTGCCCCTTTTTGATACTTGATTACTTCATAAGGCCCTTCCCAAATGGCATTAACTTTCCGTGTTTGAGGTGTAGAAGCTTTTTTCTCGAGGACGTAAGTCTCCTACTTTGAATCACGAAGCTTGACTCCTTTGTTATAATGCTTAGCTACTCTTCGCTGATAAGCGTACGGCTTTAAGTAGAGCCACCTCTCGACTTCTTCTAGCAGATCTAAATTGGCCTTCATCCTTCGTCATTGTAGATCTCTTTGTATTGGTCGACCAAGACTGAGATCCAATTTCGACAAGGACTAAGGCATCGCACTATAGGCCACCGAAAAGGTGAATCTCCAGCCGTAGTCCCTCGGTGTAGTCCTAGAAGCCCACAACACATACCGAAGCAATTCTTCCGCCATCTTCCTTTAGCTTCATTCATCAAGACTTGATCCTGCTTCAAGCAATCATTCCGTTGGTCACCTCAACTTGGCCATTTTATTGTGGATGAGCCACCAAGTCTTCTTATGTCAATCCCCAACTCCTTTAAAATGCTTTCAAATTTTGATCCCATTTAACTCGGCGTCCGTTGTCCGATATTAATACTTTAGGGATCCCAAGCGAAACACTACTTTTATTTCTTTTTTTATGAACTTCAAACATTCTTGTTCGTTATTAATCAAGTGGCTTCGCTTCCTACCCACTTAGTCATGTAATCAATAACAACTATGACAAAGCTAACTCGACCTTTAGCTTTAAGAATGGACCCAAAGATATCTACCCCTGGACAAATGAATGGTATAGGAGATAAAATCGAGTATAGCTCTTCCGGTGGGTCATGTGGGATCGATCATTGAGTTGGCACTTTTCACATTTCTTGACATACTCAGCTTCCTTGAAAATTGTAGGCCAATAGATCCTCGCCAAGTATTTTGTAAAGCCAAAGATTTAGCGACCCATATGATCACCGCAAATTCCTCGTGAACTTCCCCAAGAAAGATATTCTCTCGCTTCGGATGGGACCAGACACTTCAAAGAATTGGGAAGAAAAGGCCAATCGATAAAGATCCCCATCAATAAGAACAAAATTGGCACTCCAGATTTGATCTTCTTTGCCAACATCCGATCCGGGGAAAGGACGCCATCCGCCAAATACTGACGTAGGGGGTCATCCAAAGAGCTAGATCGCTTCGATACACATCACCGCTTCATGTTGAACGCGGTTCTGTGCAATACTTCCAAATAAACCGATCCATCAAGACATCCGCATCCGTAGTGGCCAACTTCGATAAGGCATCGGCAATGGAATTGTCATTACGCTTATGCCATGAAATTGTGATAAGAGAAATACTCAAGTCGGTCCTTTAACTCGCCAGATATTTGATCATCCGAAGTTCCACGAGCTTCATAATCTCCCGACAATTTAACTGACGATCAACCGAGAGTCATCAGAAATGATAAGCTTCGACCTCTAGACTTTTTGCCAATAGAACACCGCTAAGATCTCGCTTCATACATACTGCTTCATTTGTTCGTCGCTTTTAAATCAAATCGATGGCTCGTTGAACTTTGAATCCGTCCGGACTTGTCAAGATAATTCCTTCCCCACTAACAGTTAGGGTAGAGGAACCATCTGCATATAGAGTCCAAACATTCTCGCTCTCATTGAAGAACCGCAAATCGCCGACGGACGATTCAACTTTCTAACTTCGAAGATCCGCTTCGCGAACGAACATTCTACCATGAAATCGGCCAAAGCTTGACCTTTGATAGAGGTTCGTGGATGGAATTCTATGAAAAACTGTGACAACTCCATTGTCCATGCCGCTAATCTTCCTGAAACTTCTGGCTTGCCCATCACCTTCTTCAATGGCTGATCCGTGTAGACGATCGGGAGTCGACCTTGAAAATACTGCCGAAGCTTTCTACTAGCAATTATCAAGGCGAAGGCAAATTTCTCGATATTTGGATACATGGTTTCAGCATCTCGCAGGACGTGACCGACATAATAGACCGAATGCTGCTTTCCACTGACCTCCCGAACCAGTACTGCTCCAACCGCTAATGAACTTGCTGCAAGGTACAGATATAAGGTCTCAGCTGGAATGGGTTTCACCAATAAAGGAGCCGAAGAAAGATACGCCTTTATGCTCCTAAGGCGCCTTCACACTCAAGTCCACCGAAATGTCTTCGCATTCTTCTTCCTTTTCAATGTATCAAAGAAAGGAAGGCACCTCTCTCGCAGATTTGGCGATTTAACCTCCTTAACGCTGCATCCTCGCCACGACGTTGACGCCCCTTGAACGACTGAGGAGTCTTCATATTAAGAATGGCCTGGATCTTCTCCGGATTGGCCTCAATGCCCCTTTGACTGACCAGATAACCCAAAAACTTCCTTGCACCGAGGCCAAAAGTGCACTTGGCAGGATTAAGTCTCAGTTGACGATGACGGACGGTTTGAAAGCACTCCTCTAGATCGTCCAAATGATTCTGAACTTGCATGCTTTTCACAATCATGTCATCGATGTATACCTCTATATTCCTTCCTGATGCCCGTCAAGATGAAGTTCATCATTCTCTCGTAAGTGGCTCCAGACGAGGCAAGGCCAAAAGTCATCTTCAGAGGCGTACAATCGAACGGTGTAATAAACGCCTTTTGGGATGTCCTCTTTACACATGGATATTTGGTGATAACTCAAAAAACATCCATAAAGCTTAGTAATGCATACCTCAAGTGGCATCGATGAAATTTGATCAATATGGGCAGAGGATAAAGTCCTTCTGACAAGCTTTATTAAGGTTTGTAGTCGATGCAAACCCCCATTTTCCATTCTCGCTTCGCACCAACACCACATTAGCCATCCACTCAGGATAATCAATTTCATAGATGAAGTCGGCAACCAACAGCTTTGTGATTTCTTCATCAATGATTTTCTGTCGCTCGGGTGCAAAGATCCGTCTTTTCTGCCGAACTGGCTTCTTCGTGGGATCTACATTCAGGCTGTGCTCAGCTATCTTCCGGCTAACTCCAGGCATGTCCTTTGGTTCCCATGCAAAAATATCCGCATAGCAGCGTAAGAGTTCTTTGAGGTTTGTCCGAAGAGGTTCTTGTAGACCCGAACCGATCTTCACGGTCTTGTTTGGCTTTCCGATGATCAACTCGACCTCCTCCGTCCTTCCTGCAGGAATCACTATCGGTTCGGAACTACTTTCGGTAAAGGGCTCGATCTCAATCGCCATTGTCTGTTTCTGTTTGCTGACCCCCACTCCAGAGGAAATAACAGCATTTTGGTAACATCGTCGGGCTAGATCCAAGTCCCCCGCCACCTCTCCTACCCCATGAGCCGTGGGGAACTTGATTTTGAAATGAGGGATGGAGGTCACAGCTTGGAGAGCAGTTAAGGTAGGTCTTCCTAGTATAGCGTTATAAGCTGAATCAACATGCACAACATAGAATTTGTATATTATTTCGACCCACTGGGGTGCTGTGCCGAAGATAACTAGGAGTTCGATAGTGCCTGCAACTTTGACCGGATCGTTGCTGAAGCCGTACAAAGGAGCTTCCAGCCCGACCTCCATTTTCTGCCCATCAAGATGCATCCTCTGATAGGCATGGGCGTATAAAATATCCACTAAAGATCCATTGTCTATCATCACGCGCTTATGTCCCACCGCCCACTTGTCTTTGTGATCACCAAGGCCCCTCATGTGGTTCAATGGGCTCCGAAGGATAATCGCCACAAGAAATGATATGACAGGTCCTCGAAATGTTCTCATCAACCTTCGTAGGAGATCATCTGTCACATACCATGACCGAATCCGTGTAAGCCCTTTTTTTTCTTCCCGATCAACTTCCCTACGGACCCACCGGGTTATCACATCCACGACATGCCTTGAGGCGATCGAGCCATCCGAATTGTCTCGAATAAGATTTGACATTATTAGTCTGATCATTCGCGCCACATCTGTACTCAACAAGCCATCTTTAATCTTCCTCTCCACAAAGTCTTTTAAATTGCAACACTCGTTAGTGTCGTGGCTGCGCTTCGATGATGATAGCCACAATACTTACGAGAGTTACCCCGCTGCTCGGCGAGTTATCACGGGTGGCTCAAGAAAGGTTGGTTTCGATCCGATCTAATCACAAAATCTATCTCGTGTTCAATTTGGTATAGACCTTATTCACCTTCGGGGCTGAAACAGGGGGACGACTGCTTCCTTGCCGCCAGGAGTTATTGTACTTCTTCGAACTGCCTTATGGCCGATCATTATACCCCCCGCTTCTCCTCCGATCAACTTCTACTTGGGAACTACCATTTCTTTCAACCGGTCCGGAAGGAGGATGTTTCAGGCTGTTCATGGCTTCTTCCACAACAATATAGCCTTCTGCCTTGTCAAAGGCTTTGGCCAAGCTCTTCGGATGATGAAACATCAACTTCTTCACCAACTTCTCGGACTTCACAACTTATTCGACAACGTATACAAACAGCACAAGATCGACAAAAGAGTTATGCGGATCTTCATCGAAAGGATGTGGAATTTAGTATAGGGATCATGTATTATTGCGTGTTGCCCCATGGAAGGAGTTACAAGATTCGGGAAGAGAGAAAGCTCGATCCACGATTTATTGGTCCATTTCAAATTCTTGACCGAAGTAGGAAATGTAGCCTATAGACTCGCGTTACCTCCAAGTATGTCTCGTGTTCATAATGTGTTTCACATATCATACTTCAGAAATATGTGAAAGACCGAATCACGTTATTGAGTTAGAATCGACGAGATAGCCAAGACTTAACGTATGAGAAAGTACTGTCAAGATCTTGGATAGGAAGGAGCATGTCCTACGCACGAAAGTCATACCACAAGTTAAAGTCTTGTGGAGAAACCATGCTATAGAGGAAATGACCTGGGAGTTGGAAACGAAAATGAAAGCGAGGTATCCTCATCTTTTCGAAACACCAGGTACGTACGTTAATTTCGAGGACGAAATTTCATAAGGAGGGGAGGTTGTAAGATCTCAAATAATTAATAAATGAAATTTAATTTCCTCTAATTATTATTTTGAAATAGTAAGGGTTGATGTGATTAATGTGGATAGTTATGGGTAAAATACGCAAATATTTCAAAATAAGCAAGTGGTTATAAAATATTCATTGTTGTTTGGGAATATTCGTTTTGAGTGTCGTGGAATATTCGTGACTGCTTTGGGAATATTCGTATGCGACGGCCAGCGACCATGTGTGGCCCCATAACCAAAAGCGATTGGAGGAAGAAAATGACAAATATAAGTTGTTTAAAAATAACGGCGTAGTTGTTACCGCTTACACTTTGTTGGAATACCCTTGGTTAAAACACGATGTCTACGCGTTGTTGCACTTGAGAAGCACCGCAGTATTGCACCAATTATTGACTCTTACATAAGAAGACACTACTCAATAATGGTTACGTGATAATTCTCGCTCAAAGGTGTTTTATTTTATTGATTCAATAATTGTGCGTTGATATTTTATATTCTTTGTTGTTTTAATAATTGTCATTACGATGTATTTTCATTATCGAAGCAATAATTCATATTATCTCGAATAATATTATTAGATAACATTATTGGCAATGTCTAGAAAGTTCTGTCTAAGGAGAGGTTTGGTCACCTAATTGCTACCAAGAAGAAAAAAATTCTTATTGAAAGCCCTCTTTCTCGGAACCGCCTTGGGTTATCGATATTGTGATTACGTAATATTATTTGTGAATAATTAATTATTGATTCATATGATGAGGAAAATATTGATTTTATGTTGATATTGATGGAGAAAAATTTTAATGTGACAATTGTTGAAAATTGAAATTTTATCTTTTTCTGATAAAATAATTCATTTAAATATATATAATATTATATTTTAATAATATAATAATGGTGATATTTTTACAACGAATGTGGGATATATAAGTATACGAGGAGGAAGAGTATTTTTGTTGCAATAAATGTTTAAAACATGTTAAACATGTCGGTGGACCCCATTTATTGACTGAAATTTAATTATAGCCTCTTAAATCGTCCGTTTGTGGATTTTGGTCAATTTCTATTTGGAATTTGGTAAAACTTTCTTCTGCAAAGTTGTATAGAATTGAATTTCCTATAAAAAATCGCGAGATTCGAATTTTCTGACAAAAGGGCTATTTATTATGAATTATTGAAGTTACAAGTCTCAAATAATTGATTTTTGGAAGTTTTAATTTTTTACTTCTTCTAGAAGGAGCATGTGGTTTGTATTTAGATTTTCAGATTCTAAGAATGGGCGTGAAAAATTTTTATATATTATTATTATAATAAATTTTCTCGCTTTTTGGTGTTCTAAGCATTTCTATAAATAGGTGTTTAGGTTAAATTGAAAATCACACCGTAAACCAAGTTTTCTCTCTATATTATCGAAATGTATTCTTGTGAGTATTTTGAGTATACTTTGAGTATTGCTATACGGTAAAAGTTCAAGATATAGTCTATATCGAGATTCCGTTAAATCTTGATCTTTCGAGGTAAGGGATATTTTTTTTTTTTCGTAATGATATTATTTCTTCAATATCATTATCTTTGAAATATTGATCTGAAGTTTTATCAAATTTAGAACTTTTGGTGTGTGGGTTACTATTCACGATATCTGGTCTTATTCACGAATCTGTAAGACTATTCATCGAAAAATGAAAATTTTTCTTTTAAGTCTCAAAATATCTATTGTGGATACTTGCTTTGATTGTATCCATGTTTTGATCATTCTTGAATTTTACACCACTATGATTATTTTTGAGGTATTTTTGGACGTGATAAAACAAAGTACGAATCCTTAATCCTTAATCCTTGTCATTTTGATTCAATTGGATTCGTTTTTTTAAAAATATTTTCATCATCCTTAGTCTTAAATGATGATATTATTGAATATCTTTGGCACATAGTGCAAAGATGAATGATTTATGATGAATATCTTTGGCCGATGAGTGCAAAGATGAATGATTTCGATGAATATCTTTGGCCCGTAGTGCAAAGATGAATAGGTGTTTAGATGAACATGACCAATCGGTGAATGTCCTCGGCACAGAGTCTGAGGATGAATATTTGATCCCGGATATATATTGATTGATGTTACAGGGATAAAATAAACGATGAACTTTAAAATTCATACATAGAAGATAGTAGTTTGCATTCTCTACTTAACTCTTCTAATGAATTATTATTTCATTGCGAATATTGGTTTAAAACTTGTTGTTATATTGTATTCTATTATATTTTTCTGTTGAAGACTAACGATAATTTTGTTGTATATTATCTTAGTCATAATATTCTTTTTGGGCTAAAATCGAGCTCACCCTTTTCCTTTTTGTTCCATTTTTTTTCTCGGGAGGCGAGAATATAAGCGAGTCGAAGTCGTAGGTATGGAATGAAAGTTCTAGGGAGAGTTGTTTAGTAGTCCTCACCATTGTTGTAAAATAATATATCAATAATTATGATGAGGATTTATTTGTATGTGGATATTGTCTAGATGGCAATATCTCGTATTTAAACTCACGCTTTACTATTGTAATAATAAAGTTGTAGTTGTTTCGCATGCAGTGTATTGACAACTCGTAATGGGGATGTAGACCTATTTTGGGGTGTCACATATCGCCCAAAGATTCACCGGTAAATTGCTCCGATCTGTGCCAAAAGAACCCGTAGGCTTTCCTCTTCTCCGATTACTCCCAAAACGGGCATGGAATTTATCACAAAGTTCGGTCCAAGAGGATATTGAATCCAGAAGGCAAAGTTCCCAACCACTGTCTCGTATCCTTTCTCAGCGTCGTAACAAAGGTGTGGCACTTGCAAAGATCGGTGAAGTCGTAATAGTCCATTAATGGGTCGAACGCTGCTATGGTCATAAGGATCCCTGGTCCCATCGTAACTTTCCATCGAGACAATTTTTAGTGATATCCGCTTTTCCTTGAGAATATCCGAGGAAAAAGGATGCTTTCTTTTGAGCGTCCTTCACCGCTTTGGACCTCAACCAGCTTGCTTTCGAGCTCTTTCACTCCTTTACTGTAAAATCAACGCCTTGGTCGTGGGAAAACCTCTTTCTCGTGAACAACATTATGTCTCCGAGAGGATCGACCTCCTCCTCCGCCGATCCTACGCCTGGAGGACTTCTTGATCCGCCTTGATTTACACAACTCTTTCCTTATGGTGAGAATGATCACGCTGATAGTCCATTACCCCGACTTGGGTATGACCTCCTCGACCTGCTCCTTTGTCGATAATCATCTCGATCTTTGAGAGGTAACGACCATTATTGCCTTCTTCGAGGCCACGGAGTTTTGCTCCTGCCTCCTCCTACTTCGAGAATGATCCACTAAAACATCACACTAACGCGCTTTGGCCTTACCCTTTCGTCATGACTCCTACTTATGCACACTTCGTCCTTCTGGATGATCATGGCGAGATGCTTCGTCCCCATAATTCCGCCAATTCAAAGATCTGTTTCGGCTATATCCTCTCTTTCTTTAACAGAGCTCCATGGCTCTATCTCGCTTCATTCTCCATCTTCGCCAACTTGCGGCTCTATCTTCCTCGACCACTTATGATAAGTCTTGGTGGTGGGCCTTCCATCCGCCTCGACCATGATCTCGCTCTTTATCCGTCAAAGACCAATCTTCGTCCGGCCCCACCACGAATCTTCTGACGGAGATCTCCGAATTATGCTTAGAGGTCGTGCTTCGTGAGCACTTTTAGAAGGACCCAAACGATCCTTCATCAAACACGAGGCGTTGACTAGCCTAATGTACCATCGCCGCCTTTTCAAGCGTACCATCCCTACTCCTCGCCATCTTAGAAGTATGTTTAAACGATTTGTGATTGAAAATTTAATGACACTAGAACTCAAAGCCTCCTTCTAGCGCCAAGTTAACGCCAAGATCTTCCGCCACGTCCCCAATCACGTAAGACGTCCCGATCCTCGCATGAAGAACACCACAAAGCTCGACTGGCGGTTCGTCGGGGATAGGCTTCGGTGTGAGAATTAGTATGTGTTCACAAGGTTAACGATGGAGGAATGTCTTTGTCTGAGTCTAGAGAGAAATAATAATTATTTTTTTTTGTGTATGTGAGAGAAAATGAATCTTAAAGTGTATGAGAACGCATTCTATTCATGAAGGCTTCTTTTGCTGTTATACTATCTCCTTTGGATTACATTGTACACCCACTACTACCGACACACACCCCTCTCGATCCGATGGGCTCTAGGCCGATCGTATATAGTTTATCCACCGCTTTTGTACATCGTTTTCTCTGGCCAAGTATGATGATCTCATCCACATTAATGCATGGCGGGAACTTTGGTCAACCGTCATGCTTTTTCATCATCACAAGTCAAAGTAATGTGATATTAAAATATTTAACGAATTAGACTTATTTGGACCGATCCGGTCTTAAAGGTTAAAATGGATATAGTATGAGGATCGGGGCCGATGACTTTCACGGATTAATAATAAAGGCCCAATGTATCTTACCTAAAAAGATAAGAAATATCACGACCCAACATATATATATATATATATATATATATATATATATATATATATATATAATGTGTTATGTGGAAGAGCTGCTGCTGCTGCTTGTTGGAAGAATTTGAGCACAATATTATCCTGGTCTAGTGAGTTGGTTGATTTAATTTTATCTTATTGTGTATATAAATTGTGCATGGCATGTCACTCATCATATGTTATTTGTATTTAATTTCTAGCATGTGTTAGGAGGTTGGATGTGGGGATTTAGTTGAGAGAATACGTACATTGTTAAAGAAGAACTTCTGATCATGATGAACTTTTCTTTTCCTTTTTTTTCTCTTTCTTTTTCTTAATTTTTGTTGTTGGTCTAAGAGGGAAATGAAGGATTGGGTATATTGGTATAGAAGAGAGGGAGATATGTAATTTCAATGTTGGTGTTTCAGTTTATCAATTGGTTGGTATTGGTATATGTTAATCAACTTTGTAGTTTAAGATATTATGGAAAATATATATTGTGATTTCAGAAAGGTTGATAATTATAACGTTAACATACTATATAATTAATATGCATTGTTATATATATATATATATATATATGACTGATTTAACATATTTATGCATTTAATGTTATTTTAATTACATACAAAAGGGAAAAATATATAATATGTACTCCTTTCATTTTTTTATTTGTCTTTTAAAATTGTGAAATTTTGTAAAATTCAAGTAAGCATTACTGACTTAATTACTATAATTTTCCATATTATCTTTATATTAAATATTAATTTGTTTATCTTTCATATTTTTCAATAAAATTTGAAGAATAATTAATCAAATAAAATATTAATTACATTTTTTAATTTTTATATTTTCTCCTAAAATTAATTTAAAAAACGGAGGAAGTATAATTTAGTCTTTCCATGTATTCGCATGAGAGGTGTTAACTTGATATTTTGACCTCTAATGACTTAAACATTTGAATGAGCTAGTAACTTAACACAATAGAGATCAAATTTATGTATAGAAATCAAATTTATGTGCAGTGTTACGTTGTTATTCACATTGGATTTTATATTCAAATTAAAGGCATTAAGACACACATAAAAGTAAAATATAACAAAAATATTTCTCTCTTCAAAACTTTATCTTTCCTCTTTCTATATTATGTTTTTAAATGTGAAACACATATTGCATGGGGCATTTGGAATAGTAGAAATGATTTGGTGTGGCGTCTATCGAAGAATTCATGTAGGACAAGTGATTTGTATGGCTTCTTCATTGTATGAGCAGTGGAGGAAGGCTCAGGTTAGCACCAGTCAGCGCGTAGCACTGGTTGTGCATGCTAATTCAGTTTGGAAAAAGCCAACTACAGGCACATATAAATGTAATGTCGATGCAACTCTTTTTGGTCATACTGGGCATATTGATTATGGCTGTGTGGTTAGAAATGATGAAGGAGCTATGTTGGCAGCCAAGAACAAAATAGTTGAAGGTCCGTTGGATGCTACGATTGCAGAAGCAATTGGTGTTCTTGAGGCGTTAAGTTGGTTGAAGACATTAGGCTTCAACAATGTGGTTTTGGAGTCTGATGCTCTGGTGGTGATCAAAGCGATTACTAGTACTCAGGAGGATTTATCTTATTTTGGTTTAATTGTGGAAGATTGTAAATTTCTGACCAGGGATATTGGTAGTTGTCAGTTTGTGTTTGTGAGAAGATCAGCGAACCAGGTAGTGCATGCTCTTGCACGAGCATCCGGTTTTATGTCTGACCAGGAGGTTTGGAGTCATTCTCCTCCCTCTTTTCTTGTTGATATGTTGACTTCTGATTTAAGTTAATGAAATATTACCTTTCAAAAAAAAAATGTGAAACACATACATATAATATTAGGGGTGTGGAGCGGTACATAGATCGTACCGAATGGGAATTAATACCGAATTTTATAAAAATATGTTACCGATACCGAAATATTAGTATTAGTATACCTGTTATACCGGTTTCATATGTGTACGGTACAAGTAATTACTATTCAAATTTTACTCATTCAATTATTAATTTTTTACAAAATTTCTTTATTTAATATAATCGTATTAATGCTAAATAAGGTTATTTTTTTTAAGAGAAAGTTACATTACAGCAATCTATATTAAGTAAAGAGATATTACATTACAGCTAGGATATATTTGCTATATTTAATATATATTTAGCTTGCTGTAATATTATAAATTAAGAGAGATTACATTACAGCTAGGATATCATACATTAGGTTAATTTATTATTTTAAAAAAGAAAGAATGTATATTTATATATATATATATACGTACATACATAAATATGAAAATAATTATAAAATTAAATATTCGGTACAAATGATAATCGTACGGTATCGGTTAGCCGATTTTTTATACACATCGAATCGATTTTATTTTTTTATTGAAATTTACCGAATTATATAAACACCCCTATATATATATAAGGCTAAAAGAGACATTAACTATAATGGTCCTAAATTTGTGGCTGAATTTCAATTGTTCATTCTCTAGTACGTCAGAAGGGATTCCAATAGATTCTGAGACACATCTAATCCAAGCAAGATCGAATAGTGACTACCACTGTGAAATTGATCCTTGGAGTTTAGTATATTGCTGATTCTATCTTGTTATATTTATATATATATATATATATATATAGAGAGAGAGAGAGAGAGAGAGAGAGTGGTAGTGCATGCTTTGGCTGTAATTTGGCATGCATTGCATTCTCTACTCTCTAGTACATTCCAAGTTGAGAGAGAGAGAGAGAGAGTCCAAGATGGATAATATTGTATCTTCATTATAACATTGAACTTGTTTTTTGGTGTGCTAGACAAATTAACTTATATATAAATGTATTATTAGGTCACTTGAGCTACAAAAAATTGAATAACAGATTTGTAAGAGACTTCACAGAGTAACTTTTACTGTTTTAAATGATTAGTTTTTGACTTTTGTATATGTAGTTATATTTTCTAATACTAATAATTATAGTATCAATTTAATGCATTTAACTTTAATTTGCATGTGCATTTTCGAGGGTCAACAATGTTTTCATCTTTTCCTCTTACTTTAGATGTTGTTTTTGAAGGAAACATACAAAAAATCTATTACATACCACATTGTGACATTGGTTTCTTCTTCTTACAGCGCCCCCACCCTAAATAAATAGTGAAAAATGTTTTAAGCGTTTACTTTAATTAATTAATTTCTCAAGGCATATATTCCTCTCTAATTTAATTTAGTTCTCAATATTTATTATATATATGTAGTCTCAACTCTTCAAGATTAGAACACTCCATCGCTCTAGATAAACACGATGGCATGCCCATGCCGTATTAATTACTACCTCCGTCCTACAATAAATATTTTTTTAGGTTTAATATTTTTTTTCAAAATAAGTGATGGGTTAGAACTCCAATACAATTTTTGCAATATTTTCTCATATATGCCCTTATGCATTTAATGGTATTTATTACATCTTACCATCACTACAATTAAATGACACTCGTTAACTTTTCAACTTCAAAGAAAATATATTAAGGGTATTTTTGCCATTTTAGCTTGTGTATTGGTATGTGTGATTTAAGCTAAAAAAACACTTATTATGGGACGGAGGTACTATAACTTGAAAGACATTTTTTCACCGTGTCTAGTTTTTTCACCGTGAGGAAATATATATATATATATATATATATATATATATATATATATATATGTCTCTTTCTAGTTACTCCTCAAGTTTATTAGGTTCTTTGGCTTAAGCTTAAAAAATTCTGGTTATGGTGGTTCTTCTTGAGGTGATGATGATCAGTACCAATCTTTGCATGCACTTACGCTACTATATATTATTTCATGTGATCCTCTCAAATCTTCAATGAAGTTGATAGCTAATGAATTAAGATATTGTTTATATAGTTATCAAACTTTATATATACTTGTATAAATTAAAAATTACAGCTATTGTCACTATCTTTTATGGTTGGTAAGACATTAAATCTAGCTAGGACAAGTAGTATAACATTGAAAAGGGATCGAATTGAAACTTGTAAGTTTCTTTCTTTAATTTCATTGGAGATGGAACCCACAGTAATGCAAATATGCAATGCAATACAAACCCGTCTGTGTCTGTGTATATATATATCTGTATATATATATATATAGCAAATCAAAACAGAATTAGAGATGAAATTAGTCAGCATGCATCAATGGGAATTCAATAAAAGTCCTCTATCTTTTTTAGCTTATCAACAACTTCTTTCCCCATTAAGTGGGAAAATCATTGCAAATCTTCCTTATATGGTTTGTATATTTAGATATACAAATCAAGAATATTGAACCTTGAATCCCTTTTCACATTCATGACTATCTTACTACCTACCACTAGCTAGCTTAAGAGGTAAGGCAACTGCACTAAAAGTTTACATTTTTAGATTAATCTATAACGCCCTTCAAAATAAATTAACAAGGGTTTCGGTCCAATGGTTACGGGACCAACGGTCACTAACATTGGCTAGCTAGGGCTCAATGATAACTGAGATCGAGACTCTCTAGTATTGCTATCTAATTATCATTTTGGTTCAAAGTTAAAGATATATTTTGAAATTTTGAAAAGTAAATTTTGTGAAATTCGAAAAATGTTTAATACATTTAAAATTAATTTTAAAATCCCAAATATGATAATAATAATAATAATAATAATAATTTTAATTCAATAAATTTGTATTGATTTTAAATTTTAGAAATTAATTAATTTCAAATTAAAAGTTTTAAAATATATTTTAAAATTTGGAATGAAAGAAGTAATTTATGGACGTAGCCCTATAGCACAAATCCAACTTGAATGGATATTTAATACGTAGTATGTAATCTAACTTCATTTGTTTTGTTTGTTAACGGAAAAGTATTCTCCCTAGTTAACTTGGTCAAAAATGACACTCATGATCACCTTATATAATTATGAAAGAATATTGCACATATGATAATCTCATACACAAATAGTTGGCCTTTACGAGGCTTTCAAAAATTTAATGAGCCAATGACTTGGTTTATATATATATATAATCATGCACATAAAAAGCATTTGTGACTTGTCCATTTGATCCATAATTAATTAAGGCCGACCATATGATGTTTCAATGGAGCCAGAAGCCTTCTTCCAGTGAAAAGTCTGGTAGGGGTGGAAACCTCACCGATTCTTATGGTTTTTATTATAGAATTAACTAGGAGAAAGGTGAGAAGCAGCGGTTCCACAAAAAAATTCACCATCATGTATGTACATAGAGATGTGTAAAAAGTTGAACACTTGATTGTTTCGTCCATGCATTTTATTTATTTATTTATTGTCATGAAGGTTAATATGGAGTAGGGAAACAAAATAGAACGAAATTAAGATCTGCCCACCCACAATTCCCACTCATGATCATATATTGTTAATAATTTGTGTTGGTCCTAGTGTAAGACTCCAAATTATTAATAAATAAAATTTATTTTTTTCTATTTATTATTTTAAAATAGTAAGGGTTGATTTAATTAATGTGGATAGTTATGGATAAAATACGCAAATATTTCGAATAAGCAAGTGGTTATTGTAAGACCCCAATTTTTATTTTTATTTTTTTATTTTATAAATAAAATGGAATTTCCTTTATTTATTATTTTGAAATAGTAAGAGTTGATTTGATTAATGTGGTTAGTTATGGGTAAAATCATAAATTTTACAAAATAAGCAAGTGGTTATAAAATATTCATTGTTATCGGGAATATTCGTTTGGTGCGTGGAATATTATTAAATCGTCAGAATATTAAATGCGGCACAAGTAATGACCATGTGTGAGCCCCATAACTGTGGAAAGAGATTGGAGGAAGAAAAGCGACAAATATAAGTTGTTTAAAAATAATAATTGGCGTGGTTATTCTGCGTTACACTATTGGAATACCCGGTGGTTAAAATACGATGTAATATGTGTGGTTATACGAGAAGACACTCGGTATTACACAAATGTTGTTGAATTATTGATCCTTACGTGAAAAGGCCTTTACTCGATAATTATTACGATGAGCTTCTTTATTCAATATTATATTGATTCAATAATTGTTGCGTTGATATTTGGTATCACCGTTGTTTCAATAATTGTCATTACACAATATTTTCCATTATCAAATCAATAATTCATATTATTTGAATAATATTATCGAGATAACATTATTGGCAATGTCTAGAAAGTTACATCTAAGGAGAGGTTTGGTCACCTAATTGCACCCGATGAAGGAGAAATCCTTATTGAAAGCCCCTACTCACAGGAGCGGCACGGTTGTCGATATTGTGATTACGTAATTTTATTTTGAATAATTAATTATTGATTATAATGATAAAGAGAATATTCATTTTATGTGGATATAGATGGAGAAAATTTTTTAATGTGACAATTGTTGAAAATTAATATTTTATCTTTTTCTCGATAAAATAATTCATTTAAATATATTATTTTAATAATATATTAGCACTTGTGATATTTTTACAATGAATGTGGGATATATGAGTATATGAGGAGGAAGAGTATTTTTGTGGCATTAAATGTTTAACATATGTTTTGTGTGTGGTGGACACAATTCTTGACCTAAAAATTGATTATAGTATATAAAATCGCCTTGTTTGTGGATTTCGGATAAATTCTGTTTGGAATTTGGAAAAACTTCCTTCAGTAAAGTTGTAGAAATTGAATTTCCTATAAAAAATCGCGAGATTCAATTTTTCGACAAAAGAGCTATTTATCATGAATTATTGAAGTTAGGAGTTAAAATAATTGATTTTTGAAAGTTTTAATTATTTTATATAAGAAAAACGTTTTTGTGGTTGTTGGCACATGGGTGGCTGATGTTTTTGACCAAAGAAGGCATGATAGAGTTTTCAAAACATGTGGGTAGGAATTTGGAATAAATAATAATATATTTTATTAATTTAGTCTCTTTTGGCGTTACAATATTTTCCTATAAATAGAGGCTAAGTTAGAATTGAAAATCACACCGAAACTAAGTTTTCTCTCTTTCTCTCTATATTATATTAGCGTATTCTTGTGAGTATACTTTGAGTGTTGCTTTATCTGATGCGAGTTTCTATCAAGACTTATCTGAAATTCAATCGTAAATCACGATTATTTTGGGGTAAAGGATGTTATTTCTTTCATGAATGATATTATTTTCTTCAATATCATTATGCCAAAATATTGGTTGAACTTTTATCAAATTTAGAACTTTTTCATGTCGGGGTTTCTTATTCATGAGTTCTTATTCACGAGTTCTTATTCATGAGTTCTTATTCACGATTCTTATTCACAAGTACTTATTCACTGAAGCGTGAAGATATTTTTTGTGAAATCTCTATCTTTTTATTGTCGGGTTACTATTCACGTATACGTCACTTTATTCACAAATACGATCTTATTCAAAAATAAGGTCTTATTCACCCTAAAAAATGAAATTTTCTATTTTTCTTCGGATGTCTTTTATAGTTACTATCTTTGATTGTATCCATGTTTTGATCGTTATTTTTGAGTTCTGCTTCAAAATCGTTTATTATGAAGTATTATCGATCTTGGATAAACTGTTAAACGAATCCCTAATATTTGTCTTTCTATCTCACTGGATTCGTTCTTAAAAATGTTTTTCATCATCCTCAGTCCTTAATGGTGATACTTGATGAATATCTTTGGCCTGTAGTGCAAAGATGAATTATTGATGAATATCTTTGGCCGTAGTGCAAAGATGACATGTTGTTGAATATCTTTGGCCCGTAGTGCAAAGATGAACAGGTGTTGAGATGAACATGACCAACCGGTGATACAAATGAATAATCTTTGGCCTGTAGTGCAAAGATGATTAAAGATGTATATTGATTGTTATTACGAGGATAAAATATTGATCTTTGGACTTTTAAACCTTAGAAGATAGTAGAATTCTTTCTCTACGTGACTCTTCAATGGATTATTGTTTCCATTGCATTTGTTGATCTAAAATTTGTTGTCTATTGTATTCTATTAGATTTTTCCTGTTGAAGACTAACGATAATTTGTTGTATATTATCTTAGTCATAATATTCTTCTTCTTGGGCTAGTTGAGCTCACACTTTTCCTTGTTGTTCTATTTTCTTCTCGGGAGGTGAGAACATAGCGAGGATCGAGTCGGGGTATGGAATGAAGGTTCTAGAGAGTTGTTTAGTAGTCCTCACCATTTTTTGTAAAATAATGTATCAATAATTATGATGGGGATTTATTTGCGTGTGGATATTATGCAGGCATTTTAATATCTCGTATTTAAACTCACGAGATGTATTGTCGTATTTCACACGATATTTGTATTATTGAAGTTGTAGTAATTTCTGTACCATGTATTTGGCGACTCAGAATGGGTTGGGTGGAATGGACTTATTTTGGGGGCGTCATAGTTGGTATCAGAGCTTAGGGATATGATCTCTTGCGGAGATCGGGGAATAGAACTAGGAGGGAGAGCGAGTAAATCCTTGCGCTTTAGTGTGTCCTACCTAAGCTTATTTGTTGGTCGGTCATAATATAGGGATATTATGTGACATGTTAATTTGTTTAATTAACCCTTGTTTTATATGCGATGTTAAGAATGGTCTGCTGAGAATATTAACAATGGAGAAAATGAGGCCGTGGAGGCCTTGGTACTCACCAACGAGGAGAAAAGTGCAGCAACAGTGGCAATATTCCTCCACCTTGAACAACGCCAATTGAAAGGATGATGAGCAGCGGGATGTTTAGAAGCTTTTGTAGTTCATGCAAAAAATCGAATTTAGGGAGACTTCGTGTACAAAATACGGGTGAAAATGATAGAATGCATGCGGTTTGTCTCGGCCAAACAATTCAAAGAGTTGGGACCACCGGATTTTCATGGAAAGCCGGATCCGATCAAGGCATAAGCGTGGGTCAAGCAAATTACTAAGATATTTGATGTCTTGGGATACGGAGGAACGAAGGTTCCATTCGCCACCTTTATGTTTCGTGGTGAAGCTGATTCTTGGTGGGAATCGTAGGCGTACTGACCAGATGCACTCAATATGTCTTGGGAAAGATTTGAAACTGTTCTCAATGACAAGTACTTCCACGAAAGTATTCGTCATATGAAGGAAGTGGAGTTTATTAGGCGGAAGCGAGTAACATGGCGGTGTCTCGGACTGAGGCGAAGTTCATGAGTTGTCGGGTTTGCACCTCATTTGGTGGAAAATGAGGAACGATGACGCGTATGTTTACGAGGGTCTAAAACTTCAAATTAAATCAATACCTCATTTCTCATAAATTTTCTCTATATTCAGATGTTATAAATGAGGCTCAATTATTAGAAGCGAGATAGTGAGTATACTCAATCGAGGGACCACAACCGAGGTAGTCATCGAACGATGATAACCAAATGAGGAGGAAAGAATACGGACAAAGGCGGTAACCACTCTGGTGGTAATCGTGGCCATGAAAATAGAAGAAGCGAGTCGGGAGGAGATTTTAAAAGAGGAGATTCAACAACGGCCAGTGTGAAGGCGTCGGCGCCAGTGTGGTCGGGTTCCAGGAGGAGAAAGACCACCGTCAGATTAAGTATATTACAAATGCGGGAAGGAGGACATATCATTAAATATCCACAACATTCCAAGGTATGTTACTGTTGTGGAAAGGAAGGCCACATCGCTCGAGATTATACTATAAGCGAAACCAAGTTTAGCGAAAGTGGTGATTCCAAGGTCATCCGGATAAGTCGAAATCGGTGGTTCTTGGAAGAAGCGTTTGTCGTGACTACATCAAAATCGAGGAACCCGAACGAAGTTAGCACGGTTAGTTAATTATAAATTCTTGCGAAGTTTATACCTTACTGAGATCTGGGATTCTACCCATTCTTTTATCTCTCTTTGCTTTGCGCTCAACGTTTGAACTTGACTACGGAGAAATTAGACTTTGACCTATTTATGGAGACTCCGTTAGGAAAAACTTTCATTACATCCGTTGTTTAGAAATCTTGTCTGATCCAAGTTGGCACTATCACATTACCTGTTGATCTTATCTCTTTAAAGATACTTGCTTTTGATGTGATTTTAGGAATTGATTGGTTAACCACTCATCATGCCAAAATTGATTGTTTTACGTAAGGTTGTTAGTTTTCATATTCCTAACCAACTTTGTCATACAATTCAAACTACTAAACCACAAAGCTATTTGTTTATTGAAAAGCGAATGTCGAGCTTTCTTAGCCATGTTATGGACTTGAACAATAATCGCCGATTTGAATGATATTTTTGTTGTTAGTGAATTTCTGACGTATTTCTGAGGAATTTCTTGGCCTACTCCCGGGCGTGATATTGAATTTGTATCGACTTTAAATGCAGTACAAAACCCATTTCTAAAATCTCATATCGAATGGCTCTATTGAACTTGAGAGTTAAAACCCAACTATAGAAGTTGATACCCGAGCCTCTATCTTATGACTTCCTTTGTGGAATGCACTGAAGCCAAACTCTCCGTAGGGGACGCCATATTCGTGCAATAGTAAACTGATAGGTGTCATTGTGACATGTTATCCAAGGTTGGGATATGAGTCACGAGTTGAGAACAACCTAAGTTTGTAATCGAAATCGTAGCTTTCTAGAAGCTTAGTTGGTTATTATCGGAGATTCGTTGAAGGATATTCTCGAATCGCTATTCCATTAACGCAATGGTGACTCGTAGAGATACAAAATTCGAATGGAGCCGCGGAATGTGGGAAGAGCTTCAAGAACTTAAGAAGAGACTCATTTCGGCACGTGTTACGACCATACCATCCCGAAAAGCGAACGTGGTAGGCGGCGTGTTGAGTAAAAGATCGTATCTGATCGAGTGCGATATTGTCAAAGACTCATCTCGTATAACTTACAAATGATGAAGATAGAGTTAAAGACTCTAGGGACTCACGTGATGATATCTGAGTAGAATCGACTTTAATCGATAATGTTAAAGCCGCTCAAGCTCTGAGACACGAAGGTGATGAATATAAAGAAGAAGGTGCGAAGGCGTTATTCTAGAAGTAAGAGTCAATGAAGAAAAGAAAGCTCAAACCTTCGATTTATTAATTCATTCTCGATCGAGTAGAAATTGTGGCTATAGACTCGCTTTTACTACTAAGTATGTCGGCGTGTTTATAATATTTTTTACGTCTCGATATTATGTAAATATGTGGACGACCAATAACATCATTGAGTTAGAACCGAATTTGAGATAAATTTGAAGACTTAACGTCTGAAGAGGTACTGTCAAGATATTAGATATGAAGGAGCATGTCACATGTCATCAAGTTATACCACAAGTTAAAGTTTTGTGGAGAAACCATGCTATTGAAGAAATGACCTGGGAGTTGGAAATAGAAATGAAAGCGAGGTATCCTCAACTTTTCGAAACACCAAGTACGTACGTCAATTTCGAGGACGAAATTTCATAAGGAGGGGAGGTTGTAAGACCCCGATTTTTTATTTTTTATTTTATTTTATTTTATAAATAAAATGGAATTTCCTTTATTTATTATTTTGAAATAGTAAGGGTTGATTTGATTAATGTGGTTAGTTATGGGTAAAATGCATAAATTTTATAAAATAAGCAAGTGGTTATAAAATATTCATTGTTGTGGGGAATATTCGTTTGGTGCGTGGAATATTCGTCTTTGTCGTGAATATTCGTCTGACGACCGGTAGCGATACCATGTGTGGGCCCCATAACGGAAAGCGATTGGAGGAAGAAAACGACAAATATAAGTTGTTTAAAAATAATAACTGGCGTAGTTATTCTGAATTTACCTTTATTAGAATACACGGTGGTTAAAATACGATAATATCGTGGTTGCATTGGATGTGCTTTACGGTATTGCACAAGATTGTTGAATTATTGATCCTTACGTGAAGGCACTACTCAATAATTATTACGATGAATTCTTTATTCAATATTATATTGATTCAATAATTGTTGCGTTGATATTTGGTATCACTGTTGTTTCAATAATTGTCATTACACAATATTTTCCATTATCAAATCAATAATTCATATTATTTGAATAATATTATCAGATAACATTATTGGCAATGTCTAGAAAGTTACATCTAAGGAGAGGTTTGGTCACCTAATTGCGCGGCCAAGATGAGAGAAATCCTTATTGGAAAGCCCTCTTTCTGAGGAACTACACGATTATCGATATTGTGATTACGTAATTTTATTTTGAATAATTAATTATTGATTATAATGATAAAGAGAATATTCATTTTATGTGGATATAGATGGAGAAAATTTTTAATGTGACAATTGTTGAAAATTAATATTTTATCTTTTTCGATAAAATAATTCATTTAAATATATTATTTTAATAATATATTAATTGGTGATATTTTTTACAATGAATGTGGGATATATGAGTATATGAGGAGGAAGAGTATTTTTGTGGCATTAAATGTTTAACATATGTTTTGTGTGTCGGTGGACACAATTCTTGATAGAAAATTGATTATAGGCGTAAAATCGCTTGGTTGTGGATTTGGGATAAATTCACATTTGGAATTTGGAAAACTTCCTACGCAAAGTTGTAGAGAATTGAATTTCCTATAAAAAATGAGATTCAAATTTTCTGACAAAAGGGCTATTTATCATGAATTATTGAAGTTCCAGAGTTCCGAAATAATTGATTTTTGGAAGTTTTAATTATTTTATATAAGAAAAACGTTTTTGTGGTTGTTGGCACATGGGTGGCTGATGTTTTTCACCAAAGAAGGCATGCTAGAGTTTTCAAAACATGTGGATAGGAATTTGGAATAAATAATAATATATTTTATTAATTTAGTCTCTTTTTGGCGTTAACATTTTCCTATAAATAGAGGGCTAAGTTAGAATTGAAAATCACACCGAAACTAAGTTTTCTCTCTTTCTCTCTCTATATTATCGGCGTATTCTTGTGAGTATACTTTGAATGTTGCTATATCTGATGCGAGTTTCTATCAAAGACTATATCTAGAAATTCGATCAAGATGCGGTTATTTTGAGGTAAAGGATGTTATTTCTTTCGCAAATGATATTATTTTCTTCAATATCATTATGCCAAAATATTGGTTGAACTTTTTATCAAATTTAGAACTTTTTCATGTCGGGGTTACTATTCATGAGTTACTATTCACGAGTTACTATTCACAAGTACTATTCACGAAGCGTGAAGATATTTTTTGTGAAATCTCTATCTTTTTGTGTCGGGGTTACTATTCACGTATACGGCACTATTCACAAATACGGTACTATTCAAAAATACGGTACTATTCACCCGAAAAATGAAATTTTCTATTTTTCTTCCAGATGTCTTTTATAGTTACTATCTTTGATTGTATCCATGTTTTGATCGTTATTTTTGAGTTCTGCTTCAAAATCGTTTATTATGAAGTATTATCGATCTTGGATAAACTGTTAAACGAATCCCTAATATTTGTCTTTCTATCTCACTGGATTCGTTCTTAAAAATGTTTTTCATCATCCTCAGTCCTTAATGGTGATACTTGATGAATATCTTTGGCATGTAGTGCAAAGATGAATTATTGATGAATATCTTTGGTCGTAGTGCAAAGATGACATGTTGTTGAATATCTTTGGCCCGTAGTGCAAAGATGAACAGGTGTTGAGATGAACATGACCAACTGGTGATACAAATGAATATCTTTGGCCTGTAGTGCAAAGATGATTAAAGATGTATATTGATTGTTATTACAGGGATAAAATATTGATCTTTGGACTTTTAAACCTTAGAAGACGGTAGAATTCTTTCTCTACGTGACTCTTCTAATGGATTGTTGTTTCACGTGCATTTGTTGATCTAAAATTTGTTGTCTATTGTATTACATTAGATTTTTCCTGTTGAAGACTAACGATAATTTGTTGTATATTATCTTAGTCATAATATTCTTTACTTGGGCTAGTTAGACTCACCCTTTTCCTTGTTGTTCTATTTTCTTCTCGGGAGGTGAGAACATAGCGAGGATCGAGTCTGGGTATGGAATGAAGGTTCTAGAGAGTTGTTTAGTAGTCCTCACCATTTTGTAAAATAATGTATCAATAATTATGATGGAGATTTATTTGCGTGTGGATATTGTCTGCATCGGCAATATCTCGTATTTAAACTCACAAGATGTATTGTCGTATTTCACACGACATTTGTATTATTGAAGTTGTAGTAATTTACGTACCATGTATTTGGCGACTTCGAGAATGGGTTGGGTGGAATAGACTTATTTTGGGGGCGTCACGGTTGGTATCGAGCTTAGGGATATGATCTGGCGGAGATCGGGAATAGAACTAGGAGGGAGAGCGAGTAAATCCTTGTAGTGTGTCCTACCTAAGCTTATTTGTTGGTCGAGTCATAATATAGGGATATTATGTGACATGTTAATTTGTTTAATTAACCCTTGTTTTATGGCAGTATTTAAGAATGGCTGCTGAGAATATTAACAGTGGAGAAAATGAGACCGTGGAGACGCCTTTGCTCTTCACCAACGAGGAGAACGTGCAACAGTGGCAATATTCCTCCCGTGAACAACGCCACTAAGCGGATGATGAGCGAGCGGGATGTTTAGAAGCTTTTTGCGATTCATGCAAAATCGAGACGAGGAGACTGGGTGTACAAAATACGGGTGGAAATGATAATGTAGCAGCGGTTTGTCTCGGCCAAAAAATTCAAAGAGTTGGGACCACCGGATTTCCATGGAAAGCGGATCCGATCAAGCGAAACGTGGGTCAAGCAAATTACCAAGATATTTGATGTCTTGGGATGCACGAGGAATGTAAGGTTCCATTCGCCACCTTTATGTTTCAGTGGTGAAGCGATTCTTGGTGGGAATCGTAGGCGTACCAACCGGATACCTTTCTCATATGTCTTGGGAAAGATTTCAGAATCGCTTTCAATGACAAATACTTCCTGAAAGTATTCGTCATATGAAGTAAATGAAGTTTATTAGATGGAGCGAGTAACATGACGGTGTCTCGAAGACGAAGCGAAGTTTCTTGAGTTGTCGAGTTTGCACCTCATTTGGTGGAAAATGAGGAGCGTATGATGTATGTTTTTCGAAGTTCAAAACTCGAAATTAAATGATACCTCATTTCTCATAAATTTTCTCTATATTCGGATGTTGTAAAAGGAGGGCTCAATTATTAGAGCGAGATAGTGAGTATACTCGATCGAGGGACCACAACCGAGGTAGTCATCGAACGATGATAACCAAATGAGGAGGAAAGAATCTGGACAAAGGCGGTAACCACTACGGTGGTAATCGTGGCCATGAAAATAGAAGAAGCGAGTCGGGAGGAGATTTTAAAAGAGAGATTCAACAACGGCCAGTGTGAAGACGTCGGTACAAGAAGAATCGGTTCCAGGAGGAGAAAGACCACCGTTCAGTATGTTACTGAATGCGGGAAGGAGGGACATATCATTAAAACCGTCCACAACATTCCAAGGTATGTTACAACCGTTGTGGAAAGGAAGGCCACATCGCTCGAGATTATACTATAAGCGAAACCAAGTTTAGCGAAAGTGGTGATTCCAAGTATCATCCGGATAAGTCGAAATCGGTGGTTCTTGGAAGAAGCGTTTGTCGTGACCGGTCAAAATGCGAGGAACCCGAACGAAGTTAAGCACGGGTTAGTTAATTATAAATTCTTGCGAAGTTTATACCTTACTAGATACCGTTCTACCCATTCTTTTATCTCTCTTCTTTTATACCAACGTTTGAACTTGACTACGGAGAAATTAGACTTTGACCTATTTATGGAGACTCAGTTAGGAAAAACTTTCATTACATCCGTTGTTTAGAAATCTTATGCGATCCAAGTTGGCACTATCACATTACACATTGATCTTATCTCTTTAAAGATACTTGCTTTTGATGTGATTTTAGGAATTGATTGGTTAACCACTCATCATACCAAAATTGATTATTTTACGTAAGGTTGTTAGTTTTCATATTCCTAACCAACTTTGTCATACAATTCAAACTACTAAACCACAAAGCTATTTGTTTATTGAAAAACGAATGTCAAGCTTTCTTAGCCATGTTATGGACTTGAACAATAATCGTCGATTTGAATGATATTTTTTTGTTGTTAGTGAATTTCTGACGTATTTCTGAGGAATTTCTTGCCTACTCCCGGGCGTGATATTGAATTTGTATCGACTTTAAATCGGTACAAAACCCATTTCTAAAATCTCATATCGAATGGCTCTATTGAACTTGAGAGTTAAAACCCAACTATAGAAGTTGATACCCGAGCCTCTATCTTATGACTTCCTTTGTGGAATGCTGAAGCCAAACTCTCTGTAGGGGCGCCATATTAGATGCGATAAGAAAGCGATAGGTGTCATTGTGACATGTTATCCAAGTTGGGATATGAGTCACGATTGAGAACAACCTAAGTCGGTAATCGAAATACGTAGCTTTCAGGCTTAGTTGGTTATTATCGGAGATTCGTTGAAGGATATTCTCGAATCATCGCTATTCCATTAACGCAAATGACTCGTAGAGATACAAAATTCGAATGGAGCACGGAATGTGGGAAGAGCTTGAAGAACTTAAGAAGAGACTCATTTCGCACACGTTTACGACCATACCATCCTGGAAAAGCGAACGTGGTAGGCGACGTGTTGAGTAAAAGATCGTATCTGATGCGAGTCTACGATATTGTCAAAGACTCATCTCAGTATAACTTACAAATGATGAAGATAGAGTTAAAGACTCTGGGGACTCACGTGATGATATCTGAGTAGAATCGACTTTAATCGATAATGTTAAAAGCCGCTCAAGCTACGGACACAAGGTGATGAATATAAAGAAGAAGGTCTGAAAGGCGTTATTCTGAAGTAAGAGTCAATGAAGAAAAGAAAGCTCAAACCTTCGATTTATTAATTCATTCTCGATCGAGTAGAAAGCGTGGCCTATAGACTCGCTTTTACTACCAAGTATGTCGCGTGTTTATAACATTTTTTACGTCTTAGATGTTATGTAAATATGTGGATGACCGAATAACATCATTGAGTTAGAACCGGATGAGATAGTGAAGACTTAACGTCACGAAGAGGTACTGTCAAGATATTAGATATGAAGGAGCATGTCTCATGTCACGAGGGTTATACCACAAGTTAAAGTTTTGTGGAGAAACCATGCTATTGAAGAAATGACACGGGAGTTGGAAATAGAAATGAAAGCGAGGTATCCTCAACTTTTCGAAACACCAAGACGTCGTCCAATTTCGAGGGACGAAATTTCATAAGGAGGGAGGTTGTAAGACCCAGATTTTTTATTTTTTTTTTTTTTATTTTATAAATAAAATGGAATTTCCTTTATTTATTATTTTGAAATAGTAAGGGTTGATTTGATTAATGTGGTTAGTTATGGGTAAAATCATAAATTTTACAAAATAAGCAAGTGGTTATAAAATATTCATTGTTGTGGGAATATTAGTTTGGTCGTGGAATATTCGTCTTGTTAGGAATATTAAATGCAATGGCGAGCGACCATGTGTGGCCCCATAACGAGCGATTGAAGGAAGAAAAGCGACAAATATAAGTTGTTTAAAAATAATAACTTGGCGTAGTTATTCTGATTTACCTTTGTTAGAATACCGGTGGTTAAAATACGATAATATGCATTGGTTACTTGTGATAGCTTTGCAGGTATTACCGCAGTATTGTTGAATTATTGATCCTTACGTGAAGGCCTACTCAATAATTATTACGATGAATTCTTGTTTCAATATTATATTGATTCAATAATTGTTGCGTTGATATTTGGTATCACTGTTGTTTCAATAATTGTCATTACACAATATTTTCCATTATCAAATCAATAATTCATATTATTTGAATAATATTATCGAGATAACATTATTGGCAATGTCTAGAAAGTTACATCTAAGGAGAGGTTTGGTCACCTAATTGCGGCGCAGAGAAGGAGAAATCCTTATTGGAAAGCCCCTCTTTCTGAGGAGCGGCACGGTTGTCGATTTGTGATTACGTAATTTTATTTTTGAATAATTAATTATTGATTATAATGATAAAGAGAATATTCATTTTATGTGGATATAGATGGAGAAAATTTTTAATGTGACAATTGTTGAAAATTAATATTTTATCTTTTTCTGATAAAATAATTCATTTAAATATATTATTTTAATAATATATTAACGGTGATATTTTTTACAATGAATGTGGGATATATGAGTATATGAGGAGGAAGAGTATTTTTGTGGCATTAAATGTTTAACATATGTTTTGTGTGTCGGTGGACACAATTCTTGACCGAAAATTGATTATAGACTGTAAAATCGCCCGTTTGTGGATTTCGGATAAATTCTGTTTGGAATTTGGAAAAACTTCCTACGCAAAGTTGTAGAGAATTGAATTTCCTATAAAAATTGCGAGATTCAAATTTTACGACAAAAAGGGCTATTTATCATGAATTATTGAAGTTCGAGTTAAAATAATTGATTTTTGGAAGTTTTAATTATTTTATATAAGAAAAAACGCGTTTTTATGGTTGTTGGCACATGGGTGGTGATGTTTTTCACCAAAGAAGGCATGCTAGAGTTTTCAAAACATGTGGATAGGAATTTGGAATAAATAATAATATATTTTATTAATTTAGTCTCCTTTTAGGCGTTCTAACATTTTCCTATAAATAGAGGCTAAGTTAGAATTGAAAATCACACGAAACTAAGTTTTCTCTTTCTCTCTCTATATTATCGGCGTATTCTTGTGAGTATACTTTGAGTGTTCTTTATCTGGTCTGAGTTTATCGAAGACTATATCTAAAATTCGATCGGAAATGCGGTTATTTTGAGGTAAAGGATGTTATTTCTTTTTCGAAATGATATTATTTTCTTCAATATCATTATGCCAAAATATTGGTTGAACTTTTATCAAATTTAGAACTTTTTCATGTGGGTTCTTATTCATGAGTTCTTATTCACGATTCTTATTCATTCAAAGTCTTATTCACGAAGCGTGAAGATATTTTTTGTGAAATCTCTATCTTTTTGTGTAATGGGTTACTATTCACGTATCGGCACTTTATTCACAAATCTGGTACTATTCAAAAATACGGTCTATTCACTTCAAAAATGAAATTTTCTATTTTCTTCCAGATGTCTTTTATAGTTACTATCTTTGATTGTATCCATGTTTTGATCGTTATTTTTTTTGAGTTTCTGCTTCAAAATCGTTTATTATGAAGTATTATCGATCTTGGATAAAGCTGTTAAAGCGAATCCCTAATATTTGTCTTTCTATCTCACTTTGGATTCGTTCTTAAAATGTTTTTCATCATCCTCGATCCTTAATGGTGATATTGATGAATATCTTTGGCTGTAGTGCAAAAGATGAATTATTGATGAATATCTTTGGTAGTAGTGCAAAGATGACATGTTATTGAATATCTTTGGCCCGTAGTGCAAAGATGAGCAGTGTTGAGATGAACATGACCAACCGGGTGATACTGAAATGAATATCTTTGGCTGTAGTGCAAAGATGATTAAAGATGTATATTGATTGTTATTACGAGGATAAAATATTGATCTTTGGACTTTTAAACCTTAGAAGACAGGTAGAATTCTTTCTCTACGTGACTCTTACTAATGGATTGTTGTTTCATTGCATTTGTTGATCTAAAATTTGTTATGCATTGTATTCTATTAGATTTTTCCCTCGTGAAGACTAACGATAATTTGTTGTATATTATCTTAGTCATAATATTCTTTTCTTGGGCTAGGTGAGCTCACCCTTTTCCTTGTTGTTCCATTTTCTTCTCGGGAGGTGAGAACATAGCGAGGATCGAGTCGGGGTATGGAATGAAGGTTCTAGAGAGAGTTGTTTAGTAGTCATCACCATTTTGTAAAATAATGTATCAATAATTATGATGGGGATTTATTTGCGTGTGGATATTGTCTGCACGGCAATATATCGTATTTAAACTCACAAGATGTATTGTCGTATTTCACACGACATTTGTATTATTGAAGTTGTAGTAATTTACGTACCATGTATTTGGCGACTTCGAGAATGGGTTGGGTGGAATGGACCTATTTTGGGGCGTCCACGGCGGTTATAAAATATTCATTATTGTCGGGGAATATTAAATGCGACGGCCGCGATCTTTTATGGGCCCCATAACGGAAAAACGATTAGATAAAGAAAACGACAAATATAAGTTGTTTATAAATAACGGCGTAGTTGTTACCATTAATCTTTGTTGGAATATCCGTGGTTAAAACACAATAATACGCGTTGTTGAGCAAGAAGACACACGTTATTGCACCAATTATTGATTCTTACGTGAAGACCTTTTCTCAATAATTGTTACGGTAATTCTTATTCGATATTTTATTTTATTGATTCAATAATTCTTTGCATTGATAGTTTATATTACTGTTGTTTCAATAAATTGTCATTACACAAATTATTTTCCATTATCAGACAATAATTCATATTATCCGAATAATATTATTGGATAACATTATTGGCAATGTCTAGAAAGTTACATCTAAGGAGGAGGTTTGGTCACTTAATTGCGGCGCAGAGAAGAGAGAGATCCTTATTGGAAAGCCCCTCTTTCCTGAGGAGCGGCACAGTTGCGATCTTGTGATTCTGTAATATTATTTGTGAATAATTAATTATTAATTTATATGATGAGGAAAATATTGATTTTATATGGATATAGATGGTGAAAATTTTTAAAGTGACAATTGTTGAAAATTGAAATTTTATCTTTTTCTGATAAAATAATTCATTTAAATATATTATTTTAATAATATATTAATGGTGATATTTCTACAATGAATGTGGGATATATGAGTATACGAGGAAAAAGAGTATTTTTGTTGCAATAAATATTAAAAATAGATTTTGTGTGTCGGTAGACCCATTTCTTGACTGAAATTTGATTATAGCTTGTAAAATCTCCCGTTTGTGAATTTCGGTCAATTTCTGTTTGGAATTTGGAAAAACTTTCTTCTGCAAAGTTGTAGAGAATTGAATTTCCTATAAAAAGTCGCGAGATTCGAATTTTCTGATAAAAGGGCTATTTATTATGAATTATTAAAGTTCCGAAGCTCCGAAATAATTGATTTTTGGAAGTTTAAAATATTTAAAATAGGAAAAACGTTTTTTTATTACTTTTTCTAGAAGGTTGGCATGTGGGAAATGTTAGGAGCTGATTTCCAAAGAGGCGTAGGAGAATTTATTATTAATAATATATTATATTAAATTTTACGCTTGATTATTCTAAGCATTTTTCTATAAATAGGTGCTTAGGTTAGAATTGAAAATCACACCGAAACTGAAGTTTTCTCTCTATATTATCGGCGTATTCTTGTGAGTATTTTGAGTATATTTTGAGTATTGCTATCTGGCAAGTTCAAGTCATAGCCTATATTCGATTTTTTATTTAGAAATCTTGTCTTTTCGAGGTAAGGGATGTTATTTTATTCGAAAATGATATTATTTCTTCAATATCATTATCTTAAATATTGGTTGGAAATTTTATCAAATTTGGAACTTTTTCATGCTCGGGTTCTTATTCACGATTCTTATTCACGAAGTCTTATTCACGAAGCGTGAAGATGTTTTTTAATGAAATTTCTATCTTTTAGTAGTTTGATTCTATTCACGTATATGGCACTATTCACGTATCTGGCACTATTCATAGAAAAATAAAAATTTTCTTTTGTCCAAAATATCTATTACGGATACTAGCTTTGATTGTATCCATGTTTTGATCATTCTTGAATTTTACTCCACTCGATTACTTATGAAGTATTTTTGAACTTGGATTGTTTAAAATCTGAATCCTTAATATTTGTTCTTTTGTTTCACTTTGGATTCGTTTCCTTTAAAATATTTTTCATCATCCTCGGTCATAAATGATGATATTCTTGAATATCTTTGGCACAGTAGTGCAAAGATGAATAATTTCTTGATGAATATCTTTGGCCCGTAGTCTGAAGATGAGCAGTGTTGAGATGAACATGATCGATCGATTAATATCTTTGGCCCGTAGTGCAAAGATGAGCAGTGTTTAGATGAACATGACCAACTGATGAATATCTTTGGCCTGTAATGCAAAGATGAATATTTGATTCCAGATATATATTGATTGATGTTACAGGGATAAAATATCGACGATGAACTTTTAAATTCATATATAGAAGATAGTAGTTTGCATTCTCTACTTAACTCTTCTAATGAATTGTTGTTTCCACTGCAGTTGTTGATTTAAAACTAGTTGTCTATTGTATTATATTAGATTTTTCCCTGTTGAAGACTAACGATAATTTGTTGTATATTATCTTAGTCATAATATTCTTTACTGGGCTAGTTGAGCTCACCCTTTTCCTTTTTGTTCCATTTTTCTTCTCAGGAGGCGAGAATGTAGCGAGTACCAGTCGGGGTATGGAATGAAGGTTCTAGAGAGAGTTGTTTAGTAGTCCTCACCATTTTTGTAAAATAATGTATAAATAATTGTGATGAGAATTTATTTGGGTATGTATATTGTCTAGAAGATAATATTTGTATTTAAACTCATAGTATATATGTTGTCGTATTTTGCACAACAAATGTATTAATAAAGTTGTAGTTATTTCTGTACCATGTATTTGACGACTCAGAATGGGTTGGATGGAATGAATCTATTTTGGGGACGTCACACCTCTATATCACCTTCCCACCAAAGAGAGATTCTTTAATTTGTTTTTGAAGATGTCACCAACTGCAACAAATCCAACTTTAATTGACTTAGTTTGGGGTTTAGGTTTAGACTTAGGATGGTTAATCATATTTGAAGGGTGCATGGAATATCAAGCAATTAGCAACCCAAAATAATTAATAAAGATTGAACTTTAGAAAACCAAGCATGGCTGGCTTAGACCTAAATTGAAATAGAATTGAAGTAATTTACACCGATCATGTGCATAAATAATGTATCATTCTGAGTATTTCTATGCGCACTGGCTATGTTTGTTTGCAAAAGTTATAATCCCGATATTATAATTGATGAAATTATAATCCCAATATGTACTATTAATCCTAAAATTTTAATCTCGAAATTATAATTATAATGTCAAAACTATTAAACCAAAATCTCAATTTAAAAACAAACAAAACACTTTTTCACACATTTACCGTTTTATTTCTAGCTATTAGTGCAAAGTTGGTGTGCATGAATTATTATTTTTGCTAATCACAACTACATGTGGTGTTGATTAATAACTATTGGAATCCAAATGCACTTGAAAATAGTTTGTATAATAAACATAACTTATTTAACTAACAAACTTGTACTTGACGACTTAATTATAAACCCCAAACACACTACACTAGGCAACAAGCTGCTGATCAATGCCCCCAAGCGCATCAACAAGCCAATAGAGATTGGAGGGTGCGCCCTCCTCTCTTTTTTACAAGATGGATGAACTACTTGCCCTACTTTGTCAAGGTAATGTATGTGTATAACTCTGTATTTCTAGCATCAATGATCAACCAACTCAACCCAGTGAGAATAAGTGGGTGTAAAATGCTAAGCACAAAAGGAGATGAATAAGTGGGGAAGGAGTGCATTAATTTAATTCTAGTTCCACCCCCTTCCTAAACACAAAGCATATATGGCTCCCTCACAGTACTATTGAAACTTGAAAGCAACCACCAGACCAGAGTAGCTATATAATAGCTAGATAGACTCCATACCAACATAATAAATCAACTCCATCTCTATCTCTAATAATCTAAACTAATAAAGCAATATTCAACCAAAAAATAACAAGTAGATTAATTTCAAGTTCCTTTCCTTTTAGCACAATAACATCAAGGCAAAACAAACCGGTTTCCAAAACACAACAAAAAGCCACATCAACTCCTTCAATCTCTCTTCTTCTCATCATCAATATTTCCAGCCTTCCTCCTCAATTCCACCACATCTTCATCCATCCTTATTTCCGGCACATGATCATCCACACTTTCATCAGATTTCCCCACCACAGTCTCCTTAATCTTCTGTGTAGTACCTTTAGCAGCCTCCCACACACCCTCCATCGTCTCCTTCGCCTTTTCCCCCAAACCCTTACCCGTTTCTACCGCCTTACTCGTCCCCTCCTTCCCCTTATCCTTCGCACTTTGCACCGTTTCGGCCGCTTTATTTACCCCTTCCTTTGTCTTCTCTTTCATGTTGTATGCATGGTCTTTTGCCTTCTCCTTTGTGCTCTGAGCCGTCTCGGCTGCTCTGTTTGCCCCTTCTTTCGCCTTATCGGCCATGGTCCCGGCAGCATCTTTTGTAGACTCCTTTGTTTCGTAAGTTGTGTGTTTTGTCTTTTCCTTCATTTCTTGCGCCTTGTCTTTTGTTTTCTCCACACCTTCGTGTAAGTTTTCTTTAGCTTTTCCGGCCATCTCAGAGGCTCTATCCTCGATATCGTTGTCGGACTCGCTACTAGTATAGTTGTTTTTGTTGTAGCGTCCCGGTTCATCGGCTGCATTCCGACTCTGAAACACAATAATTAATTACAATTCAAGATTCATAATTAAAACATAAACAATATATACATATACATATAAGGGCATGAGCACGAGCCAAACGTACACAAATTACAATTCAAACAGTTAGCCGGCAGATGTGTATAATATTTGTATATATACCTCAGAGTATTTGGAGGCAGAAGTGAAGCAAACCCTGGAGACTTTTGGAGATGGAAAGATGGAACTAGGGGATTGAGGGAAAGCCTTTGAGAGGTTGAAGAAAACATTTTTAGTGATGGTAGAAATTGTTGCCATTGTTGCTGTACTGGCTGTTAATTCCTGATAAGTTTTTTTTCTCAAATATTTTTTCCTTTTTTGGGTTTTGTGAATCGGTTCTTAATTCTCACCATCTCTATGTGGGTTAAATGATGGTGCAGGAGAGAAACCTGGCAAACTGGGTTGATGACACGTGGGGAGTTGATGACACGTCATGCTAGCTGCATGTTTTTTTGGTTAGTCAACACTTGGTACTTGTTTAGTTTATGAAGATAGAGATATTGACACGGTTACCTTTGATGATGGTATCATTAAATCACTCTGGTCTGCACCAGCTAATAAGCCCTACGGATGCTAATGTTAATAGTCAGGCCCAATCCGTATAAAAGAACTCGATAGTCCGTTGGGTTACTAAGTCACTTGGCCTTTGTTGTGGGTGTGGAGATTTCTTTGGGCCATTAAGTAAGTTGGCCTTAGTTGAAGTCAATGGAGGCAGCATTGGAGATTTTTAAAGACCCCAAAATAGCAATAATTTAGTGGAGTTAAAACATTTTTTGACTTATAAGTCAGAAATTAAGTTAAAATAAATTGTGAAAGTATTTGACTAAAATGAATTGAGTTAAAATAAGCTCGAAAGATTACTGAAATGAGGGCCAAAGAGTCTTTATATTTGGTCAAACTTACTTATTTTAATAGGACTTATAAATTATTTTTTGAGAAGTATGAAATTGTTACTTTTCAAAAATTACTTATAAGTTAAAAAATAAGTCACATGCCAACACTCAAACTGTAAAAAAAAACTACTTGTAAGTTAGTTTGATCAACTCATAAATAGATGTTTATAATATTTAATTTCTGTGAAGCTCCATAATAGTCCTTGATTACTTCAATTATAAAATCATCCCACATCATTTTAAAACCCAACAGAATCCCAGTAAAAGGAAGCCTTTGACATTACAGATGAAGCCTTGCTCATTGTAATTTGTAACTACCTGCTCAATTTATTATGTTAAGCTCACATCGAATGAGATTAACATATTCAACTAACAGTGGTTAGTGAGACTCTCCTATAATTTCTACCAACACATTATTTACATGGATAAGCTTAGCAATTGTAATTCACCATAAATTTATCGCAATACATCTCTAAAATCAACTGGAAATTAGTAGAAAATGTTAAGGAATTGAAAATGAAAATTGGAGAAGATAACTAGAGAGCAAGAGGAAATGGATGAACAATCCTTCAATTCATTTCTCAGATAATGATGACAATACATTTTATGTTAATCTCTTAGATAGTCCTACTAAAATAAGCCATCTAAGCTAAATTATACCATGGGGTCACTAAGTTGCCCCCATGTGCCTCATAATTCTACAATACTCTACTTAACTATCAACTCCATGTATCTGTGATTCTGTATACATGTATCCTTGAAAAAGATGTCTGTAATTCTATTCAAAACCCCAGGAACAGTAAATCTACCTGAAGCTCATCAAATGTCTATCCTCCTCTGATTCATCCATATATATTGCAAAAGAGCGACAGCCTAAGAGATAGATGTGTCTCATTTCCATATCTTCATCCATCGGTCATGACTTACTGAGGCTATCACTTTATTCCAGGGAGAAGCTGCCAGTCCAGAGATTATACCATCATGGGCTTTAACACTCAAAGTTTTATTGCTCCCAGTTGGATTCCACATTTCGAGCATTTGCGCTCAGTGGCAAAAAAACTACTCATAAGGCTTGGGTGCATGAGTTTGACAAGAATGTTAAATTTCAGTCAAATATATCAAAAAAATAAAACACGAACAATAAGATTTCATTAGAGACAAAATGGCAACTATTCTCTTCATGATGACAAAATGTAAGAAACAGAATTCTTTCCAACTTAATATAGGTTCTGTTTGTTTAACAGAATATGATTCACATAATAAATAAAATATCACCCAGATTTAGTTAAATATAATATAATATGAACCTCCTTTTTCTTTTAAAGTATAGATTCGTAGGACAACTAATCATGGTTGTGGGAAATAGAATTCTCGTGAAAAATAGTTCGATTCGAAAAAAGGCATGTTTAGTTGTTGAACTAGAAGAGCCTCAGAAACAGAAAAGTCACATGGACAGAGAAAATTGACCATGTAAACATTTTACATTCTACAGGAACAACCAAACAACCAAAACTAAATATGAAGAGTGAAGATATAGATTCAAAGACTAAGTACCTCATAAGAACCAATAACCAAGAGTTGTGAATAATCGGGATGGAATATGCATGATTGAAACTTATTGCCACTGGAAGGCAATACATGAATGCATTTCCCACCTGAGTCGGTTGACCAAACCCGTGCACTATCTTCACTAATAGAGGCAATATATTTGCCACTGTTATCCCAGCAAACTGTGAGGATGTCTTTGACATGCCCCTAGAAAATAGAGAGAATATTAGAACAATTCATTCTGATGACTCTATGCATGCTTGAGCATACGGATGAGATATCATCATACCTCCAACCGAAAGAAGTGCCTATGTGTCTCAACATCTATAAGATTAAGCACGTTTCCTGCAGCAGCCGCCAAAAGGTTCCCAGTTTCAGGTTGGAACCTAACTTGCCTGCTAGCTCCCTGCAGTTATTTAACATAAGTTCGCTAAATTTCTTTTCGTAGGAAGATAAACTGTCGATTATTATCTTCAAAGAAACAACATATGAAGCATATTGTAAGCTTAGAAACTAAGTTTGGAGGTAAATTATTTGGAAATATGAGGAATAAATGAATAGCAGGATCAATATCAGGATAACATACAATAAAAAATCACCACCAGTAGGGAATAAAAGGTTTGTATCAAGTTGAAAGTATTTGTTCTAGGTTGCTAAAGTTGAATAGTCATGCATGCACCCTACTTGGACCAACTAAAGCGAGAAATCTAAGGGTTTTTTACTGAATAAAAACCCCAAAGCATATGTACATTTAGATTATGATTATGCACTATTCCAAGCATGCAAATTTCAATTTACAAGAGTCAAGCTGGAAGGGATCAACAAAGACTACCATATGTTAAACTAAAACCTGGATAATCTCACCAGAAAGATGTACCATTGGTAAATATTCGAAGGATGGTCCAACATTACTCGGAAGAAAAAAACAATTAAGAGTTTTCTTCCCTGCATACGCACTGACCTTAGATACGCATATACAAGCATTTTTGTCAACATTCCACAGTCGGATCTCACCACTACAATCACAAGAGCAAAGCATATCCATCTTTACTGGGTGGAAATCCACCGACATCACTGGCTCGGCATGCTCCTCTAGCTTCATTAGAGACTTGTATGGCTACGGTAACATGTACAACAAACATGTAAGCATCAATAGCAATGTAAAGAGAGGAAACAAAAGGGGAGAGAGGGAGTAAAACAGAAAAGGACAGATATTCAGATAAAAGCAATCAAATGTACTTATCGAAAAGTAAATAAATAACAAACCGGATAAATTACAAAAAGGATTACAAGTCACTAACTTGTCTGCTAAACACTTTTATTAGACCAATCATTTTCCTTTACTAGCAAATTACACAAACAAATAAACTTAACTAAGGACTTCGATCAGTTACGCAAACTTCATTGCCTTTCAGAAATCTAGGTACAATAATTTTCATTTTGCCTCTCCTACAAAACCCCCACCAACCAAACCCTTTCTCTATTAAAATTCCCTGATTATGATTCAACTACAACATTGGCAAGGAAATGACTAGGATTTTAGTAAATTTCCCTCCCAACCTAAAATGTCCCAACTTATCTTCCTACCAGCATGAACATTGTTGCTTTTTAATAATAAGAGCATGCTTCATCACATGTGTTCTACAATATCTTAACAGGGACAAATTATATACAATTCCACTTCTCCAGCCTATGATATGTTTAAATAGTGAGTCAATGCTAGAACATGAAGAATAAGAAGAGTTCCGAATAAAGCTCCGCAAACAAACTATTCTGGGGTATTTGAAAAGAAGAGTATAGATAAAAAATGGGAATGTACAGATATTGAGTATAGGGTTAGTTTATATATTTATTTTTAATTTGGGACTTTCTCTGAGTGAGCATTCAGAAGATCATTGTACGAAAGGTATATCTGGAAGGCAAGTTTCCTACTTGGTTGCTGAGCTATAAGAATGTCGATGACAGTGAAGCTAAAAGGCCGTATACAGTAAGACATTTCTCTCCCAGTGTTTATAATTTTGTATGATATGTGAAGAAGCACAGGATGATTGACATTTCATCCATCTCAAAGTGGCTCATATTTTTTGGGCAGAATAAATGGATAAATATATCAGATAAATGTATTTGAATATGGTTCAAGCATGTAGGGCTGTTTGAAAACTAATTTTCAAATAGGTGTACTTGGACAGTTGGACATTTAACAGTAGTATACTTGGACATACTGGAGAATTACATAACTTGTACACAGGTAAATATTCAAATAGGTTTCACCCAAAAGACAAATTCCATGTGAACAAGTGTAGCATTTCATAGGTGTGAATGTGTACGAGGAAAAATAGTGTCAAGTGGAAACATCAGTAACATAAGATCCTGCTAAATAATTGGATGGCAATGACACAAGTTCTTGCTCGTATGAAGTATTCTGTAAGCTAGAAATAGAATTTTAAATATTTGTCTAAAGAAAGAAAAAGTAATGAAGGACTATATAGAAGAGGGTCAGAGAAAATACTTACTCTTTTTCCATCCCATATTTGAACAGTCCTATCAAAAGAAGATGTTGCGAAGATAGCTGAATTTGGCTTGAATCGGACATCTGTAATGATATGAGAATGCCCTTCCCAATCGTTAACAAAATCATAAGTATCCATGTTCCAAACCATGATCTGGGACAGGAAAAATGCAATCAGGCCTCAGCTCATGAGGAAAAAAATAATAATTAATGTTCACCAAACATTGAACTTAGAGATTGAAGATTGATAGGATCAAACCTTCCTCTCATGTCCAGCACAAGCTAAATATCTTCCTTCTGATGAAAAATGGCAGCACAGAACCTTATCTTTACTTGTGTTGAAGCTGCCGACCTCATCAAAGGAGAAGCCTGCCACATAAGCACAATATGTATATTTTAAGGTGTAGTGATTAATAGGACTTCTCCAAAGGTCACTGCAAAGTTCACGCTTCTTACTAGCACTATACCATAAAAATAAGATTATGTAATATTTTGTGTCTTCTTACAGGACCAAGAAAAGAAGACAGTCATGTCCAGTAGATTACAATTATTATGAAAACATTTGAAAGAATTTGCAACTAAAAAGACCATGCAAAAAAATCATGCCGTCTTTTAATGAAAGTAGGCTTTTATGGTTAAATTACTCGTACCAATAGTCATACTCTTCTAAATGTTATTATAAGCATTATTGACAAATTAAACTATTCATATAATATGAAGTATAATGGAAGCATATCTTCTATAAACTTGGTATTACTGTCTTCACCTTTTGTAACTAGCAAGTGTAGTTATGTTAAATTGGTAAATTACATGTGTACAAAAGCTATATATGATGGTTCCTACTTTCCTTAATTTTTTTCCTCATCCGATTGGACAAATGGAAATATCCAACAAAAGCTTAGAAACACTTGTATAGAAAAATAAAAGATCGAATATTGGTTGCCTTGGAGATCAAGTTGAGGAAATACTTGAGCATTTAAGAATTAAGAGAAGACGTAGAGAAGGAAAGGTTACAAAAGGAGAAAGAATGGAATATGTTTGCGACGAGAAATAATGCAAATTTATTTGGCAACTATATACAGCTAGATAGGGTAAGCACTGATATATCTTTCTGCATTGTTTATATCTGGAACTATTACACAGAAAAATGAGTAGTTGATACTTGGCTCACCACATCAGATGTATTAATTCATTTTTGAAAATTTAGAGCTTTGTATTGATATGAATCATCTAATATGTTCAATATGGAAGCTAAGAAGTAATGATATACCTTTAAGTTCATTACTGTTGCTAGCAGAAGAACTTCGTTGCAATGCGCTAAAAGGATTGCTCATATCATCAGCATTTTCATCATCATTAGATAACAAAGAATCCACATTCTCATATATGGGTATATCCCCGTCAGCATTGGTCTCGACCTACAATCCAATATAAGAAAAAGACATAACACTAAAGGGAAAAAAAGAACATAAAAGGTACTGAGCGAAACAACAGAATGTACTTTAAAGAGATTGCAATGGCATGAGAAAACCAACATAATAACAACAAAATTTGTGGAAACTATGCAAACATTAATATTATATGCATGCAGTAAATCAAAACCAGTAACTTTTTCGACCATAAAAAGTTGAAAAAATAATAATAAAATCCAGCGAGTAATATATCCTACCAAGTCAGTCTTTCCAGCAAGTAAATTAGATGAAGTCTTCCCCTTTCCAGAATTCTGATTAAAACATCAGTGTATCAGAAAATTATGAGCAATGGAAATATACAAATTACACTACACTTTCTGCTCAGTAAAGGAAGCTACAAATATGAAGTTCTTCAGCAAATTAATGGTCTAAATTATCTCAAATAACCTCTGGTAACTGATGCTGCAGCTGACCCTTCTGTTGATTCCTTGTAGTTTTCTTGATATGAGCCATCCTTTGTCTCTCAACTGTTTCTCTTCTAGGAGCACTCATCTGATAATTTATTATCAGGACAAGGAAATAACATATAAAATAATTTAATCAGGACAAGGATTCTGAAACAAGGCTTTATCTTGCTACACATTATACACAAACAAATAACCCAATAAATAATTATCATTTAAAAGTATAAAGGCTATGGTGTGGTGCGGTGATAAAATTTCAGGTTATGGAGTGTGATAGCTTTATTTGTCATGTCAAATGTTTCCATTGCATGGGGACTAGCATGACAGCTACTTTTGATGTGACACTAGAAGTTTAGCATGGAAACCTTGCTGCCTCGCTTCAAGAATGAAGCAACCAGTCAAAATTTGAATATACTTCCCATCCAAGCACCAAGATTATAAAGGACAAGGACCAGTTTTTACTTATATATATCGCATAGATGAGGTAAATTCATTAAAGATATGTTTGGCAACTCAATTATAAGCCCTGGTATAGGAATTTAGAGCCAAATTTTAACTAAATTTCAATTCCACAGAATTGCAAATGTGGTTACAATTCCAATTCTGGATGTGTATTGAGTAGTCAAACATATCCTATTAGTACGGTATTAACTTATACTCTTTACAATTATTATGAAAAGAACTACTAATAACAATAATTAGTATTTGGCTTAATACTGTTTGTTTCCTCTCCCAGGCCTAATCAGCCTCTGTACATGTATTTTCTAAAGTAAATTATAAGAAGTAATTATCATAACATTAAACTGGTATGTGTACCGTTACTTGAGAATGAGATGATATATCATGTTGCCGACTGGCACCAAATATCTGACAAGGTTGCTGCTGGATACGTAAAAGTGAATCCGGTACACGACTCCCCATACCAGAGGAAACAGGATCAACTCCCTAACAGGTGATAAAAAAAATGAATTGAGGTTTTGAACTAATGACAGAATATTCAATATCAGCTCTGAAACTGCTAAAATACGGATCCCACTTACATTTAACGGGGCCCCTCTCATTGGCATTTGGCTCTTCCTCTTATCTTTACCTGAAAAGTACATTAACTAAAACCAGTAAGACTCGTAATGCTAAAGAAGAAGAAAAAGAAGAAGATGATAATGGAAATCATTGTATGACCGAATAGTAAAACCGATGGAGCTCCTATTTCTGATCCAACTCTTTATCAACGCATTGTTGGGAGTTTAGTCTATCTCACTGTGACACATCCTGATATTGCTCATGCAGTTCATCTTGTAAGTCAGATTGTCTCTGGTCCTCAAAGATTGCATTTAACAGCGGTTCATCGAATTATTCGTTATCTTTGTTCTACTCCAACTCGAGGTTTATCATATTTGCATAAGAGCTCGTTAGAATTACGAGCTTTCTCTGATATTAAACTATGCAGGCTGCCCAGACACATTAAGATCAACTACTGGATATTATACATTTTTGGGTAGCTCTCTTCTTTCTTGGAAGTCTCAGAAACAAGCAACTGTGTCCAAATCGTCTACTGAAGCTGAATATTGAGCCATGTCATCCACATTTAGTGAAGTTATTTGGCTTCAAAGACTCTTGACAGACTTTGGTATTCAACTTCCATCTCCCACACCTTTATTTTGTGATAATGAAAGTGCAGCCAAGATTGCAAGCAATCCAGTTTTTCATGAACAAACAAAACATATTGAAGTTGATTGTCATTTTGTTCGTGAAAAATTTGAATAAGGCTTAATCACTCTTCCTCATGTTTCCTCTAAGGAACAACTCGCTGATTTTTTTTCCAAATCGCAGGCGAAGAGGCGACATGATTATTTTATTAGCAAATTAATGGTTGACCCACCATCAATTTGAGGGGGAGTGTAAACCAAGTGTCATGAGATGTCAATCAAGGCTAGATTTATGTAATGCTGTCATATTGGTGTTTATACATAAAGCTAATTTAGGATGTAATTATATGATTTATTAAGCTGATTATGTGGCTGTAATTAGGTGATTTGATATGCTGATTTAGTGCTGTAAATTGGCTCTGTTGTACCTATAAATACAGGAGCTTTACTGTAACATTCTACAAGAAGAAATCCTAAAAAACTTCTTCTCCAATTCTTGTCTATTTTCTCTTTTCAGCACAGTGGTTGCCTTTAATAACAATTCTATAGCAACAAAGACTAATAATAATTTCAACACCAAGGAAAGAAACATAATCGACAAAAAAAGTAAGGCGATAATTATTTACTGATTCTCCTTGGAATTATGCTGGTATAGCATAGCTAGTGGAGCATTTACACTAGTCTAGTTCAAATTCTATGAAGGCCATCTAAATTTCCGAGAAGGCCTCTAAATATTATTGGTTGGCCAACAGGATTTCATCCACCAAGTGGAAATAAAAGTGTTCTCTAAGTGGATAGCCAGGATGAGAATCTTGTTAGTGGCACCTAAAAGGTTTAGCAGCGACCATCGAATAAACTACTTCAGTTGGATCAAAAGAAAAGTGAAGGTGTTTAGACTTCATACCTATATTTTAGCATCAAATCCAATAATCAAAAGTATAATACATGGCGTATTAATATATTTTTTTCCCTGAAAGTCTGTACGCACAATTGTTATTCTATGCAGCATGAATATTAGTACTTTTTCTATAAGAGACTCAAAGGGAGACTAATACAGACATAGACATAGATTTTAGATAATTAAGAAAGAAAGGTAAAATGTTGTATTGCAGTTAATCCTAGACAAACAGAACGGAAAACATAATTTAAGATAATTTATGAAGCCAAGTAGTTAAAACAAGTCAAAGATGGAACAAAAACATCAATTTAAGATAATTGAAGGATCTAAATTTTATGCCGATGTAAAATTTTCCAATTTTCTATCTTACAATTATTTTTTAATATTTATCTAATACATTTACATAAATTATTCAAGTGAACAACCAAGAAGATCAAGTGAACCAATGGCTAAAGCGTTTCGACTGTTTAACTAGATCACAAGTTTGCGTTTTCCTACTCACTTTAGACGAGCAATAAAGCAAAAATGTAGTACCTTTTTAGTTAGATATGGTATGCATTGTTCACTATAAGTTTTTAATAATATGTTGAGGAATAGATAGTAAGTAATACCATTTGCACCTCTATGAGAAATTTCTATAGTTATAATAAAGAACCTCTACAACAAAGAAAACTTCAATTCTTACATCACTTTGTATGCTCCTTTTTCCAAAAAAGAGAAAAAGAAAAGACAAGGCCAATGCTCAAGGTTACTCTATTCGCCCGGTGTGAGAATGCCATTTTAAGTTCATGAGTATCCACTTTGCAAAAATATGCCAAAGTTGAGGCCAGTATCCGATCTAGATATCAACCATTCTTTGCATTATATAGTCCAGAACATATCGTATTTCTTTCGTACAACGTTTCTTGTTGTTGCCTTTTTAGAGGATAAGATTTTTTTATTGTAAAACTTAGTTTTCAAATTTATTATTTTTCTATTTTCCAATATAAATTGAATATATTTGCCTAATTTATGTGTAGTAGTTTCATTTGATGCATTGGTTTATGATTTATTATGTTATGCTTCTACGATGAGCCAAAACAACTAATAGTTTGTGTAATGGTAACATGTGAGTTTATAGTCTCACATAAGTAGTCAAGTGTGAAGTAGAGGGCTTATTATATATATCTGGGGTCCAATACCTATAAACTTGCACTTTTTGGGTCAAGTAGGATTCAACAGGTTATAAACCTATGTTATGGACTCCACTGGCTCCTCAACAAAATGGTTTCAGAGTTATGGCCCATAACCTTAACAAAATCTCAAGTAATGTGAAAGACTTAAGTAATGTGTAAGATGAGTTAACATAGTCCCACACTGATGTTCAAGGGAGATGTGACATAGTCCCATATTGATGTTTAGGGTGGGATGGGTCCCCGGAACCATACCCTTCCCGTTGCTAGGCCTACTGCCATATATATCATTTATACAAATAAAAAATATTGAGAATGTGGAATTATGGGGTTCCCATCCCAACAACCTTGAAACACTAATCTCATCGATGCCTACTAAGTAATAGTATATTGTTTAGATCCATCCATTAGTTTCATCCTTTAAGACTTCTTCCATTTTTCATTAAAAGAAAAATGAAGTTAATCTTCCTATTCTTATTTAGTAATAGAGTTCTCAAGCCGAGCAAGTTCATTACTAAAGAAAATATATGGTGGAACATGTATGACCCTTTACGCAAATTCTAATCGATTTGGTGCATATAATTGTGTTACAAAAACGTCTTTTGAATGAAAACGTGAAATTAAACGTTGAATTACTTAAATTTAAACTTTGGAGTTAGAAATTATATGTCAACAAACATAAAGGAGTACCTATTCTACTTAGGCTTATTTATTTAGAAAAAGTCAAGTCACTAGAAGTTAAAATTTGTCAAAGTTAAAATTAAGAATAAACTTATGTGAAAAGTATTATTAAGTGGATATTCATCATGTATTTAAGAAAAAGTTGTTACCTAGTAATAAGTATATCAAAATTTAGGAGCATAATTGAAAACAATAACCCTAATAACATAATGGTATAGATTTAGGAGAAAATAACATTAGGTTAGGGTATGTTATTTCACGAAAAAATCTCAAACTCGCCAAGATTAGATTCATTTAACTAAAATAACCCTTATATATATTTAATATTATCTTCTTTTTCTTTTATTTACGAAAAATCTCAAACTCGCCTAGATTAGATTCATTTAACTAAAATAACCCTTATATATACTTAATATTATCTTCTTTTTCTTTTAAATAAATTATTTGGGAGTGAAAAATTTTGAACGAGTTGGGGGTGGGGCAGTCATTCATTATCCTACTATCAAGTTCGAAGCATTTAAGATTTAATATAATTTCAAAGCATTTAAGATTTTATATAATCTCGAAAGGCTAGAAAAATATCTATTACAAGATTAGAATCTATGTTACACGGACTCTCACTTTTTCCTAAAATACCTATGTGTGACACTCGAACAAGGGAATGAGTACTGAACACTTCATTTTAGTATAAAAAATTGGTAAAATTGAGTATTACCCGTGTCGTATTCTTTAAAGTACCCGTGTTGGACTAGACACTCCGTCTCTGAGTGTATTGCTATATTTAGGATTAAGTTCGAGGCATTATTTTATATAAGCTCTTCAGAAGGTTGGAAAATATAGACTAGAAGATTGGAATCTATGTTACATGAACTCTTCACTTTCCCTAAAAAGTACCCCTACCCAACACTCGATACTCAAACAAGAGTGAGTGTTGGACACTTCACTTTAGTGTAAAAAATAAACAAAATTGAGGAGTACCCTAGTTGAATTCGTCAAATACCCATGTTCGGTCAAACACTCTATCCAAGTCTATGTAACTTAATTGGAATATGGTAACTCGATATCATGGTATAATAAGGCAATGACCAAGCCCTTTAAATCATTCATACACATTAATTTTGGTCTAGGTAGAGCACCCTTTATAACTTCCATGGGCATAATGATTTCCATCAATTTCTTTGGCATCAAAAGGTCAACACCATTTGAAACCTTTTAACTTCACATCATTCTAATTTGTTCTTTTTCTTTTTTGTGGAAAATGAAGAACAATGATTAGAGAAAAAAGGAAATATAAAGAAAAGTCGTTCTTCAATATGAGCTCGCGTTTTGCCAATCAAAAAATCTAACATCAGAGTGATCTGAAATATCTAACCCCTTAAAAGCACCCACTGTAAACGTCCAAATAGACATGGAAAAGGATACTTAATTCAATAAAAGATAATTGAATAGCTCTTCTTAAATCCCAAACAAGAAACGCTAAAGTTTATGTATCAAGGAATAATAAAAAAACAGGTGAGAGAGAGTTTCATGGTTCAAAGTATCAACAAAGTTGCCGAAATCTTGGCGTCTCAGTTTGGTTTCCTTATTTGATCCGATAATGAGTCACGAGTTGGAATTTCAAAGTATTATCAATATAAAGTAGAAAAAATAACAGTGTAGTAGAAAAATCTAAGGATAAATAATTTTGTAACAGAGGAATCAAGGTGAAATAACGGAGTAACAGAAAATCAACAAATATGACTCTTGTAAAACAAAAAGAGTAATAATAATATCAAACAATAGGATTCTTTTGTGGAATAGAAGAAGTAATAATAATAAATAAAATATGTATATTTACATAGTAATTAATCAAAATAATAATAATAAATAAATTTGAAGCTCTAGCGTAATGATGCGTATCGCCCAATACCGAAGAAACCCTACTCCCCAACAACTACAAGGGTGCTTGCTTTCCCCATTGATTCGATGTCTATGCATTTCAATCGTCTTGGTAGCCCAAACCAGTTTCATTCTCTTCCGAGGAATGTGAAGAAAGAAATCACCTCACTGAACCGAGTTAAAAAACCCTTCCACAATCTAGGCTGCTACCGTGACTAGGTTTGCTTCAGTTCTCTCCTCACACAATCGTCCTACAAGGAGTTTTGGGTTGATCGGAAAGTATCGATGTCAATGTCACAGTCGGTCCAAATTGTTTTCAAACTCTCACAAATTATAATTTGATAGAGCAAACCTCAAATAATTGAGTCGAGATATTAATACATGCTGAAATGCACATATAAAATGAGATTTTCTTAAAAGATAACTAGAATACAAAGCATTTAAGCAGAATTAAGTATTCAATTATTATATCTGCATTCGGAACTAAATAGACTTTTCCGCTTAGCATATATAAAGGAATAAAGTATGCATTATATTGTTGTTAGTAGCTTCACACATGGACCATACAAAATCGACCAATTAGGCATGCATCAGGTGAGAAACTTAGATTATAATAATGGAATGTTAACTAAACAGTACAAGAAGGATCATACACCATACTCAGGAAAACAAAACAAAAAGACGAGAGAGCTACCTAAATTTGGCAGCCAGATAGAAAAAACTAATTGCACTTTAACAGAGCATAATAAACATAATGTAGATATCATCTCACATTAAAATCCATTTTCTGAGAAGTAAGTTTGGCCCAATGCATGGGGGGTTGGAATCAGAGACCTTGCGGTTATTCCTAAAGGCCTCTGCCATATCTCCCACGCCTTGGGTTGTCTCACACTGAAATTAATAATACTGACTAATTATTTAAACCAAAACTAAGGCCAACAGATGAGCTGAAGCCAAAAATCTCTCTACATAAAAAATTCATTAAGAAAAAGCAATTTCCATAATTCAAACGAACCCGCATCATGAAGTCCTGTTGTTGGATATATGGAATTCGGTCCAGCAAGAAGAGTTGGCTCCATTTGGATAGATCTTCCCAGAGCAATGCCATTCCTATAATCCTGAAACAAAAGTATAACATTTTAACCTCCATTAAATTCTAGCAGCTATGATGCTCAATAGGATATTTGTGCAGATGTTATTATACCCTGGCAACCTGCAGTGGAGATTGCATAGAAGCTGGCATCTGTAGGTGGCTGTGACACATAAAAGCACATCAGAAGGATCAGAAACCTATAACTATCAGTATCAAGGGAAAAAATGTCATTTGCCATGTGCAATTTCCAAGAAACAACACAAAGGTCATTCCAGATTCTCTAACTGAATGATCTACTCATGTTTTATCATGATATCATTGAGAAAATTAATGGCCACAAATGCAATATACTAAGTATAAATAAATCCGTGATTCCAAATTCTCGAAGCAGACACTTTTTTTAAGCCACGATATCACTGGGCAAAACAGGTGACCAAAATTGTGCTATTCACTTTTTATTCAATTTTACAGTTCAGGTGCTTCACTTGTTGTTCATGAACAATCAAGTGGAGCGAGTGAACTATATTAATGAATAGCATGTGAAAAGCGCAGAGTTAGTGACACGGGAAGAGTTATCTGCCTAAATTCGATATAAATACCAAAACATAAATTATATAGAATTTTGGCAAATAACTCTTCCCGTGTCAGTTAGTATGATAGATAGATTAATTTAAATAAATTACCTAGCATTGCTTGAAGATGGCATTGTGTGAGGCCTATTATCAGCATTAAGAACATCCCCATACCTGGGGCCAAAATTACCTATAAAAAAATTATCAGCAACAAGAAGCCTTTGATTGGAATGCAAGTTTACAGAAGGAAGCTTACCAGCTCTATGCTGGTTTATACCAGGAGTTGGCACCAAGCTTGCTGCTGGTTGCCCCAGCATATTACCAAAGTTGGTATTAATGGTAAAATTGCCAGCCATCTGCTGGTTCATTCCAAGAGTTGGCAACAAACTAGCTGCTTGTTGCCCCAGCATATTGCCAAAGTGAGTACTGTTAGGAAAATCACCAGCACATTGCTGGTTCATTTCAGTAGTTGGCACGACGGGGAATATATCTTGTTCTGTATTCCCCATCATTGTTTCCTGAGAAGTGCCAGCCCCCTCCTGATGGTTCATTCCAGAAGTTAGCACTTCTGCATTTTCCATCATTGTTGCCTGAGAATCAATTGAAACACATCTCAGATATATTATGTTATGAACAGTAACATAAATGATAAGAATTCTAAAACTCATCAAATTATACCATTCCAGAGGATTCTGGCATGACCGCAGGATCGTTCAGATTCTTAGAGATGTATGCGGGCCAGAACACTGTCCACCATTCAGCCAAGAAACCTTCAGGGGATTCTATCACTAAAGCAAAAAAAATGACAATTAGAGTCAATAGTCAGACACCTTGTACCAACTGCTCAGAGTATGCTGGCCTAACCAAAATATCTTTAAATTCAACATGCAATGGTAGAATTGGAGCAGAGCCCTTCAATTAATTAAAAGATCAAGAACATTACTGTATCAATATTTTGACTAAACTCCAATTTATTTTTATTTTTATTTATTTTTGGCTAGCTAATTAATTTAAGGATTTATGTGGGCAACTGATATTAATTAGGCTAGAGTTATGGGTAGAGGGCAATTCATTTGTCTTGACCAAATCTGCCCTCGTCATTAAAATAGTTTGTGCAACCACAATCAATATATTCACAAGGGTAGATTTGTCCGAAACAAATAAATTTCCCTGTGTAAACAAATAAATGGCCCTGAGCCCATAATTCATCCATGTTAATATGATAATATCAACTCCCATTATTTGACATCATATCAGAAATGTATATAACAGCTAAAAATTGCGGAATATATACAATTAATCAGGAAGCCCAATAAAATAATGGGGAAAATCCTTCAGTTAAACTAAAATTAAAAAACTGAGATTTAAGTGAGCAAATTTAAGGTAAACAAATAAATCAGACAAAATCTACATTAAATCTACATCAATTACTTCTTCAATTATACATTCACAAATTTAAAAGAAAACAAATCACTCAAAAATAATGTTGGTGTTGGATCGTGATATTTCTCCTATCTCTATTTAGGATAGATTGGGCCCATTTATCAAGATAATCTATTGGGCTTTTTATTATTAAGTGCCAGACTCTTTGAGCCCATTTATTGTGTCAACTTTATTTAATTCTATTGACCGGATTCACCCAAAGGATCGAATTCATTAGATATTTTAATATCTGCATTACTTTGACTTGTGATGATGAAAAAGCATGATAGTTGACCAATCCTCCCGCCATGCATTAATGTGGATGGGATCATAACCACCAGGAGAAAACAATGGCTAAAAGCGGCGATAAACCCGATATAGTTCGTGGTAGTCCATCGATCGTAGGGGGTGTCGTAGTGGTGGGTGGCACAATAATCCAAGCAAAAGTAATATAACTTAGCAAGGAAGCCATCGTTATGGAGGTATCGCTTCTCTCATATATTATTACTCATATTCTCCCATACACACGATCGGGATTTTTTCTCTCAATACACTAGACCATATATTCCTCCATTGTTAACCTTGTGAACACGTCTTAATTCTCACGCTTTGCTATCCCCGTGAACCCGCGCCGCTGCTTTCGGTGTTACCGTGTTTTGTCTGCGAGGATCGTGGACGCCTTACGTGATTGGGACGTGGAGAAAGATCTTGGCGTTAACATTAGCGCTGTAAGGAGGGGGTTTTTTCTAGTGTTTTGAGTTATCAATCACAATATTTCGGTTGTTCTACATCGGAAGTTACTAAGACAGATCAAGGGTTCTCGTTCGAGATCCCACTGGCCAGCTTCAAGATAGTTGGTCTTTCATTGTTGACAAAGAGCATGATCGTGGTCAAAGGCAAGTAAAAGGCATCCCGCCTAGAACTCGTCGCCGAAGTGGTCAGGCTGATGAAGATGGTGGACGAAGCATATAGATCTTTAGGCGTACCACATCTTTCAGACTGGACATAATTGAATGCTTTGTTCCTCATCTTGGCAATCCGAAGAATCTGCACAACCAAATCCTTGCTCGTTTTGGCTTACATCTCGCCTCCGCCCAAGAGAACCTCCAAAGATCTATACATTTTGAGGACATATCTCAAGGTGATCCTCATGACCAAAGAAGACCCAACAACCATTTTCCTGATTGACCGAAGAGGGTATCCCGCCCTATTTGTCTTCGGGATCATGGTCGAAGCAGAGTAGATGAAGACCCAACAGCTATTTTCCTGATTGATTGACTGAGAAGGGTATTCCGCCCTATTGGTCTTCGGGATTATGGTCGCAACAGACGAATAAACTGATCCAGGGAGCATGCACCTCAGAATACAAATAAGGCATTCTGCCTTGAGTATCCTCACCACAGTGACAGAAAATTTCACCGAAGTAGATCCAGAAATCATACTCCTGAGAATCCACTGAGGGCACACAAAATGCACCTATATTCCTAAGCATCCGAAGAAGGTACCTCATCCTAGGGGTCCTCGGGACTATGGCGCAAGCGGACGAGGGAGTAATTCAAGAATATATTCACTCGAGAACACAAAAAGCACACTCACCTTGAGTGTTCTCGTCAACAGCGAAGGACTCGTCACCAAAGCAGATCTATAAGCCGCACTCCTGGAAATCCAAACACTTAGGTAAATATTTCTAAGGTCGGTTGGCATTGTGGTCCAAAGCTGATAATAGTTAAAGAGAAGCTGAGGAGTCCGACAAAGCCGCTTCAGCTTCTTCAAAGTGAGCGAGTTCGTGGATATTGCATACAGATGGATATTCTATTTCGGTCATCATCTGACAAAGAAGTTATCAAGAGTCGATCATAATAAGAATTCCACCGTAGGTGCATTATCAAAGTCGGCCATTACAGATGCTTGTAACCGATGGCGAGATGGAGTCTTTCCTTCCTGGATCGATCTCTTGTGAAGAAGATCAAGTACAAGAGTGTCCATTTTGTTCTCATTGATGAGAATCTTTGTCGAAGGACCTTTTTCGTCATCATTGCTTAAACATTTGGTTCCATCCAAGCGGAGTATGTTCTTCTTGGAAGTTCACAAAGACATTTGTGGCAATTATTTGGCCCAAGTTGTTGACCTACAAAGTACTTCTAAGCAATGATATTCTGAAAAGAATTGGGGATTCAAAGATGAAAAGACTTCGGTGGCTCACCCACATTCACTTTTTCACTATTGGTCCTGGTCCTATTTTGTCCTATGGTCACTATGGTGTAAGGAGGTATGGTAGGACTCGCTGGCCATTCGATGGCAGCCCATTTGTCGTTCTATCCCGAGTGGTAGACGAAGGATCCTATATTGATTTTACCAGGGTGGTAAGTCAATGGTCACAATTGGTCCTTATATCTCGGTCCTTATATCTTGGTCCTTATATCTCGGTCCTTATATCTCGATCCTTATATCTTGGTCCTTATATCTTGGTCCTTATATCTCGGTCCTTATATCTCGATCCTTATATCTTGGTCCTTATATCTTGATCCTTATATCTTGATCCTTATATCTTGGTCCTTATATCTTGATCCTTATATCTCGGCCCTTATATAATTGTTTCACCTCGAGTGGTAAACAAATGACCGATCTCACACTTCGGAAACGATAAGTATACATTAGTTTATTTTGTTCAAGTGTTGAGTTCAGTTCATTCAATACTGTTCATTAAATTCTATCCATTAAATTCAGTTCACTTCATTTCATAAATTAACTGTTATACGCCTTATCTAGTTCATGTCTTAAGTTAGGTTCATACAGTTAATTGACACCTAATTATAGACAAGAAATGTTCACACCTGAAGTAATAAGGCATGAAGTTGATATTTCGTTAAATATTAACTGTTCACATAAAGTTAGAATTTTCACAGAAAGTTCTACAGCTAAAGATAAAGAGAGGTCATCTTCAGGCTTCTTCCTTGTCATCGTCGCCATCTAAAGAGTCTAGAAGAGATGGATCTACCTTGGCCCGAGCTTTTTCTTACTTTTACTTCGGCAGATTTCATATCCTTTCGCATACATATGGGCGATCTTATTGATCAGCTCGGCGGATTTTCTGTATTCTGCCTGGATATCCTTACGAAAGTCTTCGGTCAGTGACGGACTCAAATTCTTAAGGGCCCGAAGCTCTTTGAGCTCTTCTTCGAGCTTCTGACGATGTACGAGATGCTTTGATCCTTTAGCTTGATAGATCAACATTTATATCGGCCGATGACTTGATGAGTGGCTTGACATTTTCAAATCTTCTCCGGTTTGAGCAAGGTCTTTCCTCGAAGGCACTCATTGTCGTGAAGAGCAACTTTGAGACTACTTCTATCTTTCATCAAAGCAGATTTAAGCAGGGTATTCTCTCTTCGAGCAGCCTTCTCTTCAGCTTCGGCCTCTTGTTATTTGGGACGGAGGCATCCGAAGATAGTGTTTGCCTCCGGATGATCAGTGTCCATGATAGAGCTATTGCTGAACCGGTGGTTGTCGGTATTACGGACGAAGGAGTTGTAGAGCTCAAATGGGAAATTCTCTTCTGATTCTGGCTGGAGAGTGGGGGATTCCGGGTTTTCGGACCTGAAGTCCGAGGAGGTTGGTTGTCTTTTCCGAGCAAGTTTGGGTGATCGCTTCACTTGCTCTTCGGGCTCTTCATCAGAAACAACGGTTTCAACCAGGGTGGTTGGCGGATGATCAGTTTCTGTTAGAGGTACTTGTGGTTCTTTGGAAGCCGGAGAATTTGCTTGGGTTTTCCTCTTTTTGGCCAAGGATTCGGTCCGATTCGTCGAAGGGCATATCGAGGAGGCACTCTGCAGATTTTCTTGCGGGTGTGTTTGGGTATTCTACCAAATTGCTTTTTTTTTCAGGCGAGGTTGGGCTTGTCCTTTCAAGAGAGTTGATTTGGTATTCTCTTGGCATCTTCTTCTATTCTTCTTTCGCATCTTCTTCTACATTCTCTTCGTATCCTTTTCGGCTTCTTTGTATATTTGGGACGAAGGCACACGAATTAGTGTTTACTGCAGTCAAGTGATGAAATTATTAGAACCGTAATTTCATTCTATGACTTGAGCTTCGGTAGTTGAAAGCTCTTCAATCGGGTACTTCCGTAGAGGCTCGTGAAGATGAACCCTTTATGTTACTTTTGATGTTCATCGATGGACTTCGATAAACCGTATTTTGGGCCATTATTGATCTTATTACAAATCCTTTTGTCCTGAACCAATGCCATTTATAGTTTCCTATTAAACCTCCTGTTTAATAAAAAACTAGGGGGCAATGTTGGATCGTGATATTTCTCCTATCTTGGGCCGGATAGATTGGGCCCATTTATCAGTATAATCTATTGGGCTTTTATTATTAAGCCATAGGACTCTTTGAGCCCATTTATTGTGTCAACTTTATTTAATTTATCGACCGGTTAGGTCCAAAGGATCGACCCATTAGATATTTTAATATCTCACTTTTCGACTTGTGATGATGAAAAAAGCATGATAGTTGACCAATCCTCCCGCCATGCATTAATGTGGATGGGATCATAACCACCGGTGTGGAGAAAACAAAGGGCCAAAAAAGAAGAGATAAACCCGATATACTCGGCGGGTCCATCGATCGTAGGGGTGTCGGTAGTGGTGGGTGACACAATAATCCAAGCAAAAGTAATATAACTTAGCAAGGAAGCCATCGTATGGAGATGCGTTCTCTCATATATTATTACTCATATTCTCCCATACACACGATCGGGATTTTTCTCTCTCAATACACTGACCATATATTCCTCCATTGTTAACCTCAGAACACGCGCATTAATTCTCACGCTCGAAGCTATCCCCGACGGAACCGGCCAAAGCTTTCTGTGTTATCGTGTTTCTTGTCTGCAGATCGTGACGCCTTACGTGATTGGGACGTGGAGAAAGATCTTGGCGTTAACAGTTGGTAAAAAAGCACTTACATGGTATTAGATTAAGATTTGCTTCTCTTGCAAATAGCTCACCAACTTCATGCATGTTCTTTTTCTTCGTGTAATCATGAACGTAGAGAGCAAGCCTAAAATCCCAAATCAAACAAACTCAAAAAAGTTAATAGAAAAACAAACAAAACCAAACAATCAAAAACCCATTGCAAAATGAAATGGCGTTAACACATATAATTACAGCTCCAACTTACATCTTGTCGGAATCCCATTCATCCCCAAAAGCCATTTTCGTCAAAAACCAACTCTCACTTTACTGAAGAAAAAAAACACCAAAAAAATGAAACAAAGTGAGTAGTTTAACGGTGAAGAACTAGCAAAAGAAGCAAAACCCAGATGAAGATTAATGATCAAATGTAAAACCCTTTTGGGATTTGGGGTACCTCAAGTAAATAGCCAGAGAAACAGAGAGCGAGAAATGATAACAGAGGAATAACGTATATATAGAGAAGAAGGGGGAAATGAGGGGCATCTTAGTTTATGGAGAAGCAAACAGCTCAGAATGCCATGCAAAAGGGGGCCGAAAATTAGGGACAAAAAACAAATGGTTTATTTTTGGGGGCAAGGAGAGAGATTTACAGAGAGAGAGTGGGGTTTATTACCAGTGTGAACGCGGTGGGCCTCGGCAACAAATGTCAAAACTTGGATATATTAAAAGCAATAACTTTTTATTTAAAAATTTCAATGGAAATTAATGAATTCAATTGCAAAATAATAATGTAAAATATGTATATTTTTATCCTTGTGATATATTAAAAAAAGTATTTAAACAAAGGCGAAGTTATAATTTTGGAAAGAAAAAAAAAACTCGTCTTAAATGTCTTTATTATTAAAATAGTATAGACCACAATATGAATGTGGAATCCACTTATAATTCAAGTGAGAAGGATCATCTGAAAATATAATTTTTTTCATGTCCCAATATTTTTTTTTTATTAATATCAATTCTCATTTATTAAAATCCAAAGAGAGAAATAACAGCTGATTTTTATTTCTGAAAATCAAAAAGGTGAGAATATCAAAAGAAAAACAGTATTTTTTTTTTCCTAATAAATCAATTATTTTATTTAATATAATGAGAATGTGATCATCCAAAAATTAATTTTGTTTAATGGGCCCATTTTGATATAATATGTTATGGTTAAAAATAATAATTTCTCAATTAATGAGTGCAATAAGTATTTGAGAATTGGATTATTTGTGAGATAAGATTATCGTCTCCGAAAAAAACACTTTATTAATTATACATAAAAGTATTAATTATACTATATTTAATGTTTCAAATGATGGTAAAAAAATTATATAAAAACATATCTGCAAACTAACATTTAATATGCGAGAGTAATTAACTTACCATGACTCAAATGTCCATAATTGTACAATAATGATAGGACCCACTACTAATAAAAATGTGTGAAAAAATTAATGGTAAATTGTTGTACCTATTTTTTATTTTTTTGTATTGTTTGTTCACAACTTTTGTGTATAATTTGTTTAAATATTACTACTCTCACAGCTTCTACAAAATTTTGGAGTGATTATTATGGACTTTTTAAAGTTTATATCCCTTACAACATACTCCTCCCTTCTACAGTAAAATCCCTATTTAAGAATATTCTATATAAGAATAACCTCTAAAATATTATAAAAAAATTTAATCCCAATTTGGGCCAATTATAAATAGAAATAACTTCTAAATTGTAATATGTTATATATTTTTTAAGTCCCGTATTAAGAAACTATACCTCTATACAAGAATAATTTCATATATATATATATATATATATATATATATATATATATATAGAGAGAGAGACCATATTAATTTTAAAAAACTATATTTCCTATAAAAAAAAACTACATTTTCTTATAAAAGACTACATTTCTTATAAAGGACTATATTTTTCTATAAAAGACTACTTTGTATAAATATTTTTTGAATAATAATTATTAGGGAATTCTTATTGATATTTTTGTTAAAGTGGATATTTTTGGGTGTTCGAAAAATATTTTGTACCAATACCTCTATTTAGTAATAACCTCTCAATTAGAATACAAATAGTTTGGTCCCAAGTCTATTCTTAAATAGAGGTTTTACTGTATATTATTTAATTATTATTAATTTTTTAAAATTAACTTAACAGATTTTTAATATTAAAATAAATTCTTTTAACCTATCTAAAATGTAATATTTACTATAGTTTTTATCTTTTCATAATTTTTTAATGAGTTGTCTCAATTTTGAGTTTATAAATCTCTCAAATTGACTTTCAAAAATCAACAATAATCATATAATTTGGAAATGATGGAGTATAAGTCTGTATTTGAAACTTGAAATTAATAAGGAAAAAATGTTATAAATAAGTATATAAACATAGAAATATATATTAATTATAAGTTTAATTTTCTATATTTAAAAATCTAGTATCAAGTATAATACTCCCTCCGTCGACCTTTAATTGTCCTAAGTGATTTTTTAAAGTCAAATTGACCAATTTTAAAATTAATAATTTAACAAATGTATTACAAATTTTAAAATTAAATAAGTTGAATTTGATAATATATACTTTCTTATGATAATATTTTTGTGTTTATATCTATTAAACTTAAGAATAATTTTTTATTCTAAATATGGTCAATTTAACTATAAAAAATCAATCAGGACAAGTAAAGTTGGACGGAGAGAGTACTAAATTGTAGATAATCAAATTGTGAGCGATAACATTTCATGCATGTTAATCGATTTGGTGTCCTACATCCGGTTCAATTTAGTCTGTTTAAAGCAGTTTGATCAAAATCAGAATTGAACTGATTGATTAATGATCGGTCGAACCAGTGGTTCAACCGGTAAAATTGACCCAGTGACCTGATTTTTAAATATTTTTTGATACCAAAATATTTTTAATATTAAAATTAAGGGTTCTTTACATAAGTATACAACAAATAGAAAGTAATTACAAGAAAAGTGTATCAACCAAATAATTATAAAAAGTGAACTCATATTACAAAAATAGTACAATTCACATTAATAAGGAAACCTAAAATTAAAGACAAATAACTGTCATAATTAATAATTTAAATTCAAATATTTGGATCTAACAACAAATTCAAATTCAAAAAATAATAATTAAAATTCAAATATTCAAAGTTTGGCAACGTCATCTTCCTCCTCCCCTTCGCCGGTCATCTTCCTCCTCCCCTTCGCCGCCGCTTCAACACCATAGACGCCGATCTCCTCATCCATTACGGCCACTAGGGCTGTAAATGATAACCGAAAAATTCGTATTCGTCCACATCCGTATTCGAAAAAAAACGGATATTATTCGCATTCGAAAAAAAAACGGATATATCTGTATTCGATTTAAAGGTATCTGTAAATAAACGGATACGGATACGGATATAGGCGTATTCGTATTCGATTAACATCCGTCCGTAAATATATCCGACGGATACGGATATCCGGAATCCGATATCCGGAATCCGTATCCGAATAACTTATATATATATATATATATACACACACACACACACACACACACACACACTTAATATTTACATTAATTAAGTTATTAATTAATGTAAATTATTAATTATTAATTTATCTATATAAATTGTTAATAATTTAATATATATATATATATATATTAATATATAATATATGTATTTATTAATAACTTACATCATATATATTAATGAATATAACTTATATTCATTAATTAATAACTTACATTAATAACTTATATATATATATATATATGTGTGTGTGTGTGTGTGTGTGTGTGTATTAATAACTTACATTCATTAACTAATCACTAGCATTCATTTATATAAGTTATTAATATATATATATATATACACACACACACACATATATATATATATATATATAAATTAATAACTTATATTCATTATTTAATAACTTACATATATAAATTATAAATATTCATCCATAATCCAGTATTACTTAACAAACATAAAATGGACATCTACTTATTAATGGATATCTAAACATGAATAAGTAGTGTGACACCCCCAAAATAGGTCTACATCCCCCATTCTGAGTTGTCAATACACGGTACAGAAATAACTACAACTTTATTATTACAATAGTAAAACTGTGAGTTTAAATACAGATATTGCCATCTAGACAATATCCACATACAAATAAATCTTCATCATAATTATTGGTACATTATTTTACAACAATGGTGAGGACTACTAAACAACTCTCCCTAGAACTTTCATTCCATACCCCACTGTGCTCGCTATATTCTCTCGCCTCCCGAGAAGAAAAAATGGAACAAAAAGGAAAAGGGTGAGCTCGACTAGCCCAAGAAAGAATATTATGACTAAGATAATATACAACAAAATTATCGTTAGTCTTCAACAGGAAAAATATAATAGAATACAATGGACAACAAGTTTTAAATCAATATTCGCAATGAAATAATAATTCATTGTAAGAGTTAAGTAGAGAATGCAAACTACTATCTTCTATGTATGAATTTTAAAGTTCATCGCCTATTTTATCCCTCGTAACATCAATCAATATATATCCGAGATCAAATATTCATCCTCGCACTACTGTGCCGAGGACATTCACCAATGGGTCATGTTCATCTAAACACTGCTCATCTTCAGCTACCACGGCCAAAGATATTCATCGAAATCATTCATATTTGCACTACGGCCAAAGATATTCATCATAAATTATTCATCTTTGCACTACAGCCAAAGATATTCAATAATATCATCATTTAAGACCGAGGATGATGAAAATATTTTTTTAAAGAAACGAATCCAAAGGAAACAAAATGACAAGGATTAAGGATTAAGGATTCAGATTTGTTTTATCCACGCCCAAAAATACCTCAAAAATAATCATAGTGGTGTAAAATTCAAGAATGATCAAAACATGGATACAATCAAAGCTAGTATCCGTATAGATATTTTGGACGAAAAAGAATTTTTTTTTTTTTTCGATGAATAAAGGCCGTATTCGTGAATAAGACTATATACGTGAATAAGGTCCGTATACGTGAATAAGAATCTCACACCAAACGCTCCAAATTTGATAAAAACTTCAGATCAATATTTCAAAGATAATGATATTGAAGAAATAATATCATTACGAAAAAAATAATATCCCTTACCTCGAAAGATGTACTTCTAACTGGAATACTGGATATAGGCTATATCTTGAACTTTCACCGTATAGCAATACTCAAAGTATACTCAAAATACTCACAAGAATACGCTCGATAATATAGAGAGAAAAACTTCAGCTTAAATTGTGATTTTCAATTCTAACCTAAGCATCTATTTATAGGAAATTGCTTAGAACACCAAAGCAGAAAATTTAATATAATAATATATATATATATATATATCAAAATTCTCTACGCCATTCTTGAATCTGAAAATCTAGAATTCAACCCATTCAAATCACATGTTAGACCCAAAAAAACGTTTTTCTTATTTTAAATATTTTAAACTTCCAAAAATCAATTATTTCGGAGCTTCGGAACTTCAATAATTCATAATAAATAGCCCTTTTATCAGAAAATTCGAATCTCATGAGTTTTTATAGGAAATTCAATTCTCTACAACTTTGCGAAGAAAGTTTCTCCAAATTCCAAACAGAAAAATGACCGAAATCCATAAACGAGCGATTTTTCATGCTATAATCAAATTTCAAATCGATAAATGGGTCCACGTATACATGTTTAACATGTTTTAAACATTTATTGCAACAAAAATACTCTTCCTCCTCGATACTCATATATCCCATATTCGTTGTAAAAATATCACCATTATTATATTATTAAAATATAATATTATATATATATAAATGAATTATTTTATCGTAAAAAGATAAAATTTCAATTTTCAACAATTGTCACATTAAAAATTTTCTCCATCTATATCCACATAAAATCAATATTTTCCTCATCATATGAATCAATAATTAATTATTCACAAATAATATTACGTAATCACAATATCGACAACCGTGCGCTTCCTGAAAGAGGGGCTTTCCAATAAGAATTTCTCCTTACTTGCCAAGCAATTAGGTGACCAAACCTCTCCTTAGACAGTAACTTTCTAGACATTGCCAATAATGTTATCTAATAATATTATTCAGATAATATGAATTATTGTTTCGACAATGAAAAAATACGTGTAATGACAATTATTAAAACAACAAAGAATATAAAATATCAACGCAACAATTATTGAATCAATAAAATAAAACACCGAATAAGAATTATCAGTAACCATTATTGAAAGTAGGCTTCTTCACGTAAGAGTCAATAATTGGTGCAATACCGCAGTGCTACTGCTCAACAACGCCAGACATCGTGTTTTAACTACCGGGTATTCCAACAAAGGTAAATCAGTAATAACTACGCCAGATTATTTTTAAACAACTTATATTTGTCATTTTCTTCCTCCAATCGCTTTTCGTTATGGGGCTCACACATGGTCGCTTGGCCGCATTTAATATTCCCCGACATGATTTAATATTCCACGACCAAACGAATATTCCCCGACAACAATGAATATTTTATAACCACTTGCTTATTTTGAAATATTTATGTATTTTACCCGTAGAATCATCCACATTAATCACATCAACCCTTACTATTTCAAAATAATAATTAGAGGAAATTAAATTTTATTTATTAATTATTTGGGATCTTACAACCTCCCTCCTTATGAAATTTCGTCCTCTAAATTGACGTGACGTATTCTGTGTGTTTTGAAAAGATGAGGATACCTCGCTTTCATTTCCGCTTTCCAACTCCCGTGTCATTTCTCTATAAGATGGTTTCTCCACAAGACTTTAACTTGTGTGGTATACGACCTTCGTCGTAGGACATGCTCCTTCCTATCCAAGATCTTGACAGTACTTCCTCATACGTTAAGTCTTCTACTATCTCGTCCGGTTCTAACTCAATAACGTGATTTGGGTCTTTCACATATTTACTGAAGTACAGATATGTGAAACATATTATGAACACGAGACATACTTGGAGGTAACGCGAGTCTATAGGCTACACTTCCTACTCTGGTCAAGAATTTGAAATGGACCAATAAATCGTGGATTGAGCTTTCCTCTCTTCCCGAATCTTGTAACTCCCTTCCACGGGCAACACGCAACAATACATGATCCCCTATACTAAATTCCACATCCTTTCGATGAAGATCCGCATAACTCTTTTTTGTCGATCTTGTGCCGCTTTGTATCGTTGTCGAATCATTTGGATCTTTTCGGTAGTCATACGTCATTAACTCTCGGTCCCAACAATGTTGCTTCACCCACCTCATCCCAACATATTGGAGAAATGACACTTTTCGTCCCATATAATGCTTCAATGGGGCCACACCTATATCTTGCTCGATAATCATTGTTGTAGGAGAATTCCACCAATGGTAAATACTTATCCCAACCGCCTGAAGTCTAGGACACGTAGTCTTAATAAATCTTCAAGAGTTTGAATAGTCCTCTCGATTGTCCGTCCGCTTGAGGATGGTATGCCGAACTGAATCTTAAATCCGTACCCATAGCTTTTTGCAAGCTAACCCAAAATCTTGAAGTGAATCTTGGGTCACGATCCAAAACTATGGATACTGGCATGCCATGCAATCTCACAATCTCATTTACGTATATTTGAGCAAGACGCTTCAAGGGAATAAGTCTCCGTATTGGCAAGAAATGAGCGTACTTGGTTAATCTATCAACAATAACCCAAATAGCATTTATGCCTTGAGAAACCGTGGGAAGTCCCGTGAACGAAATCCATGGTAATGTGTTCCCACTTCCATTTCTAATCTCAAGTGGTTGCAATGGTCCCTTAGGCACTTGATGCTCGCCTTTTACACGCTGACAAGTTAAACATGTTGAGATAAACTTTGCAATCTCTCTCTTCATATTGTTCCACCAAAATGTATGTCAAGATCACGATACATTTTAGTACTTCCTTGATGGATTGCAAATGGTGTATTGTGTGCCTCCATCATAATCTTGTACTTCAAATCGTAATCGTTAGAACACAAAGTCTAGAGTGGACTCAAGTATTCCTTCTTCATCAATTCTCGCCCTAATAGCTCCTTCTTGTACTTTCTTCTTCATATGCATCGTACCCGGCCTGGCTCGAAAGCAACCTTAACTTTTTCTATTAAAGTTGGCTCTACGCGATATTTGACATCATCGCACTCGCTCCTACATATGATCTTCTACTCAACGCGTCACTACCACGCTCGCTTTTCCGTGATGGTATTGAATAGTGTGGTCGTAGTCTTTCAATAGCTCGAGCCAACGTCACCGCCGCGATGTTAAGTTCTTTTGAGTGAAGAAATATTTAAGGCTTTTATGGTCCGAATATATCTCCACTTTCTCTCCATATAGATAAGGCCTCCAGATCTTTAATAAGAAAAACGATTGCACCGCCAACTCTAGATCATGAGTATGATAATTCCTCTCATATTCTTTAAGTTGTCGCGAGGCATAGGCTATGACTTTCCCACGCTGCATGAGAACACATCCTAACCCTTTGCCCGAAGATCGTCAGTAGATAACAAATCCATCCGAACCCGATGGTATTGTTAGACAGTCTTAAATAAGTCTCCTTTTAAGCTCTTGGAAACTCTTCTCGCACTCTTCGCCCAAACGAATTTTGTATCCTTCCGAAGTTAGATGAGTTAATCTGAGTAGCGATTCGAGAAAACCTTCCACGAATCTCCGATAATAACCAAATTAAGCCCAAAAGCTACGTTTTCACCACCGACTTCATTGCTCCCTAACTTTGTATTGCTTCAATCTTCACCGTCAACAGATACTCCATGTTTTGACACCACATGCCCAAGAAATGCTACTTCCTCGCCGAACTCGCATTTCTTTAACTTGGCATAAAGCTTGTTTTCACGAAGCCTTTGGAGTACCAAATTTCAAATGGTGCTCATGATCTTCACTATTTTGGAATATACGAGGATGTCATCAATAAAGACAACAACGAATTTATCCAAATATTCTTTGAATACTCGATTCATCATATCCACGAAAGCCAGCAGAGCATTAGTCAATCCGAAAGACATAACTAAGAATTCATAATGCCCGCATCGGAGTTCTAAAGCGCGCTTTGAATATCCTCGATTCTAATCTTCAATTTGATGATATCCGAAACGAAGATCGATTTTGAAAAGAATTGTGCTCCTTGCAACTCGGTCAAACAAGTCATCAATACGAGGTGAGGATACCTATTATTGATAGTGACATGGTTCAATTCCCGATAGTCAATACAAAGTCGCATACTCCCGCTTTCTTCTTCTTTTACAAATAAAATAGAGCACCCCAAGGAGATGTACTTGGGGATTTAATGAAACCAATGTCCAACAACTCCCAGTAGTTGGACCTTTAACTCCTGAAGTTCAATAGAGCCATTCGATATGGGGTTTTAGAAATGGGCTTTGTACTGTTCAAGGTCAATAAAGAATTCAACTTCACGCTCGGGGTAATCCGGGAAGTTCTTCAGAAAATACGCCGAAAGTTAATAACAACAGAATATTATTCAATTTTGACGTGTCTTTATTCAAATCCATAACATGGGCTAAGAAAGCTTGACATCCGCTTTTTAATAAACGAATAGCTTTATGATTAGATATGACGATGATTGATTTTAATGGTTTAGTTGTTGAATTGAACAACAAAGTTGTTTAGGAATACGAAAGCTAACAACCTTACGAAAACAATCAATTTTGGCACGATGAGTAGTTAACCAATCAATCCCTAAAATCACATCAAAAGCAAGTATCTTTAAAGAGATAAGGTCAATGTAAAGATAAGGGTGCCAACATGGATTGTATAAGATTTATAAACAATGGATGTGATGAAAGTTTCTCCTAACTGAGTTTCCACAGATAGGTCAAAGTCTAATTTCTCCTGAGTCAAGTTTAAACGCTTGAGCACAAGCGGGAGAGATAAATGAATGGGTAGAAGACGGTATTCAGTAAAGTATAAACTTCACAAGAATTTATAAATAAATTTACCCGTGATCACCTCGTTTGGGTTCCTCGCATTTTGACCACCATAAACAAACGCCTTCCAGAACCGCTTGACTTTGACTTTTTCGATGATCTTTTGAGTCACCGTCCCCATTGAACTAGGTTTCGCCACTGCGTAATCTCGAAAGCGATATATGTCCTTCATTTCCACAATTATAGCATACCGGAATCGCCAGGCGCTTTGATCGATATGTCCTCTTTTCCGCATTTATAAAGATATGACCGGTGGTCGTTCTCTCCTTGGAACCAAATTGCTTTCCGGCACTGCTGCCTTTCACATAGTCGTTGTTGAATCTCCTTTTAAAATCTCCTCCCACTCGCTTTCTTCTATTTTCACGGCAATGATTACCACCGAGTGGTTACCATTTTTGTCCGCCTTTTTCTTTCTCCATCGATTATTGTTGTTTTGTTGACCGCTATCTCCTAGATGATCCTCGATTGTGGTACCTCTATTGACCGTACTCGTTATCTCGCCTAACAATTGAGCCCTGCTAACAACATCCTAATAATAGAGAAAAATTTATGAGAGATGAGATATCGACGATGCCGGGTTTCAAACCTCTCGTAAACCTCCGCATCATCGCTCTCATTCTCCACCAAATGAGGTCTGAAACCTGGATAACTCAGTAATTTCCTCGTCCAGATCGAGACACCGCCATGTTATTCTCGCTCCACCTAATAAACTCCACTTCCTTCATATGACGAACACTTTCGTGAAAGTATTTGTCATTAAATAGTTTCTCAAACGCTCTCCCAAGACATACGCCGAAAGCGCGTACGGATGGATGGTACGCTTACGCATCTCCCACCAAGAATCACCGCCACGGAACATAAAGGTGGCGAATGGAACCTTCTGCTTCTACATGCATCCCAAGACATCGAATATCTTGGTAATTTGCTTGACCCATGTTTCGCCATGATCGGATCTGCTTTCCTTAATTCTGGTGGTCCCAACTCTTTGAATCGCTTGGTGTGACAACCCGTGAATTGCTATCATTTCCTCCTATGTTTTGAACACGAGTCTCCTCGTTCGATTTTTGCATGAACCGCAAAAAGCTTCTAAATATCCCCTCGTTCATCCTCCGCTTCGCTGGTGTTGTTCACAGGGAGGAACATTGCCACTGCTGTTGACGCTCTCCTCGTTGGTGAGTACAAAGGCTCCACTCGGCCTCATTTCCATTGTTAATATTCTCAATGACATTCTCAAATACCGCCATAAAACAAGGGTTAATTAAGAAATCAATATATCACATAATATCCCTATATACTCGACCAACTATCAAATAAGCTTGTAGGACACACTAATGAAGGATTTACTCGCCTCCCTCCTAGTTCTATCCCCGATCTCCGCCAGAGATCATATCCCTAAGCTCGATACCAACCGTGACACCCCAAAATAGGTCTACATCCCCCATTCGAGTTGTCAATACACTATGATGTAAATAACTACAACTTTATTATTACAATAGTAAAATCTGTGAGTTTAAATACGATATTGCCATCTGACAATATCCACATACAAATAAATCCTCATCATAATTATTGGTACATTATTTTACAACAATGGTGAGGACTACTAAACAACTCTCCCTAGAACTTTCATTCCATACCCACTGCATCGCTCGCTATATTCTCGCCTCCGAGAAGAAAAATGGAACAAAAAGGAAAAGGGTGAGCTCGACTAAATTTCAAAGAAAGAATATTATGACTAAGATAATATACAACAAAATTATCGTTAGTCTTCAACAGGAAAAATATAATAGAATACAATGGACAACAAGTTTTAAATCAATATTCAAGAATGAAATAATAATTCATTAGAAGAGTTAAGTAGAGAATGCAAACTACTATCTTCTATGTATGAATTTTAAAGTTCATCGCCTATTTTATCCCTATAACATCAATCAATATATATCTCGAGATCAAATATTCATCCTTGCACTACTGTGCCAGGACATTCACCACTTAATCATGTTCATCTAAACACTGCTCATCTTTGCACTACGGGCCAAAGATATTCATCGAAATCATTCATATTTGCACTACTACGGGCAAAGATATTCATCATAAATCATTCATCTTTGCACTACAGCCCAAAGATATTCAATAATATCATCATTTAAGACCGAGGATGATGAAAAATATTTTTTAAAGAAACGAATCCAAAGAAAAACAAAATGACAAGGATTAAGGATTAAGGATTCGTGACTTTGTTTTATCCACGCCCAAAAATACCTCAAAAATAATCATAGTGGTGTAAAATTCAAGAATGATCAAAACATGGATACAATCAAAGCTAGTATCCGTAATAGATATTTTGGACTAAAAAGAATTTTTTTTTTTTTTTTTTTCGATGAATAAGTCTTGATTCGTGAATAAGACTATATACGTGAATAAGTCTTGAGTATCGTGAATAAGAATCTCGACACCAAACGCTCCAAATTTGATAAAAACTTCAGATCAATATTTCAAAGATAATGATATTGAAGAAATAATATCATTACGAAAAAAATAATATCCCTTACCTCGAAAGATGTACTTAAACCGAATATCGGATATAAAGCTATATCTTGAACTTTCACCGTATAAAGCAATACTCAAAGTATACTCAAAATACTCACAAGAATACGCCGATAATATAGAGAGAGAAAACTTGATTCAGCCGTGTGATTTTCAATTCTAACCCAAGACCTATTTATAGAAATTGCTTAGAACACCAAAAGCAGAAAATTTAATATAATAATATATATATATATATATCAAAATTCTCTACGCCATTCTTGAATCTGAAAATCTAGAATTCAACCCATTCAAATCACATGTTAGACCCAAAAAACGTTTTTCTTATTTTTAAATATTTTAAACTTCCAAAATCAATTATTTTGAGAGCTGAACTTCAATAATTCATAATAAATAGCCCTTTATCAGAAAATTTGAATCTCGCGAGTTTTTATAGGAAATTCAATTCTCTACAACTTTGCGAAGAAAGTTTCTCCAAATTCCAAACAGAAAATGACCGAAATCCATAAACGAGCAATTTTTCAAGCTATAATCAAATTTCAGTCAATAAATGGGTCCACAGACATGTTTAACATGTTTTAAACATTTATTGCAACAAAAATACTCTTCCTCCTCGTATACTCATATATCCCACATTCGTTGTAAAAATATCACCATTATTATATTATTAAAATATAATATTATATATATATATAAATGAATTATTTTATCAGAAAAAGATAAAATTTCAATTTTCAACAATTGTCACATTAAAAATTTTCTCCATCTATATCCACATAAAATCAATATTTTCCTCATCATATGAATCAATAATTAATTATTCACAAATAATATTACGTAATCACAATATTGACAACCGGGCAGCCTCAGAAAGAGGGGCTTTCCAATAAGAATTTCTCCTTACTTACGCAATTTAGGTGACCAAACCTCTCATTAGACAAAACTTTCTAGACATTGCCAATAATGTTATCTAATAATATTATTCAGATAATATGAATTATTGTTTCGACAATGAAAAATACTTTGTAATGACAATTATTAAAACAATGAAGAATATAAAATATCAACGCAAAGAATTATTGAATCAATAAAATAAAACACCTAATGTTAATTATCGAACCATTATCGAGTAGTGCCTTCTTACGTAAGAGTCAATAATTGGTGCAATACCGGTGCTACTTCTCAACAACGCCAGACATATTCATGTTTTTAACCACCGGGTATCCAACAAAGGTAAATCTGAATAACTACGCCATTATTTTTAAACAACTTATATTTGTCATTTTCTTCCTCCAATCGCTTTTATTATGGGGCCACATACATGGTCATTGGTACTGTCGCATTTAATATTCCCAAACAGATCTTTAATATTCCACGACCAAACGAATATTCCCCGACAACAATGAATATTTTATAACCACTTTAACTTATTTTGAAGTATTTACGTATTTTACCCGTGTAATCATCCACATTAATCACATCAACCCTTACTATTTCAAAATAATAATTAGAGGAAATTAAATTTCATTTATTAATTATTTGGGATCTTACAAGTAGAGCATTCATTCATTAATGAACTATACTTTAATTAAATTTGACAAAGCTCTAAATTAAAACTATAATTTAGAATTCTCAAATCAACGGTCGAGAGGCGGGAGCAATGGACAATATAATTTTATTGTTAAAATGTGTTAGGTCTGAATTAATAAATATCACAACAATACACACTTTTTATTTTATGTTCCTTCATTTTTAAAATTAAAATTTCACATAATAAAATAATTAATTATTCATTATTTAAAAAGTCAAATTTATTGTGCTATTTTTTTATATAAATTATATTAATTTTAAAAAATTTTAAAAAATAAATTAATTTATAAAAGACAAATTAATTAAAAATTCTTTTTATACAAATAAGAAGGAGGAGACAAATTAAATGCAACGAATGTATTTTATTAATTTTAATTAGAAAGCTTCTCTCTCCGATCCTTTTTTATCAGAGTCTCAGTTTAATTAATAGTTTCTAAACTATTAATTAAATGCATATGCTTTATTTCGTGGGTCTTTCTTCTTCTTCTTTCTCGCCAAGTCCTTTTAGCAGATCAATGGTGTGAATTAAGTTCATCTTCTTGTATGATAATGTTTAATGAAGGATGATCAATGGTGTATGCATCAAGTTCGCTTAGATGCAAATTAATCTTGTAATTTTTATAATGATGTGTTTGATATTTTCCTCCCCTTATGATTAGGATGTTTAATTAATATGTTTGGTTTAAATATTAAATTGTGTTTAATTAATATGTATGATTTAAACTTTAATTTTTTTTTTCGTAAATATTTTGAATGAATTTTATATTAGGTTACTGATAAACGAATTCGGATATTCGGATATCCTAATAATTTATCTATTCGGATAAAATAAACGGTAATTGGATATTATCCGTATTCAATATTTTTCCTAATACCGATACGGATAATATTTTTAAAATCATCGATACCGTGATACGGATAATGAATTGGTGGTTTTTCTGATACGGATATACACGTATCCCCGTGTCCGCTTATCTGCTTTACACCCCTAACGGCCATAGCTGACATTATGACGAAGGTTGATTTAGTCCAAAAATTAAAAGGAAAAAATGATAAATTTTAGTGCAGTTGGTATCCAAATATTTATATAAAGGTAACCAATTTAGTTTTTGTGGGTAAAAATTAAAAGGAGAAAATGATAAATTTTAGTTTTTGTCCAGGGCATGGATCTTGTGGGGGCAGACGTGTACCCATTGCCATGGAATTAGTCGAATACTAACAGGTTTGGACACTCATGATTTCGAAGGGATACAAAACCAATTAGGCTTGTTATGGCTACTACCGGTTGACCAGAAATTGTATGGTATTTAAGAAAGACACATTTACGTTCTGTTTCTGAGTTTTAAAATAGACAGAAAAGAAAAGAAATGGACGGAAAATTTAAATTTTCTTTCCAATTCTTATGTTTACGAGTTTTTAATAAACGGAAAAGAAAAGAAATGGATAGAAAAACTTGGCCACTTTTCCTCACTTGAAGTTTTCTCCGTCCAAAATTGCACATGATTTGACGGAAAAGAAATTAGAATAAGTAATATTTTTATAATTCCCATATTATCCTCAACTTTTAATATAATAAATTTTAAATTACAACTCATGTCCTCAATTTTAAATTTTCTTTCCTTTTCCATTAAAAACTCGTAAACAACACAAAAAAAAACTTTAAGTTTTCTATTCTTTTCTTTTTTCATTCTAATTTAAGTTTTCTATTCTTTTTTTTCTTTGCTCAAAACTCGTAAAGCAGTAGCGCTACTCCTTTCTATCATCTCTAAGAACCATGATTCCCATTCCGATTGATAATTTTTTTATTTGCCCAAATATATATATAAATATATAGAAAGAGAGAGATAGAATACGTTGAATGAAGAAGAAGGGTGATGACTAACTGCAGTTGTTATAGATAAGAAGAGAGAGAAGAAGCCATGTGTATAACTAATCCCTAAATTAAGAAATTCTAATTGAATATTAATTCCCTAAATTAAGGAATCATAATTGCACTAGTATTGTAAATAAATATGAAAGTGTATTAGTTGTGTAAAAATTTTATAAGGACACTATTGTTGTAATTATTTTTAAAAATATAATAGAATATGTAATTTACCCTAAAATTAATTACCCATCCGTTAAGTGCTCTCTGTATTGATGATGATAATTGATATCTCATAAATCAGCTGAAGATAAAAACTCATGTACAATAATTAAGGGTTTGGGCTCAAATCTTTCTACCCAAATTTACTGCATGAAAAAATGCCCATACAAGAGTTATGTGATGAAATAGGCCTCACCACCAAATTTCACAAATGAAAACACACACAACATTGTTTAAGGGCTCAACCAGAGTTGAGTAGCTCTTTGCGCGCTGAGAGGGTAATTAAATTTGGGTCCTTAACACTAATATACAACAATTAGAAAATAATTACAAAAATAAAACACACAAAACATAATTACAAAAATAAAACAACACAACAATAAAGTTGGTAACATCACGCATTGCGCCGCTTACCAAATATGTCTATCTAACACTAACCGCTTCCTAAATTCAAGCAACCGAACAACATGCAACTTTGATATCTCGATAAATCCAAATCTTTTCACGACGATTGCCTTTCAACTCACCTCCGAGATCGCAACAAACATCTAAGATCGGAGAAGATTTAAATAGTATACAAAATCATCATCTACTTCAAGTTCAAGAACTCAAAAAAATCACAAAGAACATCAACATGTAACTTTGATATCTGGAGAAAGCCAAATCTTCTCGTGTCGACGATTGCCTTTCGACTCAACTCTGCTGACAAACATCTAAGATCGGAAAGACGAACTAGTATACAAAATCAACATCTACTTCAAGTTCAGTAACCAAAAACAATATCACAGCAACTTCGATACAAATCTAAACTCTGAGGTATGTGAGTTTAAAGTTCATATGCATATAGTTACCTTTACTGAATTTTTATATTAATGGTTACTCATCATAAACATTGGTTACTGCCTTATGCAACTGTTAGTTACTGTCTATTGTTGTTTTGGTTACTGTATAACATTATATTGTTCAGTGCTGTCTTGGTTACTGTCTAATGATATCTTGGTTACAGTATGACAATATGTTGGTTACTGTCTAATGCTATCTTAGTTACTTTGTAACATTATAATGTCTAATGTTGTCTTGGTTACTGTATGAAGCTATGTTGGTTACTGTCTAATAATGTTTTGGTTACTTTGTAACATTATAATATCTAATAATAAGCTAGTTATTGTCTAATGCTTCATAGGTTACTATGTAACAATATATTGATTCTTGATTCATGATGATTTAATTCTTCGGGTAACTTTATTGTGGTTAATGCATATTCACGATTTGGTTCTTGCTTTAAAATTATAATGTTTCTTCGTATAATATTACCGAACAATGTTTGAATTGGTTAATGAAAAATGATGAATTAGTTATCGACTAATGTCGACTTTGATATATTGGTTCTTAACTAATTACGATTTGGTTACTATATAAAACTATAACGGATACTCGATAGTCTTGACACGATTCGTGTAAGATTACAAATTTATATTCTTTTATAATTGAGGTTACTCATCGACTACATTGTATTGGTTCTTTCGCCTAATATTGAGGTGTATCAAGATAAAAATTATATGTATATATTTATATATGGTTACTACAAATTCCTATGGTTATATATGGTTATAGAAACAATTAAATGTATATAGTTACCTATGTATATGTATATGTATATGTATATGTTTACTTGACTAATCTTTGAGTGATTCATCGCTTAACATTATATTGGTTACTGATATATCCTATTCCTCTTCCAGCTGGCGGATTCTCTTTTATATCGATTCATAATAAGTAAGGCAAAGAGAGCTCAATGTGGGAATCGTGGAAAATGGTGTCAAAGCACCTCCCCTCGCTCTTCAACAATTCTGTGTAATACTGATTTGGATACTATGTAAAAATATAATGGATACTCATTAATGCTGAACTGGTAACTGCATTAATCTAATTATACTTATACTTATATTTTTATATTAATGGTTACTTGTTAACTACATTGGTTATATTAATGTTTACTTGTTAACTACATTGGTTACAACAATTATTTTTTAACTGCCCACAAACCCTCTATACTGGTTGTTTTTCACTATAACAATTAAATGGATGATGTTTTTATCTTATGGTTACTAACTAAACATGTGTTGGTTATCGCTTCACATTGGATTTTTCTTATCAGTATAATGTTGTTATGATTACTGTGCAATATTTGATTAATTTATATTGGTTTATTTTATTATGATGGAAACTAATTGGCTACATTGGTTACCTTTTTACAACTATCATAATTTAATTGCTAACAAATAAAATTAAACTGATTGTTTCCATTGTAAAATGAATGTACTAATGTGTTTCATTCTCTGATTACTAACATTATATAATTTGGTTACTGGTTAACATTGATTTGGTTACTTTACAAGACTTATTCTGTTTTCAGACAATGGAGATGATTCCTCACAGCTTTATTTCAATCTAAGACATGGATCGATAAGAACCAATACACCAACTTTGAAGTTACTGCATATTATTAGTTCCATCAACTTGTTCGTTTCGTAGAAATGCAAAACATGATATGCATTGCATTACGATAGAACACAAACAAAACAACATTGTCGATTAAATTTCACATTAGACTCAACATTCCACCGATCCAGATATCGATGAAGCAACCTTGAGATTCTTTATTGAAGTCGTAGAAAATCATGAACAAGGAAAATTCCCAATCGATTATAGATATTGAAAAATAAGCGGCCCCACAACAATCTTGCATAACTTGACAAATATAGAAGAATCATTGTTCAAGATGTAACGCCAATCGATCAACACAAGGGAATTCAAAGATTAGTTCCACTAGCAAACACAAGATTGCCAAATTGGAACGCAATATCGCCGATCGACTTGCAATGGAAATTATGGAACAACAACGAGATGCATAACATGACAAATCATACACGTAAGGATTTATATGATGATGTAATAACAGATCCGAATGAACGTGAAGTAAAATTACATCAAACCTACAAAGACAAAAAAAATCCTATCACAATCTATGAGGCTGCATTCAATCAAGAAAAATCAGACAACACAAAGTTCAACGAACAGGTCATAGAGACTTTGTCTTTGAGTAAAGCGTAGATGATGAAAATTGCAAATGGAAGATGAGAGCATCAAGTATTCAAAAACCACTCTGCTCAAGGTGAGGGAATTCAATGACATTCACACGTGTTCAAATAACGATTCTTTGGGGAGACCACAGACATGCAAATAGTGAGTTGGTAAATAATGCATAATGCATAAATTAACAAATTTGAAGAAAATATACACACCAACCGATATTGTCGAGGACATGATGATGAATATATAATGTGTCTATCTCTTACCAAAAAGCATGGAGATCGAAGGAGAAAGCGTTAGAAAAGGTAAGAGGAAATACACACGACTACTCATCGATCCCATCATGGTTACATGCGTCATAGAAAAACAAATCCAGTAACAATTTAAAACACATTATAATTTTTCATGATTAGTTGATTACTCAATTCAACTGATTTGGTTGCTATAATGTGCATTGGTTACCTACCTCATATTTATAATTTTAAATGAGTTCTACTGATTTTTAATATTAATGTTTACTCAGCAAATACATTGGTTACTATCTAATGAAAACTGTTTGTTAATTGCTAATGATATCTTTGTTATCGTATATCAATATGTTGTTTATCGTATAATCTTTGTCAGTTTCGTTCCTTTAAAACAATATGTTGGTTATTGTTTAATGCTACTCTTGTTATTGTCTCTGCTGAATCGTTAGTTATTTGCAAAATGATATCTTAGTAATCAGATAAGATTATCTTTGTTTCTCGTATAATGATGTCTTCGTTATTTGAAACATTATACTATCTAATGTCAGATTGGTTCTTGTAAGAAATATGTTGGTTCTTGTCTAATGCTATCTTGGTTTCTTTGTAACATTATACCGTCTAAAGTTTTATTGGTTATTGACTAATGTCAGATTAGTTATCGTGTAACAATATATTGGTTATCGATTGTAACAATATATTGGTTATTGATTGTTATCGTATAACAATATATTCCTTTATCGCTTTGGTTATTGCTTTAATGTTTGGATAATTGGTTGTCGACTAATGTTGTCTTGATATCTTGACATTAAGTACATTTAGTTCTTCGCTACTCTTGTCTTGTTTATCGTATAAAATTATATTGTCCAATCTCGTTTCTTTACTTATTTATACAATAATTTGGTTATTATCTAATCTCGTCTTGGTTACTTTTGTAGCATTATACTACTTATAATTCTATTGATAATGTTGATGTTTCATAACAGTTCCGCCACATGACTCTTGAGTTGGAATCAAATGCTAGTTTCAAATATTTATTCTTTGCCATTGGAGCATCCATTCAAGCATGGCATCATTGCTTTCCAATTATTGTAATCGATGGCACATTCATACAATCAACTTACGGGGACACTACTCGATAAGAAGACACAAGATGCAAACCAAAACATTGTTCCAATTGCTTTTGCGATGGTTGACAAATAAAATGAATTATCATGGAGATGGTTTTTCATGAATTTAAGAATCGCTTGTGGAGTAAGGGAAGGCCAATGCATTGTTTCAGATAGACACGAAGCCATAATACAAGGATCAATTATGTGTTTCGGATGTCATGCATGCTTCCTCGCACATACCATATAATTGAAAAATATAAAAATAGATTAAAAGAGAGAGAAGAACTTAAATAGGTCTTACAACGGGGCATGTAGAGCATACAACATCGAATAATTCAACAAACACACGGTTTGAACTTGATGCCATTGATCCTCGAATAAGGATATCTTTGGAGGAAGAGGTCAAGTTGGAAAAGTGCACCAGGCTCCATGGGACTGTAGCAGATACTCAACAATGACTTCAAACACCGCCGAATCATTAACAACGCAATTAAGATGATTAGGGATCTTCCAGGTTGCATCAATGATTGAATGCCTACGTTGTCTGGTTCAAAGATGGTATTTCACAAACAAACAAGCAGCCCTATCAACATTCACAACACTTTCCACAACAGCTGAAGAAAGATTGCAATCTAATATCATTAAATCAAGGAAACTTAAGGTAACAAATACAAATTATAATTTATTGCATTAATTTTTATATTGTATTTGTTACTGACTAATGATGTCTTGATTACTGCATAATATTACTAATTAATGTTGAATTATTTACTGACTACGGCTGACTTAGTTACTGTGTTAAACTATAATGTTTATGACTAATACTGACTTGTTTACTGATTAATAATAACTTGGTTACTATGTAATATTATATCGTTACTAACCAATACCTAATTGCTTATCGCAAAACATTATAATGGTTAATCGACAATCACTTTGAGTTTGTTCGCGTATCATTGTAATCGTTTACTTATTAATACTGCTTTTTTACTGCAAAATATTACTAATTAGTGTTGAATTGTTTACTGTCTAATGCCGATTTGGTTCTTGTGTATACACTATAATATTTACTAACTAATAATAACTTGTAATCGGCTAATGGTAACTTGGTTACTATGAAATATTATATGTATTGGTTGTCAATTAATACTTAATTGATTAATGCATATCATTACAATGGTTACTGACTACCGCTAAGTTAGTTATCGTGTATCATTATATTGGTTACTAAGTGATACTTGTTTGGTTACTCTTAATAATTAAAATGTTATTTCACGAGTTGGTTATTGATAGTATCATTATATTGGTTATTAATCGATGTTTATTTGGTTACTCAGATAATTATAATGTTATTCTTTGCTAAGTTGGTTATCGCTAGTTACTTGTTTTGTAATTATAACATTGAGTTGTTTACTTTAATACGTATTCTTTTTCGTGATAATGAAAATGATTTCAATTGTAATTGTATTCTAACAACAGCTTAATTTGTGATGTAGGTTGAGACATCAAACTTAGTGATTTTTATCGCTTTTTATGTCGCTAAACAATATATTATGGACATCGATAAAAGGATATGCACACGTGGAAAATTTCAAGATTACGATGAGATGCCATGTCCGCGTCTTTAATTCTTTATTATGAAAGAAGCGAAATTTGAGTCAAGTTATGATTTTTGCTCAAAAATACTATAAAACAACTTTGGTCAACACATATTCAAATTTCAATTATGCCGTTAGATGACAAAAAAAAAACTGGATGTACCGGAAGAAGTAAGAAACATGGTTGTAAAACCACCAAACACAAGAAGACCAAATTGGAAGACCAAAAGTAGGGAGGTACAAACACGGATCTAAAATCAAAATTCAAAACAAATGCAAAGAAAGGTGCGAGAAAGGACACAACAGAAAACTGCAATAATCCAATTTGCTTTTAAGACCAAAAAAACCCTGATATAATGCATTTATATTAAGAGTGTAGATACATGTATATATAATTGTTTACTATCATTAACCATAAACCACATAGATGGTAGCATTTTTGATTTTGTACAATAACCAACATTTTTATTGATTAAAGCATTTGATTTTTGAATTCATTATGAGTTGCCAATACAAATGGGAACCCACAAAAGTACATTGTTCACTTGACAAATATTCCAAATATAAATTATAAATTATTTGGTTACTAACATAAAGTCAAATGGTTACTCTTATATAACAATTTGGATACTAACTGCACATCTCTCAAAAATATATTTAACAATGCTTATATGTCTCCGAAATAATATTGTACATCTCATTATATGTCCTAAACAAAGATATTATATGTATTGATACATTTCACAACAGTTATATATGTCCTCAAACAATATTGTACATCTCACATTTACTTATCAAAACATTAGTCGTTACCCTTTTATATATATTTGGTTACCAACTGTACATTTCAAAATAATGTAGCAAACACAACCTAAAACGAATCAAATGGGAACCTACAAAAAGACACTGCTCACTTGACAAATATTCTAAATATAAATTATAAATTATTTGGTTACTAACATAAAGTCAAATGGTTACTCTTATATAACAATTTGGATACTAATCAAGACATTCAAAAATATATTTCACGACGCTTATATGTCCTGAAATAATATTGTACATCTCATGCTCTTATCAAAACATTAATTGTTACCCTTTTATATATATTTGGTTACCAATCGTACATTTCAAAATAATGTAAAGAAACACGACCTAAAAACGAATCAAATACCAACAACACACAAAATTAATTCCAAAACTGATATTATAATAACATATGAAATCCCATCTATATAAGATTCAAGAATCATCCTTAATGAACCATACAAAATTGTTGTGTATATTAAAAATAAAAATACATAACATAATTCATACCGACAACACAACAATATCTCGAACTAATCAAAATCTGGAACAAATCTTCCTGAAATTCTCTGCCGCCTCATATCCCTCCAATTGTTTGTTCTTGCATGCGTATATAGGTTTGTACATAACTTCTTTCGATATTGCAAATCTGGGAATGGAATAGAATTTCATCAATCTTCCGATGAATGACATGCTCGTGAAAACAAATTGTGAACAACCCGCATGATCATTGTACAAATGCACAAAAGATAACCAAAATCAATACTAGAATCAACCTATATATAACACACATATCGGTTTATACATTAACCAAACATTTACAACATAAGTAACCAAAAAGCAGTTAGATGACAAGAACCAAAATAATTAAATATAATAATTCAAAAATTGTAAACAATGCAACCCTTACCCCTCCACTTTTCAGAACCAACTCTGCAAATTCTAACTCAATTATGTCATCTTCCTCCTTATCATGATATGGTTCATTTCTTGCTAAGTCAATGTCACTCCTATCTCTCCAAAATCCAATCTTGCGCTAATAAAGTGGAAAGAATAAATATATACGGTTCCACAAACATCCATGATTTTTGTTTGCATGGATTTCTTTTGGGTCAGAGAATTATAAACAGCTAGACGCTCACGATGCACATCAAATGTTAACAAAAACCAATGCTCCGGTGATGACATATGTATAGGGGAACAAAACATAGTCAACATTTTTCCATGGTGTGTTGACATCCATAAATGATCCATGAATGTACTCAAAGAACATCACCTCCCCTGCATAATACACTCTTATCTCATTTTTTTCTTGTATACTCTTCAAAAGATAGGTCATCTTGGCATGGAACCAACAATCCGTAGTCGTTGCCTCTTATACGCACACGATGATCGTAATGTCTCGCCAATTTACTAAGTAATATAATGCAACATTGATATCTTTGAACAAATATATATATATATATATATATATAATAGTGTTGAAAAATAACATTATGTAATCAATGTAACCAACACTTTTAACGCTAGTTACTTAAACAACTAAATAATGTAACCATAATTATAAAAACATAATTTGAAGAAAAAACATAAAACATGTATGATGCTAACCAACATATATATAAACATATATGATAGAACTAAACAATTATATAATAAGAACTAAAAAGCAAATGTAACATAAGAACTAAAACAAAGAATATGATAGTAACAAAAGTTATATAGCCCGAGAATAAAATAGTTATATGACAAGAACTCAACCACTTTTATCATAAGAACCAAAACATGTTTATATATCAACATATCAGTTTATATGATGGTAACAAAAACATATATATAACATATATGATAAGAACTAAACAATTATATAATAAGAAACCAAACAACAGTAACATAGTAACCAAACAATAATATAATAATAATAAAAACAGCTTATATGACAAGAATCACCCACTTATATCATAAGAACTAAAACATGTTTATATATCAACATATCAGTTTATATGATGGTAACAAAAACATATATATAACATATATGATAAAGAACCAAACAATTATATAATAAGAACCAAACAACAGAATATAAGAACTAAACAAAGAATATAATAGTAACAAAAAACAAAGATATGACAAAGAATAAAACAGCTTATATGACAAGAACCACCCACTTATATCATAAGTAACCAAAACATGTTTATATATCAACATATCAACATATATGATAGTAACTAAACAATTATATAATATTAACCAAAAGTTGTACTATATTAACAAAACAAGTAATATGATAGTAACAATAAAATGTATATGACAATAATAAAACAGCTTATATAGCAAGAACTAACCACTTATATCATAAAGAACCAAAACATGTTTAAATAAGAATATATCAATTTATATGTTGGTAACCAAAACATATATAAAACATATATCATAAGAACTGCATAACTATATAATAAGAACTAAATAGTTTGATACTAAGTAACCAAACATAATATAATAATAACAAAACATATATATAACAAGAATCAACCACTTATATCATAAAGAACCAAAACATGTTTAAATAATAACATATCAATTTATATGTTGGTAACTAAAACATATATAAAACATATATCATAAGAATCAACCAATTATATAATAAGAACTAAATAGTTGTATACCAAAGAATCAAACATAATATAATAAGAATAAAAAGCAGATATATAACAAGAATCAACAACTTATATCATAAAGAAACAAAACATGTTTAAATAAGAATATATCAATTTATATGTTGGTTACCAAAACATCTATAAAACATATATCATAAGAACTGCACAATTATATAATAAGAACCAAATAGTTGTATACTAGTAATCAAACAAAGAATATAATAGTAACAAAACAATTATATATGACAAGAATAAAATGTATATATGACATTAACCAACACCGTTATTAAAGCTATTTACTTAAACAAATAAATAATGTAACCATAAATATAGAAACATAATTTTAAAAAAAATAACTCACATCGTCGCTTCAACCATCGACCACGAGTCTTTCATTTATAAAACCACATTTTAGATGAAATTGAATAGACCCAAATTCAAATCGCAGTTCGATAATGTCATTCTTCCCGTGAAATTTGTCCGTCCTTCAATATAAAAAACATATTAGTATACACGCCGACATTAACAATCACCATGTTAATATACACACTACCTAAAAGCAAATTTTTTGTTTCATAAAAAACTATAAAGATTGTTAATGAAAGAAAAACAAACCTTTTCCTCGTTGTTAAGTCCTATTTTAAACCACTCGCTCAAACAATGCCCTTCAAATATGGATGGCATCTCCATGCAAACCTTGGGAAATGCAGAAATAATAAGAATCTTTCGACTAGGACCCGATGCATTAGATGATAACCCAAATAGATCCAAATGTTATCAGATATGGAGCACCGTAGAACAACACTTTTTAAATGTTCACGCATGTGTCCGCCACTTACTCTATCAACGCTTCTTCTCCAGCTTCATCATAATCGACTATATCCTCGGTAAATAAAACCATCTCATCCAATACTGATTTGCTTTCCGCCAAAAACTTTTTCCCTTTTACAAATGATGAAAATGTAACGAAAACAATTATATTTTCACATAAAAATCGATGTCAGATTGGTTATCGTTTAATGCAAAGAATGGTTACCATAAAAAATTATACTTATTATTAACTAATTATGTATTGGTAACATTATACTTGCCTTAGTTATCGCCTAATGCATTATTGGTTACTATGAAACATTATACTTGTTACTAACTAATGTTTGCTTTTGGTTACTATGAAAATTGTAATGGTTACTATATATTTATGAGTTGGATAATCGAGTAAAATTAAAACAAGAAACAAAACCTTAAGATGTAATGGTATAACAAAAATCAAAATCTAAAAAGATGTAAAAAAAAGTCAGGCATGTAGTTATAACACTAACCTCAAAGAAAGAACATAAACAACAATTTCTTTCCCCGTCATCGCTTAAAATGTCAAAAGTCAGCATGTCAACATCATTCTTAATAAATTGCTCAAAATACAAAACAATCAATCGATCATTAAAAAATGAAAAAAAAGACATCTAACACAAAACAAAACAAACAAAAAAAGTCTAACCTTAACAATTTCTTGAACAACATTACTTATTATTTCATGATGTTCTTCAACCATACCATCAAGTTCAACTTCATTACCATACTCAGAGTTATTATCATCCTTCTTCTTAACAAAATCTGACACATCACCAACATCCTCAACAACATCTTCAACAAAATGACGGGCTTCAACCATCATCCTCAACAACCTCCTCAACAACATCCTCAACAACGTGACGGTTTTCATCCATAACATCCTTAACATCATCAACAACACGACGGTCTTCAAGCATAACATCATCACCTTCATTTCCGACTTTTCATTTACAAATTCATCATTCTTCTCATCATCTTTCAAACCATCATCACCAACCTCATCACCTTTCAAACCATCATCACCAACCTCACCAAAGATGCTTTCATCAACAACATCATCGTAATCATCGGCTTCATCAAAGATCATCAAGATCACCACCCTCATCGTAATCGACACTTTCATCGTAATCACCACCAACTTCTTTGACCCCACCATCTTTTATCCCCCGTAACTCATCTCTTATAATTAATCTAAAGTCTCTGATAGGTGAACATGTAAAATCTTCATATCACCGCAGTTTACAACGCCTTTCTTAATTTCAAAAACTTTTTTCTCCAACTACCAGAAACTGCTTATCAATCAGATCTTTAATGACCGAGATATATCACTTCCAATGTTGTCATCCTTCGACGCCTTTTCAACATTCTTGTGAGCATCCTCCCAATCGAAAAACCTGAAACCCGCCCAAATCAAGTCGTTCATTCTCATCGTCTGTGGAATCAAACTTTTACCCTCAAATTGAAAAACAATAAGTACACTTTAGTATATAACATCCGACAAACATTATACACTTACAATAACAAAAAAAGATAAAATAAATAAACAAAAACATATATATTGTTAATCAAATATATATAAATCATTAACCAACTCAATATATAAAGGTAACTAAACTGTATATTCTAGTAACTAACTACAATGTTAAGAGTAAACTTCACATGAATAATCAAGAACTAAATAATTAATTAAAGGTAACAAATTGCATTTTTAATAAGAAATCGCATACCGCCCGTAATGTAATACTAGCTCATTCAACTTGTCATTCAAGGGACTTCACAAGCTCCTTCCATCTATATAAACGGACATCCGACAGATGCTCATCGTCAGATATACCATGAAGTTTTGAAAGTTGAAATTGTTTCAAACATAAATACTTGAAATACATATGGAAGACCATTCAACTTATACAATTTAATATAATGGTCCTCAGAGAAATTATATGTTGAACCACCACTCCTTCCTTTCTTTATATGCCCTTCAATGCATTTGACAAAGAATACTTTGTCATTTCAAACGCAACTTTCCCCAAGAAAAACTACTAACATCACCATAACATATAAAATTTACCATCGCAACATCAACAAAATTTTCGAAACTGTTGAAAGAATAAAATTAAACACTAAAAAATCGGTGACATCCTAATAAATTTCGTCATCATCATCAAAAACGCCTTCCTAATACCCTACCTATACTACTACGAGTAACAACTTCACGCCCCAAAATATTTTTCAATAATCGATTTTGCATGCACTTATATCATCATTGCCTTGCCATCTCAACCCGTAAATCGATAAAACTCAGGCGATTTCAAACCTAACCCTTTTCTCCCCAAACAAAACCACATCTCACCATCATCCCTTTGGTGAACCTCCCTTGAGCAAGATGGTGAATAATCTGTGAATACATTTGATGCTCACCAAACTCCAAAAATTTCCAAAACATGTTGCCCTAAACTTCTCCAAATGACTTTCATTCAATTTCTTGCAATAATTATGGGGACTTCCATGTCACACCAATATATTACTTTTTCCAAAGAATCTTCTCATTGCATTCCTCATAAGAAAAGATCTCATAACCAGTAAATACACAAAACCGTAATCAAGCAGCTTATTAATAACCAAATATAACAAAATTTATACAAAAATTTGGTTATACACTAAATCCAATAACCAAATACATACTAACAAGTAACCAAATAATTCTATGATGGTAACCAAACCATTTTTAATGGTAACCAATACATAAACAACCTATACACTAAACTCAATTTATTAAAACATGTATACTAGGCAAAAAAAATTAGGATTAACTAAGCATAAACAATACAAAATAGTAACCAAACTCAGAAAATACAAAGAACCAAAATCGATATAACAAAGAACAAAACTATAAAATCACAAAGAATAAAAAAAAACTAATAAGTAACCAAAACATTAAAAGTTTACAATAACCAAATACATACAAATAAGTAACCAAATAATTATTATTTTACAAAGAACTAAATACATACTAATAAAAATTCACAAAGAACTAACTACATACTAATAAGTAACCAACCCATAAAAGTAACACAATAATATAATATAATATCACAAAGAACTAAATAAATACTAATAAGTAACCAAATCATTAAAAGTTTACAAAGACCCAAATACATACTAATAAGTAACCAAATAATTATATAATGGTAACCATATGAAAATTAAAAATAACACACCTTTAAATTTCTCTCGTGTGTTGGAATTATATTCGGATAAAGACTTGACCTTTGGCCTTAACTACATGTGAACGCCAAGCTCGAAATCTAATCGCACTTCGTAATGCTTGATATCACCGTGTATCACCAAATTTATTTTCATTCTTACTCGATTTCCGACATACATCCTTTTCCTTCCCTTCATATCCACATCAAACTTCTTCACTTCCTCGATGTAATCACGCCCAATATTCTCTTCCTCTTACCATCCTTCTTCTTCAGATCAACCATTCTATACAAAACATAAAAAATAACACAAACCCACACAACAATCAATACTACATTCGACCGATAAACAACATTAATATATATAATACGTTAAATTATTTCAAAATAACTAACCTAAAATATACCACGACCGTAATCGATATCAAAGAATAATAAACCAACCGCAACACCGTAATCACGAAAAACAAAGTACAACGATGGTGACGAACAAAACGAAAAACCAAAACGAAATGGCTATGAACTTCGATAACAAACAATGGAGAATAATCAAACGATGGTGGCGACGAGAACGATGTTGACGAGAACGATGGATATTGGCCAAAACACGTAAGGAGAGAGAAAAGAGGTTTTAAAGGTATAAAGGGTAATATACAAAAAACGAAGAGTACTACACATGCTTTGCATAAGTTATCAAGCATTTTAAAAAACATGTCCCATTAGTACCATTAATTCCTTAAATTAAGGACTCATAATTATAGTAATATTGTAAATAAAATTAAAAAAGTGTAATATTTTTGTAATTATTTTATGGGTGTTTTGTTTTTGTAATTATTTTTTAAAAAGTACTAATATATGTAATTAATCCATTAAATTTTTCTTCGCATTGGTTTTGTATATCCAGAAAACTTGAAAGGCTTTGTATATAAAGTCTTCAACAATATATACATATGGGTTTATTTTGTTAACTTGCTTCATCTTAATAAGTTCACATATAAGCATTTTTTATACTCTTGGTATATTTAAATTTTGATATGAAAAATGATATATATTGCAACTTTACGTATCAGACCTTTTTATTGCGAGTTAAATCTAATTGCTAATATTTTTACAATGTATTTGATACAGTAAACTAATTTTATAATTCTATCCAATCTTATGTATTGATATACGTACGTCACAATCGTAATTCAGCTGAAAGACTCTTTTTGATATTTCATACCCATTGTTGGGTCAAAAGTTTCAGGCCGTAATTGCTTGGGCCTGAAAAGTCAGCCTAATCAAATGAACAAGGCCATTTTGGCACCTGGCCCACTGGACTACAGTAAATTGGGTCCAATTCCTATGACGTATGAACAATTAAAGGACACGTGCGAAGTAGGAATTTATTTTTTAAATAAAATTAAATTAAAAATTTTATTTGTTTTGTATATATGATGAAAATAAAATAATTTTTTGTAGTAAATATTCCTAAAAAAAATCCTTAGCTTGACACTTTGGAATCTCTCTTGTGGGTGCTGGCCAGCCAAGGAAACTTTCTAGAGAGGAAAAGATGAAAAAAGAGGGCCACTTTATAGTTTGAAACTCATGGTTACATACCTCACCAAAAGAAAAAAGGAAAACAAGCAGTATTGGTCATGTAAACAAACAAGTTAGGCATCTATTAATCCGTAAAAGATAGGAATAAAATCCAAAAATAGAAGGCAAAAAACAAACAGGTTACCACTATCTTTATATACTGGGTTTCTCAAATATTGACATCACTGAAAGAACAGAAGAAATGAAGTTCCTGCTTCAGTTACCTTGCTGCTCCTGTTTCTGCTTCATGAAGTCCAAGAAGGGAAAATCAAAGGAGAAGGAACCCAAGGGCGACTGAAAGATCTAACTGCCTGTGTGAAGAGACATGCAGATCTTGCTGCACAGTGCTAACAGCTCCAGATCTTTGTTTCTCTTTTCTAGAAAAATTTCATCAGAAATGTACTTATCCTCTCATAAGTATTTCATGCTTTAAGAGTTGTAAAGGTGTTCACTTGTAATGGTGTCCAGATCTTTGAAGTAAAAATAAAGTGTAGTCTTCTTTATTTGCTCTATTCGCTTTTGTCCAAAGCAGTTTTGGGGGCTAAGCCGATCTCCTTCATTTGATTCTCAACTGAAACCAGGCCCGTTTGTGCTAGAAAGCTGGAGGAAAATCCAAACCTAATTACGGAGCTTCCAAAATAATCTTTTCAACTATGGCAATGGTTTTTGAATTTCATTTTGTTGATTTTAAATGTTTCCTACAAAATGGCACATTCAAATATTTCCGTCTTTTCCACCCTAAAATCAACTAGAGAGAACTTAGAGCTTTTGTACCGCAATATACAAACACCATAAATGCCTATGCATCTCTCCAAACCAGTGTAAGGAAATCACCTCAAGACAAACCATGAAATATTATAAGATAATAAACCCATGGGCGTAAATTCCTCAATTTCCATGTAAATGAAATCTAATTGCTAGTGTAAAACTCAAGAACCAATTAGCCAGTATCTGGTCAAAATATAGCGTCTTCTTTTTCGTCACCAAGCATATAAGTTCAATCAACCAAACTATATCTTATTCAAAGTTTTTATACACACCACCAACAGACATGGGCATTCATTAAACCTAAATAAGATGTCCGATATCCATAACATTTTAGCAATTTTACAGGCATACGACATTCATATTGTTGCCTTAGAGTGAGTACACACAAATATCTTGCCACCATAGTTCAGGATCTTTCCTATCAAAATATTGAACATGTCTACAAATATCCAACTCCTAACATAATTCAGGTATCTAATGAAGCACAGAGAAAATAATCGCATGTACTACATAGTCTCTTGAACCATCAAAGGTGAACAACACTAAGCCTTGGACAAAAGGTTCTCATTATTGCATTATGCACAGCCAAATGTAAGCTCAAAATGCCTCAAAAATATATAATTTATGTTTTCTGCCTCAGAGATATCTTTTTGTTAGTTATTTACTTATATTAAATTTATGTTTTCTGCCACAGAGATATCTTTTGGTTGGTTATTTACTTATATTTACACACAAAAACCCCAAGACAACATCCCTAAAGTTTCCTGAAACAAAACTGTATATAGTGCAACTATAAATGTGAGAAGATTCTTTCATCAACTAAAACTAATCATATTTGCTACGAAGTACTTTCTAATGGGATCCATGAATAGCAACCATCAGACTCTTCATCACCTAGCAGCATTATCCTGCTATACAACCAGTAGAAGTGCATAGTAATAGTAACCCTAGATAGATAGTTTCCTAATCTCGAAGGAGGATAGACAAAGCTTAAACCGGACATTCTCATGTCACATGGAATGCAAATGCATAGGCACAGAAACATATCCCCCTCCCCCCCCAGACATGGTGCTGCATGTAAAAATAATACACTGCATAGAGCTAAAGTTGCTAGGTGGTGACTTTAAACTTTCTTTATGGAAACTGGCTGGTTAGGATGATGCTGATAAAGCTCATAAACTGATATGGGATAAAAGGTTCAATCAAGTATTGGCCTTATAAACTATATAGGCAGTTGACAAAATAAATAATCAATTCTGAAGCATACTACAACTCAACAATACTGATTTTGAAGCAGCATCGCTTTAAAATGTTAAAAATCGCAAATTGAAAGCAGTAACTTAGCACACTAAACACATAGCACATGTTAATTAAACACACAATTTCGGAAGCCCTAAACATAGTGTGTAAAGCTAAATCTAGATCAAATATATACATCCTTATTAGAACACATAACAAACATCAAACTTGGAATTTCAGTAAAGATTTGAGCTACCTGGTCAGAAGAAAGAAGAGGGTCCCAGTAATCAGAACAAGGAATGTAACATGGAGAATCAATGCAGAGTCACTTGAAGAAAAAGCTAAGCCCAGCATAGCAGCAAGACTCACACCCAACATCAAAAATACAATTTTTAGTGTATTCCAAGTTGGACCCTGAAATCAAAACAACAAAAGATCAGTACTTTGCTATAATAATTATATAGGCAAAAAGGTATTGATAAAGGAGTAGAGACTGTAAATTTAGGTGATTCTAATGAACAATCGTACGGACATTAACACCAGGAGCTAAGGCACCAAGTAGTACTGCAGTCGCTGCTGACACTTCTTCCCCAGACTGTTTACTTTCCATTTTTGTGGAGATTAACGTGCAATTACAACTACAGCTGTGAGAGAGAGATTGGGGAAAAAATTAATTATGAAAATTAGGACTCGATTGAGAATACCAGATCTTGACTCTGCCTGTGTAAGGTTTTCCACAGCCAGAGGTCAAGTGAGTCAATTATACGGCCCAATTGCAATCTGCAGATGTAAACAGAAGTTGGATTTGGTTACCTAATGAAAAACTATATGAAGTTGATTTTCAATTTAACCCTAACCAATTTCAAATGCAACATACCCAAAAGTACAAAGAATAAATAAATAAATAATTAAAAATAGAAAAAGATAAGGAAAAACACATTTCTTTGATTGATTTAAGGGCAAAGGGTCAAAAAAGTCCTTGATGTTTATTCCGATGTCCTACTTGCATTATAAACTAATTTTTTTTTCAAAAATACTCTTAACGTTATATTTTTGAATTATTTCGTCTTTCTTCGCTGCTTAACGTTAGATAAACGGTGTTAAAATGTGATGACGCCAAGACGCTTAAATATAAAATATATTCTAAATAAAACAATATATATCATTTAATTAAAACAAAAATACTAAAATTCAAAATAAAAAAGTATAACATATTTACATCATTTTATCAAAATAATAAAATTCAAATTATTTTGTTAACAAATCAAAACAACTAATTAAATAAAATAAGTTGTATAACATATTTACATCATTTAATCAAAATACTAAAATTCAAAACATAACATATTTACATCAAATACTAATTAAACAAAAAATACTAAAATACTAATTTGAAAATACTAAAATACTAAAAAAATCAAATTAAAAAAATACTACAAATACTAAAATTCATATCATTTATACCTTTCAAACTCTTATACATCTTTTATTTTTTCGTTTGATTCCTAAGAATAAACAACTACTAAAATCACGTAATATTTATTTTGTAATTTGATTGTAGGAATTGAAGTAAAAGCAGGAAAACCATATGTCCATCAATTCGATAGCGAACGAGGAACGCTTTTTTTAATCTGTTAGTTTTCTTGAAATGTTGTTATTTGTTAAGAATCTTACCCGTTGATTGTTCAATTGGAGTTCTTACATTTTATTGTACTAATTAGTATTTAGTTAAATATTAAAAATTCAAACTCCAATTTAAAAATATTATTTAGTATTATGATTTTAGTAATTTAAATTTTTATTTCAATTAGTATTTAGTTAATTAGTATTAAAATTCAAACTCCAATTTAAAAATATTATTTAGTATTATGATTTTAGTAATTTAAAATTTTACTACAAATACTAAAATTCAAATTATTTTATTAATTAATCAAAATAACAAAATTCAAATTACATCATTAAAATACTAAAATCATAATACTAAATACCCATTGATATAAAAATTTTAAATTACTAAAATCATAATACTAAATAATATTTTTAAATTGGAGTTTGAATTTTTAATATTTAACTAAATACTAATTATACAACTTATTTTATTTAATTAGTTGTTTTGATTAGTTAACAAAATAATTTGAATTTTATTATTTTAATTAAATGATGTAAATATGTTATGTTTTTTTATTTTTTATTTTTTATTTTAGTATTTTTTGTTTTGATTAAATGATATATATTGTTTTATTTATAATATATTTTATATTTAAACCTGCCACGTCATCACATTTTAACCCCGTTTATCTTATGTTAACGGCAGGGGCACGGGCGACCAAAAAATGTAACGTTAAGGGTATTTTTGAAAAAAAAAATTAATTTAAGATGCAAGTGGGACATTGAGGTAAATATTAGGGGCTTTTTTGACCCTTTGCCCATTGATTTAAACACATTTATCTTTTGCAAGATGTAGATTAAAAGTAACAGTAATTTTATGTGTTTTACAAAGAATTGTGGATAAACATTAATAATTAGTAATATAAAAATAATAAAATTCATTAATAATTTAATTGGAATGCCTCGTAATTTTATTTTTGTTTTTGTTTTTGTTTAATTTGTGCATATAGAATTACTCTTTTATTTATTTAATCTTTTTACAAACAACATTTCAAAATTCCAATTGTACCAGCAATTTGCTCGAACTTGATAATTTCACCAATTATATGTTATTATTATTATTATTATTTGATAGTTTTCACAAGTAAGATGATAGTTAGACAAGTTGTGAGAAAAAAATTGTAAAATTATAATTTTCGCTTTTGCAAATATTAAAAAAAATAAAAGTTTACATTTTGTATATGAGTAATGCTAAAGATACAACTTCTTTTACAACTATTTTACAATTTGTTATACTCCATCTCAGCATATTAATGAACAAATTGATTCCACTTAGTCTTCGGCCCCCACATAAAAGCTGAGGTATTGTGTTTGTAGCATTATTCTTTGTATATTATGGGCGTGTTCACATATATTAGATACATTAACATCTCATGAGATAATAATCCCATTTCTTTCTAAAACATGCACAACTGTGTATAATCATTATTTATATATATATATATATATATATATATATATATATATATTATAAAAAAAATCAAAAGTAAGCGAATTTGTGAAGAAATAAATCACTCTATTTTGTATCTACAATATTTTAACTCGGGCTAACTCAACCAATTGAATCAGTTAAATTATAAATGATCTTAAGTGAAATCAATTTATTGAATCAATTAACCATTAGTTGGATTGGTTGTTTAACCCGTAAAATTAATCATTTCTATGGAACATGGCTTCCTTAGCACTTGAGAATATAAGTTTTGATCTCAAAATTCATCTCTGATGTTATTTTTATTGGCATAGTAAATATACGGGGATCTACATTCGAGTCAGGGTTATATATAATCGATCTAGTCATATATACAAACATTTGCCAACCATTAATTGTTGGCAATGATAAAAGCAACAAAAACAAAACAAACCAACACCCCCAATAAATCCAATTAGACGACAAACAAGGAGCAATAAACGGCTGGGGTATAGTACCCTAGACTAGATTTAAAGGCCAACCAACTAACTAGTTAACTAACCACCACAAAAATATCATCCTCCAATTTTTCATCCTAACAACTTCACCATATATATATTCACCATTAATCCCCTCCCCCTAACAAACTAAACCACACAATAATTCCTCTAAACCTTTCTGTATGTTATTACCCTTTACGCGTACGCCATTCAAAATGGGTTTTCGCCTTATCATAATCTTGGTCCTAGTGGCCTTAGCCGCCATTGTGGCAGATTCGTGGTCGTTTGTCACGCTCAATGAGGATGTTTTTTTGGGAACCAAGCTTAGGACAGCCAGTTCTCGAGACATGGATGGGTTGGATGAGGTCATGTTGGATTCTGACGCTAAACGAAGAAACCTTAGGCAAGCTGATTATATAAGCTATGCAGCTCTTCGTAAGAACAGTATACCATGTAACAAACGAGGCCAGTCCTACTACAATTGCCAACAACCTGGAAAAGCCAATCCATACAGGCGTGGCTGCACTGCAGTCACACAATGCGCCCGCCGTTAGTTCAAATGCACGATTGCACAATTCTTTCTTAATTGGAGCTCCCCTAATAATACACTATATATATATATATATATATATATATATATATATATACTCCATCATTTTAATGTATTTCTCCAAAATATTTGTTTAGGAACGGCTGCAATCGGTGTTCTAAAAAACGAACAAGGTTGCTTATTTATTTATATTTCTATTTTATATATTTATAAATGTAATTAGCATATATTAGACGCGGGTCAGGTCGTATCAAAATCATTATAAGCAATATTGTAGAGTTTCAAAAACTTCATTAATTCGATACACTAGCTAAAGGATTGATTGATTCCGACCAGATCCCTAAGGTAGAGGGCTTAGGGAAGGATTTGTTGAGTACTCTGCAGCAAGGTGAAAATTTTAGATTGTGTATATCAATATAATGTACTCTTTGTTCTACCGTCATCTCCTTAATTTTATATATATACAAGTAATAGACATGAACAATTTTTTCATACTATTTCTGCCTTGTAATTCGACTTGTGTTCGTTATATATATATATATATATATATATATATATATATATATATATATATTTCTTGAGGGTATAAGAATGATACAGCTGGCCGGTTATATTTGTATGATTAAAACCAGTTTGTTCATTAAAAATGTACATAATGAAAAACTTGATTATGCAACAACATCTTTAGTTTTGTTAATTCAGAATTATATATAAGTTTTTATAAAAAAAATTACCAACAGAAAGGGATCTTATAAATGGAGGAATATATATATATATATATATATATATATATATATATATATATATAAAAAAAAGTGTTTTAAAACGAAGGTTAAAACTGAAGCTAAAAAGAAGTAAAATATTTTAATTATTGATTATTATTATTATTATTTTATTTTTACTGTTGCCATGGTAAATCAATGTGGATTATTGTGTTTGAAAGTAAATACAAGCAATATATCTGTGGCTTCTTCTCAATCTCTTCTATAAGTAGCTATGGTAAATTGTTACACTATGCATGAAATAACAGCCTTTACATGGTAACTACCATGTGAAATTATTAACGAAAAGTTGTGCACAAAGAATATAATCTATGTATTATTTATTAATAAAAATATATAATATATATAATAATATTTTTATGTATATCATTATTCATATTTGATTTCCTTGTTTATAGCCTATGCATCCACATATATGGTCAATGTTATCAAGCTTGATTTTGGAGGTGGTGCAACTAGTCAAGAAGAACTGATGGGGACCAAGCAATGAAGTAATAGCATTACATATGAAAGTTTCAACATTGAGTTAATGACCCACCAACCATAAGGCCTAAAGTCCACAACAACATCACACACACACTCACCACCCCCACTTTATTATTATGTGTTTGTAGAAAAAGTACTCCTTAATTGAATGCAATTGAATCATAGGAAAAGAATAGTCATACAAAAGGCTTTATGGAAATCAACTAGTAATATTTTGTTGTATTTTTGATATTTTCATAAATATATTTATATAACAAAATACAATTAATTTTAAATTTTTCGTTAATCTTAATAAATCATTTCAATCGTCCAAAATTTGAGATAAATTCCGCCATTGCCGGAGACACAGCTAATAATAAATATTACTTAAAAAATATGTGTAAAATCAAATTTTACAACTAAAAACATACTTTGTTTTTCAATTACCTCGTTACAAATTGGATTTATATCACAACACTTAGCCTCATAAAATCCAGATATACATATTTTCATATGTAAGAATACATCAAAATACAAAATCATTTACGAAGAATTAGAGGATGGAACGGGAAACAAAGGCAGGAGTCGGGGCTCCGAATCCCTTGGAGTATTTGATGGTAATGGATGCAAGTAAAACCCCTTGTGGGCAATTGCTTTGTTTTCAGCTTCTATATCTATATCTACACTAGGACTAAAACCACCGTGCGGAGACCTATTAAACGGGTCGGGTATTAGAGGAGTCACCGGACTGAGAGTCAGGGACGGGAAGTTAAGCATACTTGGCGACAAAATCTCCGGTGTGCCGGGTTTACGGGTCGAACCAGAATAACCCAAATGGTTCAGAAGCCCGGGAATTAATGGGATGATTTTAAAGTTCTTGAGGATGTTTCTGCGCTCGTAAAGCTTCGAAGCTTTCGCTTTCCTGGAGCCAGTTTTGATGGGCGGGATCGGATTCTTCGACGGGTCGGGTCTGGAGGAGATAGCGACGGCGTGCTTTGCTGTCTCGGAGGATCCGGTGAGCATTTGAACTACTTGTTTGAAGGATGAACTGTCTGCTTGGACGAAGGTTGTTGGGTATGTATTGCCGGGCTCGGATCTGGTGACGGGTGCCGGAGTTGCTGGCGGTGATGGGTGGGGCAGTCCATTGTGGTTGCTGCTGCTACTAGAGCTTGAAGTGTTGCTAATATGGCTATTTGGGGATGGAATCAGGGATGGGTTTTGATTTTCTTGAAGTTTCAGTGAGTTTTCCATAGGTGGGTCTGTTCTAGAGGGGAGAAAGAGTATTAACTGTGTAATGAAAAAGTGGATTTTGATCAGGAGGAGACTCAGAAGAGAGATAAATAGTCTTCAGATGATGAATTTGAAGGATTTTGGGTTGAAGGATGTGAATGTAACGATCCAATGGTAGATAGATGTTTGTTACACGCGCATGAAAATAGATTAGTTATGAATTGGAGAGAGAGAAACCAATTGGTAAAAGGACCATTGGTGTTGTTTGGAATTTCAGACGAAGATATGGATATGGATATATATGGATGTGGGGATGGATCATGAGAGAGAGAGAGGAAATTGTCACAACAAAATTCAATGCTGCCTATTGACTTGCCAGGGTATTTGAAAACTGAGTGAGTACTACTCCATTATTAATAAATTAATAAAATAAATAATAATCATTGTAGTAAGTATATAATAAGCCATTCTGAAAAAATATAGTATTATTTATTAGATTAAAAATAAAAAAAATTAAAATTATATTTAATATTTAAAATAATATTAAAAATTAAACAATTAAAATTTACTTAAAATTTTCAAACGATTCATTATATTAAGTGACGGAGAGTAACATAATAAAATATAGAAAGTCAATATCATACACAGTCATTACTAATTAAAGATATATGACTATTAAGAATATCATCTTTGGAGAACCAATAAGATCAATTCAACTTTTTGTTTGGGTCAAACAATTTAAACCTTGAAATGGTTTATAGAATCATTCCGGGTGCAACATAACTACTTCCAGAAACAAGCCAAGAAAAATATTTCCAAATTTGAATTAAAAGTGTTTTAACAAATAAATAAATATATATATTTCTTTTTTGACTATATTTTTTAGACGATGTTGAAAAAGAAATTTCAAAAGGCCTCACTGCCCCAACCAAATCAAGGGCGATTACCTCAAGGTATTTTGATTTTATAAACAACAAAAATTACATCAATAATAATAACAAGTGAAGATGCAAAAAATGGCGGGATAAGATAAATTTTATAAGGTCTATAGGAAACCTCAACCAATATTTTCAGACCAAAGAAGTTATAGGATGGATAGATCACTGCTTCAATTATAAATATATAAAAATATATATTATTAATAATTAATAAAATTTTATAAAATCTTATTTTTAAGAATTAAAACATAATAAAATTGAGTTACAATATTACTTAAAGTAATTAATTTTAATATTAAAAAAATTTGGTACAAAAAAATAATTAAAAATCGATTCACCAGATCAACTTAACCGGTTGAACCATCGATTTAAACTGTAATCAAGATCCAAATTTTGACCAAATTAATTCAATCGGACCAAATCGGATCGGACCGGACTTAAAAAAACGGACTTCAAAAGCAAACAAAGCGCCGCAAAACAATCAAAGTAGTAAACTTAGAAATTGAGCAGCAATACAAACAAGTGAGGAGGCATGACCTAGCTACAATCAATCTAATTGCCGTAAACTTGGACAATTAATTAAATTCATACAAATGATCACCTCACTTAAATGCACACAAGTGATTACGCTAAAGTTTTCACGATTGACAACATTCGTTAGTCCATAACTATTAACTTCAATGTACCATCATTAAAATTATCAAATGTTTGCTCACACATGTTATTTTGTAACCGTCAAACCATCAGAAGAAACCCCCCACCCTCACCCCCATCCGCATCCCCATCTCCATCCCCATACCCATACCCATACTATTATTGTCTCTAAACTGTAGATGTGATCCACATTTCACATTTGTGTAAACAAATTTGACAAGCGTGAGCTTGTCGATTCAAGAATTAATGAGAATTACTAGTATAATCTAAGAACAAATCATATAAAAATTATAAACATTGTCACGTGAATATATAGGAAAAAACATTACATTTAAAGATTCACAATAATTTATTTTCTTCTTTTTAAAAAAATCTCAAGTTTATTACTGTATGAATATTTAAAAGTCATATATATCAATCTTAGTCAGACGTAGATGTACATAATTTGTCTCTAGAATATAAATATTTTATACCAACACTAGCATTTGTTACAGTGATTTAAATGAATCCTTAGGGTGAGTCGTAAACTCGAACGTACTGAGATTGAATCTTACTCGCTGCAAGTGTCAAACTCGAAAAGGTCATGGGGCCATCGGACCAATGCGGTTGCCGTTACAAAAAAAATTTGGTCCTAAATGGGAAAAATTATTTCGATCATGGATTGAAAAACTCCACATCATCAAAAAAATAAATAAATTAAATTTTATAGCCTTGTGAAAATAATGGTAAAGGTATTCAAATAATGTTTATAATAGTTTTTACTAAAGAGAGCTGGGTACTAGATATTAATTAATTAATTTCAATTCTGGGCTGTCTCCATCGTTCAATTATTATCAATATCAACATTGTGTTCTTCAAGCCAGGAAGTCGTAGAAGTATTTTAAATTTACGTTTTCTTAGGCCCAGCCTAATATTGACTTGTATATCCTAAATTTCCAATATGTACTTGTTGGATTAGCTCCTTAATATACATGGGCTCATTTTCAAAGGAGCATCTGAACAAAATAAATAGATGTGAAAAGCCCAACTCACATATAAATATATAATCTAAGAATTGAACGGCATCCACTAAAGTTTATTCGTAAACATTTTGCATAAATAAATATTATTTCTGTTCTAAAATTAGATGTATAATTTTACTTTTGAGTTCAACCGACGGTATATTAAATCTCAAAATTAGTATGACTCATAAAAATTTAAAATAAATAAATTTATGTTTAATAATTTTTATTATATATTATAATTATGCCAACTAAAACTAAATAAATTACATCAATTGAAAGTTTAATATAATTTGAGTTGAATTATATATATATATATATATATAATTTTGAAAAGGGAGGACTATGCTAATGTAGTCCAAGTTTGAAGTATATGCATAGGATACCTATATCAATATATTTTTTTTAAAAGGGAGGACTATGCTAATATAGTCCAAGTTTGAATTTTGAAAACAAACAGAACGATTGTATTTCAAATTGAAGCTGAAAAATTGGTGACTGATGGATATGCATAGGATACCTAATCATAGCATGAAGACAGGGATAAGAGAGAGGACCCCTTTGTGCTGTGTGGCTTGGACCAGTATGCTACTTGAAAGATGTTTGGCAGAAAAAGCTTTTCCTTTTCTCTGCTTTTACTTTCTCTTTCCTCTTTTTTCCTTGAAAATGTATGGAAGGACATGCATGGGGAGATGTGAAGGAAAAAACTACAGATTTTCCACCCCTAAAAAGAGTAACCATGTCTGCCATTAATACTACTCCGTGCTATTCATTCATCTCATTTTTATTCCCTTCAACAATAACTCATTTTTATTCCCTTCAACAATAACTCAATTACATATGTAAAGGCATGTAAATTTATGCATACATGCCACCGGCCCACCATGGAGTATATATAGAGGGTACTATTTTCATGTTTAGATGTCCCAACATTTTCTTCAAGGATCGATAAACAACAAACACAAGTTACTTGCATGTGTTATTTGGAAGATAATAATAACAAGAATACGCAAGTACGTATAAGAATATCTCAAATACTTGGTATTACAAGCATTAATTTTATGAATACTATAGAACATATAATTGTAACTAACCACGTTGATATAAACCACCATAGATAGATTTATGTTTTACATCCCTTTGTTTTGGGGTGGATATATATATATGTATATAGGTATAGGTTCAGCAAAAAAATAACATATATATTTTACAGATTTTCAAATTTGACAAGTACTAATTACGGACAAATGTAATACAATTCGTTCAAATTTATTATAAATCTCTCAAAAACTCTCACCAACTAGCTAGACATAGACAGACAGTAAAGTAAACAAAACAAGTAAAACCTACTAGCTAGCTAGACGTACAGTAGTAAAATAAACATAACAAGTAAAACCTTAATTAATATAATTAATTAAGACGTACAACACACACCATAATCGATCGATCAGAACCATTTTAATTAACGATAAGTGGTGACACAAACACATAATTAATAACAAATTAATTACCAAGTGTCCCATGCAATTTCAACGTGGGCATGGAAGTTTGGTAGAGGGTTCAAACGCAAAAGGCCCAACATTGAAGAGATCGTAAGGAAGTAGTGGTGGGCGCTTGGAAGACACCGGTGGCTTGGTGGCAGGCAGTAAGATGGCACCCTTGAGTCCGTAATGCAGATTTGTTGGCTTGTTGCACGTAGCCAACGGTGACGAGACCACGAATACCTTGCACTTGTGGGATCCGTAGGTGGTGATGGTCTTGGGCGCTTTGATGATGAAGTAGCCGTTTTTGTCCGTCTTTGTTTCTTTCACTAAACTGTACTTTGTGTTGTTACATTGTAGCCGCACCACACCACCTACAATATTCACAATGTGTACGACTGTTATTAATTGTGAATATTCAAGTAAACATAAACTGAAAGTTACATTTGAGATTAATATTTATATGTCAATTATAATCCTTACGACAAACATATATAATTAAAAAGACTCTAATAGTTATCCTAGACCATCCAACAACAATTAAACAACTGGATAGAACTTGAAAAACGACAGACATTATGATCCTTACTAGATCCAAAGGATGGGTTCCCCAAAAGTAAACAGCATAGCTTATTCAACACAAGCGAATGGCAGTAGATGATTGAATCACCTTGTGTGACCCACAAATAAGGACAACTAGGATATATGGAAAAATAGATACTCCCTCCGTCTAATATTTTTGTCCATTAATATAAAACATTTTAAATTTTTAAGTAAATATTAATTAATTTAACTATTAAATATAATTTTAGTTCTCTCACTATATTTTACTTAATAAACTGCATTTTTTTAATACAAAAATAATTGACAATTAATATTATATTTAATATTATACAATCATTTTTTTCATAAAACTAACTTATTTTAAAATGAATTATAACTTATAAGTTATAAATAGTTACTTATTTTTTTTAATTAAAATTCAATATATAAATCAAAAAATAAGTTATTATCAAACACTTAAATAGTGAAAAATAATTAATAAATTGGTTTGAGTAACTTATAAGTCGTCCCGAGCAAGGCCATAGTACTTGTATAAGACCCAAAAATAAATTGTTTCAGAAAAAAGAAAAGAAATATAAAACCAAAAAAATAGACAATATTTTGTTAAAATTACTCCCGCCAAAAAAAATGGAAATGGAATTAATCAGCTTTACCGAGAAGTGGAGTAGCTCCCAAAAGGGTGTCAATCCCTGCATACTTGCAGGCCTTGCAGTACACAACACCTTGCACGGCTACAAACTTCCTGGGCGGCAAAGGAGTGGGTGCGTGCTTAGGAGGGAGAGTGGGTGCGTGTTTAGGAGGGGGAGTGGGTGCGTGCTTAGGAGGGGGAGTGGGCGTGTGGATAGGAGGGTGAACTGGTGGCTTAGGCGGAGGGTGGGCTGGCACGTGGGTAGGAGGGTGAACCGGCGGTTTAGTGGTGGGAGGTTGCGCCGGTGGTGGGGTGGGAGGATGTTTGGGGTGGTGGTGGTGGTGGTGGCCGCCTTTGTGGTGTTGTGGGGCTTCGGCCGGAGGCAGTGTAGGCGGCTGTGCTATGCTCATTGTTTCATATGCAAGCACATTGAAACAACTCAACAATAGGACTGAGAGTTGTATAAAGCCAAGAGCTTTTAGAGGGAGAAAATCCATACTTTTAGAGAGAGAGAAAGTGAGACTGTGAGACTATCAGACTACTAAGTGGAATGAATGGATTTATAGGGGTTTGAAGCGGCATGAATTGTAGCCGAGTTTTAGTTTGACAAACTTGAGTTAAAGAAGAAAGTTAAACGACTTAAATCAAGTCCATTCTTAAATGAGTTTGAATATGGTGTTTACTCGTTTAATAAATAAAATTATTCATGAGTTTTAATTAATAAGTAGAGTCGAGCATGAGCTTGATTTTTGATTTTTGATTTTTGATTTTTGATTTTTGATTTTTTTTTTAAAAACATCATAAAATAAATATGTACGGTATATTTTAAGAGAACTAATATTTTCATATAAAAAATTAATATATTTACATAATTTCTCACATAAATAGTGTAAAAAATTTGTGTGTAAATATCATTTTAACATGTACAATTATCAACCTTTTATTTTTATTGTGACTGTTAATACATTTTTTATAGGGTTGCTTAGATCATTGTATTTTATTGTGTATAGAGACGGTGAGAGAGAGTTGTAGAGAAGGGAGTATATGATTTGGAAAAGGAACAAGTCTTGGCGGACAGGTCCAATGGATTGGTCTCAATTTTTTTTTGTGATTTTTAAAAAATATATAATATTTATTTTAATTAATTTTTTTATAGAATACAATGTTTTTAGGTATAATTTGAATACATATGAAAAATAAGGTTGTACAGTACAATTATATTTTTATATATATATTCAAATTACACATAAAATACTGTATTCTGTAAAAATTTCGATTAAAATAAATATTATACACTTTTTTGAAAGTCACAAAAAAAAACAATTTTTTTTTTAAAATGTCTAATAATCCGGTAACTGTAGAAGTACTCTCGGAAAAGACCTAGTCCTTACTATACTTATCTAGGGTTTGGATTTGCATGTGTGTGTGATTATGGTGGACAAGTGAGTAGCGCACTATCCCAGATGCAGAGAGGCAGGTAAACATGGGATTCTGCATATTACAAGGTCTTTTGTCTAAAGTTTCCGATGCCTTCTTTCTGGGGGAATTTGAATTTCAAATTCATGCCCCTCCTCCTTTACTAATTACTCTCTGACTTTTTTTTTATTCTTAATTATTTATCGTTTGTGGTTATATAGGAGAATTGATTACTATTTTTTTTAAATTGCTCCTTATTATTCTACCTAATCTTTTGATCCATATTTATGAGATAAGTGAGGTGAAGGGTATTATAGACAATTGATACTATAATTAATGCTTTTCAATCATTTCTTTAATTCTTGTACACATGTCTAAAACGACTTATATTAAGGAACGGAGGGAGTACTACAATCAAACTAATTTTGAAATTCTCCAAATTCTTGCAGTCTAGATGTAGTAATATTGGAGGCTTATATCATGAATAACACATGAATTTGATTAGTGTATAAAATTTTAGTATTTCATTATCAATCATATATATATCATCAAGACTATAAGATTGTTTGTTTAGGGATTTGAATACCGAATAGTTGAATCGATCCATCATTCGATGGGTTTGTTTTGAAAAAATCGTGCGAATAGTGAATCGATCGACCATTCGAACCTTTGAATAGAATAGTTTAGTGTCATTTTTTGGCTCATTTTTTTAACTGAATTAGTTGAATGAAGTTTTTTTTTATTTTACAATATTAACTATTATATTAAATAAATTTATAATAATTTGGATTATTTTAAAAAGATAAAATAATAAAAATATGTTATTCAGATATTTCAGACATGTAAATTATCAAATAACTTTTTTTTATTTAAATTCAACTCATTCAAATTCAATTTTTATAAAACACTCCCTAAAATGATACTCCCTCCATTCCTAAATAAGTGATATTTTGAAAGAAAAAAAATTGTTACAAATTATCTGTCGTTTAAACTTTCTAAGAGAATAAATTATTTACTTTCTTATATCACCCTTACATTCTCTCATTGTTCCAAAAAATTCTCACACTTAGTATTAATAGTTTTCAACTTCCCATAAAGGAGTAGTGATGGAATTTAATACAGATTTTAATTATTAAATGATAACATTAAATGACTTTCTTAATTCATGTGAAATATCCATGACACTTATTTAAGAACGGAGCGAGTACATATTAATGTTAGTACTAGTTTATTGTACTCCCTTCGTCCCAAATTAATTGCTAAGTTTTGACTTTTTTAAGTCAAATTGACTATTTTTAGAATTAATAATTAAGCATATATAAATATATTTCTAAAATTATAAAAATTAGGATTAGTAATAAATTGTATATACTTTCTTTTGGTTATAATCTCTTCACCTATATTTTAGCAAAAATAATAAAAAAATTAATTTTAAAAATAATGAATTTAACTTAAAAATTAAAACTGAGTAATTAATTTGGGACACATCGATTAATGTAGTAATGGTCAATCGGGAGTTGAGCCCAAGATTAAAGCTTTGGGGTTTAAGAACTTCGAAGATTGGGGCGAAGAATATGATAATAATTTCTTTGAGACGGCAATAATAATATCATGTGCCTAAATAACAAAAGTCATGCATAATTAAAAATCCTGGATTTCTTCGAAACTACATGATCAGCCGGCCCGGCATACATCACGCTTCTACGATCCATCCAATTAATTCTATAAACATAATTTTACTTAATCGAGATTTAATACTAAAGAAATAAAAACTGTATTCCGTCATTCCACGAAAAAGAGTTTTATTTGAATTATGATGTAAACTTAATTTGACGATTGAAATTTAATATGTTTTGTTTTGGTAAACAATTGCATGAATCAAAATTGAATTTTTGAATCAGTTGGACCAACTCTTACATTTGAATTGAAGTAACGAAGGTAGGAATGGAATCACTCATTCTGGTGGAATGAAAAAAATTATGTTTAGTTGCGATTAGAATAGATTGAATCATTCTTATTTTTCCAAAATTTATGAATTTTATTATTTGAGGTTGGAAAAGTATCAAATAACTCATTCCAACTAGAATGAAATGAATCATTATATTTCTTCGATTCAAACGTAGAATTGATTCTTCTTTTTCATATCAATGGATCGTCCGTCGCAAATGTAATCAGACAATTTAATTTTTACTAGCAACGGATTTGGTCTGCGTCTGTTGCAAAATATTATTTTTAAACTAGTATTTTAAGCCCAGATGTCTAGGGGTCCCTGAGATAAGCTTTAGCAGATTTGTAGTGAGGCTGAACATCCCGGTTAAACATCTTAAGGGCCCAATGAAAACTCTTGACGAGAAATAGGCCCACTTAGGCAGTGTTTGATAAAATTAAATATTAAAATTCGAACAGTTTAGATATTTGAATAATGTAGAATATCTGAATATAATTGTATTTGAATAAAAAAATATTGTTTGATAATTAATTTTTTCAAAATGTCTTAATAACAATATTTTACGATATTATCCTTAAACTCTTTTTTCTTTCTCAGATTTCGGCGATTGAAACACCAAAATTGATCGTAACAAAGAACAAAACAAAGCAAATCAATTAATAGAGAAGGCTGAAACCCACAACAAATAACGACAAAAGTCACCCCGACACAGATTGAATGCATCGTAAGGAGACCCACGTAAGCACTCCATGGATTCCGGCAAAAAATCCAGTTTATGCACCTCAACCATGAAAAATTGATTCCATAGTTGTCATGAAATATATATGGAGTATATATATACAGTCCATTTCAAGGGGTTTACCTCTTTATTTTACATACTATACTTATCATATTTAGTGACGGACTAGTTGATGGTTCGATTTGATAATTCGTTGCTTTATCAGAAAATTATAGCCTTTTAATTTTTAGCGACGAGATGACATATATGATGACGGCCAATGTCAACTATCGAACTAGAGATGAACCGAATCGTCGCTTTATATATATACGAAAAAGATCAAGAGCTTACCACTTGATCAACCCTTTTAGCGACGGATTCAGATCAGCTGCATCGCAAAGACGATTAAGTCTCCATGAATTCTATAAAAAATTCGATCAACGTCGTTATAGGTTGTCATGGATTTTAAAATATTGAAAAGATTATTATTTTTTCCGATATAATGTGATTTAATCACCTTTAATAATATAAATTTAATTTCAGTTTTATCCGGTCTAAGAAGTTAAAGAGAGTGAAATAAATATGGTAAAATAAAATAAAGTGTTAAACCTATATATATATATATATATATATATATATATATATAAGTCAACTTAATTGAACATGTAGTTAAGCTTCACATATCCAACTCAAACTCCTCTTCATCCTCTTTAGCGACGGACTTATATAAAAATGGTTCAATAATACAATACTGTCTCTATATTTTTAGAAATTACTATTACGGGCAACATATAATCGTTTCTCTAAAAAGTATAAAATTATACAGTTTATATGATTGAACTATCGTCGGATCCGTCGCTAAAAAGAGGTGAGATCGGGTGAGTTGAATAAAAGATGAACTTAAAATTCGAATCGTGTATATATATATATATATCATTTTAATTCATGCTATAAGTTTAGAAAAATAATTTGACTTGTCAAAATGTATGTTTTACAAAGATGAAGATGCAAATTGTTTAAATGCCAAGTATGCAAATTATTTTGATCCTTAGATTATATTTATTTACAAATATTATAATCTCAAGACTGATAATTATAAGATTATAATTCTAGAATTAAAATTATAATTTTAATACTATTAAGTTATTTTATAATTTTAAATTAATAATTTTAAATCTTATTATAAAAAAAAAAATACTTAAAATTAATAATATTTAAAATTAATAATCATATTCAAAGAAAGTATAATCCTTAAGAAGAAACATATCCTTAAAGTATAAAATGGTATTAATAAAATAAAAAAACTTTAAGGGCCTAAATTCTAGCATGCAGTTGGTAATTTAGTTTCTGTTTGTGAGTTTTGATTCGGGGGAAGGGAAAGTTTTTGTTTTTTTTTAGAATAATAAAAAATTGATAATTGTGGTACATATGAAGTATAATTATAAGTGTCAAAGACGAGAAATGGAAGAGAACAAAAACTAACATTAATTGCAAAAAATTAAATAAAAAGAATTCTACTATATATACATTTTTGTCAAGGCCAAACAAGGTCAACACACACCCTCAAGTCGGATAAATCCTCCCCAAAATTATCTTCCTTGTTGCACCGGCCGTCGGCCGGAGTTGTTGCCGGCTGTTTAGCAACCCTTTTCTCAGTAAAGCAAGTTGCACCGGTTGAGGTAGTGGCACCACAAGAAGACAGAGGCAATGATATTGAGTAGGCTAAGTCCGTGTTTGGGTGTTTGAGAAGTTCAGACACAAGAAGAACAAGAGAAGCCATTATTTGAGAGAGAGAGAGATGAGAATATATGAAAAAGAAGTTGTATGATTTTGATTAATTAATGGAGAATATGGTGAGTGAATGTGTATTATTTATTGGGGTTATAAATTAAATGAAGCTCTTGAATACTAGTAAAGAGTAGCCCACTGGTTTGGAGATGGGTACGGCCCTACCCTATCCTACCCTACCCTACCCTACCCTATCCTACCCTACCGTTTTCATTGTTTGCATGCAGAAGTTGGTGTTGACAAAAAAAACAATGGGTGACGGGACGGCAGCTGTTTGGCTGATGGTTTCCTGTTGCTTTTATTATACGTACGTTTTTCTTAAAATCATTTTCGCCTTTTCAAATACTACATCCGTACAATAATAAGTATTTTTTTAGGCTTAATATTTTTTTTAAAATAAGTGATGTGTTAGAATTTTTATAATATTTTTTTATATATGCTCTTATGCATTCAATGATATTTATTGCATCTTACTATCACTATAATTAAATGACATTCATTAACTCTTCAATTTTAAAAAAAAATATTAAGGGTATTTTTGCCATTTTAACTTGTGTATTGGTATGTGTGATTTAAACTAAAAAAACACTTATTATGGGACGGAGGTAGTAGTATCTTTTAATTAAGGTTATATTTTTTTTGATCCGTTTATAAAAAGAGATACATTTTATTTTAGAATTTTAAAATCACGTGAAAATTTTAATTTATAATATTTTTGTATGGTTATTTTTAATATTTCAACACAACTATTTTTTTATTTTATTTTTGTTAATATTAAAGGCACATTTAAAACATAATAGTATCATATTGAAACAAATAAATTTGGAGATGGATGAAGGGAGTAGTATGTTGTTTTGTTTAATTTTATATGTTGTATCATCACGTATGGGGACATTGACAAAGAAGAGAGAGTGATATTTATGGTATGCAGATGGTTGACAGTTGGCACCGCTCCATCTCATAAAACTGTGGGCCACCATGTTGGGTTTTGCACTTGGTTTTATTACAAGCACAGGATCCGGCCCTACCAATCCCCCATCTCAAAATAAGAGACTCAATTTAAAAGTCATTGTTTCAAAGTTGTTACTAGCATTAGAAAATATTTTACCCTAAAATAAGATTATAATACCAACAATACCCCTCTAAGCAGGGCTGCTGCTGGCTAAGCTATTTCTTTCTCATGTCCAGATAAATGGAGTAACAAAATCATAATAGTGCAAATACCATGAATGATAATAATGATGATGATGAAATATTATTACTGGAGCTGTAAAGGTGAATTGGCATAATCCAGGGAGATAATGGTAAAGAAATATAAAGGTAAAAATAATATTACATTTGACAAGTAAAAAAAAACTCTATAACTAGGATGCCCCATGCCCATGGATTCCAAAGCTTGTGAGAGAGAGGATCTCCTCCAGCTGGCAACCTGGACAGAAAAGGAAATGATTAATGGTTTGTTTAAGCAACCAACTTACTAACACAACTTCAACAGGAGAGAGATCATACAAGCATTAGCACCTTTCCTTTACACGCAGCAGATCCAACACAGATTTTCAAAGAACACAAGAATATATTTCCACTGAATTTTACACTAAAAACAATGGCCCAAATCATAAAAGTGACACAGCCTAAAATTCCGCATATTAAAAGCCTATAATTCCGCATAGCGTAACAACCTATATCAATATGCTTATATGACAGGAATCCTAAATCAAGACCACACATTGTTGCCAAACTTCCTGGTGTGCATAAGTTACCCAAGGTAATTTTGGCTCTACCATACTACAACGATCAATTAGTAATAGTTTATGATTAAGAAAGCTACAGAATAGAAAAACTGAATGACACGCAAAACGTCAAGCATAAGCAACATAAACTTCTCTTTATCGGGCTACTAAGGTGGATGTAAAGAAAGATTTTCATATTCATTCAACCACAAATTACAACAGTAACTGACAAAATGACTACTTAAAAGTAGTGGCAGCAAGGGAAAATAAACTTTTCATGAAAAGAACTATGCAAAGAGTATGATCAATGTGCTTATACTAGTACAAAAGTTGAAGCTGTAACATACACCAAACCATTTAAACAATACATATAATAACTACTACTCAATCAAATGCTAAATCAATAATTAATTGATGCACACTTGAAAATTTGAGGAATTTAGAAGCCTATTACCACTATCATGTTAAGCAGACCTTGACAAGCAGTCCAGACGGCTAATCAAATCTATTATCAGACCTTCCTATCTATAATTTTATTGGAATACAGGCTATCCATTGAATCCAAATTAAGAGGTTGTGAAAAACAAAGAATATGAGGATAATGAGCGCTGATTTAGGGGTGTTCATTGGTAATTTACTGCGGACCGGTTACCATTTCTAGTCTAAAATAGGTCCCGATACCGGTACCGAATTACCGGTGTCCGGTACCGGCAAAAACCGGTTTTGTACCCAAATTTCACCCACACAACAAATATCCATGAAAACACCCACAGGAAGCTTCTGGTTTCAGCTCACCATCATGGGTTGTCGATGACTTACTACACTTCTCAGGTTTTGATTCCTCTAACAACGTAAAAATACAATTAACGAATTAAATCTTGATTTCATCATTTATTAGATTTTCTCATGTATGTCAATCGTACCATTTTTTAAGGAAACCAAAAAGAATGGAGCTTGGTGATCTATATCTTGGCCACCATTTACAACCGAAAAGACTTGCTGCCTTCTGCTACTAATATTATGTTTGATCTAAAAGACCCACAACAAAAGATTACACATTTAAGCCCAGAACGGAGAAAGAAAGAAAACCCCGATGAAGATCAATCTAAAATCAGAGAATCCACATTAGCATAAATCAAAACTTACAATTGAAGGGCTTGCATGAGCGAAAGTGTTTAGTTGAAGAGGAGAGAGATAGAGGATAAGATTTGGGATGGTAAGTAATTTGAAGAGGAGAAGAGGAGAGGATGAGAGAGAGAGAGAGAGTGAAGGAGGTGAATGTGGCGGAGAGGATGGAGCAGAAAAAAACTCAGCTTTTCATAAATTAAACGGTACAACCGGTTCGGTACGGTACATACCAAACCTCCAAAAGAACTTCCCGAACCCGGTCCGGAATAACCGGTATATACCGGTTATATGTACCCATATGTATCGGTACCGAACCGGTATTAATTATACTATCATATAAAATCTGTAACCACAACATGACCACTCATTCCATGTCGCTTTTATCTCCTTTATTCTCAATGAGTTTTAAGCAAGAGAAGTAAATATACACCAATTTTGAAAAAAAAATCAAAGTTTCCAGCCTTGTTTTAACCCCAAGGTGTAAGAAAGAGAAATGACAGAGGCTTTAGGAATAACATCAAGGTCACTGATTCTAATCCCCATACTTGGCGCCAAAATTACCTTAAAAACATTAGTAACCTGGTGTATGATGTGAGTTGTAGAATTAGTACACTATAAATTTACAGGGTAGCTTGAAGTCAAATCAAAAGTCAAAACTAAGGTATCATACTACATTCAATAAATGCTTTAGTAGTATCTTCAAAACCCATTGCAGTACAGATTTGTATTCCCACTGCAATGAGATACCTAATATTGCACATGGAGCTGCTCAGTTCGCACGACTCTGCAAGCCTTGTCTTGGATTGGTTTTATAGTTGATTCTTTAAAAAGTTCAATTCCATAGTTACATAAAACCTTCACTCTTGATATACACGAAAGAAAGTCCAAGTTAAATTTAACTTAAAACAAACCTCCTTGCACAAAAAGTTTTCTCCTTTAATTGGAGTTAACATGATCCTCGCCAAAGTAACTACTACCCAAATGCTAAATCAATAAATAATGTATATTATGTTGGTGAAGGTCATTTATAGGAGCTGAGCAGTTTACCGGCTAATCGATAAAAAGAACAAACCACACAACGTAGTTCTCGTATTATTAACCCAGAACCAAACCCAACTTGCAAGAATTAAATGAATCAAACTATAGTAGGCTGAGTCAATTGGTTCAAAACAAGAAGCACCATTATTGTAGAAAAAAATAAAGTTATTTTGTTTGAAAAAAATAATCTGTGAAGAGTACTTAGTTAACACCCCAAAAAAATCTTTCACAAGGAGAATCAATACTAGGAATTTTCCATGTAGGAAAGATAAAAATAAGGGTTCCTGCCTGCAAGTGCACCAACTATTTATTCATTTCAATCTGAAAATATAATTTTATACATCGAATGACATATGAATGACCTCCGAACGGTTTAATAACGTATAATCATAACTATCTCTTCAGTACTTGTAGATCATTTTCAACTATATATTCTTAGAGAGAATGAATTGTTTTTCTCCCTAGCAATATTTTCAAAATGAGATCTCCAATACTAGGTAATTTTAGATGGTCTGCAGCCTAAAAGCTTAAGCTTAAAAAAATTCAATATAGCCACGATACATCAATAGATTCAAATTATAAAACAAGGAAAAAACTCAAGAAAGAAAAATAATATGACAAATAGACAATTATAGAAATTCAACCGACTTATGTAAAGGCAGGAAAAAAATTACACTTTTTAAGATTCAGCTTTGATCTGCTTCAGCTTTGATCTCCTTCACTTCGTCATCATTTGTTACTGCTGCAGTTGCCTCCCCACCATCTGCATTCTCCGCTGGAGGCTGCACCTGTTCCTCCTCTGGCAATGGCTCCTCCACGTAATCATTCTCAAAAGCATCAGCAGGAACCTCATAAATCCTCACTTGCGGCTTTGAAGGATCCTTTACCAGAACATACTTCCCCTCATTCAACTTCATACACAAATCCACAATAGACTTCACTATCCCCCACATATTTGAGGTATTCAAATTAATCTGAGTCGCAAACTCCTTTGGCTTATATCCAACCACAGCCAATATAACATGGTTGAAATGATCCCTTGGATGAACTCTCGAAACATACCCCAATTTCATCATATCAGCGCTAGCCAAGAGTGATTGTGCAGTCCATTTTGCCAGCTTATTTGCATTATTCTTCAGTTCAGTAGCCAAAACTGCACCCCTCTGTGTCTCCAATTTCTGCCTCCAATCAACACCCGAATACTTGGGATCAAACTCATTAAGCGCATTCAATGTTAAAAAGGATCGTGAATTATTAATTTCAACCACACTCTGCACCTCACACCGTGCAACCAAATACATATCATTATCCAACTTCCATCTTCTGTATCTATATCCAACAGAAGCCACCTCTTCACCATCATTTGCAAATGGATTAGACTCCTCAAAAGTCACCTTATTCCCATCCCTAACCAAAACCTGCTGCGAGAAATTCTGGTTGATATATGCAGCCTCCACACTAAGCGAGTACGCGGAATTAATATCATCCTTGGCCTCAGGCAATGGCTCCTGGGAAGTTTCATGAACAGCTAGCAAATCTAACTGAGACCCATCACGTTTATCAAAAAACAACTTATTCCCAACTCGCTGAATCACAATATCCCACGAATAAACTGACCGGGGAGCACACATTAACGTAGAGAGAATCGAATCCGTTGCAAAGACTGTAGCTTTATCCTCATTCGCAAGACGCCGAATAACCGGGTCATCAGTAGTTGTGACCTTAAAGAAGTTCCGGTTCTTAAATCTCTCAAGGCGGCGTTCCCTTTTGGGAGTAATTCGATCATAAGAGCGGTCGTAGAACTCCAGGGCACCACAGATGAGAAGGTCTTCAGGTTCAGGGACGGAAAACGAGAGTTTACTGAAGGTGGAAAAGGGGATTTGATCAAGCATGTTCCACTCGGGCTGAATATCGACGGATGATTTAAAGGCAGCAGCTTCCCGGCGGGGATTATTGCCGCCAGACCGGTTGAGGTTGTAGAGCCGATCGCGGCGGGCACGGTCGCGCTCGGCTTCGCGCTTACGAGCTTCCACCTCTTCATCACGGCGCTGGGGGAGCTGATTGCGGTTGTTATTGTAGTGCTGGTTGAATCGCCACTTGGGGCCAAATTTGGGGCGGGGAGGGGGCTTGCCATCGACGAGGCGGAAAGAGGCGTCGTCATCGGCGTTACCGGCGAATGAATCGTCTCCGGTGAAGTCAAAGGCGGAGTCAGCAGGGTTACCACGAGAGTTTCGAGGGTTATTCGAATTCGGGTTGTTGCGGGTGAAATCGGCGATCCGACCCAGCTTGTCGGAGCGAGAGAATGGGGCGAACGGAACGTTGACGGGGTGATTAGGGAGTGGAGAAGTAGTGGTGGTAGCGGAGGGTTCTAGTGGGCCCCAACCGTCGGGATTGAACGGCACTGCTTCAATTTGAAAGCCTACCATGGTTGTTTCTGATCTGAGCTGAGAGAGTGAAGATGAGTGAGAAAGGGAAACAAAACCCTAGCTCAGTGTACCTTCTTTTATTACGGTTTTAGCCTTGATAATTTGGACCGACTGTCCCAAATTTTGGGCCCTTGAACGTAACAGAAGCTTTTGTAGACTAATGATCAGTGGGCTTTATCAATTCTCGAGATATCCAATGGACATATTTGTCTACAAGAGAAAGAAAATGTTAAAATTAGAAAAATAATATATATATCGACAAATATTTGATGTAATTGAATTGTGACTAACGTATAAATATATATAATAAGATATAATAAATTAAATGTAAAATTTTTTAATAGAAACATATTATATGTATGCACATACAACGCAATTATAATTCAATTAAAAATTTTGCAATATATAGCAAAACTCTTAAAATTATTACTTTTATAATTAACCAGGAGCCTGAGGAAAAAAATAAGAAAAACTTAAAAGAAATTTTATATTCAATCTATGTAGCAAGGTTTTAAAACTCAGATCGAATAGATAAAAAATGGAATCGATCCACACAATGGTCCAGTTTGGACAATTGAACTAGTTTTGGTTAAAACCCGCCAATAACCGGTTAACCCAGTGAACCGGTATCCGGTTCACGGGTTTGACCGGTTTGCTGCTTAAACATAAAAAAAAAAAAAAGAGTTTAATATTTAACCGTCCTTCAGCGCTTCTGCAACTATTTTTCTAATTTCTCTTCTTGGGCGCAAACTCGTACTGTTCAATTCTATATGATCTGAAAGCCCAACACATGGTTACTTCTTCATCTTCAGATTCCTGGATCTGCATGACGCCCTTGTAAATTCGAGTGCCCCCAAAAATCTTGGAAATCATAGAGATGGAGTCACATGTTTGGCTCTCAGCCGTAATTGAACTTGCTTTGCTTCCGGATCTATGGATAATTCCGTCAAACTCTACAAATTTCCAAGTGATTTTGCAAATATGGCCATTTCAATGTGTTTGTTTTAGCTAATATTTGTTCATTCTTAGATTAAACAAATGGGAAAGGTTGTGATTTTAATTTTCAGGCCTGTTTGTTCTGGCTATATTGGCTTTCAACTTTACAAATCTTATGTACCAAATGCTACTATATAGAAAAATAGATATATTAAATTGGTTTGAAGAAAATGGTCCTATGAAGGGAAAGTGGGAAAAAGGAAAAAGAATAAAACTTTTACAAATGCTGGGTGAATTCCACATCATATAATTGGGAATTTGAGGACATTAGCTTAATTATTACTAGCAAGCCACATGGAAAATACATATTTGTTTGGGCATTTTGTGCTTGTCAAGATGCAGAGTATAACATAAGTTACTTGTAATTGTTGTGGCTTATGAGGTTATGTGTTTGTAGATTGATAGCTTCGATATGTACTTGGCAACGTGAAACCATAAGATTGCCATCATTACCTAGATACATTTTATTTGATATGTTTGAAGCTGTTATTCTTGTTATAAATTGATTAATTTTATATATTTATTAAATATTATATATAACATATAATAATTATTAATTTATTTAATTATTTATTAAATAATAATGACGTTACTAGGTCAATAACGATTTGACCACTAGTTGGACCATCCACCTAGTATATTTTCCGATTCAATAAACGGTCCGGGTTTGAAAACATGTAGTGTACTAGTGTTGGTTGATTTTGAATTTTACCAATGTTGGGCCATGATTCTTTATGCATTGGGCCTGACCGAATGAGCTTCTCTCTTGGATTATATTTATTATGTCTTGAAGGTGTTGGGTCGGATCGTTGGGCTGACCCATCAGAAAGATAATATATTGATTGGGCTTTGACCGGTAATGATGAAGAAGATAACAGTTGACTGTTATCTCTGCCATGCATTAATGAGGATTGGACTGGATCGGCCGGCGGTGACAAACAGTGATTGGATGGAGTAGGTGGGTTGCATGCAGTCGGTTGAGGTCACCGGTAATGAGGGGACTGTGTCAGTAGGGAGTGGGTGACACGAAAAACCGAACCGAGAGTATATGATCAGGTAAAGATCACATATGGTGAAAGGTAACTGATTATTATTTTCTCTCACGACTCTAGATATTTTATTCCTCCATTGTTAAACCTTGTGATCGCCTGTACTGACTCTCACGCCGGAGCTATCCCCCGACGATCCAAGTCGTCAAGCTTTTGGTTTTGACGTGTTTGTTATGCAGGATTGGACGTGCCTTACGTGATTGGGGCCCGTGAAAAGATCTTGGCGTTAACAACCAAGGATAGACTCGTATATATAACTTTGCACAGTAAAAAAACAGTAATGATATATATTGCGAATATTTTACGTTGATTTTTTAATTGTCAAATACGTAGATAAGTATTAATGGTAATATTTTTGGAGAGATATTCAATAATCGGGGCCATCCTATAAGTACTACCAATTCCATGTATTGATAAGCTTCGTAAATATTATAATTCGACGTAAATTTATCGCAATACATAACAATAAACATTACCATTAAACTATTATCTTTGGTCTCACTTAAAATAATTTGTCTTTATTAATTTGGAAGAGTTCAATCATCTTATTTTTTTTTTAAAAAATATTAATTTTATTTTCAGAATTATTCTTTGTATGTATAAAATTATACTACTATTTTATACTTTGTATAGTTATAAATGCATAAAGTAAATTATATAAGAAATTTTTTTCTTCAAAAATTACAAGAAGATGACTATTTTGTTTTAAAGGCATGTTGGAATCTGGTTTAATTTTGGAAAACGATGACAAATTATTGACGAAATTGAATTGCGATTAAAGTAAAGCTCTAAATAATGGAGTAACATATACTTTCTCCCATGATAAAAAATTTTATTATTATTTTGAGTAGTCCCATGTTAAATATCTATTTTTCTTTAATAACCAAACTTTTATACATATTTTTCTATTATATTCATAACATTAAATATCTCATACGTACTTTTCTTATTTTAATTGTCTCTCCATATTTAATGATATTATTATGAACAATTTTATTATTTTATTCATTTTTTTAATATACACAAAAAATCTATCCGAATTTTTATTTTGGGACAGAGAGAGTATAAATTAGAGCGAGGTCATTCTTAATTTCATATTCCACTTATAAAAATAGGTTAGTATTTATGGTCTATATAAATTAACTTCTGGGGGGTCTTTTTGAACAACATGTTATAATAGGAAAATTGAGGAAGCAATAATAGAGCCAAGTTGTTGGAGAGTACTCCACCCCGAGCTGTTAAAGCACGTTCAACCAATCGTCGATACCCAACAAAAGAAGTAAACCTATTAATGATCGAATTAATAACATATACAAAAATTTCTGTGCACATAATTGATTCTCAAATGTTTCACGATTGGATAACAAGGTATCTATTTTTCGGGTTTAGGTTCAGCTACGCCCGTACCTTAAAAATAAATAAATACTTTACTCATTCTTTCATGAGTTAAATGCATTTTCTATCCACCAAATTAACATAGTAATACCTCCGTTCCTAAAAGATTTTTATTTAAGGTTTTGACATATGAATTAAGAAAGTATCATTTATCAAATAAAATTTATTTGAAATTTTATCACTATCCTTTATGGGAAGTTGAAAACTATTAATACAAAAGAGAGAATTTCTTGGGATAATGAGAGAAGGTATGGGTAATATAGGAAAGTAAATATTTTATTCTCCTCGAAAGTTGTAAACGACAAACTTTTCGGAACAAATTTTTTTTCTTCTAAAACGATAATTTTTTAAGAACGGAGGGAGTATATCACAAAGAATGCATGAAACTTTGAAAGCATAAATTAAAGTCGAATATATATTATACTCTATTAGGTTACAAAATCTGCAACCAGCTTGGCACTCTAAAAAAATTGGAGAAGAAGTCATTAATTAGATCTACATTCCAAATTAATGAACACCATTCACAAACTTGTTTAGTCTCTCAGATATCGTCGCACTTCCACATCCCGGAGCATGCTCTCCAACCTAACAGAAATTTAGGGTTAAAAGAAATATAAGTAATTAAGGATATGTAATTAATTATTAAGTACCTTTGCATGTATGGTGTGGTATCCCGAACCGATCTTTACAGTCTTGTCTGGCTTTCCGATGATCAACTCGATCTTTTCTGTTCCACCTGCAGGGATCACCAACGGTTCTGAACTGCTCTCTGTGAAGGGTTCGATCTCAATCGCCATCGTCTGTTTATGTTTGCTGACCCCTACCCCGGAGGAAATAACAGCATTCCGATAACATCGTCGAGCCAGATCTAAGTCCCCCAGCACCTCTCCTACTCTATGTGCCGTGGGGAATTTGATTTTGAAATGAGGGATGGAGGTCACAGCTTGGAGAGCAGTCAAGGTAGGTCTTCCCAGTATAGCGTTGTAAGCTGAATCTACATGCACAACATAGAATTTGCACATTATTTCTACCTGCTGGGATGCTGTGCCGAAGATAACCGGGAGTTCAATAGTGCCTGCGACTTTGACCGGATCGTTGCTGAAGCCGTATAAAGGAGCCTCCTGCCCGACCTCCATTTTCTGCCCATCAAGATGCATCCCCTGATAGGCATGGGCATATAAAATATCCACCGAAGATCCATTGTCTATCATCATGCGCTTCATGTCCACCGAGCCCACTTGCGCTGTGATCACCAAGGCCCCCTCGTGTGGCTCGATGGGCTCCGAAGGATAATCTGCGTTCGTAAATGATATGACGGTTCCTAGAAATGGCCTGTCAATCTTCAGGGGAGCATCTGTAACAGTCATGACCGAATCCAGGTAAGCCCTTCTCTTCTTCCCTACCAACTTCCCCACAGATCCACCGGTTATCACATCTATGACATGCCTTGACGGCGGTACTGGAGCCATTTGAACCGTTTGAACAGTACGGTTGATATTCTGCTGATCATTCGCGGCCACATACTGCACCAACAAGCCCTTTTTAATCTTCTTCTCCACGAAATCTTTTCAAATTGCAACACTTTCGTTAAGTGTCATGACCATGCATTGATGATGATGATAGCCACAATACTTACGAGTTACCTGTCCTGTTCGGTAATTATCACGGGGTGGCTCGAAGAAAGGTTGGTTTCTGATTTGATCCAGAATTACCGATCTATCAGTGTTCAGTTTGGTGTAGACCTTATTCACCTTCGGGACTAAAACAGGGGGACGACTGCTCCCTTGTCGCCAGGAGTTATTGTACTTCTTCGAACTGCCCTCTGGCCGATCATTATACCCCCCCTCCCCGTTCTCCTTTGATCAACTTCGGCCTTGGGAACTACTGTCTCTTTCAACTGGTCCGAAGGAGGATGCTTCAGGTTGTTCATAGCTTCTTCCACAACAATATAGCCTTCTGCCTTGTCAAAGGCTTCGGCCAAGCTCTTCGGATGGTGGAACATCAACTTCTTCACCAACTTCTCGGACTTCACCAGATCCAAATTTCATTCGAACAAACCTACAACTTGAGAGATCATTGAGGTCGGACACACCGACCATCGCTTCTCTAAACCTCTTTACATCTTGCCCAAAGATTCATTTGAACCGCCGGATCTGTGCCAGAGAACCCGTAGGCTTTCCTCTTCTTCGGTTACTCCCAAAACGGGCATGGAACTTATCACAAAGCTTGGTCCAAGAGGATATCGAATCTGACGGCAAAGTTCCCAACCACTGTCTCGCATCTTTTCTCAGTGTCGTAACAAAAGTATGGCACTTGGCAGCGTCAGTGAAGTCATAATAGTCCATTAGCCGGTCGAACGCCTGGCTATGGTCATAAGGATCCCCGGTCCCATCGTAACTTTTCATGCGAGACAATTTTTTATAGATATCTGCCTTCTCTTTGAGAATATCTGAGGAAAAAGGGGATGCCTTCTTTCCCGGAGCGTCCTTCACCTGTTGGACCTCAGCCAGTTGCTTTCTGAGCTCTTTCAGCTCCTTCACCAGAAAATCAACGCCTTCGAGCTGTGGGGAGACCTCTTTCTTATGAACAACATTCTGTCTTTGAGAGGATCGACCTCCTCCTACCGATCCCACTGCCCTGGTGGGACTTCTTGATCTACTCCGGTGTATAACTCTGCCTTTATGATGAGAATGGTCACGTTGATAGTCCCTTACTCTGATTTCGGGCATGATCTCCCTCGACCTGCTCCTTTGCTTGTCGTCGTCTCAATGCTGAGAGGCAACGACCATTAGTGCCTTCTTCGAGGCCACGGGAGTTCTGCTTCTCGATCTCCTCCTACCACGGGAACGATCCTGAATACATATGCGGAATGCTCCGGCCTCTTACCTCTCGCCGTGACACCTCCTTATACTCACTCACTTTTGGATTTGAACATGGCTAGATGCTTCGCGTCCCTTAATTCCGCCACCCAAGAAGCATTTGTTCTAATATATATCTTCTCTTTCTTCAACAGAACCTCCAAGGCTTTATCTCGCTTCGTCCACCATCTTCGCCAACTTGGCGGCTCTATCTTCTGACCACTTCTACGATAAGTCTTGGTCGGTGAGCCTTCCTTTGCGCCTCGACCATGATCTCGCTCCTTATCCGCGCCGAAAACCAATCTTCGTCCAGCCCCACTATGGATCTTCTACGAGATCCCACGAATTATGCTTAGAGGCCGTGGTTCGTGAGCACTTTTAGAAGGACCAGACGATCCTTTCTTTATCAAACACGAGGCGGTGGCAAGCTAACGATCATCGCTTTCGCCCTTCACAGCGTATCATCCCTACTCCTCATCATCTTCCGAAGTAGGTTAAACGATTGTGATTGAAAATTTTAATGACATTAGAACTCAAACCCCTCCTTCTAGCGCCAATGTTAACGCCAAGATCTTCTGTCACGTCCCAATCACGTAAGACGCCCTGATCCTGCACAGTAAACACATAAACACCACAAGCTTGACGGCTGTTCCGTCGGGGGATAGCTCAGGCGTGAGAGTCAGTATGTGTTCACAAAGTTAACAATGGAAGAATGTAATGTCTAGTGTCTAGAGAGAGATAATAAATCTCGGTTGTGTGTATGTGTGAGAATATGAATGTTGAAATGTATGAGAACATACCTCTGAGGCGATGGCTTTCCTTTGTTAGGTTATACTCCTTTTCGCTTGGATTCTTGTGCCACCCACTATTACCCCACACACTCCCACGATCGATGGGTTCTCTGATTGCATGTAGTCTATCCAATGCTTTTGGCCATTTTTTTTCTACCACCTACTGTGGCATGATCCCATCCACATTAATGCATGGCAGGAGTTTTAGTCAACCGTCATCCTTTTTCATCATTGCAAGTCAAAGTAACAGATATTAAAATATCTAATGGGTCGATCCACTGAAATGACCCGATCTCAAAGGTTAAAATGGAAATAATATGGTGACTGGGCCCAGTGACCCTCACGGATTAATAATAAAGGCCCAATAGATTGATTAAATGAGTAGGTTCAATATACTCGGCCCAAAGAGAGGAAATATCATGACCCAACAATTGGCATTAAGGATGTCCAGGCCTTCTTCATGAAGCATCCGGATAATTTGATAGAACATGAAAGAACTCACATCCAAACCAGTTATCAGATTTACTACTAGAGCACAACCTGCTTCATGAATATCTATCGGTGGTGGTGGTTTAAAACCTTTTGGATTAATCTCAATTCCCATTAAGCTTTCTCTTTTTTCCTTCATTTTTAACTTCTTTATGTAATTTGCAGCTTCATCAAGTTGATCCGTCAGCGATTTTACCTCCTGCAATTAACCATTAAGTAATAACATGCATGGTTAGCTATAAGTTTTGGATTTGAAGGTCAAAATTGTCAAGCCATCTGTCAGGCTAGCTAGCTATAGGAAAATATTGTATCAGTATAACATGTACGTACAGTTGCACAAAGTTGAAAATGCAACTATATATATGTGTTAATTAAACAGACATTTTCTTATGGCCCTGACATATGGCTCGACAATTCTGAACTTCATCAAATCCGGATCCATAAGTTTTGTGTATGTGAGAGAGATAGTGATCGAGAGAGATGACAAAACCCTATAGGAGTGATGGGGAACAAGAGAATGGAGCTTGGAGTAGAGGTCTTTCATTTGATTTCTTCTATTTTTCTCTAGGGTCTTTCTGTCAGTACTGTCAGCAGCTCTAGATGAACTAGGGTTATGCTCCATCAATACTCAATATCTCAATAACAGCTTAAGCTATATATATGACTTGATGGAGGCCAGGCCAGCTTTTATCATAGTGAAAGGAAGCTACATATAATTATGAAGAAAATAAAACAGTGCTCAATACCCTGAGCATCATTTAGACTGATGATAAAAGTTTCTGATTTGAGGAGATGGTGGGGTTAATTTCCAGTTAGCTGGCCATTTTTTTTGTGGCACCCACATGAAACATTTTTGACCATATATATATAAACTAAGAATTAAAGAGCGAACAGATATTTATAAGATAAATACTGTTATAATTCCGGACGTAATCAAGACACATATATCATATATGCAAGGTTTTAAATGAGTTGAGTTTTAACTTGGCCACGTTGAGTTCAATTCTTGAATATTTTTTGTAAACTATTCTAGTTTATAAACAAATAAATAGGGTGTTTGAGTTCAATTCACATTGAAGAATTGTTTTTTAACTTTTGTTGGTCAGTCGAGTTCTGTGTTTAATAAACAAATTATTAATTTAATAATTATAATTATTATTATTATGTTGTTGTTGTTATCAAATAAGTGGGGTTTAATAGTGTTGTATAAACAAATTATGTTCTAATTAACTAAGCATAACTCGAGCTTAACTTGTTTATATATGTAAATAAACAAATTAAAAGAGCTTGTTTTACTCGACTCTTAAATGAATATTAGTTGAGTTGAGGCAATGCAATCGAGTTTGCATTTACTCAACTAATATGTGCATTCACTAACTTTTTCTTAAGTTATAGTATTATTTTAAGATAAAATTACATAAATATCATAAAAGGAATTAAATGATTAAGAATTTATCATTTTTCTAACTCTTTCTGTGTGAAAAGACTCTCCTAATAAAAATTAACTTGCTTAATTGACCAAGGTTGACATTTTTACATAAAAATTCATATAAAAATATCATTTTAACATGTGAAAATAACAATATTCAAATGGAAAATGATACTAGTAGTTTTATATGAGAAGATGTGAAATTAAAATGGGTCACGGCAGCTCTGCTCTATGAAATTCGAAATTGACAAGTCATAAAAAGCAGTTGTAATGTCGATTCCATTCAAATTACGTCACAACACATTTACTGATAGATAGATCTGCAATCTGCATGCATCCTTAAGCATTACTTATTTGACTTTTAGTCTATATATGTCCAATGAATGTCAAATTCATTCATGAAAATAACATTTAGATATTTTGTATACCTTTCTGAATACTCATGAGAGTCCCCTTTATACAATAAAGTGGAGTAATATTGAGCTGAGCTGTGTGTTTCAGTGATTCAACTTTCAAGTCCTCTGAATGCATGTGATTTCAACATCACAACAAGGCAGAAGAAGCCTTATGGGAGTAATAAATGAGATGATATTTTACTTTCATGCTTGCCAAAAACATACTAATATAAAAACAAGGGCGCAAAATATCCAACAAGTGAAAAGGAATGGCAGTTCTTCTGCATCATCTCATTTCCTTTAATAAAAGGGTATGCAACCATTCACCTACCCATCCTATCCTCGCCCTTTATCTTGCACTTTCTTCTATGAGGAGGCCATCACAAGAATGCATTGCATCAACCATTTCAAGTTGGCTTTTGCAGGAAAAATGGATCCGATTAAAGTAGACCAAAAGTGATAGCCGAAGAGGTAGGTAAGGCCTCTCCTTTTATTAAAGTTTATCCGACAGCAAAATCAGCAAGGCTCTTTATAGCAAAGATAAGTTTCCCCCTCATGGCCCCTCCCAGGGATTGAAATCTAATAGAATAGGTGGTTAAAAAACAAAAGTTCAACACCCCCTCCCCTTCTACCCCCAAATAACTTCATAAGAATTGTATACATGTTCAGAATATGATGATTATGTGTATGCATTTGTAATGTAATACAAACAATTCCACCTCAATGCATGCCTATAATGTATTACTTCACATTCACATATAAGTGAAATTAGATAAATACAATAAGGGAAGACTGAAAAAGAAACCTTGTGATTTACATAGTAACCTTGAAACTACAAAAGACGGATCATCGTGTAAGTCACATGAATTTAGGTTTAGGCATTGATGAAGGGTTTTGATGCGCGGGACCAAGCTTTTGAATTAAATGAAGAAGCCCCTTCTTATGATCTTGACATGTCAGGTTTTGTACCAGATTTAGGGTTCCATCACATTCAAGTGAAGACTCGAACTGCTCTAGTACCTTTACAACCTGCCAAAACTCTGGCCTCTTATCTGGTTGCAAGGACCAACACTGCTCAACTAAAGCTCTCATTGCAGAAGGGCAATCCCCAGGGAAAGCTGGTCTCAAATTCTGAAATATAGAAAATGTTGATTTTATTATAGAGAAGGTTGATGTTCAATAGTTGATAAAGGTAGAGGAACAAGATGCCTTCAGTAAAGAGTACATAGTACAGAGGAAATTTTGTTATGAAAGCATCCTCAGCACCATTATATATTGCAGGGTAAATTGATAATAGTATCAGACTATACGAAAACTCAAATTAATGAAATTCATGATAATAGCCTCATCCAACAACATTTTCATCAAAACTACTGAGTATTGGCAAATAATAGTTGATGGATACTGTTCATTAGATAGAATTGAAATGGTACTATGCATATTCACATTGGATATAATCATTTTCAAGATACCAAGAACTAATGCAGTTTTTTTTTTTTTAATCATGAGTAACTTTTCCCTTCCATTTGATAATTCTAATAAAATTGGAAAGTAAATGAACAATTGCAATCCAATTTATAGTAGATCCCTACTTGCAAGCTATTAATTTTAACTCTATTGGAAGATCTCAATGTGCATTCTGGAATTTTTTGTTAAAATCATAAAAGCAAGCTATGAAAATATGTATCCTGAAAGGTACCTTATTCACCACAGCAAAAGCAGCTTGGATGGGTGTCATATCGTCATAAGGAATAGTTCCAGCTACCAATTCCCATAAAATGAGTCCAAAGCCATAAACATCAACCTTCCTGCCATATGACTTGCGTTTGATCATCTCAGGTGCCATCCAGCGGTAGGTACCTGGGTCATCGGCCAGAGAATCACAACATTCCTCCTCACAAGCTATTCCAAAATCCGCAATTTTCAGCTGGAAATCTTGATTAATAAGTATATTCTCAGGTTTGAGGTCCCTGTGTATGACGCCTTGTGAGTGAATGAATTCCATTCCCCGAGCAATGTCCAAAGCCATCGAGATTAGTTTTTTTAAGGGAAGAGATTTCTGCTCAAGCTTGTGCAGGTATGCCCTCAATGAACCCTCTGAGAGATATTCTGTGATGATGCAGAAGACTGGTGGCTTTCTGCATGCCGCTACGAACTGCAAGTAAAAGGATAAAAATATCAGAAGAATCCAACAAGAAACCCTATGTTACATGGACTCAGGTGTACGTCCGGGCGAATAATCTTTGTGGCTCCCAAATTAGGATACGGAAAGTGTCCAAATGAAGGCTACGTATAGGTGGGGCATGTATTTCATGATTAAATTCAATATAATTTAGATAATTTTCTACTATTAATGTTCAAAGATATACATTACTAAGGTTTATATCAGATGGGATGTTGTGGGGAAGGAGTTTCAACTTTTTCTTCACTAAAGAAGTAAGAATCTTTCATTATTCAATAATACAATCTCTTACTTTTTATTCCACACATACATATAAGAGATTGGAGCACCAATTTCGCACAAGGGTGTCGGACACATATCCCATAACCTTGTCCAGGTTTACAATGTCCCACCCGTGTAGTTCAACCACCAAGAAGTCCAAGCAACATAGAAATAAACATTTTCCCGACAATCTCACAATTGATACACGTTGCCGTGATGCAGGTCCCAACAATATTTTGTAGGAAGGCCATCTGGTTAATTCGTTAATTTATAAATTACACCAATGGAAAATGATAAAAGCTCAAATGTCAATCAGTTTCTGCCATTACAAATCAGTTAATGGTAGATAATTATTACTACTTATAAAAAAAGTACATAGATTTTTAAGATAAAGATATTATTAGTTGTTCACCTGCCGGACTTCCACAATCACGGTATGGATTGATAAAGAGGGGGGAGGAAGATATGAGCAGTTACCTTTATGACATTTTGGTGGTGCAGTCGAGTCAAAAGATTTACTTCTCTTCTGAACTGCTTCTCTAACCGAGCTCCAAGGGCTCCATCTTTGTCATCATCCTGAACCCTGATAATTTTTACAGCAACAGGTTCATCCTTATAAATCCCATGGGAAAGTTGACTATGTGGAAGCTTCCAACCGATGATAAATGGTGTGAGAATACTTTGTTCTCCTTATCCATGAAGCCTCTTCCCCCATTTTTGGCCCCACAAAATGACCTGGTAACCACAAATAGTATTGTTCTTCTCCTAATTCAGAAGAATAGACGGTTCAAAATCAAGATCATCCATTAAAGAATCTATGTCATTTGCAAAGCTCCAAGTAACAATTTTTTCTAAACCATCAACAGGACAAAAGTAAAGAATCCAAAGCCACATCAACGGAAATATTAAAGCCCTTCAAAATCCATGAATACAGAAACCAAAAACCATACCAACATAATCTAATCAAATAATCCTACAAAGCCCAACTCACAAACACAGATCAAAGAGAATGATCTCAAGCCTTGACCTATTCACCAAATATAAGAAAAACTTGATCTTTTTAAGCAATCGGAATCAAAATCCCTCAGAAACTATCAAAACTCAGCAAGAACCATCAAAATCAGCTGAATTTTGAGCTCAACCAAACCTCATCCAAAACAACAAATCCTTTTAGCCTCAAAGTCAAATACAACCTACCTTGAAAGCCTGGAAATCCCCACAAACAAACATATAAAAATTTAAACAATTAACTAGCAAATCAATATAATAAACCCAAAGCGAAAAGTATACTCAATTAAATTGAAAATAAAGATCCAAATACATTGAACTTACCAAAAGGGTGTATCTAATTTGGGTTACTGCTCTTGTTCTTCAACAAAATTCCTGTTTAAAAGAAACCCACTTATACCGTATCGATCTATCTGTCTTTCTCTTCTCTCCCCCATGAATAATTTCACAGAGAGAGAAGAAAAAGGTAGAATTTCCAAGAAAGGCACTGATTCAAAAGAAAAGACTCCCTGTTAAATACTCCAATTCCATACAAATGTAAACGTAATGAATACGGATCCTTGTGAACCGTAGATGATTCTGTGGGGTCCGGTTTAGTTGCTGAGCCATGGAGGGGGCGGTGGTGCTAGCTATGGTCCATGGACCTCCAAAAAGTCAAGAAAGAAGAATAAAGAAGAGAGAGAAAATAAAAAGGAATTTAATAAGAAGAATACAAGCGTCATTATCGTAGAATGAGGTACGGAAAAAGAGAGATTTATTTAGGAGAAATAAAATAGTAGTACTAGTAATAACAAATAGGGGCTGTTTGTATACGGCGAAAGGAAACGCATCGCACGGATATGTTGTGATTCCTCTTTGGTTAGTTGGAATAGTACGGAATTGTCCAATATGGATGAATGAAAATGTAATTTTATGGGTAAATAGTTTATATTTGTTTGATTAAAAGTTTGATTCGAACATTCAAAATATAAATGAGTCAAATATGAATAAATTTTAAAGTTCGATAAATTACTCGACTATCCTAAAATTATAATTTTTTATTGATCCATTTTCGGATCATATTTTAATAGGAGCTTTTCTTGAAAAATTAACAGCTTAGGAAAATAATAAGATTCAAAAAATCGTTGGAAATGATTGTATGAGTTAAATGATTCTCAATCAAACCTTATTTATACTCGATAAATTTTGTGAATCAAATTTAAGTAATTCAATACTCAGCTCGACTCGATTCATTTATACCCTTACATGAAAATATAAGAGAAATTTTAGAAAATAAAATTATTATTTTTTTTAAAAAAAAGCATCTTCCGAGTATCGTTCTTTAAATGGCTAAGAAACTATAGATCAATTTTATTTAACAAATATTTAATCAATTATAAATGCAAAATGTTCAAATAAAAAGGACATACGTCACTATATAAGTTTGGGTATGAAGTTAAAACTAACATGCAAGTTAAAGGAGAATAAATGTTCTCAACTTTTATTTAAACCTTACTATGAAAGAATAATGTTAGAGACATAACTTACTTTATAATTATTTTATAATTTGTTGTTGTAGTATATTTTATCTCAACTGTTATGTGAGATCGAAGAATACATTGAAGCAATTTGTTCATCGATATGCTGAAGTAGAGTATGCCACATTAACAAATTATAAAATAATTATAGAATAAATCATGTCTCTAATATTACTTATTATGAAATACAATTAATAAAAATAGAGATCCACTCTATAATATAAAATAAAAAGATTCAAAATAAATGACTTTAGCTCTATAAAAAGAATTAATTCTTAAAAATACATGTCACATCGAGGTAGTTGAGAAGAAAAAACTAGAAAATCTATTTACCATCACCTCAATTACAACAAAGTATTTTTTATTTGCCTTCTAAACTTTGTTTATAGCTTTAAAATCTTTCAAAATTGGAGTAAAATGGGAGAAAAAGAGTCGAGCCATTGGGATAGAGAGTGAGAATGATGTACAGCTATTGAACCTTATGGCCCAACAAACATGTAAGTCATAAGTCATAACTGTTATGGGCTCCAACACTAAAACACGTGAAACTTAACCTTTTTTTCGGACCAACGGAACATGTGATCTGGTGTTGGGCACAGATAGGATAGGAAGGCTTTTATTATTCAGAAGTTATTACCTCTACGGGCTACATTTTACTTCACTTTTATCTCCATATAATATTAGACAGTACTTTACTTTTAAATAATTGCAACCCGAAAAAGTTGGAACTGATTAGAATAAAGTTTATTTTTGGGTAAATTGATGAATTGATCAATAGAGTCTTGATCTGGCGAGGCGAGGCTACATGTGTGTCGGCGTTCTTTAATCAATTAACCAACTTATCAAAAAATAAAAAGCTATATCTTAACCGAATCCGAAAAAGTTACAATGTGAGAACTCGAGTAGATTTTATTTTAGTGTCAAACCAGACATTGATTAATCATATAGGATGTATTATGTGGGTAGAATATTGATCAATACTGTTTTATCAAATTTTTGGCGATTACTTTTGATACCACATACCGAACAAACAAATATTTCATGCCATTTGCACCTTTCACTAAGGTAAATCATAATTACCATTATATATTGTTTGGGTGTGCACTATTGAGCAATGAGATTGATGATACATTTGTATGGTTATTTGAGCGGTGGCTTGAAGCAATTAATGAATTTCAAATCTCATAAGCATTGTCATTGATCAAGATCGTGCTATGTCGAATGCAATTGCTAGGGTTTTTTTTCTCATACCCACCATGCATTGTGTTCGTGGCAAATTAGTAAAAAATATCCTAAAAAATTTGACCATGTCTATTTTTCGTATTTGACTTTTAAGTCAGATTTTAACTACTTTATCTTCAAGTCTTTGAGTATACAAGAATTTGAGAATAAATGTAAATTGTTGATGGAAAACTACGGACGGCATAATCACGAATGGTTGAAATGTTTATATGAATTAAAAGAAAAATGGGTCGGGGTATATTCAAAAAAATTCTATGCAGCGAAAATGACTACCACAAAGCTAAAATGTAAATAGTAGTCGCAGGGGTCGCCTATACTCCCGACGTTGATCGTCTTATTCTCTCTTGATTATGGCATGTACATTCAATCTTCTCCCTTTTGTGCAAAGAATCTATGAAAGTCTGAAGACTATGTGGAGACTCGAAGATTGGGAAGGTATAGAGTAAAGGTATATCTAAGTGGTCTTCAATAAGGTAGAACAAGAGTCCTACTTGTAATATTATGATCAGTTCTATAAATATTCAAATTGTGCGGATATATATATATATATATATATATATATATATATATATATATATCCTTTTCCAAAATTATTGCATATTTACTTATAGTGGCCATTTTCGTATATTCTGATCATTTTAGTAGGAGCTTTTTCTTGAGATATCAACAGCTTAGGAAAATAATAAGAAGAAAAAAAAAGTTGGAAATGCATGGTTGTATGATACGGTCCAAACATGCCAAAGTTGGTTGTATTATAAACACAAAGTTTGAAAATCATGAGTAAGTTTCAAAATAATTTATTGAATAAATTTTAAATAAGTTCAAATGATATGGTTAGGATATGTCATTTTAATTAGAATAACAATAAGAAAAAATATGATAAAATGTATTTGCTTTATATATATCGTTTGTTTGTTAATGAATTAATGAATTTGTTAATGTTACAGACACAAACTATTTTACAAATATTTTACAAACTGTTGATGTGACATACTCCACCTCAGCATATTGATCAACAAATTATTTCAATATAGTTTTCGGCCCCACACAATATGCTGAGATGGATTATGCCACATCAGCAATTTATAAAATGTTTGTAGAATAATTTGTATTTCTAACATTATTCATAAATAAATATATGACACGCAACTGAGTCACAAAAAAAATTAAAAATTGGATCATTGAAAACAACTTACTATTTGTCTTGCTATATTTTGATATTAATTTATATAATATAATAATAATAATAATTTGTCCCGACACATAACAAACATGATTAGAAAACAAACCTTATTAGTTATCAAATCAATAATTAAGGGGGCCCAGTGATTATTATTCCAAACACCTACCCGCTACGCGGGGTCTTGCCCTTGGTTTTCCTTTTGAGTTTCTTAATACTCCTAATTAATTAGATAAAGAGATTGCTAATCATTTTAAAACACAATTATTCACATCTTGAATGATCAAACAATTTCAAGTGGCCGATTTAATTACTTAAAGTTGAGTGTCTTGTCTATTTTATTTATATTTGCCTTACAAAGGTAGGATCATGTCAAAAAATGGATTAATATTCCCTCTCCCAGACAAAAATTACAATCTTTAATAAAATGCAAAATAAGTAGGAATCAATTTCTATGTATGGAATATATATATCTATATAACAAAATACAACTGATTTTGAATTTTTCGCTCACACTAATAAATTATCTGGATTGTTCAAAGTTTGAGATAAATCTCATCGTTCATGTAGTATCGGAAGCACGGGACATAACTAATATATATATATATATACACACACACATGCACTTAATATAAATATCTTTTTTATATAGCGTATCACTACTCATTTTTTTATTATATGCTTTATTTGTCTCAAGATGAGATATATGCGCATTTGTTTGATTTACATGTATAATGTTAAAAGTTTTAATTTAAACTTAGAAAATGATATACTATCTCCATTCCTAAAAAATTATCGTTTAAAGTTTTTGCACATAGATTAAGAAAGTATCATTTATCAAGTAAAATTTATTTGAAATTTCATCACTACCCTTTTAATTATGGGAAGTTATAACTATTGATACAAGGGAGAGAATTTCTTGGGACAATGAGAGAAGGTATAGGGATAATATAGGAAAGTAAATAATTTATTCTCCTCGAAAGTTATAAACCACAAACATTTTGAAACAAATTTTTTCTTCTAAAACGACAATCTTTTAGGAACGAAGGAAGTATATGTCGACAAATATTCAATAAAATTGGATTGTGACCTACCTAAAAGTATATGCAATGAGATAAAATAAAGAGAACTGATATTTTCATATCAATATTTGATATTTTCACTCGTATGACCCACATATTAATTGATGTGTTGAATTTTTATTGGCTAATATATAAGTTATACATGTGAAAATATTAAATATTAATATGTCGCAGTTATACTTCGGCTGAAAACTTTGACAATGCAATATATATATAGGCATTTCACTTAATTTTGAAATATATATATATACCAAATCTTATATCCAACAAGTATATAAGCTATAATCTTGGCCATTAATAGTGTTTAAGCTCATTAAAACAAAATTATGTTAGAAAATAACGGTAAAAAATAAATTCTATTTTGGCATGAACGGAGTACAACTTCTTCTAAAATTAGGATTAGAATGAGTAATCATATCCCAGATTTCAGGAAAATTATATTTTATCAAACTTTTTCCTTTTCCATTTTTTTACCATCAATCATGCCTAAAATCATTATCTTTCCTTTTTCACATAAATGCAAGTTTATTGCACAATTAATTCTTTATTCAAAAGATGTATATATATATATATATATATATATATATATATATATATATATATATATATATATATCATTAAATTTATAAGTTCAAAAAAAAAAAACCGTGATTCCACTTTTCACCTTTTAGTGTACTATATATAAAGATTTAAATGTAAAGTTATATTTTTTTAAAAATCAATTTTTATAGTCACCATTTTTTTTGTATCTCGTTTGATAGTAGTGAACTACTGATCATTACATCTAAAGCTTCAACTTCACTTGTTCTCTCAAAAAAGAAAAAAAAAATTGTTAATCACTTTCTCAAATATATAAATATTAAAAAAAATCACTTTGTATAGTCACCATTTTTTTTTATCTCATTTGATAGGATCCGGTTAGCATGAAGTTTATTTTTTGATAATTTGGTCAATTGACCAATAGAATGCTGACACACATAGAATCTCGCATGCGTGTCAGCACTCTATTGGCCAATTGACCAACTTATCCAAAAATGAACTTCATACTAACCACTTCCCATTTGATAGTAGTGAACTAGTGATCATTACATCTAAAGCTTCAACTACACTTGTTCTCTAGCTCAAAAAAGAAAAAAAAAAATTGTTAAATCACTTTCTCAAATATATATTAAAAATATTTATGTTAATGCCTAAGTATTAGTAGTAGTTTTGAACATATGTATAATAAGGGATATAATCCTATAATTTTTATGAATTCCATACATTAAAAAACTTAAAAATTGCCTAAATTTATTGTAATATATAGTAACTCGATCTGATCTTTCAAGCTAATTATCTAATACACACTCCCCGTCAAATATTTGTACATCAGAACAAATGAAGAAGAGAGTCACACAACTTCAACTTCAACCGCTGCACAATGCAAGTTAGGCAACTTCTCTAACAAATCCACCGTAAGCATGGATGCCCCTGGCCGGCGCGGCCGGCTCGAATAGTCTGTGGTGGACAACGGGCGTGACGTGGTGGCACGGCGTTCCGAAATCCTAAGCCACTTAGCTTGCATGTACCTTTGCTTCCTCCATGGTCCCATGTGCATTTTTTTGTCCTTCATGCATTTTTTAGCAGCTGAGCACAAAATAGTAATTAGAGACAATAATCTTTCCACTTTTCCTATGAACACTTCCGGAAGCTTGTTAACTAGTTCATTATATTCTTCACTTGCTCTAGCCATCACGAATTCGCCTCGAAAATTCAACTCTATTATCACCCTCACCTCCCCTTTTTTGGGATTTGAGTTATCCAATACATCCACAAATGTGTGTTCGCCTGCATGTCATGTACACACTAAAATTCTCAAGGGTTTGCGCGAGCGAGCTCAACGTATATAGGGTTTATTGAAAGAAAAATAATAATTATTGTTTAGGTTATTTAATTACCTGATGGAATATTTGGTGAGCTTCTCCACTTGGACTTGCAAATGGCTGAATTAAAGCCAGCATTTTGAAGGCAACCACTAAGTTGTTTCATAAGGCAATTCCGGCAGCCGCCGAATACCGGTCTCTGGCAAGTGCAAACATTTCCGGCCATTTGCGCCTCTCTTAGTCCTTCTTTTGTGCAATTTCTGATATTAGATTCCAAAGAACTTGTCCTGTATAATGTTGCCTGCAAAATCATAATAAATAATTAAAGAAACTGTTACTAATTTCTTGGTGGGGTCATTAATAAATTAAATAATTTTGGACAAAACTCGGAAATACACCATTTGTTCTGTCATAAATTGCCAGATCCAAAAAAAATAAAAAAATTGAATTTTTTACCTGTAAAAGTTGGTGTTGATTTTCCCAAAAACTCTTGTTATCTTCAACATTGCAACCGGAATTTTCTCCCTCCTCATCTTCATTATTTCGGTCCTCATTCTCGTTGTAAATAATGCTTTCCGGTGACCCTTGATCACCACCTTCCTCATGAAGAAACCCAAAAACCGTATCGGACATACTCAATGGAAGTTCTCCGGAGAACTCGATTTCACGAGTATCATACGTCAAAATCCGGTGGCTCATCGGAATTCTAGCCATTGCTCTGACCATACCTCAACTCTCTCCTCAAAGGGCTTGCTTGTTTTTGGCACTTAATAAAAAGGGTTTATATAAAAAATGCGTCAAGGCCCTTGGACCATTTTCCTACCTGGACGAACAAAACTTCATGCACATGAGACCAAACTGACTGCCAACGGTGGCACGTAGGGATTGGGCAGTATATTCGGACAGTCTTAAATGGTGGATCAAACAGCAAGGATCCACGTCAGTCTTTGGTCGATTATTTTGATCTAATTTGGAGTTTTTACGGATATACTCGAATATTCAACTCACTTAATTATAGTATTTATTTTTATTAATAATTCTTTTTCATTTGCACTATTATCCTATCCAAATCTCATTGGTGGTGGGACCATCTCCAGTTAGATGACAGCCATAGATTGAAACGTGGAATGATCAGTACTGTTGATGTACGTTTATCCGATGAGATGGGACCCAGTTGTTTGATTGCCTAACCAAAATCATGAATGTGTGGCCACAAAGTGATAAAGATATGTCTAAATACGCGGCGGCTAGCCCGTGCTATTATTGGTGAAGATAATTGGACGATTGTACCCATGGTTGTTGAGATATTCAGGGGTTAGGGATTGGGCAAATTGGTCATTTAAATTGTGTAATTATTGTGGACCAAGTCAATCCAATATTTTGAGATGTAAATTAATTACAAATTTTACAAACGGCCCACGTTCTAAACCTTTTTTATTTTCATTAAAAAATGTAAAAGTAATTTAAATCGAAATATAAATAATTTAAATATGAATATATTTTAAAATTTAATAAATTATTTAAATTTTTTAAATTATAATTTTTATTGATATCCAAATTATATATTCAGCAATGTTAAATGTTAAGACAAGACATCACTTCTTTGAAATGGACAAAGGAATCTTCATCTTTTTCTCGTTCTTTTTTTAAATTTATTAGAAAGTGATATTCATCCCAACATTTGATATGTTTCAAAATGCAATGGTTTAGGAGTAAAATGTAATGTGAATAACATGTATTATATTTTCTTAAAATGGTATTATATACTTATGTAATTTTGTGAGATTATTAAAAAAATAATTTAAAATTACTCTCTTTCTTTTATTTTATTTTATTAAATATATATAAAAATATATTTTATTCATCCTTATGAGAACAAAAGAAATACGTCTTATTCATACTTTTGTGTAAATCCTTAATTAATTGTCACTTTAATTAATACTTGTAATATCCCCTTAAAATATTACCAACTAATAACACAATAAATACCCTTTTAGTGATAATAACAATTAGAATATATCTATCTATCTCATAAATCACCTGTCATAGGTTGTGACCTTAAACTACTCGATAAGGTTGGCTTAACATATTCATCAAATTGACAAACAATCTTTGAAATTTAATTTTGATACCACATGCATTTAAGGTTCATATTACAACATTCCACTTCCAAACAAAACATGGACAATTGGCAATCACATGTACACTTGTTTCGGATAAAAGTTTTTATTATTATTTTAAATTAAATATTTATTTACTTTAAATAATTTATTTTTTAAAACATCAAATCTTTTTTTTATATATAAAAATCAATCTATTTACTTACTTAAACAGAAGGTGATAAAGAAAAGTTGTTCAATTATGTAGATGCTGAGGCTCAAATCAACCCAAAAAACATGTCAGGGAAAAAGTTAATATTCATAACAATCAACTTAATTTTTACTTGCTTTACACAACCCAATTCTCTACAAAATGCTATTAACATATATTTAGCTGCTCTTGTGAATGAAAGATCAGACAGATTTACACATAGTATAAATTAGATATATGAATCATAGCATGTATTTGTTATGAGTGAAAAATGGGCAAATAATATCTTCATCATACATTATAAAAATTAAAAGCTGAGTATTAAAACACAATTTCGTCATCTGTCAGTTGAACTAGCAGACATATAAAAAAGAAATTTAGGCTCAAATTACCCCCAACTCCCATATCAAGCCATTTACGCCTTTGTTAGTATTTTTATCCGCTAGTTGAACTAGCAGAAGAAGAATATTACGCCTTTTGGATTACCATCCTATCCTAAATATTACTAGCGGACTGTGTGTCTACTAAAGTGGATCTGAATTACTAGCGGACATTTAAATTGAAGTCTGTGTTATACTAATACTCTTTCCGTCCTAGGATAAAAGTCCTTATTACTATTTTAGGTTGTCCCATGTTAAATGTCCACTTTCTTTTAATAACCAAACTTTTACACATTTTTTTCTATTATGCCCGTAGCATTAAATATCTCATATTTTTCTTATTCTAATTCTCTCTCCATATTTAATGACATTATTATGAATAATTTTGTCATTTTATTCATCTTCTTAATATGCGTGAAAAGTCCACCAAAACTTTTATCACGGAGGGAGTACAATGTTTACTTATTAAGAAAATTGATGGATTTGTTGCTTTTGAATTTGGAATTGGAATTATGATATACACTATTTACATGTAGATCGAATTGGAATTATGATGAACACTTGTGGAATTGGACAATACTAGTGTGCCTCTGATTTGCTAGTGGACATTGTTTTTGGAATTATGATAAATACATGCTATGGAATTGGGCTATTAAAAGTTTTCCTCTCTAATTTTCTTCTTATTCTGTAAATGAAATATTTGATTTTGATATGTATTCCCGTATGGAATGGTGGCAATTTTGATTTTTATTATCAATGTTATATTCTTTGCACTTATAAATGATTTTGTATTTTATATTCTACGTGATAAAATTCTTCTTTCGCTAGTTGAACTAGCGGATAGATAGGCATAAAGTGGGATAGTTTCAAAAAGAATAAAGTAAACAGCAAAGTAAATGGCAAATGATAGATCTAATATTTTCTGGCGTAATATTTGGGAATAGCATGGTAATCCAAAGGCATAATATTCGAGATGTGATATTTGCTATTAAGTAATATTCAAGATCCCATATTTGTAATATTCGAGATCTGATATTTGTTATTGATTGGCAGATTTATATAATTCTTCTTCCGCTAGTTCAACTAGCGGATATATAAATTCCTTGAACCAGATTGCTCCCAAAACAAAGGCGTAAATGGCTTGATATGGGGGCAATTTGGTTCAAAAAGTTTTTTAATTGTGTCCGCTAGTTCAACTGGCGGATGATGAAATTGTGTTTTAAATCTTAGCCCTTAATTTATGTAATGTATAGTGGAGATATTATTTGCCCATTTTTCACTCATAACAAATACATAATACGGATCATTTCCATATATATAATGCAGATCTAAATTATACTTCTTAAATAACATATATTTATTAAAATTAAGTCGTTTTGGATATTTTTGTTAAAAACGAAATAATATTAAAAAAAAATAGTCCCACTTATTTTTATTTTATTTGCAAAAATATCAGCCGCAATCGTATATTTGGTTTGATAACTAAAGATTGCCTAAATTGAGAATTTTGAAAAGTGTAATTTTTGGCCTGTTTTCAGTAGCTCATGGTTTAGCCGCTCTAGCTCAAAACTCATATTTTAATTTTCTTATTTTTCTGCCAAAAGATATTCATAATTCGAGTATTTTTCTTAAAAAAAAAAAACAAAAAAACCTTTGTGCATCATAGAACTGTTATCTGTAATATATAGTATTATTTAATAATGCATATAAATAAATTATGCAAAAATGAAAATATAAATCCGAGTCCTTTGAATTCACAAAAGTCTCCTTAAAGTAAATTTATTCCCCATGATCTTTAAGGATTAATTGAATAATTGCTTTCCAAGATAAAACAGGATTTCAATTCTTAATTAGTAGCATTACAAAATTAAGAATTCATCGAACCAAAATTTATGTTATGTATTTGAAATTATATGAACATGAATAATGTATGCATGAGAACTTCTTGTAAAAATTAATGTAGAAACGGAACGGAAAAATCCACTGCAGAAGCAGGGACTGTAGAACAGAACGGGATTATGCAGAAGTGAACGGGACAGGACAGAAAGGAACAGAACGGGATTATCTGCAGAACGGGACGGAAAAACTGCAGAACGGGAATTCTAGAACGGATTTTTTCAGAACGGGGCCGGGACAGAAAAAATTTCTAAAAATGGGAGGAAATTTTTGTATGTCTCAAATGCTTCCCACACCATTTATTTTTAGAAAAAGTTTGTATGTAACCATCACAAAACGACATAGTTTCACAACCATACCCGCCACACGACCACGACTTACCGAATTCAATTCGCCACGATCCAATAGAATCAATTTTCTCATTCAAATCCCATTTCCAACAAGAACAACTAAATATCAATACATGGGTATATGGAGAAGGAACAAAATATTCAAAAACTAGCCTTTCATGCATGTTAATTCTATAAAATAAAAACTGCATTATAAATGATTGAAGAAGATGCCCCCCTCTCTCTAATGAAAATAAAGAGTTTCCATTTTTTATACATTTCTCATCATCCTCTTTTCCTCTCTTACTATTATACTCTTATATTTTAACACATTTTAAATTTATACCATAAAAATAAAATCGAGACTCCTTTATTTTCATTTGAAATATTGGAGAGGATCCTAATTCAGTTTCTGATAATTTAAACTCTATTGCAATGATGATGTTGTATGAGGTCATGTTTAGCACTCCATTTCTTTTTTTTTGAAAAATGATTTATATGTCAAATAATTTTATGACGAAATTAATTATAAGTCCTGAGAAATTCTAAACGGTAGAATATAATAAATTATGATCGGGTAATTTTTAATTTTGTAATTATTATCAAATTTAAAATTGATATAATATTACAATACATAAATCTACACAAAATGAAAAGAAAATAAAATTGTCGGAAGAGATAATTTGAGTTTTTAATATGATAGGTATGCTTTAAGTTTTGGATAAAATTTTAGAGTTTATTTTCATAAATAACTCAAAAAATATACATTTAAACTTTATGAGTCAACTTATTTATGACCACTCAAAAAAGTTCACTTAACTCAATCATCTTTTTTTGGTTTTTCTTCTTATTATATATAATATAGATTTTAAATTGATTCTAAATGAAAGAAAATCTAATTAGTTTTTGGTGATCATCTAAAAATTAGGGTTATGTGTCACCTTAAAGCATTCACAACTTTTAACTTTTTTCAATAGACTTTATATCCCCAATTTTAAAGAATATATCAACAAATTATTATTTAACAGTTTCTTATCCTTATTTAATTCTCTATTTCAATCTCTATATAGGATTTTACTTCTCAGGATAAGAGAGTCAAAAGACCGTTCTCTATGTATGCAAAATGACATTTCACACCCTCATTTAAGTGGATAACTCGTCAATCATTATCCAACTCATCTTCATTTTCAAAATATAAAATTATTATTGACTTATTTTTTAAAAATTAATTTCCAACGTATTCAAATTTAAAAATTGATATAAATTTATTTAATTCATGTCAATATAATTATAAATATTATAAAAGTACTATATTTAATTATAAAATGTATTATTTTCAAATTTTAAATGAATCATATTAAATTTAAATTTAAAAGATCACAAATTAACTTTTAAAAGTTAATATTTATCTTACGTACATTTATAGCTCTGATTAATTTAATACTCACTCCATAAATTACTTAAAATTTAAAACAAAATAAAAGTTATTTTTGAATGGAATACAATTGATAAATTATAATCTCTTTTATAAATTATAAGATTATTATTAATTTTATAAGTCAATTTGATGAATTCTCAAACTTAATAATTTTGCTAAAAATTGTAGTAGTATTTTTTTTTTCTAATAAGTTACAATATATTGATTAAATGTAAAAATATCAAATACTTACTTTAAAAAAATTAATAAATTAATAGCAAATTTATAATTAAAAACAAGATGTTGTAGTTACAACTGTCAAAAAACATGTTTTGACTGTTGAAACTTTTAAACTTCAAATTTCATTATTTAATAAATAAATATAAGGAATCTGTTGGGTACATATTAAAAAAATTGAATCTCTATACTGCAGAATGAGTCAACATCACTACTGAGTAGGATAGAGATAAAGAATCTATTGTGAATGCTCTTAAGAAATAAATATAAAGAATCTATTAGGTACATATTGAAAAAATTGAATATTTAACTTGCAGAATAAGTCAACAACACTACAGAGTAAGAGATATAGATAAAAACATTATTGTGAATGCAAAAGCATTCACAATAGTTTCTCCAATAGAGAGAGGTTCAAAAACCAACTTAATAAAATGATTTTAATTTATTTAATTGTTTAATGGGATATTACTTTTCTTAAAACTTTTAATGAATTTTATAGGTAGTACCATCTGAATATGCCACCAAGGTAATATTAGTTTCTATTTTTTGCGGTGATTATTTATAAACGGTATTAATAACGTCGAAGAATAACGAATTTGACAGTAATAGAAATCTCCCAAATTCAAGGACTCTTAAACCACCGTGATCTCAGATTTGTCCCCAAACTCTTGATTTCCACGTTTCCAATTCAGACCTATTTATATCACTCCATTTTGATTCGTGAGTGAGTATCTCTTTTACAGATTCTAATTTTCGAGTTAATTTTGAATAATTAAGTTTGAATTAAAATACTGGGTTTTGATTTTATTTTTATTTTTTTCCCATGGAATGAAGGTGTTTTTTCCTGTTCTGGTTATTGTCTTGCATATGTAGTTGCTCTGTACTTTTAATTCAGCAAGTGTTCTGATTTGTTTTGTACTTTCTTGTGTATATTTTTGCAATGAAAGGCAAGGCTCTTGGATTTTCAGTTCGAGGCATTTTTGGCTGTGGGTTGGTGTGGTTTGATTGATTTTTGTGGAAACTGAGGAGTGCCCCAGTCATTGGGGCTGATTTTCTGTACTGGGTCTGATTTATAGGTGGATTTAGGAGGAAGAGAGATTATATAAATTATCAGTTGAGTTCTGCATTTGGGAGGTGAATTGAGGATTTGGGGAAATAAGTTATCGGTTGCATCTTAATTTGGAGGTGGATTTTAGTGTGGATGAGAGAATTGGGGAGATGAGAGAAGAAGATAAGGGATTGGGGGGACAACCATGACTTCAGGGTCACTGGGTCTCCGTTCAGGAAGTTATGGGTCATTGCAGCTACAGTTTCAAAACGGATTTCAGTCGAATCAAATTGCTCTCCGGAAGCCTCCAAAGATGTTCAAAGAGAAGGAGAGATTGTTTCACTGGTTCTACAAGTTTGCTCCTCGCAAGAAAGTTGGAATGCTGCTCTTGTGTGCTGTTTCTGCCTTGGTGTTTGGATGGGTTTTGTATGTTGGCAAAGGTTAGGTTCTAGTCTTTGCATTTCTTTTTGTGTTCACTTCATAATGCTTCGGTTCTAGATTAAGTTATTATAGCTTATAGAATTTTTAGCTCAAGTTATCATAGCAAATTTTATCTCAAGTTAAATAGATCAGATTTATTTATATTATGGATATTATATATATATATATTATGTTTTGCATCTTAAATCATGCTTAAGGCCTTTTATTTAATTAGTTTTATTTTGATCATCTATTTTTTTGTTTTGCATTCTTTACTTTTAATTCTCTGAATGGAAGAAGCATATCACAAACTAATAAGCAGTTTCAAATGTGCTGCATGTGTGTGTTTTATGACGCCCAAGTGTGGTGTCTTGTCTGATAGTAGTCATGAAGATAAGCTTAATAACTGATTTTGTTGTATTTATTATCCATTCGTATCATGCCTAATGTAGTTCAAGTTGTTTTGGTGTTTGAATTTTCCATTATGCTTATTAATATATTAAAATATTTTAAGAGGTAGGCATGTCAACAAAAGATAAACTTTGTTCACATATCTGTGTGCCTTCACCCCTATTTTGCATTCAAAGAAGCTGTACATGACGTATCTTAATATTAGACACTGATTATTAGTTTTTAACTTTGACTTCTGATGGAAACGATTTTTTGCATTATGGCTTGTTTTTAGGTGAAGATACACATGAAGGCATCCATATTTTGAGCATGGGAGTGAACAACACTTCAGATTTAAATTATCCTGGATATTTATCACCAAATGTAGATCAAGTTATATTTAGTGAATCTAATTCTTCTATACTGAATAATGAGGGACAAAATATAGCTCAGCCTCCTCCACCTCCTGCATATTTTACCGGATACACCCTTCCTCCTGGGAATCCATGTGAAAGTTTCACATTGCCTCCCCCACCAGCAGATAAGAAAAGGACAGGACCACGTCGTAAGTTTACTGTTTGATTTCTACTCTCTTTTTTTTTGGATTTTCTTAACAAATATCTTCTGGAAATTACTATGGTAATTAGCTATTGCCACCCTACATGGACAGAGACATGCAAAGTCATAGGTAGCAGGTTTATACCCTTTGCAGGCAAAGTATTTCTGTGATTACAAAATTGATTTCATGGCTTCATAGGTGTAATTTATCTTATATTTCTTTACCTGTGTTTTCAGCATGTCCAGTATGTTACCTTCATGTTGAAGAAGCTATTGCCTTAATGCCGAAGGCCCCATCATTCTCTCCCATAATTCAAAATTTAACCTATATTAGTGAAGAATATTTAACTAGAAGTGAGTTTGGAGGCTCAGAATTTGGTGGATATCCTTCACTGGAGCAGAGAACTGATTCTTATGATATAAGAGAATCAATGAGCGTGCATTGTGGGTATGATTTTTTCCTGGGAAAAATTAGTCTGTTTACCTCTTCACCTAGAAGTGGTTGCTATGTAAGAAATTTTCCTGGTTTATTTCTGGCTAAGTTTTTACCTTACCTTTCCACTCATTTCTTCTGCCTGTGTTGTGTTTGTCGTATGTACAAACTAAAGATTTGTTAGAGGAACTAAGCCTGGACATCGGACGGGGTTTGATATTGATGATTCTGACCTACTTGAGATGGAGCAATGCCGAGGGGTGGTGGTTGCATCTGCAATATTTGGTACTGTTTTTTACAAGTGTATTCAATCTTCATCCCATGTTTAACCTTGTGGGTTTCTAGTCTGATGAATTCATTTCTTCTATCAGGGGCTTATGATTTAATACAACAGCCTAAGAATATTAGTGAAACTGCCAAGAAAAATGTTTGCTTCTTTATGTTCGTAGATGAAGAAACAGATAAATTTCTTAGAAATTCAAGTGGACTGGACAGTAATAAGAAGCTGGGATTGTGGAGAATTGTTGTTATCCACAACCTGCCTTATGATGATCCTAGAAGAAATGGGAAGGTAAATATTCCAAGATTCAGCAATGTGTGAGGTGAAATTAATGTGTGACCGTGTGAGGTAAAAGTCAAAACTTGCAAAACACACTGAGAGTAGTGGAATAAAAATAGGCGTTAAAACAGTTTTATTGCCAATTTACTACTTACAGAAGTTAAAAGAATAAGCTTAGAGAAAATAGGGAAGTAGATAGATAATGGGCAGTTTATTTTGAAAGTTATCACCCAAAAGACCAAATCTGCAGTCACCTTAAGAGACACTCTTTATTAACTGGGAAGGTAGATACTAGATATATCTAAAGTACGTTTATAACTACTTCCTCTGCCCTCTAAAGAATGGCTTAAGGTACAATTTTTTTTCCTCAAAAGGATGGCAATAAGTACATAAAGTAAAGGCCAAATATGTCATTTAGTGGCGTACTAGTATATAAAAATAGAAAGACTCGTCACTAATGTAATTTTGTGGGGCCACTAAGGATAAATTTGGAACTTTTTCTATTCTCTTTCCTCTACTTTACTTTTCTTAATTTATGTGCAAAATGTACTTTGGATGACCTTTTGAGGATGGAGGGAGTATGAAATTAAAAAAGATAAGAAGGGAGGATATAGTTTAGATTTAAGGTGATGACACCTTGAAGAGACCAAGGCCCCTGCTCTCCCTTAATAATGCAGATATAGATATAGATAAAAGATAACAGAAATATCATGCCATGGCGCTGCTATGCAATTTGGATTCTCAACTAGGAACTATTTGGCCTTGTGCCCTGTAATTGCATTAATTTATATAAAGTACTGGATAAAAATACCCAGGTTATATTTTTTGGCAGGTTCCAAAGCTTCTACTGCATAGGCTTTTCCCATATGCCCGCTACTCACTATGGATTGATGGCAAACTTGAGCTTGTTGTGGATCCCTATCAACTTTTAGAAAGGTTAAATAATTGTATTTGTCCTTTTGGCTCAAATTTTGAGATTGTAATTCTTCTCGAATGTATTCCTAAGTTGAAGTTGTTATGATCCAGAATAAATAGAGGATTAGTAAAATAGTTCCTTAATTTCTCTCTCGTTTACAATATGATAAGTAAGATTTTCATATGACCTACCTATTGTTTTTAATAATATGTTTGGTATGGTTTCTTATTTAACTTGTATAGGTTCTTGTGGAGGAAAAATGCCAGTTTTGCAATATCTAGGCATTATAGACGCTTTGATGTGTTTGTTGAAGCCGAAGCTAATAAGGTTGCGGCAAAGTTTGATAATGAATCCATCGACTTCTAGATCGATTTTTATCGAAGGGAGGGTTTAACCCCATATTCGGAGGCCAAGCTTCCCATCACAAGTGGTAGGAGCATGATCAATGTTCTTCTTTTGTTTTTTATTGCATTTTATCAACTTTGATATAATCTTGCTATATTATTTGTATGCAGATGTTCCTGAAGGATGTGTAATAATAAAGGAGCATATTCCTATCTCAAACCTCTTTACTTGTCTTTGGTTCAATGAAGTTGATCGATTCACTCCTAGAGACCAAATAAGTTTTTCCACCGTAAGGGACAAGATTATGTCAAAGACAAATTGGACTGTCAATATGTTCTTGGACTGCGAAAGGCGCAACTTTGTAGTTCAGGTAATCATTCGACAAAAAAATTCCACATTCAAGTTACAGTAAGGTCTGGTGGCAGCTTATATAAAGGGGAACTGAGTTACTTTAAAAAGATCAGTTCTAGATGTTATTATCTTCTAATATACACATTTGCTTCTATTATCACGCAAACGTAATTATACTTTTTTTGTTCTTTACCCTGCTCAGCAACTATGTTTCTTTATTTTTGATTTACAAAACTGTGGCTCGATAGGTAGTTTTGAGTTGATTTATTTTCGTACTCATGAACACACACTATAGACTGAGGCACGCCCCCTCTCCGCGTGGGAGGTGTCACACACAAACTTGGATTCACGAAGCATTACCACATAATGATTCTAAGAATCTTGAAATATATGCGTCTTTGGTGGATTTGGGTCATGTTCTATATGTGTTATTATTAGTAAAGACTATGAAACTTATTATGATGAACTGTGAGCGTCTCATTGCAGTTGGTTCTTTTAAGTGATTTCTTTTTGCCTTTTGTACTATTTTATCAATATTTTTTGCTTTACGAGAGTTAAACTGCGTAGTTCCAACTCCAAAAGTATACGCAAACACTCTTCCCCCTACTTTTTTGTGTGTTTATATATGAAATACATTCTCTCGCATCATGTCAATTTAAACTTGTCCTTTTTTGTCACTGATTGACTTGGACAAGTTTTGCTACTACATGATCATTATTCTTTACTTCTTGATACTTGTGAGACTGTTAGTTTCATTAAATTTCTAATTCTCTCTCACACAATTTCTCTCTGCACACACATTCAAGTAATTATATTTCCAATTTTGAAAATGTGCAGGGGTACCATCGAGATGTGCTCGAACATTGGGCTCCTCCTCCTCCTCCTCCTCCCCCTCCCCCTCCCCCTCCTCTTCCTGGTGCTACTGCTATTCTGCATCCTCCGCCCCCTTCTGGTGAAACAACAAACAAAATGTCATTTGGGATTTCTAGAGGAAACGTTGCAACTACAACCAAAGTCCCATCAAGGCGTAGGGCAGACAGGAGATCTAGTTCCAGACGCCATCGCAAAGTTGCTGCTGGAAGTAGGGATATCAGTTGAGGTTAAATTTTTGTTAGCCAAATATCATTCTTTTCTTCCCTGCTTAAAAATCATTCATTGCGGGGTTAGGGTGCGGCTGGATGAGCATTTTAGTTTTGTTTTCCACAAACCGCGTGTCATTTTTTAAATCTATAAGCTGGAAGTAAGGATATCAGTTGAGGTTAAAATTTTGTTGGCGAAATATCATTTTTTCCTTCCCTGCTTAAAAATCATTCATTGCGGGGTTAGGGAGCGGCTTGATGAGCATTTTAGTTGTGTTCCCCACAAACCATGTCATTTTTAATGATTTTATTAAAGTTGTTAATTTCACAATCTTTTCTTGTATATATATTAAACTCATTTATTAGTTTCAATAAGTTATTAAATGGGTTGATGCTATTTGTCACATGCAGATGCAGTACCCTTTTTGTTGGATTACCATTGTAGAGCAACATTGTACCGGAAGCCAAACATATGCAGTGTGCCGTTATGAATTAAATCTTTAATATACAGAAAGGTCCTTGAAATATCTTCCATATTCGTCTTGGATTATATTTTTGGAATAATAATGTGCAAATTGTACATAAGAAGTTGTGCAAAGAGAGTAAAACTTGGATTCGGTTATCATGAAGTTAATTTCATGATAAGTTGGTCAATTGATCAATACATAATGACAATCGTAGAAAAGAGAGATTATTTTTCACCAAGATGTCGATATTTGTCAGACGGTCGATTACCAAAATTAATTTAATACTAACCATTCCCTTAAAACTTATATAATACTTATTCCATTTCATAATATATGACATTTTAAAATTCTACACAGTAATTCAATTCATGTTAACCGAATCATTGTTTTGGTATTCATTTTCTTTTCTTATGGTGGTGGTGGTGGTGGTGGTAGTAGTACAACTTTCCAAATTAGTATATGAAGTTGCACAAATTTTGGAGCATCTCATGGGAGTCCTATTTTTGGATTGTGACCTCATGAAAGTTGATGATACATCATCAGTGACCCACATAAAGCATGGTCTCCACGTGAACGGCCCCCACCCCTCTGTCATATTTCCAATGCTTTGATTACTAATGTTGAATTTCAAGTCATCCAACTTATATTAATATTTTTAAATCTCATCCTCATCCAGATATTCTTATGATTTGGCTTTCTTCTACATGGCAACTCAGATAGATGGAGTAATTAAGATTGTGTTTTTACTAGTAATATGAGTTTCTACTTTTTATTATACTATCCTTTCTATCTTATTGTGGGATTTTTTATTTTAAACTTGTACTTGAATAATATCTCTAATCTCTTAAAGCATTCAAAATAAAAAGATATATAGTACTGTATAATAATAGGTCATCAACTAACTCTAGTATTTACTACTTTAATCACATTTTATTTTTCAATATAATTATTATTAACCAGAATAAATAAACCCTCATAAAATCAGAATAGACAACTTTATTTAATATGTTGTCATATGCTCCTTCCTCTCCAAAAAATAAGTAATTTATACACATTAAAAAATAAAAATAATATAAAAAAATTTAAATTTAATTTCAATAACTTTATAAAATTATAAATATTTTTATTTTTTTATATTAATATAACTCATTAAATAATATATTTACTCTTCGATTAATGTATTTTATCTTATTTTTTATAAATAAAAATATTTATAACTTTAATCATTATTTTGGATACCGACAGAGTAACAAATGAAGACAAAAACAAAATCAAATAATAATAATACATTTTAACTTTTTCCAAAAGCAGATATTCATATTCATTTCATAAAGGAGAGAAGAAGAAAGAAAAGAAAAGATAAAAGAAGGGAAAAATAATGGGCCCATCATCAGTCTTCTCTGTGGTATGCGTTCTCCACTCTCTGATCGCCACTATCACCGGCGCTCTGATGATGTTTTACATGAAAGATATATACGCCTTCTCCCACGGTATGGAAACCGCCACCAAGCTATTGGGGTCCACTCCGCAGGCCCAGCTCGTTATTCGGGCCTCCGATTCCTTTTCCGGGTTGCTCCTGTTTGCAATCGGGCTAGTCCTGTTCGTGGTGGCCTTCGTGCAGGACAGAGAGTTTCAGAGCTTCTTCGCAAAAGGGTGTGTGGTTCTTCATGTTTTGATGGCAGTTTGGAGATTTAACTACGAAAGGAGCGTCGAAGATTTAGCTTGGGATTGGATGAGACAAATAGTTGGCGACTCCTTATTGGCTCTCTCCTGGGTTTTCTTTCTTCTTCATTCTTGGAAAGTTAAATATGAATAGCACTAAATCCAGCTCATATGTTTTACTCTGTTTATGTGTGTGTGTGTGTGTGTGTATATATATATATATATATATATATATATATATATATATATGTTGGTGTACATATGTGTAGTGGGTAGTTTTGGAATTATGTTAAAAATTAATTTGTGTACAGGTGACTTTTTTTAGACTTGTATTTGTTTGTTAGCTTGTTTGGTTATCTTTCTTTTGGGTGTACAAGTGTATATATAGTATTATATAATGAATAAGTTTGGGATTTGTATAGAAGCAGTGGCTTGTAATTATAATATGTAATAGATAATATGATAAGTTGGAGTTTTATTTATTATTTTTAAAATTTTCATGTATAAGTTTGGGATTTGCATGAATTGGTGTTGGTGTGGAATGCAGAAATCATATATTTCTTTTTCAATTATTTTATGGAATATTGGGTAAAGATGTCAACTTTGATTCAAGAATTTGGCTCGATTTAGAGGCTTGCAACACTCATCAGGGAAGAAATGATGTGGGAAAAAAAAAAAGTTACAAGATAAATGTTTGAATGTTTGATTAGGGGAGAACAGAGCGAGACAACAAGGAAAAGGAAAGAAGTGAGTTCTGTTTTTTTCTCAAAAAAAATTTCAACATGATGCGAGGGAAGAGAAAATTCTCTATTATTGAGTTTTAGTGTTACATAGCTTATTCAACATGTTTAATTGTCTTTTAAAGAAGTAATTGATGATATTCTATCCGAATAGAATAGGGTCTCTAAATAATTTTTTTCATTTAGTATTCAGCTTATTCATACTGTTTAATCGGAAGTAGTTAGTATAAAATTTATTTTTGGATAAGTTGGTCAATTAACCAATAGAATACTGACATGCAGGCGAGGTTGTATATGTGTCAATATTTTATTAGTCAATTGACCAACTTACCAACAAAATAACTTCATGTTAACCGAATCCTGCTTAATCATTCAGAATCGTTTCATTCAGTTTTATTAAACAGATCCAATCCTAAATCCTTTGGGCTGCAAGTCAAACAGACTTGGGTTGATTACGTGGGGTAACAGGGGACTCACGTTTGGCTCACTTAGGGTACTGGCTCGAGCCCCCAACACATTCCTTTATGGGCCTAAAATTAGTTAGAGCAGGGGTTGTTTGTTTGGAGTTGAATTGAGATGAATAGTTGAATTAGTCAGTCATTGAATGCGTTTGTTTCGAATAAAAATAGTCTGAATGACTTAATCGGTCAGATTTTTGGGCTGAATGGTTAAATATATTTTTTATTGACTAAATGACTGCTGGATGAATTATTTTATATTTAATTTTTTTTATAATATTAGTTATTATATTAACTAATATTAAATAAATTTACAATAATTTTGAATTTTTTTAGAGAGGTAAAATAATAAAAATTTGTTATTCAGATGTTTCAGACATGTCAATTATCAAATAATTTTTTTTATTTAGGATTTAAATTCTGTTTCATTCAGCTTATTCAGATTACTTAAACATTCAGAACTATTTTATTCAATTTTATCAAATACCTCCTAACTAATAACTTATTAAAAAAATAAATTAAAAAAGTAATCTTTGTTATAATTTATTGCAAATAAAATTTGAGTTAACTATATTTAACATGCAAATGAAGTCAACCATTTATGGTACTGACTAATCGGTTGAGCGACTTAAACTTCCTATATATTAGATAGAATTGATCATTCGGTTATAACCGAATCGAATAGACTATTCAGTTATAATCGAATATCGAAATATTGCTATTTTTAATATCAAAACTAATAATTAAATTTTGGTAATAATCGAATGACCGAATATCGAATTGTAAATTCGGTATTTCGGGTAATAACCGAACACTGCTACAAAAAATAACACCTAAAAATGATTCCACAAAAGAAAAAGCAAATAATAAAATCTGGGCTGAGAATATGCGATAGAACAATTAATTAAATACAGAAGGATATTTCTACACCAAAACTTTAACAAAGAAATAACAACTGCTTCTTAGAAGCCATTTAATTCATGGTTTCATACATCTTTACTCTTTAGTAACAAATATGAACTACTTTGAACATAAAACACCACAACATTACAAGCAAATCCAATTCCAACACCGTAGAGCTTGTTTAAAACAGAAAATAAGGAGAGGAGCCAAGAACAGATCTATGATTTTTACTCACGTTGAGTCCTCGAAGGCACTCCAAATCCATCGTTTGCCCGTATTGCGAGAGACGAGAGTGAATTTATCAAAGCGATAGATATTATAAGTCTTCATCATCAATATTTTGGGGCTGAAATCGGGGAATACCAGTGGTGAAATCTGAGATATATATGAGGGTTCAGTGTTTGTGATTAGTGGAGAGAGAAAGTGGGAGGAACCGAAAAAGAGAAGGAAGGGGCGAATATACCGCCGTGACGGAGGAGAGATGAGAGATCGAAATGGGATTATTGTGAAAGGGAGAATAATCATTTGGGGGCGTGAAGAAGCCGCAAACACAATGGAATAGAGTCGTACAGAGGAACTGAGATGGAATTAGGGTCATGAGATCCCCTCCCCCAAAAAAAATAAAAAATAAAAAATTATGGATCTATGGCTATGGAATTGAGATGGAATTGTGGATCTATTTTTCCCCAAGATGAGCTATGGAATTAGGAATTGGGGCGTTCAAATTTAAAAGTTTATTTGACTTATCAGGTCCATCATATAAATATTAAATTCCTTTTTTTAATGAATATATTCGGTTATTCGAGTAACCGAATAGAATAATTTTAATAACCGGACCCGAATACCGAATACCAAATATGAATTCGGATATAACCGGATTACAAAAAAATAGTCAAATTATAAAGAAATTTCAGTTAAAAAAAATTCGATTCGCTTCAATTATATCTATTTTTTGTTCAATCTTAATATTAGAGATGGTCATTTTCTTTTCCCAGACTGATGAATCGCTTGTTTAAGTACTTCATCTCAATTTATAACTTATTTAGAATTTTAACTTCGTATTTTGAACTTATTTATCAAACGTACCAATTTATTTTTGTATAATTATTTTTAAAAGAAATTGTTCGAGCAAGATATTACCCCCTCCGTTTCAAAAAATAAATAAAATATATTTTTTACATATATTAAAAAAATAAAAAAAATTAAATTTATTCTTGAGACACCATAAAATTATATAAATTGATATTTATTTTTATTTTTTTATATTATTGAACTCCATTAAATAATATATTTATTCTTTATTTCATGTACTTTAATTCATTCTTATCTGGAAAAAATTTATATTTTTAATCGTTCTTTTGAGAACGAAAAGAGAAATAAGCTGCTTTATTTGAAGAACCCAAACAAGTCCTAGTCATTCATAAAACCCTATTGAAACACTGAAACCTCGACTCAAACCCAGAAAATTACAATGGTGAACAGACGTTGCCTTCAAGCCCTAACTCGCCACTACACCTCCATTATATCTCCAAGCTCATCATCTCTCCAATATCTCAAAATCCTAAACCCTCAACTTCAAGCCCTAGCCCTAATCAATCCTTCTCAAATTCTCTCACCCAAGTTTCACCACATTTCCACTCATATAAGATCCAATTGCTATACCCATTTCACAATAGCTTGTCATTTCTCATCTAATCAGCTTGATGATAAAGATAATGAAGAAGAAGATGAAGATGAAGATGATGACGATGACGATGACGATGACGACGACGACGGGGAAATTGATGATAGCAACGATGATGAGAATGTTTCGCCTTCGAATTCAGGTGTGGAGAGAGAGTATTCACAAGAGGAGAAAGAAAATGAGGCTGCTGCTATTGGGTATAAGGTCATTGGCCCGCTCCAGCGTTCTGATCGAGTTTTCAAAGACTACGAGCCTGTTTTTGCTGTTATTCAGGTTCAAGTTTCCCACTTTCAGCTTTTTCCTTTTTTTATTTGGATGTTAAGATGGAGAAATTGAAGTGTGGGTAGCTTGTCTTCTATGGTTTGTAGATGGGGTCACACCAGTTTAAGGTGAGCAATGGGGATTGTATCTATACAGAGAGATTGAAGTTCTGTGAAGTGCATGACAAGGTTAGGCTGCTTTTCTATATATATATATATATATATATATATATATATATATATATATATATATTTAATGGGTTGTTTTGGCTTGTACGTACTTGAGTATCGAATGATCGATACTTAGTTTGCTCTGGTATTATAATTCATAATAGTGGTCTCATTAGTGTGCTACTGTTCTTTTATGCAGTTAAAAATCATCAGTGTGCATCTGAATTCCTGATGATGTTGATGAATTTAATTGCCAGTTCCTGCTTATTTTTCTGATAAATAATGATGATCATATGCTTCTGATATCTCATGTTTCCAATTTTCACTCAGTTGCGAATTCACCATCTTTTGTGATGGTATTCAATTTGTGATCATTCATTTTTCAAGATGAAAAAAAAGTTGCATAGTACAGTAATCACATTGAATTTCTATGAGAGATCTGCTTAAACTTCACTTCATTTTTTGACCAGATTGAAGTTAGAGTTTGTTCTGCATATTAGGAGAAACCTTGGTGATATAAATGGGGTCTCTGTGCAGTTTATGAATTTTTACTGATTATACCTTCATAGATTGGCAGATATTAGAGTGTTTTCACGTTGTGTGGAAATCACACAATCCAGTATGTTATGGGATTTTGATATGAATAACTGGAAACTTGAGATTCTCAATATGCATATATTTGGGTAAACTCATACCTTGCAGTTTCCCTAATTATTCTCTTAGATTCATTTATCTTCAAGTAGGTAGGTGGTTCAATGCTCGTCACTTTAACCTAAAAACTGTGAAATATTAAGTAGAAAATCAGCATATCCTACATTTCTTGTAGATAATTTGTCAATTTATGGCACCATCCATCTTACCAAATATTGGACCTCATCAATTTAACATTTCAAGATTTTAAGGTTTCCTGAGATTTTAATCTAAATGAGAAATTAAGAATGCTCCCTCTTGTGTCTTTGTTTAGTAAAGCTGACTGCATAACCTTTTTTTTGGCAAAACTAATGATTTGGCCACTACACCACTGAACTTTTAATTTTTCTAATTACCCCATTCAACTAATTAATATTTTAAAATTAGGTCATTCCGTTCATAAATTTGGACGGACGTTAAATTGATTTAAAAATTTTCTTACGTGGAAAATACAAAAAAAATAAAAAAACAATATAAGAATGACGTGGCAAGTAAGAATGACGTTTATTCTTCTCTTTCTAAACTCATTCTTCTCAGATCATAGATCAAGACCCAACACAACTCTAGAATCTGGCGAGCCCAAGACTGACTTTGCGGGCAGCGATGGAATTTTATCATGAGCCCAATCACAAATTTGATATATAAAAAAGATGAACATTAAACCTACAAATACACATATCTGAAACACTGAAACCAACAACATCAACAAAAAAAGGGAGATAAAACCACCCACGAGCAATTTAAATTGGTGGTCATGGGTGTTGCCCTGTCAATCGCTCTCTCCAATGTTGATCAGATTTGAGGGTGCGCATATCATATTTTCACAAACACCCAACAATTATTATTATTATTATTAATTTACCACTAAAATATATTTAATAAAATAAAAACCCCCACTTAATCAAATTCATCCAGAAAAATCAACGGAAACAGGGGAAGATAAGTAATCAACCAACATATTAAAGAGATTTTATTTTCTAACCAAAAACAAAATCCAGGAAAATATGAAAAGATTCCACATTTTTCATTAGAAAAATTGTAGATTGTATATTCTTAAGAAGAGATGGATCTTTTCAAATGGGGTTTAAGCGTATGTGTACAAATATCTATGATGGAGCAAATTACCAGCAAAGCGAGTAGTCTAAAAGCTTTCTCGACCTCAAATTCAGAAGCACCGTGTCACGATTTCAACACCAAAATACTGTAATAATTGAAAAGTGCAGAAAAGGAAAAACTGAAGAAGAAATAGAAACTTAGATATTCATTTTCATTTCCCTTCCCTTCTCCAGATTGCAAGTATATATATAGGATAATGTTCTAACAAATCACATATCCTACTTGAACCAAAAACCTCACAATTGAAGTAAATTACACCCCTGCCACTACTAACTATTGTGACATTCTCCATCCCTTAAAAAAGCCTTGTCCTCAAGGCTGATTTTCAGAACCATCACCTAGCTTGCTAGCATGTAAGATTCCAGCAATGCATTGTAGGTTCATTGCATCCTTAACTCTTGCTAACAAAGCCGTCTCTTCTGCCTTCCAGTGGTGGTCCAAACTAATCTCATCACCATCCCCACAACTTCTAGATGTATAAATTTCAGCTTTCCCGTCCATTCTCAGAATATGGTCCTTTAAGTCCACATAAGTTCGATGATTTGCATCACCAAAAGCACACAATTTAACATCACGCCACCTTCCAGTTCCAAGTTTCTCTACTGCTTCAACTAGTTCTTCAACTTCTGACACAGAGAACGATCTCCTAGTTCTACGCTGCGAAAGATCTGACCGCTTAGCTTCCTGGTTCATGGGAACCATAGCAAGAGCTTTTATATTCAGAGGTGGAATAGCAACCAATGCTTTGGAATCTAACATTGTTCGTTCTGTAGATACTTCAGTAAGGAAATGAACAATTTCCCGACTACTTTCATCGTGGTTGTCCAAATTAGTCACTGGAGCTTGTTCAATTGAGGAGTTAGATACCCCTGAATCCAAAATGGGGACTGGGGACTGGGGACCTGCATAACTGTTCATGTGTGTCACACGGTAGCAAAAGTGGAGGGTCTTTGTGAGATAGAGGTGAAGCAGCTTGTATAAAATTAAGCTCCAATGTAAAACCAAGAGTGTCAAGGTCCTCATTTTGAGAGATACCAGTCTGTTGAAGTGTTCTGTTGTCATCTCTAACTCTCTTAACTTGAAGAACTACCCCTACATGTAATCCACCTCCAAGTATAGCAGTGACAGCCTCCATAACAGTCCTCTTCAGTGAACCAACAGTTGCAGTTTCTGGAACCTCGATATAAAGCTCTAGCACTTTGAAGGACTTGATGCTTAGCTTCACACGAGGATCTGTGGTCTGAAAGGATGCTTTATGACCTATGCCTGAAGATGACAACCCACTTTTATCTCCCTTCATTTCATCATCATCTCTATTAACTATTTTTACATCATTCCTACACCTGAGGGAAGAAGCACTAGGAATATGGTCCCTGTACATGGGCGATTTTACACTACTCTCTGAATTAATCAGCATATGAGTATTATTCACATATAGCTCCATCGGATCCTTTGAACCACTGGTGTTAGCTACATCCAAGTGTCCAGTTTGTTTTCCTACAAGCTTTACCTGTCTTTCAGCTTCATCACTTAATTTGCCATCATATAACTGCCCATCACCATGGAAGATTCCCTCTGATTTACTGAGGAGACTTCCAGCTGCATTGTTAGTCGCGGATTTTTCAAACTTCACATCACCGCCAACTTTCTTTAAGAAATCAGAACTTGTAATAACAGAAATGCGTTCAAAAGCATAATCGTTCTCAACATGTGGAAGTTTTTTAAAGTAGACTTTGAATCGCGCTCTAGATCTGCAGACTCGGGAACAAGTACACTCTCTATGCGGCTTCACTGATCAAGATATTCTGATCTCACAGCTTTTTCTTCTAGTTGTTCCTTTTTAATAACATCTTTGTGAATCCCAAACTGCTCTTTTCCTTTAGATGCATTACTAGAAGCAAAACTTTTGCTCTCCTGCCACAACTTCCCAGCTACAGCTGCCAGCAGTTCAAATGCACAATTTAGGCAATCATCCACTGATTTCTTTTTCGAACCCCTCCTTAGAGATCTGGGGCCTCTAAGTATAACAGGGACCTGGTAGCCATAAAATCCATATTCTTGCCTCTTCTTCAAAACCATCTCAGGCAAGCATTTGAATAAGAGATCATCAAATGCAATGTAGCAGTATTCCCACACTGATAAAGTTTGAATTAAAAACCACTGAAAAAGGAAAGAACAATGCTTAAACCCCAATCCATACTTGTTCACATGGCCTTGAACTTGCAAGCGTTGATCAATACCAATTGCAACATCAATTTCCGTAGTGTCGAATCCACATAAACAATAGTAATCTAGAAATTTTATCCCACAAGATCTCACGCTACACTTACTATTGTTGAAGCCACATTGAAATTTTTTGATTAGAATATGAGGATTGGACCATAAAAATTTAACCTATTTAGACAGATTTCCAGGGTCAAATCCAAAGTTTAAACCCTTACTTAGCCTATAATTCCAAAGATCAAAATCGCACCTCAAAACTTGGTGAAGATTAACATACTCCACCATTGTTTGTAAAAAGTTGAATTCCCAGTTGATTTTCGAAAGGACCCCCTCATCCTCCACAAATTTCTCTCGAATGATTTGTTGTTCTGTAATTTTGACTGGTTCATGCATTCTAGCAAACAAGTTGTGCACAACTTCAGAAGGTTCATCCCCCACAAACTTTGATTCACTAACTTTTACCATTTCTATTTCACACCTTTCAACAAACAACTGATGCTCACCTGCAAACTTTCTATATAGCTCGATAATAAAATCCTCCCAACAGTCCGGAGTCAATGTGTCCACAAAATTTTCTTCAACATACTCATAATACCATTCTAGTGCTTCTCTTTCAAAATCCTGCATGACATATTGAATCATATCTATTTCGGTCATAGGATTCACCTTAAAAAACTCTTCATAGCCTTGAATAAACTCATAAGGAGCACTGCCAAAGAAAGGAACACTATAATCCTGGAAGTTGAACTTAGATGTGGTGTCCGCCATAATTAGCTCGGAATTAGCAATCTGTGGTGTTACGAGTTTCGAATCAGACGATTGAGGTGAGACTAATGTTGGAGATAGCTGAATTTCATATGGTTTCAAGTGTTCGGAAGGAGTATCCCAATTGTTGACTAGGTAATTTTGGTAGCCTAAGTGATCAATCGGAGAGCACAAGTAATCTGATGGCTCACCCGAAGTAGTTCGTTTGGCCACACTCTGTTCATGGCCTCATTTAACCTCTGATAATTTCCTAGATAGTTCGTCGTTGGGTGTCTGGAGCTTCTGATTGAGGCTGATTTTTGTGGTGAGATCCGCCATTTTTGTTGGCCCAAGGACTGCTCTGATACCAATTTGTCACGATTTCAACACCAAAATACTGTAATAATTGAAAAGTGCAGAAAAGGAAAAACTGAAGAAGAAATAGAAACTTAGATATTCATTTTCATTTCCCTTCCCTTCTCCAGATTGCAAGTATATATATAGGATAATGTTCTAACAAATCACATATCCTACTTGAACCGAAAACCTCACAATTGAAGTAAATTACACCCCTGCCACTACTAACTATTGTGACACACCGGGATGAATTCGGAGAGTTTTGTATGGATCAGACACAGTAGAAACACAGTTAACCATGAATCCATTGCTTTTGATTTCTTTTATTCCTCTTCAGATCTTTCTTCATCTCAAACAATAAACAACACCCAGATCTTTCTTCGCTGCCCGCAAAGTCAGTCTTGGGCTCGCCAGATTCTGGAGTTGTGTTGGGTCTTGATCTATGATCTGAGAAGAATGAGTTTAGAAAGAGAAGAATAAATGTCATTCTTACTTGCCACGTCATTCTTATATTGTTTTTTTAATTTTTTTTGTATTTTCCACGTAAGAAAATTTTTAAATCAATTTAACGTCCGTCCAAATTTATTAACGGAATGACCTAATTTTAAAATATTAATTAGTTGAATGGGGTAATCAGAAAAATTAAAAGTTCAGTGGTGTATTAAGTAAAATGTGCCAACAATAGTGGTCAAATCATTAGTTTTGCCCTTTTTTTTATATATATTCCAATTTTGGACTGTATCTGTTTTTTCTGTTACAGCTAGCTTGCTATGTTCTGATTTCATTTGCCTCTCTCACAAATGCCATTTGGCAGTTCAGGTTACATAGACATTCATGCAGTTCAACATTTAGGTTGTATTTAAAGTTCTCCGCATGTTTAATCATTTTACACTCAACTAATGCTGTTTTTCTATTTTATGTTGCAGTTAATTCTAAACAAGGTTCTAATGCTGGGATCCGCCACTCAAACGCTTATTGGGCGACCTGTATTACCTGATGCAACAGTTCACGCAGTTGTTGAAGAGCATGTAAGAGTCGATACCTATTATTTTCTTCTCTTTGGGGCCTGTATTTGTTATGTTACAAATTATTGAGAATTGATCAAACATATTTGGAATGTAAAGCGAGTTCCATAGATATAAATACAATGGGTAATACCAGGGCCTAGGGGTCTCAAATATTTGGTGTAAAAATTATCTCATTAAAATATTTAATGCAACGTCATTTGGGACCCATTTGAGACTAAAAATTGGAGTCCCCTAGCATTAGCCATATATTGTATAAGAATGCAGATTATACTGTTCTGATTCAGGCTTAAAATAATATTCTCACATTGATAGTAGAAAAATTGCCAATCTGTGGTTTCAAAGAGTTTTCAATCTTGATTCAGTGACCACGAGTTCCAACCTATTCTATGTACAATGATTGTGGAGATAATATCTTCTCTATCTTCTTTTTATATTGAAATTGTTATTATGCATCAATTGACAAATTATGGCCAAAGCTATATGGTAGTGGGGTATAAGATTCCTATTCCCAGTTTCACACAATAATCAGAGGTATCACTCTGTTGGATATGATGGAATTGACTCAAGTTATGTTTCATTTGCCTACTAGAGAGTTTACTTCTTTGCCTTTCCCTTCCAGGCTCTAGATGCAAAAGTAATCATTTTCAAGAAAAAGAGAAGGAAGAACTATCGCCGAACGAAAGGGCATCGACAGGTAAGTAAGATTAATTTGTTGTAAATGATTTTTTTTGGGGTTGGGGGTTGGGGGTTGGGGGGTGGTGTGTGGGATGTGGTTGACACACAAGCTTAGTAACGTTCTGAATGTACACAAAAGAGAGAGATTATCTTGTTTACAGTTGTAAGAAAAAATAAAAAGAAGATCGTCTGGCTTAGCATTTTTAGCATACCTGTCCTGATAACTTGTTAGATTTCTTATAATTTGGCTATTTGTTTAGGAATTAACAAAGCTAAGGATAACGGATATACAAGGAATTGAAAAGCCAGAAAAGAGTGTACCTGAGAAGACCAAAAAGACGGATAGTAAGAAGGAAGAGAGCAGTTGCAGCATAGAAGGGGCTTGCCACTAGGCAGCATTGCCTTTTTATTATTTCTTTTCTCCTCTTCCCCACCCAGCCAAATGTCTCGCATCATTGCTGAGTTTTGGGTCGGATGCTATTTAAAAGAGCATTTCTGGTTACTGTTTTGTCAACATAAATCTTAGATGTCATTTGAGAGGATAATTTGGTGAAGTGACAGAAAAAGCGGGGAATGGGTTTGAACTTGAACGGCCAGAGTCGAGATTAGTACTTAGTAGATGGGGGGTGCTCTGGGAACAAGGACAGAATTTTGTAGTGCCAAATTTTCTTTAATCTTGCCTGTCTGTCTTATAGTGATAGTAGTTTTTCAAATATCCTTGAATATAATAAAAATGTATAGTTTGCATTGCACATTTGAAGTCTTTTGACCGAGCATAGCTCGGTGTGAAGTCTCATCTAATATCAATATGATAGATTAAGTTTTGATGGGGTTCAATATACTTTTGTAGTTTAAACGGAGATTTAGACGACGGCTGATTAGTAATATTAGGCTGAGCAGGAAAAGGCCCTTGCCTTGCTGCTGCTGCCGCCGCCGCCGCCTTGGAAACATCGAAATTGTTTTTACATATTTTGGAAGAAAAATTCTAGGCCGACCGGCGTTTTTCGACCGGGGTAGTGACCGGCCGGATTTTTTTTTTTTTTTTTTTTTTTTTGCTTTTGACTATAAAATAATTAATGTGATTTATTGGAACTGAAATTTTTATAAAATGCAATGATTTAGGTGTCATTTGGATACACGTAAAAAACAGCGTTATATAGACTGTATAACCCTGTTTGTTACGTGTAACCAAAAAGACACCTAAATCACTGTATTTTATAAAAATTTCAGTTCTAATAAATTACATTAATTATTTTGTAGGCAAAAGCAAAAAAAAAAAAAAAAAAATTCCGGCCGGTCACTACCCCGGTCGGAAAACGCCGGTCGGCGTAGATGGACTCTATTTTGGAAACAAAAGTGTGAAGATTTCAGTCTCCTGGTAAGGCCCATTTGCTGCTAAGATTTGACAAGTTTTCAATAATATACGAATATTTAATGCAATAGTAGTTATAATAATAATAATAATAATAATAATAATAATAATAATAATAATTTCAGATTCTCTCCCTCTCCCTCTCTTTCTTTTTTTTTTTTTAAAATATAATAAATCACAGATTGTTACTAGAAACAACAGTAAGGAGGAATATGAATATGAATATGGATAGAGACAATGAGTTAGCATCCCATGTTAATCATCAACAACCGTGTACATGGTTGACTGCCCCCAAAAGCTTATCTAAACACTTTTTGCTCTATCTCCAGCCTCCAATCTAATCACAATCTAGTTAAGCCAAGTGCTTTGGACATTCAAGTGGATTCACTTTGTTTTGCCACCTGTCCTCTCCAAGTCCAACAACTATGCTATAAACAAAAATTTTTAAAGTTGTTTTTAGTGCTCCATCCCATCCCACTCCACTACTTTTAATTTATTTGTTTTAATTAAACACACATGTGATATGTTTATATCTATATTTATGGTAATGGAATTCTTTGTCCCTCCCACCACTACCCTAACTAGGCTATATTTCATGCAGAGTGTAGACCCCAAATTAAATAATACTCCATTCTCATAATTTTTTTTTAAAATAATTTGGAAACTAACTTTAATAAGTGCAAATGTATGTAATTTAATTGTTGTGACGTTGAACATTATTAATCTTAATTTGTCAATTTTGAAATGAATTATTTGTTTCTGGCTTTCTGCAAACTGAACAATTGACTGGCCCTTTAGATATATATATATATATATATATATATATAGAGTTTATTATGTGGGCTATCTTTAGCGACGGACAAAATCTCGTCAATATAAGGGTCTAAACTGCTATGATGACTCAGCAACCGTCGCTATATTTCAGCCTTCGCACTCTATGGGCGATGAGTGCTAAAATGTATCCACATGCGACCACCTACATAGTAAAGCGAATTTGATATATATTACACTTTAGATTTTATTTTTGTATTTAACAAAAAAAGAAGAAGAAAAAAAAAAGATTTATTTTTATTTTTTTTAATTTTGATGCGTGGTAGTGTGAAAAACATACATACATCGATCTTAACATAACATAGATATGTTGGGAATTCCTCTAAATGTTGTGAGGAAAATCGTGAACAATTAATAAAAAGGATAAATTGATAGAAACTTTTTGATTTTAGGTTGTTGATGAATCGATGTTTTTTTGACCAACTAAAATAAAATCTAGAGGGTCAAAGTGATTTTTTCCACCAGATTTTATATTTATATAGGATTATTATTCTTCATCCACCTTCAGCGGTTAAGCTTCTTGACCTTCACAAGAATATTCTTATTTCCGACATTTCAAACTTATTTTTTCAGATTTGCTTTTCAAAGTCTATTTATTTGTTAAATTTATATATATATATTTATATATATATATATATATATATATATATATATAATGGGTAATGATTCAAAACATATATTTTTAATAAATTAAAAATGAACATACACAATCTCTATGGTTCAATTTCAGAACCAACAACTGAAATTAGAACTGAAAATTTTTTCTCTGCTACTATTAGTAGCGAACTACGAATTATGTTAGTAGTGGATGACAATAATATTTTCACTATTATCCATTACTATTAGTAGCGGACGTAACACGTCGTCCGCTACTATTTCTCGGCCATGAGTTCTTATATTGAACGATATATATGATGTATGTTCCTTTTTAATCTATAGTCAACGTTGTAAGGATAAGGATATTTTAGGCATCCATCCGTCCATTGAACTAGGGGTGAGCAATCGGTTATAACCGAACCGAAATGGTTGTTCGGTTATAACCGAAAACCGAAGTATCGGTAATTCTGCTATCCGAACTACAAACCGAAATTTGAAACTAACCGAATACTGAATTACCGAATGAACAATTCGGTAATTCGGATAATAACCGAACCTATCTATCCTAACAAAAAATCACAAAAATCTCTTCATCACAATGATCAGAAGTTGGTCCCCACTCTATATCAGAGATTCAAAATCACATGAACACAGCTAATCCATGAAGGCATCATAAGGAAGTTCATCTCTTCACAAAAAGACACAAGCAAAAATACAGAAAAAGAACAACAGTCAAACAATAGAAGCAACAAAAAGTTGCATACCCAATTCATATAAACTGCAGTTAACACCACCAGCACCACCGCATGTGTACTGGTGGAATATTTTATTGACACACAAATTCAAAGCAAAGACAAGATCTGAAAGATCTTCTCGCAAACAATTCTTCACACCTTAATCTGAGATCCGGGATCGAGAAGCGCAAGAGCCAAGAGGTTGATTTGAGATCTGGGATTGGGAGGCTGGGAGCGGCGAAGAGGTTGATTTGATTTGAGATCTGGGATTGAGACTTGAGAGATTGAGTGATCGAGATTCGAGATGAAGGATCGAGGCGATGGCCGATCGAGATGAAGGATCGAGGCGTGACTGGGTCTGGCCGTCTAGGGTTCTGCCATTCCCGACTGAGTAAATGAAGCTCTGTCGAGAAGTGAGAAAGCAAGAAATGAATAACCCAAAAGTGAAATGAAAGCTACTGGCTTATCCGATTATTGAGATGTCATGTTAATATGTTATTATTTTAATAATTACTTTGAAAGACTTATCCAGTTATTTTCTTAGCAATGCTTATTCGGTTATTCGGGTAAACCGAATAACCTAAAAGTAATACCCGTACAACCGAAAATCGTATAAAAATTCGGATATAACCGAAATAGTAAAAATAACCGAATTGTCAGAATATTTCGGTTAAATTATTTCGGTTGTGTTCGGTTTTTCGGTTATACCCGTTTTTTGCTCAGTCCTACATTGAACAGTAAGGAGGATCTCCCGTCCACAATTTAATATGGAGGAGGCCACAATTTAATTCTGTGAACGAGAAAATTGTCTAAAATACTCCTACTCCGTCCGCATAATTAAACTATGGATGTTAGGTATGACTTGGTCCGTCTGCAGTATTAAACGATGTCGTTTTTGTCTGTCCTTCTACAGTATTAAACCGCGGACGTTAAGTATTTATGATATAATATCCAAACGACGTCGTTTTGCAGACAACCATTAAATCGTAGAACTAAACTGCGAACCTCCCCATATTAAATTGCGGACGGGAGATTCTATTTACCGTTTGATGGACGGATGAACGACTGATATCTGTTGTAAGGATAATTTTATCTTTATAACGCCGACTATGGATCAATTCCTTATACATATATGGAGTGATTCATAGTCAAAGTTATATGGGAGTCCCATCCATTCAACACAAATTTCACCATTCGTTTTTATGATTCAAAAGTTGTAATTATTCCATCCAACTGTTATGTGGATAGTGGACAGATATCCCATTTGCATTGTGTGGAAATGTGGATGAGATATAATTTTTGAATTTTTATCCACATAATAGTTTGCATTCGATTTTTTTTAAACGGCCAAAGATAAGTTGAATAACATGGGTTTTTATTCAACTTTGGATATGAATCATTAATTAAGGTATATATATATGGTTTGAAATGTGACAATTAATTTGGAAAAATTGTTGTCTTAATCACATTGATGAACAGGATTCTGGATTCTCTATACATGTTTTGAAGCAATTGACATAAATGCACTAACAAAATGTAAATTTCAGATTGACACAGCTAGTGGAGTACAAGTTATATACTTTCTAGCAAAAGTAATTTGTCTTGCAAATATAGAAAGGTGTAGGCAAAATTGCCCCTCTACTTTTAATGTGTCAAGTAAATCCCCTATACATTACACTGTTGTTGAAACAATTATTCAAAAACCGTGTCAAACAAGCTCAGAAGTGCACAGAGAGGGAGTGACCAATTTTTGAATTTTAACTGATGGTGATTATGTAATTATTTGTACTTTTATAGATATAACCCTTTAAAGTCAGGGTTTAAGAAAAATAAAAAAATAACTTTTGGATTGTTTGACACCAAATTTTAAAATAAAGGGATAATTTTGCAATTTAACAAAATTTGAAAATGTTGAAATATTGAGAAAATGAGAGAAGAAACATGTTAATTGTTGTTGCTAGTGAACACAATTATATAACTTGTAAATTATATAAATAATTGATTATTGTGTTTGGTCGCAATAAAAATAAACATATTTTCCGAGAAGGTTATATATAATTGGAGTTCATGAACCATAATCTCTCATCCCTCTCTTCCAACTTAGATTGATTCAAATTATTTTAGATTAGAGTGTTGATTCAAAGTTTCCATTTATTTTCTCTCTGCCCTTTGAGTTTTATTCTCCAACTAAATAACTTTCAACTAACTAAGGGATTGAAGCATAAGGGACTAAATTCAAGATAGATACATACATAATAAGAACAAAGAACAAGGGGCAAAGTGCAAATATCATAAATGTAATCCACCTAATAAAGAGAACCAAAAGGCAAATCAAAATCTTAAACTTTGCTAGTTTAGTTGAAGGGGTAAGAATAATTAGGAACGAGTCATTTTCATGGGCAATTTCTATGAATTATATTTCTGCCTTTCCAACTAGATATAGTCTTAGTGGTGTAATTATTAAGTCATTTTTTAAAATATTTTTCACCTAGAAAAAGAATTATGTCTGTCTTTCCAACTTTGTTTTACACATAGCAAAATGATCAAATCCCATTCGTGTAGTGGATACTATATATATATAAATTGCCACGTATAATGATCCATAACATCTATAAATATTTATAGGGCATACACTATCTATATCATTGAAAACAAGAAGTACCATGATTAAAAATTGAAAATCGACGTTATCTGCTACTATTAATAGTAGACATGAATTAATCTCGGCCGTTAATTTTTATATTGGATGATAGAGATGGTGTATGCCTATTTTTAATTCATATATTTGTTACGGATCATTCCTCATATATATATATATATATATATATATATATATATATTCAATCTTCTAATGACAAATCTAAAATTTAGGTCGGCTTGAACTTTCTATATTTACCGAATATTAGCCGAATTTTATTCTTTTTTGTGTGAAAGGATTAGTAAGATTCATCTATCTCATGCCTCTTAATATTTGGCTCACATGGCATTAAGTTGGCAAAGTATGTAACCCTCCACTACTATGATTTTTGATTGATTCTTCCTTTGATCATGTATAGGAGGATCATATACAATTATATTGAAATCAACTGATGAAGAAGAATATTCACCAAGAGTATACCTTGTACCATCATACATAATTATATCGAAATTAAGTGATCAAGAATATTCACTAGAACTATACCTTTACTTGGCTATATATCAATTTCTAGCCGTTTTTATATTTTATCTCGATTAATGTAATTTAAAATTTTATTGTTAAGCGTTACATATATTACGGGATAAATTAATTTTTGGTACTTGTACTGGGACACGACTTACAATTTGGTACCCGAAGTGAAAAAAGTTACAAACTGGTGATTGTACTCGAAAAATGTTACACTCCGTTAAATATTAGGGACACGATCACACGACTTACAATTTGGTACCCGAAATAAAAAAAGTTACAAACTGGTGATTGTACTAAAAAAATATTGTAATCTGGTGCTTGTACTTTCTAATTTTTAAATAATCGTTAAAATTGATCCAACGAGAGAGACAAACATACAGAGAGAGAATCGAAGTTGACGCGAAGAAGGTCCTCGATGTTTTGTTCCATCTTTTCTTGCCTCCCACATTCGCACCATTGTTCCATAGTGGCACCGACTTGAAAACTCTGTTGTAATCCATTCATTTTTGTTGCATGAACTACAATCTTCTTCCCCGATTTCATTTGCGATTCTACTCCAAGACGAGCTCATCCTTTCAATTAAATACTGAAAACCCTTTAATAAATATATGGGAACCAGTAATCAATGGAGAATCGAGACAAAAAGAATAAGAGAAGAAAAAGGACAGAAAAAGAGAACCCTAATTTTCAAATAGAATAAAGATGAAACCCTACTGTTTAACGGAGTGTAATATTTTTCGAGTACAATCACCAGTTTGTAAATTTTTTTCACTTCGGGTACCAAATTGTAAGTCGTGTCCCTAATATTTAACGGAGTGTAATATTTTTCGAGTACAATCACCAATTTGTAACTTTTTTCACTTCGAGTACAAAATTGTAAGTCGTGTCCCAGTACAAATACCAAAAGTTGATTTATCCCCATATATTACTGGCTAAATTATTTAACAATTTAAACTTTTAGAACAACAAGTAAAATGCATATGGTATTAAAAAATTTTAATTGCACCTAATTTTTCTTGGAAATTGATAAACCCACAATAAAAAAATGATATTTTCACATAAAAATCGTCGTTATAGCTCTTATAGCGACGGTGAAAATCGTCGCTATACATCTATAGCGTCACTTTTTATGTAGAAATATCAAAAAGTGTTGTAAAAATATCAATTTCTTTTTGTTTATTTCAAGTTACTTGAACAACTATGATTATTATGATGGAAATTGCTCTGCAGTTGTTGGTTTATTTCAGCTTCTTGACTTTTGTCAATTTGTAGTCACCATGGCACAATTCCAAAATGTGTAAACCCACTATTTAAAGCTCCACTAGCGCAAGCATTGACCAAGAATACTTTAAAATGAGGGTCCAACTAATTGTGTATGTTTGATCCACTGCAGTGCATAGGTTGGAACATGGATGGTGCAAGTGCTATGAGTTGTTCTAAAACTTTGAATAGATCTTATAATGAGTTAGACTCTCTTTTCTAACACCAAATTAAAAATATTGAAAGAGTAATAATAAGAAAATAGAAATATTAGAATTCTCAAAAAATAAAATATTAAAATAATTATAAAAATAATAAGTCACATTTCATTCCATACTTGTTGGAATGACACACTACATAACATCATCTGTGGGATGAAAATAATTTTTAAGAGATCAATTTTCAATTTCATTCATTCGGTTAAAATGAAATAATTAAATACACTTTCTCTCATTTACGTATAATCTACCATACATTAGTCTGATTTTTTCAATCCAAATGCAACATTATTATATTCAAATGAAATGGGGGAATTGGATTGAAATAATTTGATGGATTTTAGGGCACACAAGGAGCTGCAAACAGAAGTAAATTTAGAGTGAATGCATGAGATTGTTAGGTTATATTTATCATTTTGCACCTGACCGTTCGAATATACCGCAAAAGTGAAAGATACTGTTGGTATATTCTGGTGGTATCGGACCACAGGTAATGCTTATATCCCACTGGCTGTGCCAAATGAAAAAGTACCCACCAAAACTACCAAGGTTTAACAACATTGAGACAGAGCAAGAGAGAGAGAAAAAAAGGGGGAGAGAGAGAGGGAGAGTTGAGGGGTTTTATCAGCAACTTTGCCATGTTTGGGAGGTTTGATTATGGCCTGATGGATGGGTTTTGGGGAGGAACCTAGCCTCTCTAAATTCCCAATTTTTTCCTTTTCTTTCTCCTTGCACTTACTTGAAAACAAAGAAAATCCAAGAAAGTGAAGGGAAAAGGGCTATATGACCGATTTTGTGTTCTGGGGTTGTTTCATTTGCTGATTACTATATAAATATTCAGTTTCTGGTTTTCTGGGTAAATTTGATCGCATTTCATAGGGAGGCGGGAGCCATATAATCATAAGCTGCAAAATGGTACATTTTCTTTACTCTTCAAGTCATGTTTTTTCTAGTTTTCGTGAGTACTATAAAGCTGTTGAGTTAAAGTATTTTTTTTTTTTGGTTCATAATTTGATTTAAAAACAAATTAGATTGGAGTTTAATCAAAAGGGTCTGAATTCTAGTGGTATGAAAAAGTTTACTTTTTGTCAAAAAAATTATGAGAATTGTTATGAGATTTGAGCTCCATGTTAAGTTTTGTTGTCGTAATTTTTATCAATTCTCATAATTTTTATAATTGTTGTCGTAACTTTGAATCCTACCATTTGCTCATTTTTCCTGTGTCCGTAAAAAGTTTGCTTTTTGTCAAAAAAATTATGAGAATCGGTCTGAATTTATTTTGGAGTTTTACAAAAATGGGTTTTCAAATTTATTCTGGAATCACAAGACTCGTAACTGTTTGAATTTTTTTGAAGTTTTAGCTTTCTGTCACAAGACTCACAATTGTTAGAATTTATTTGAAGTTTTAGCTTTATGTTAAGTTATGTTATTGTTCTAACTTATTGGGGCTTACTTTCTTGCTCCATAAATTAAAAAATACATTTGTTTGAATTTGTTAGAAGAAATGGATATTGAAATTTAGGTTTGTTGACATGAAGTTCTGACTACTTTTGGGAATGGAAATTTGCATTATTTTGACTATAAAAGAAGCATTAGGCACAATTTATATATTTGAACATGCTTGCTTGAACAGTTCTTCTTGTTCCAGTTCCTCTACTTCTAGTAGTTCCTGAGGAAAGGAAATCCATGCTTATAACATGTTAGCAGAACTAATTCACCTATTATGTATTTTTTTTCCTTGGTTCAAAAATACTTTAGCGAAGTTCGGAGAAATTCTGTAATAAAAATGGCAGGTCACAATAACTGACTGGTCAAAGGTTTATGTGAACCATCTTTGCTCATTTCAAAGTGATAACTTGATAATACATAAGTATTGACCTAAGACCTGGCCGTCTGTCTATGCTTGGCTGCCAAACTGTATGTGAGCTTACTCATAGGGGCATCCTTTAAGAACTTGTGCCCCCTCTCAGACTAGTTAAAAACAAAATAAGTGCAGTAAGACACAAGAACTTCTCAGAAAGCCTTTTTCCTTGTATCAATAGTTCTATTAGAGAAGGCTTGGACAATGATCTTAAATTGACTTTTTCTTAGGGCTATGAGTTGCTTTCTAATGCTACCAGTTTAATCGATCATCCTGTTTTGATTCTTTTGTTTATTGTATAATCCTTTACTCTCAATTTATCACCCTGTTGATAACATTAAGCAATATCCAACAGGTGGTGCTCTTATGAAGACTTCAAATTGGCCTATGAAGCTTTTTTCATTTTCAGGGAATAGCGGTGCTTGTGAGATTGCGGAATATCGGTCAAGCTGCAAGATAAATTTGTCTGATGTTCTGTTGCTGTATGGTAGCCTGAATCTTGCTGCTAAATTTATTGGTTAAATTTCCTCTTGTAATTTTATGCAAAGGCAAATCTATCCCTTTGGGGGTGTGGACAAACCAGACAAATAGTTGGCTTCCTTGGATGCAAATCTCCTTTGGCAATATATAGTTTCCTTCTGGAAGAACACAAATTTCTTTCAGAGCATTTAGCAATATATATCCTTTATCTATGACTCAGCTCTCTTGGGCAAATCTCCTTTGGCAAGTTCGCGGCACGAAGTGGCTCTAGTAGGAAAAGTTCTTTTGGCAGTGATCATTCAAGAGGGCTCTTCTACTGTCAGTAATTTCAGGTCCAATTGGACTCTACACAGTTCTTTGTCTGCGGGTATCACTTCAACCTGTCAGGAAGAACTACTTCAGCAGTTCTAACTGGTTGAGTTTTTCTCTCTGCTGCTGGGAAATCTTCAGTTGGAAATTTCTTGAAGTAGAAACTTCAGTCCATTTACTGGGCAAATCTCCTTTGGCATTTGGGTGTCTTGTTCAGACTCCCTTCATCCCCTTTTTGGGCAAATCTCCTTTGGCATTAGATCTCCACTTGTTGGAGATTCTATCTCAATCTCTGTATCTTAAAGATCAGATTGATCAAAAAAATTACAAAAAAATTACTTTTAAAGTATATAGTGATATATAATAGCATTCCATCCTTTGTGTTTTTGACGAATTAATTCATTTCGAGTTATCATTCGGACTGGACCAGCTGGATGTTCTGAATTGCTCATTGAAGAGCAAATCTCTGGTAACTCTCTCTACCCCTCCTTATTAGTTTTGGCCAATTTTTTGGTCAATGTTAAATGAATCAAGTTAGAATATTTTTCCTTCAATGAATATAAGTATGATTATTCTTTGTCTTTCCGTGTCAAATGAATCATTCAAATAATTTCTCTGCATAAACTTTCGAATGGTTGTTTTACTGATACATCTGTCTCCATGCATGTTCAGGTATATAATTTGGTTAAGCTACTTGCTTTGAGCTATAAGTGATGGATTTGCTCCTTAGTGACTTCGATAGTTTCAGTGAGAGCAGTAGCTTTGAAGATCAAGATGACAGTGAACTTATGTATGGTGGAAAGGCCTGTTGTATTCTGTCGAGTCTTGAGGAAACTATTGGAAAAATTGACGATTTCCTCTCATTTGAGAGAGGATTTGTGCATGGAGACATCGTGTGCTCAATAAAAGATCCTTCTGAACAGATGGGAAGAGTGAGCAATGTTGATATGTTTGTGGATTTAGAAAATGTTCATGGAACCAAAGTGAAACATATTGATTCGAAAAAGCTTGGAAAGATACGTTCTATTTCAGTTGGGGATTATGTAGTGGATGGGCCATGGCTTGGGAAAGTAGAGAACATTGTTGACTTTGTGACCATTCTGTTTGATGATGGTACAAAGTGTGAATACAACACAATGGGTCCAGAGAATCTCATACCTCTTTCTCCAGACTTGCTTGAAGATTCACAATACCCTTATTATCCTGGACAGAGAGTGCGGGTTGAGCTCTCATCTATTGCCAAATCAGCCAGATGGTTATGTGGTCCACGGAAGGAAAAGCGAGACGAAGGAACTGTTTATGCTGTGGAGGCTGGAATGGTGTATGTTGATTGGCTTGGCTGTGCTCTAGTAAATTGTGAAAAGGTGGTTGCCCCACCAAGGCTGCAAAGTTCAAAAGACTTAACCTTGTTGTCATGTTTCTCGCATGCAAACTGGCAGCTTGGTGATTGGTGTACGCCTCCTCTTGTTGATGATATGGGTGGAAATGAGCATATTTCTATTAATGCATCTACTCTTGGGTTTATGCAGTCAGGCAAAGTATTTGAAAGGAGTCTTGCTCCGAAAATTCAGGATATGTTTGTTATTGTAAAGACAATGACAAAAGTGGATGTTATTTGGCAGGATGGCAGCCAGTCATTAGGCTTGGATTCACATTCTCTATTCCCCATAAATATTATTGATGCTCATGATTTTTGGCCCGACCAGTTTGTTGTTGAAAAAAGTTCTGATGATCTACATGTTACTGACATTCAAAGATGGGGTGTTGTGAAAAGTGTAGATGCAAAGGAACGAACTGTGAGGGTCAAATGGGAAAGTTCTACAATAAATCAAGCAACTGATTTGGAAGGAGAGGGAATGGAGGAAATTGTGAGTGCTTATGAACTGGTTGAACACCCTGAATACACATACTGTCTCGGTGATGTGGTGTTTGGGATGCATAAGAGCCAGTTTTTGGATGTAGCTGGTGGGAAAAGTTACAAGTACCATGCAACCAGCAAAGGCTTTATGGATGAGGCGGCTGTACTGAAAGGTGAGGCCTGTGGTAGAGAAGATCAGAATGGATCGTTCAGTAACAGTTACTTATCTCAAATTGGCATTATAGCGGGCTTCAATAATGGCAATGTTGAAGTGAAATGGGGTACTGGTCTTAAAACCAAGGTAGGAGTCTTAAATTTATGTGTCTTTAATTTATTTGAATATGCTGCTGACCTCAGAGTAGTTGGGGACCTTGTGATTTTTCTCTAGTAGTGGACATTTGTGATAAAATCAGCTTCCCATTAGTAGTTTTAGGAAAATATTACTTCAGTCCTTGCATTTGACATGTGTAAGACAGATATGCCTCTTGCTCTTCCTTAAAATGGACAGTGCCACTTAGTTGATGGCTCAAACGTACGGTTATCTGCAATTATCTAACTTTTAGAAGTATTATATAAACCAAACCTTGTTTGCGGAAATCTTTACCTTATTTATACCCTTCCATTAATCACGCAAGAGTTTCATTAAGTTTATCATTAGAAGGTGAAGTTCTTTCTCAATACTTCAAATATATTACAGGTTGCACCTCATGAGATCATTCGAGTGGATAAATACGAGGGCTCATCTGTTACTCCTGTGCTCCATGACGAAAATGTTGAGGAATTAAATGAAACTGAGCATGACAACAGTGAGTCAATGGTCAACGAAGGAAAGGTCTGCGTCTCTCCCTCTCTCTCTCTCTCTCTCTCTCTCTCTCAGACACACACACACACGTGTTTAGTGTCCAGTTAACTGTTGTCAACTAGATACTATTGTGAGGATACTACTAAAACACGTGTAACTCTGGTATTAATGAACTTCAGATAGAAATTTTAAACTCATAACTTCAAAGAGAATTTATGCGTTAATCAAATGGGAAGCTTTTGTTGGGAACTCGGGGAGTTCCTTGTTAATATTTTGGGTTCTTTCTAGATATCTGCAACTTCTATTCTTGTGTACACTATAATAGTGGACTATACATTTTTTGCATTGCGCTTTCAATGTTACTCAGGCATGTTTTAGTGAAGTGAGTAAAGAGCTTCATTTAATTATTGTGAAGTTTTCAAGAAGACGATGACAGAAGTTGTTAAGAAGAAGGTTCCATTTTGTAGTATTATAACAATGATTGTCCCTGAATTTGTATATGACTCCAGTTCTTAAATTATTTTCTGAGACCTAATAGATTCTAGGGTAGTACTTAAACATCTGGTTATTTGTATATTTATTGTGCCAAATATCCTAGTTTTAGAATAAACTGAATGGGAATTGTATGATCAGGATCTATTGGATTCAAACATTGATGGCAAAGACTGCCTTAAGAAGCCTGTGGATTCTAGTTCCCTCTCTCTTCCTCGTGCGGCTATAGGATTTTTTAGTAATATTGCTGCGAATCTATTTGGTTCTCTGGGTTCCACTTCAGTGTTGAGTACATCTGGCCATGTACTATATTGTCAACCAAGATCTAAGATGCCCAGTGAGATGGAAGTGCTGGAACTTTGCAATTCGTGCACTGCAGAGCAATCACTGGAAGCAGGTGATTTTGAGACATTTGCAGAGAGTAACTCGGAACAGAAAGTCGAAGCAATCCAGAAGAGAGAGAACTTTCTATCACCATCAGGCAGCAAGTCTCCAGAATTTTTTTTGAAGTTTGACATGATCAGTGATTGCTCGGACCACCACTTTATAAATGGTTCCGGCAAAAACTTAACCTCTTCCCAGGTAAACTCTATAAGTTCTCCCCTTTGTCACCTTAATTTAACTGGCAAGCATGTTGAAAGGGGTGTAGTAATTTCTTTCTTTCCTTTTCTTCTTTTAATTTCCTTACAGATGAAAAGAGGCTGGCTGAAGAAGGTACAGCAAGAATGGAGCATTCTGGAGAAAGATCTCCCTGGTAAATTTTTTTTTCTTATTGAAAAGGAAGATTCTTACAACCATGTTCTCTAAGATCCTTGCTGAAAGACTTTATCTGAAATCTGCTACAGAAACAATCTATGTCCGGAGCTATGAGGAAAGAATGGATTTGCTTCGTGCAGCCATTGTAGGTGCACCTGGAACTCCATATCATGATAATCTTTTTTTCTTTGACATTTTTCTTCCTCCAGAATATCCGCATGAACCACCTGTAAGTAATTTTGCGTTGGTGATACTTAATAATTTGTTACTTGCTTAATTGATTGTTTCGTTGACCTTTTTACAAGCATAATTTAGAATATGTGGTTGCGGATTTGCACAACCTCGTCTTTCTATTACGAAGCTGTTACTTCAGAAAGTACTATATTTTGTACAGAATGTGGATTTCCATGCGACAGTTTTTTTCTTCCTTTTGTTTTCTGTTGCTTACATTTACATTTATATGTGCAGACACTACATTTTCTCTTAACCAAAGCTAATACATGTTTTCTGGGAAATTTAATTATGTAGTTGGTGCACTACCACTCTTGTGGGCTTCGTGTCAATCCCAACCTGTACGAGTCTGGAAAGGTCTGTCTCAGTCTCCTCAATACATGGACGGGAAGCGGCAGTGAAGTTTGGAATCCTTGGAGCTCTACCATTCTTCAAGTTCTCCTCTCCCTCCAGGCCCTCGTGCTGAATGAAAAACCTTATTTCAATGAGGCTGGATATGATAAGCAGATTGGACGAGCTGAAGGAGATAAAAATTCAGTTAGCTACAACGAAAATGCATTCCTTGTTAGCTGCAAATCCATGATGTACCTACTACGCAAGCCACCAAAGGTAAATCTCGTCTTAATCAGCTATCTTTGTTATCTCATCAGAGATTTAGTAGGATATTCCATGATCTTGATATCTTGCCTTTGGATGAGTCTGGGGCTCCAATTCTCGTGTTGCTTTTCTTATTGCTTAAAGGTTTTGTTAAGCGGAATAGAGTTATTCCTATGGGCAGTTCAGGATCCTGACCCCACCTCCTCCCCGGCACAAACAACACATTCACACACATGAATATTTAGTTATTTTCTTTTCAAAATTAGTATGAACTGTGATGGCCACAAACTGGCAAGCTATTTTGCTGACCTGCAAAGCACCTTTGGTTGGTTTACACCGGTGCAGCATTTTGAGGCACTTGTGGAGGAGCATTTCAGCCATCGCGGCAAATATATTTTACAGGCTTGCAACGCATATATGGAAGGCATTCCAGTTGGTTGTGCTTTTGGACATACAAAAGATGAGCAAGAAACTCAAAAGGGAAGCTCTACTGGATTCAAGATCATGCTTGCTAAACTCCTCCCTAAGCTTGTGGAAGCGTTTTCCGATAACGGCATAACTTGCAGCATATGTTGAACCTGGAAAATGAATGCAATGTAACAAAGGTAATGTATACTTACATATTTGAGAAGTCTGCCTACTTCTAGTGTGCACTTTTTTATGTTTTCTTCATGTGTGATGTAAAGATGCTTTTGTACAAAAGGATTGGGGAGGGGTGAAAAGGGAAGAACAAAAATGAAGATTTCATAGGGCTTGTAGTTCATTTTTATGTTATAGTAATGCCTGGCTTGTAGAATAAATAATGTTCAGGCAGTTGTTGTATTGTGAAACAAATAAATAGTTTGATGGAATTTGATGTTTTTATGCATTATAGTCCTTGTTATATTATTATTTACCCAGCACCAAAGTAATTGTTTTATTTATGAATTAGGAAGCATTCAACATTATTCACAGTATTAGACAAATTCGGATTAGTAAAAGATACTTCCTTGGGGGGGCTTTTTTTTTGCTATTTTTTTGTTCTTATGAATATTGTTGGTTTATTTCACAATTAATGAATTTGTGCAAGTGTACACAGTCAATAAGTAATAAAGTGTCGCTCTCGCAGAGAATTCTAATCAATAAATTCCAACTACTAGCATTATATCAATCCAATTTTATTTAAACAACCATAAAGTGTGATTTTTCAAAATAAGAAAACTAATTTAAGCAATTAAAAGAGATTATTTTAAAATTAAATCAAACAAATAAAACTAAGCTTTTAACGAATAAATTCAGATAAATAAAGATTAAGTCTAATATCCCCAATTATGAACTATAAACCAATTATCCAATTATCCTAATTATTATGCCTACTGAATTGTTAATGGGAATTCCAAGTGTCAAAAGCCCTTTTCCAAGTGATCAATTAACTTCTATTTAATCCAATTAATCTTGCTATATTCCTATGCAAAACAATTAAATTAAACTCTTTCAATCCCAATTCCCAACGTGTTACATGCAGTGAACAGATATCCCTATTCAATTCACGACCCTAATTATTCGTCATGCAAATAATTAAGCATACATGTTATCATGTCCAGTTCTAACCCTAGATCTCCTCTTCCGATTCCTTCTAGAGTAACAAGGTAATTATTGGCAAAATAATTAATCAATAAGCGCAAGACAAGATAAACAATTCACTTTGACATAAATAATTGGAATAAATCGAATAACTAATTTATAGACATAAAAGGTTCAATTGTAGTCTTAATGAAAGAATTAGTTCATAACAGAATTTAAAATCAACAATCTCATGAAAATCATCTTGAAAGAATTACACCAATTGAAAAAAATAAGAAGAAGAAGAAACTCTAGAGCAAATCCTTCAATCTTCAAGTAATCCCTTGCTTAGCCTTCAATTGTGGTGGATCTATTAATTCCAGCCAATTAGCCTTTATATACTGTTTGCATCTAACCACAATCCTTTTCCCAATCAACCTCTCAATTATCTCTTAAATCCCTAGTCAAACCGTCGGTCAACACGCGCGCGTGGTCAACAAAAATCAAGCCCCAGCGCCGGGGCGCTGGGTTCAGTTCAAAACATAGCACCTCGACGTTGTATCCATTTTAATTACGAAAATGCCATTCCCTTGCTCAAATCACCAAATTACCCCTACATCTCCCGAATCTGCAAAATAACAATTAAACACAGTAAAAATACTTCTAAATGACTCGAGAATACAACAATTTAAGCATACGAATATCCAATTCATGGGTATATTACCCAATCATCAAATATTAAGGTGCACAAGATATTTAAATATAATTCAAGAATTAATGATTATTTTCAATATTATAATAAAAGGAGAGATAATCTGTGAGTGAAAGAAAAAGAGGAGTAGTATAAAAATGTAGGACCATCAAAATCTACAACTTAATCATCAATTAACATTCCTTGTGTTAATGCCGGATTCTGAATTCAAGAAAAACAAATCTCATTCTACATCTTTTAACTCTTCAAGTTTGTCGTCTTAATTTCATTATTTTGTCACCACTACTATATTAACAACTTAAAATTATAGTAGGGAATACTATTTAGACATACCATTGGATGTGTTCAATTAAATCATACTACAATAAAATAAAATATAGTGTTCCAACAAAACAGATAAAAAAGGAGCAGCCCATAATGAACCAAGAAAATGAATGGAAATAGAATTTCTTCTGATTAACTAATGACGAAGTAGCTACATCCCATATGCACAATATGTACAGAGAATAAAATGGTCAAAAAAATGAACACATAACCAAGAGTGCAATTTTTAACTAGAGCGGGACTGAACTTAAACAAAGAATCAAAACCCTGGTTCAATCTTCGCCAAGTTCTTTATCATCACTGCATCATTCTTGGAAACATAAACGCCATTACACCATCCTATCGTCTTATGTTCTACAATGATGGCCTCTCCAAAGTTCCTGAAAAACATATTGCAACCTTTCACTAAAAAGAATATGAAATCAGTTGGTACATAATTATCACACAGGTAGCTGTTGGACGAAAGGGAAAGGGCAAAAGAAGATGATAGATATTGCAAGCATCAAGCTTTTCGTAAAATTACTAAGAACAAGTGTATATGAAGGACAATTTGGCTTGGTAATGAAAATAACTTTTAATTAACAATTTAAAGGTGCCACTATTAATGGGCCTAACTGAGCTGTAATCCAGATTAGGTCACCACACCACCCTTGGACTAATAGCCAGGTACGAGACAACCAACATAAACAAATAATTATAATTAATTTTTCAGAACAGCAAGTCATAAGAACAATTTTGAGCCAAAAGACCTTAAGTTTGGAATTCAGGCTCTACAATACCAGAATTTGCAATTTGTAAAATACATATATCTGTCTTAAAGAAAAAGTGGGGGCAAGATCTGCTCAGAAGTGTTTCATATCCTCTTTGCTCTTGTTTGAGGTCAGACTATGGTTAACTATAACAGCGTTAACAGGCATCCCACTTTGTTGTTTTTCTTTTGGCTAACAAACCCAAGCACCCTGTAATCGTGATTTGGCTCCAAACTTGATCATAACATTCACTATTGTCAAGCTCCTAAACACAGGAATAGAACACAAGCTTGCGTAAGGTTTAGAATTAAAAATATGAGATATAACAAACAACGGTTTGATCCATCTTTGCTTGGGCAGCAAGATATGGCACCTAGCTAAATAATGTGGACGAGAAGTTGGGACAACGAAGACACATATTTGTCGATTGAAATTTTATAGTAAAAAAATGTTATGCATGTCTGGAATTCTAGTTCAAGATTTGACATTTGACCCGACCGAATTATTATTGTTTTTTTGCAGTGACCCGAAGGAAAAGAAAGATGAGCTTCAACTGAAGTTCAAAGCCCACCACAAATACTCTAAGGAGGTGCAGGAGCGAAGCCCCCGCGGAATGGACTTGTTATATTATTCGAGCCAAGTTGTTCGGTACTCGACTCGAGATCGGCTCGAAAATATGATCCAAAGCTCGAATTCGAAGTTGATCCGAATCGAATCTGATCCATACTCGTTTTCTGTTTAATGATACACGAGTCGAATTCGAACATACCAGTGTTCGCTCATAATAGGGTTCGAGTATTTTATTTTTTCTCGAACTATACTCGATACATGCTCGATGGATCATATTCGAATATTGGTCTGATCTATACTAGTAAGTTAAATATGTGATATTTATATCAATCTTTATAATTTATAAAGTGTAGTATGAAATTGTGTAAACTTGTACTTGAATAAATCAATTAATTGTATGTCAATTTATATTACATTCTTTATAATTTCAATACATAAATAAAAGTGAAAAAAATTTATATATAAATATTAGACTATTAGTTAACTAACCAATTTAGTATGTAGTTGTTTAGTTTTAAGTGAAATGGTTTATATTCAAAACTCGATTTGAAAGTTCATGAGTAACTCGCTTTGTAAACGAGTCGAGTACATACAAATCGAGTAGGTCCGAATAATGATCCGAATCGAATCTGGCGCAAAAATATAAATCCCTTATCGAATTCGAGCTCAATTTTTTCGAGTCGAGCCGAATCTGAGCATGAAGATGTTCGCTGAGATTCAACTCGTTTACACCCCTTTTCTTCTAACAAAATTATATGGTTGGAATGTGCATGTGGGGATATTATAAATTTAAAAGTTATTTCGTCCAAACAAATATTGGGGAAATAGTAGCTTTAAATCTCACTGTCATCATTTCGACCCTCTATTTAATCTTTAAATAATGTAGAACTCATCAATATTGGTGGAAATTACAGTTAGGCTCCATTAGCGTAAAATCATGGATTTGACTAACATATATTGGTGTTATTCAATAGATCAAAGAGAGAGCAGTGGGAGACACATAATTTGGCAGTATTTTTATGCAAGTAAAATCCCCACTGATATGGATTTCAAATATTTCCACGTTACATTAAATTAAATCCTTTCACTTTAACTTATGAAATCCTTAAAATCTATATTTTATCTATTACATGTATGATTAACTTATATAACTCAAGTCTTAACTATGAATAATAAAATCTATTCATTTGAAATTTTTTATTCCAAAAGCAAACTCAAGTGCTTAGGATTTGAAAGCAATTAAGGTTGACATAGTTTCTTGATTAGATAATTATTTACGTCAAAAGTTATATCATGTCCTGCTGCTTAAAAGTTGAATATCAAAGAGTGTATAAAATCTAATGAAGTTAAGTTTTAGGATATGCATACATCTCTATCAAATAAGTTCACATACTGAGCAATCACAATATATGTTAATTAATGTAGACAGTTAGAATATCTCGAGAAACCTGAGAAAGAATTTTACCTCAAATCACATGTCAAAGTTCAACTTTTTGCCAGTAAGAATTCGAGATATCTGGAGGCCCCTGCTGAAAGCTTCATTAAATAAGATCCTTGTCTGCATTTCCTGGAATCCCGGCATCCATGAAAGGAACGCTAGAGGTGCCATAACAATTAACCCAAGCAGCAGATCATATACACGAGCCAAGGACACAACCGTATCCCAGGCCACAGTGGACTGCAGAAAAGGCCTTAGCACCTGGGCAATCAGTATGATACCCCATCCCGTGGGGAGAAACGCCAACAAGCTTTTGAGAAAATCAATGAAGTCGAACGGAGTGAGCTCCAGCAATAAAAAAATCACAAGTGCTAATGCAGCAATGACAAGGAATTGAATTAGACGATAGTAAATGTGGTCCTTCGCAGCATATTTGTCTTGAGCATATGCTAAGATGATATAAATCACAGCAGCCACAACCACATAGATCCAAGACAGTAAATAAACAGCAATACTAGTGTTGCTACCAGTAATTTTCAAGTGGTATACAATGCCATACTGGAAAAAGAAGAAACGAAGATCCAAAATTATCTCCAGCAATTTTCCCCAAAGACCAGTTGTTCTCAAGTGATCTTGTTCCTCATACCACCACGTTTCCCAGCTCTGATCTGCTTTTGTAAGAACTCCTCGATTACACCATATCCATTTCATAAAATCTTCAAAATCGTAGACAGTCTTTAACCAATCAAAGCCAGATGGATTAAAGGCAAAGGGGGCCATTATCCATGACAGAACAAGAAACCAACTAGAGATATTCAAAACTATGTAAACGAAGGTATTTGTAGCCAAAGGACTATGTGCAGCATACACGGTCAGAATAACCCCAAGTTCAGTTGCCTTTACAAAATGGCTGCGAGCATACAGTCTATAGTTCTCGGCAAAACTCTTGTGTTGTACAACAAAACCACGTCCTGTTGCTCGATACTTGGCTCCCCCGTGAAGAACAGTCCTACCAAAGAAATGTGAACGAGTTCCCATCGAGAAAGTGTAAAAGAATGGAGCAAGCTGCAACTGCATTGTTACAAAATCCCAGACTGCGGGAAGGAACCCACGCTCTAAAGAGTTCTCCACAATCATCGGGAGGGCAGTGAATATACCAATCTGGATAATGAATTGCTGATTTAGGATCACACCAAGGGCTCTATTGTTCCTAGTGTTGTTCATAGCTGCTGTCTCGACACCACTGAGTGCAAGATATAGGCGACCCCACAGAAATGCATAGACCATTACGACCACCATCATTGTGTTGAAGAAGAATCCCACAGTAGTGTAGAAGAATGAGAGCATACGAAAGAAGTCGAGTCTATGACCCAACCTATATACATCTCTGCTCAAAATCTGCTCTCCATTCCCACTAGCAACCTTGGCCTCAAACATGGAGATCTGATTTAAACCAACATCCCTTCCCTTACCCACTTGTATGTACTCATGATGTGTCACGTTGCCACCTCGCAACGTGCAATTGAAACCAGCAAATATATCCTCACTAATATTGATCACTCTAGAAGCTTTGCTGATGCCACCACGACTTAAGAACCAGAACCTATCAAACACATCTGGATGACCATAATGCATTCGCACTTTGAGAGGGTTTGCCAGAACACGCTGCCCCAACGTCACAAAACTCATCTCCTGAGCAGACATGAACCAAGCAAGTGACGATACAGAACCTGTGAAGATATTTTCTCGAACTCCCAAGATTGTTGGTTTCCGAATACCATAACAAGTTTTGAATTCCTCCAATAGGTTCCGCATCTTGAGTGCCTCCTCAAAACAATTGTCTTGGTTCATGTCAATGGTCTGAACTGCATCACCCCGAGTGAAGATAATGGCATGGTTCTGATTCTCTGGCTTTCCTTCCCCAAGCTTCAAAGGACCAGGCAACCTAATGCGATAGATTTCCACTTCTTTCTTCAGTTGCTGATCATACTTCACAAGAACAGAGTAATACTCCACCTCATCTCTCCTCAAGTAAACCTCATCAACATAAGCGACCCGAAGGGCCTCGTTGTTTTTCATCAGGTATAAAATTTCCTCAGCACGTGCATCTCCCTTCCCCTTATGAACCCCATACATCTGGCACGCAATTACATACGTGTATTTCATTAGAGCAGACCCAAACTCATGCCCTTTAAGCAGAAGACTTACACCACTGGTTGCCCTGTCGAGATTTCGCGAAGTTGGTGGCATATCAGTTCCTAGACCATCCAGACTGCGTGTCTGCTTCAGTGAACCCATAGATGCAATTTCTTGTGATCCCTGCCTAATATCCATCTCAGATGCAGAGTCAAGAAAAGCAAGCATCTTTAGCGCCCTATAGTAATACATCATTCCCCTAACAGTACGTGATAGAGTCTGCCCTCGGTATGATGCCCAAAGGCGGAGATCCCTCGCTTTGGTTGTCCAGATATCGTCATCATCCTGCATACCTTCTCTACGCATTCTCTCCATAAAATGCATCCATTCATCTTCATAGATCTTCTGCAGATAAAACAAGGTGGAAATACCATCTTCATTTGGACTTCTAAGCATTTCTTTTCCATACAAAACTTCTTCATCATAGTAAGGAGTCAGCACACTAAAAGCCATCATTTTCTCAACCTGAGGAGCTCGTGGCATGTTCATAAAAAGTGAATTGCTAAAAAAAGCAATACGCCTTCTCGCCTCAATATTTTTCGGAACATTGAGCATCCAATCTCTAGATGTAAGAATTGTATGCAAACGTCGCAGCTGCCTAATAAATAGAGCATCCTCCACATCAGAAATATGAACAGCATTCTCAAACAGCAGCTCTGCATCAGTGGCAGGATTTAGAGGTGCCAAACCTTCCTGTCTCAATTGCATAATGGATTTCTTCACTTTCGGAAAGTCTCGAACCGAAAGCTCATACAATGCTTGCAGCACATTCACCAACTTATTCACGTCTTTCTTGGGCATCATCAGAAGTTCAATAAGAGATATTAACTGTTCATGTATTTGGGGTAGAACAGTGGTCTTGTAGGCCCCTGTAAACTTTTCAATCTGAACGTAGTGATCAATCTCCATGAATATTTTTGTGACAATAGAATACTCTTCTGTACCATATTTAACTATTTCAAGAAGCAAGAACTTGATGCTATCATAAGCTTCAATGACTGCACAACGCCTATACTCATTTTTGCATATCTTAAACCAGATCCACCTATCATGTGCATCCACTAGTTCTCTTGCCTGGTTGAGTGCTAGAAGCAGCTCATTGCACAAAAAACAACATGGCCAGCGAATAACCTTAATATCCCAGCTGTTAGGCGGCAGTTCCATTAGTTCAAGTTCTCGATCACTGATGAGATCTTCTTCCCTCAAAGTTATAATTATCTCATTCCATATTAAGGCAAACCTTGTAGCTTCCACCTGGCTCGATTCCATCTTCTTGTAGGGCTGCCCAAGTCCATATCGTAGCTTCACTCGCTCAATTGCGTCCCGAAGCTTGTGGACAATGGTGTCCTTTAAACTTCTGGTCTGATCTTCTGGCATCAGATTAAATTGTAATGCACTTGCAAAGAACTGGAATCTAAGTCTTAGCTGCTGGAAATTCCTAATTTCACCCAAGTGTGAGAACAATCCAATTACTGCCCCATACAGAGAGGAAAAAATTGAATACCAGACTTGCAAATCCACTAAATAAATTAAAATGACAGGAGCCCACAATAAAACAACTGCCAGCCTATTAGTGTTACTGAAAAACTCATGCCACTTATAGTTTACATTTTTCATATTCAAAAGTGCCCTTGTTGGGTCAACCAGGGGCTTGATTTGAAGGAAGTAACTAAACGAGAACTTTGAAATCAATACTAAGACCCAGAAAAATGTGTACTTGATGTTATCAACAAGTCCTTCCCTTAGTCCACGACCAACAAAGATCCGTGTATGAAACCACCACGTGAAAATGTACAAAATTGGCCAATTTGATTCCTCAATAAAATTCCGAAGCCATGGAATGATAAAAAGAATTAGAGCCAGCAACTCTGGGGTGACAAACACTAGCCCAGCCTTAAGAAACATAATAATTTTTTCATTTGCCGCATCTGACCACCTTCCATCAGAATTCTTCTGGAGCCAAATCAACCCATAAAACACCCCAAACACAGTAGTCCAAGTCACAGCAACCATACTTTTCAACACCATCCTCACAAGAAGCCACCTATTCTCCCTAACCAAACTATACTGAGTACCAGCATCAAGAACAGATTGAATAACTCGAAGACCAGCCCATGTTATAAAAACAGTAAGCAACTCCACCTGCACATCGCGATTGTCCAATGACTGCCATGGTAAATCCGTCTCTTGCCAAGCAAGAATCATGGCAGCTTGAAAAACCAAAATTAATAAAACCCACAACCTATCAAAACTCCTAAACACATTCCAAAACGTCCTTTGCTCCACGAACCCCGTCTTCCCCACCCTCTTATCCCCCACCCTTTTATCCCCCACCCTCCTATCATTACTATCTACAAAAAAATTGCTTGTAAGATCAAGAGGCCACTTGATCCTCTCAAAACACTTTCTACTCCAAAAGAACTCATTTATATCATCATAATTTCTCCAAGCTGAATGTGGGGCAGTCCCGTTTCGACTCCTCCCAACTTCGGCCTTAATTGTTCTATAAATGGGTGTAACTACTTGGAGCAAGAATGCATTTTCACCAGATATTGAAGGCATAAAAGGGCGACCAGTATTTTCATCAATAAAATCATCGTCGAGAATTTGGTTCAACTCACGAGCCATATGGTGATATAAATAACATAAACATTCCGGGGTGAAGCGAAGATTTGCCGCTTCTCCCCAAATTAAGAGATAGAGGCATACATAGAGTAGTTCACGGCGGTGGATGTCGGGGTTTTGGCGAGACGAATGAAGGCGAATTTCCGATTTCCGGCGGAGATAGGAGCACCATTTTGTGTAGTTGTGGAGGAGCTTCTTGCGGAAACGGCGGAGGACCGATGCGTCAAGGACGTCAACGGCATTCGGCGGCGGCTGGAGCCGCATTTGGGAGTTTGCAAGGTGGAGTACCAAGTGCTCCCTCTGGTTCCGTACGTTGTCTCTTTGGAACCCAAAGTAAGATCCCAGCAAGTCCATCAGGTCCATGTCATCATTCCACTGCCTGAACGGCGGTTTCCGGATTCCCCCGACTGCTCGCAGCGCCGCAGCGGCGGCGCGTACCTCTGGGTACCGCAGTGATGGGTGGTCAGCTAACAGGCTGTGGATGGGAATTATGTTGAACGGATCCTCATACCTCGGAGGAGGCTGTGGCGCCTGTGGTTGACCACGGCCACGCGTGGGAAGTGGGCGCTGTCTCAGATTCATAGTATCAGATTCTCAAGAACTTTTAACTCTCCCGTCGTATGGCCTCATGGTGACGTAAAAAAGGTATCTTATCAACTTATTCCGACCTGGATAATAAGCTCCTGCTGCAACTTGTAATTATTGAGGGTTTGAGTGGAAACTGAACTAAACGAAAGGGAATCGAATAATAGAAATGGTAGTATTAAGAGTACTAGTTATTACTCCACTAGTTACAAGTAGAGCTATAAAAGGGTAAAGACTTTTGAGTTATAGTATCGGGAGACTGTTGCTATTTTGTGTACACGCGCCAAAGGTGTCGCGTAGGGAAAACAGCATTCATAATAGTGAACCCCACTGCTTAATTCTTCTAAACCATGTTACACGTGCAGCAGCTCATTTGCGAATTATTTATGGCTCCTGTAAATACAATTTTACTCCCCCCATGAGATTTTTATCCTATGTATGTATTTTCAACAAAGTATATGCAAGCCAACGGGTTTAGTGTTTGTTTGATTACAAAGAGTTGATGCGCTTAAAGTTTAAAATTAATTTATTTGAATGTAATTTATTAATAAGTACTAGGTGTGTATATTATTAAGGCAAAAAGAGAAGCCACGTCATAAAAACAATATTATTTTGTATAATAAATACACTTGTTTTCATATTATGTATAAAAGGGTTTTTTTATATAATTTTTCAATATAGTATTATTATAAAGAACAACTCATGCAAAAATATGAGGGATAAATAAGCTTTTGATCACTGTGTCCGATTTTCATTGTTGTTACCGAATTTTTTTTTGTTACAATCGAATAACTGTATTCTCAAAAATTTACAAAATGGTCATTTCTTATAATTTCCGGTCAAAAAAGCAGATTTTAATCTTTGAGTTAATTTAACCAAGTGTTGAGTTGGCGATTTGACTCTGTTTTTTTGCTGATGTGTATATGGTTTTGTTGTGTAAAAATAATTGTATTTTAATAATAATAAATAATAATAATAATAATTTCAAAATAATAATAATAATAATTTTTAAATAATAATAATAATTTCAAAATAATAATAACAACAACAATAATAATAATTTTTAATTAATAAAATTATAAACAGTAATTAATTTTAAAATTATAAACAGTAAATAATTTTAAAAGTATAAACAGTAAATTAATTTTAAAAATATGAACAGTAAATTAATTTTAAAATTATAAACAGTTAATTTTAAAATTATGAACAGTAATTATTTTTAAAATTATAAACAGTAAATTATTTTTAAAACTATGAACAGTAATTAATTTTAAAATTATAAACACTAATTTATTTTAAAATTATAAACAGTAATTATTTTAAAAGTATAAACAGTAAATTATTTTTAAAACTATGAACGGTAATTAATTTTAACATTATAAACACTAAATTATTTTAAAATTATAAACAGTAATTATTTTTAAAATTATAAACAGTAAATTATTTGTAAACCTATGAACAGTAATTAATTTTAAAATTATAAACAGTAAATTATTTTAAAATTATAAACAGTAATTATTTTTAAAATTATGGACAGTAAATTAATTCTAAAACTATGAACAGTAATTAATTTTAACATTATAAACAGTAAATTATTTTAAAATTATAAACAGTAATTATTTTTAAAATTATAAACAGTAAATTATTTTTAAACAGTATGGGAATTAATGCTGTGCCCACTGTCCAGAAATATACCCAATATATAGGGCCAATGCCATACAGGTACAGCCATACAGGTATCTTAGTGAAACCAGAAAAACAAATACTAATCAACAAGTGTAGGCGGACTATGAACAGTAATTAATTTTAAAATTATAAACACTAATTTATTTTAAAATTATAAACACTAATTATTTTAAAATTATAAACAGTAAATTATTTTTAAAACTATGAACAGTAATTAATTTTAAAATTATAAACACTAATTTATTTTAAAATTTTAAACAGTAATTATTTTAATTTTAAAATCAAATTTTTTTAAAAAAATTATATAAATTATAAAAATATTTTTATATGAATAATTATAAATAATAAAGTATTATTATAAATAAATGAAATTATAAAGTATTTATTTTTCGTATTCAATTATTATTATTGTATGTGAAAACTGAAAATGGAAAGAATGATAGATAGTTGGATAGGTCAAAGGTCAAAGAAAACTCGTCCACATCAAAGAAAAACCCGTCCCACGTCAAAGAAAAAGTGGAGTTTAATGCACAGTCAGTTTTTCCGTCTGCTTTTTTTAGAATTTTAAATTGTAAGGAATGACCATTTTGTAAGTTTTTGAGAGTATAGTTATTCGATTGTAACAAAAAAAATTTCGGTAACCAGAATGAAAACCGGACCCTGACCAAAAAGTGATTTATCCCAAAAATATGAGGTATTTTTAACCTCTCCTGCCCTCTATTATTAATATATATATATATATATATATATATATATATATATGTGTGTGTGTGTGTGTGTGAGAGAGAGAGAGAGAGAGAGAGAGAGAGAGATTCATGTAATTTTTTATTAAAAATAATGTAATAATTTGATGTATTTAAAGTTAAGCGTTTCAAAAATCATAAACGCTACTATTATATCTATAATTAATGGATTATTATTATTTATTCATCACTGCTGGGCCGCTGGCAATTGTTGTTTTCCGTAGTGTCGTATTGTAGTGATTCACGTTAGTTTATTTGTTTGGAGTGATAAAGGTTCACTGTATTTAAGCAAACCGCTAGCCGCTAGCTGTGACACAACCAAAATTTAATTAATAAGCTTCCTTTTTAAAGATAATTTTTTTATTCTCGGATATATATCTATCTAATAAAATACAATTGATTTTAAATTTTTTGTTTATTTTAATAAATTATTTAGACCGTCTAAAGTTTAAAATAAATCTCACCGTGCATGTAATATCGGAAGCACACGAATACAACTAATATATATATATATATATATATGAATGTGTATGGGGAAAACGATGAAGAGCGAAGGGTCATTCCGCATTCGTTTGCTATGGACTATGGAGTATCGGGTGCCATTTTTATTACTAGTAAACTAATACGTGGGGTAATAACTACGGGTTTCTCCATATCAGACTAAATTCTTTCATCTCAAAACTAAATGTCTAATCTAATTAACTTCGTTTAAAAATTAGAAATACAATTTGATTTTTAAGATCAAATGGTAACATATTAAACTTCAAATTGATGTAAATTTATTTAATTTTAGTTAATATAATTTTTATATTTAATTGTATGATATATAATAAAAATTATTAGACACAAAAATTATTTTATTCTGAACTTTTATGAGTCAAACCAATTTTAAAATTTAATATGTGGTCGTTTGATTTTGGAACGAATGGAGTATTATTCAAACAATAATTGTGAATTTAATTTTTTTTAAACAGTGTTATGATGATTAAAAATAGATATTAACAATGAATTTATACTAAAATAATATATCCAAATGTAACTAATTATAACTATTAAATTCCTACATAAATAATAAAATTATCAACTAATTACGGACAAACACATTATTATATCCTATGTTTTAACATCCATTTTTACAGTAATACTGTGGTCTAGTAGACGGGTACAGACTGTAATAATGACAACAACCATTGTCTAGAAGTTCCTTAATATCCCTTTGTGTTTTAAGATGTGTTCGATAAAAATTGAATAAATTTAAATTTGAATTAATTGAATTTTTATGAAAAAAATTATTTGATAATTAATATATTTAAAATATTTAAATAACAGATTTTTATTATTTTATCTCTCTAAAAAAATTCAAAAATTTATTATAAATTTATTTAATATTACTTAATATAACAATTAATATTATAAAAGAAAAAAATCATTGATCCGCTCATTCAGCCAAAAAATAAGACTAAACCATTCCGACGATTTTTTTCAAAAAACAAAAACAGGGAATGACTGAATCGGTCTGCCAAACAGTCATTCACTACCCAATTCAATTATTGTACTCACTTTTTTGTGAAACCCGGTCCATACCGTTCAAGGATCTGGTTATATGTTCGTTCTGGTTGAACTAGTTTGATCAAAATCTGGCAAAATTGAGTAAGTTGACTTGGTGAACCGATTTTTTAATATTCTTTTGTATCATTTTTTTTAATATTAAAATTAACACTTTTAGTAATATTGTAATTCAACTTTATTATATTTTAGTTAAAAAGAAACTAAATTTTTTAAATTTTATTAATTACTTAAAACTCACTTTAGTGTCAATGATATTTTACTACTATGTTTTGAATTTTTTGTACTTATTGATACAAATAATCTTTCTCTTGTGTTCCGTATAGCAAGAGCTCTAGCGTTCTTGGACCTAGAAAGTTTGATATTCTTTATTGTAGGATTTTTTTTTCTTTTTTTATTATGAAACTTTATTACTTTTTATCATTACTCTTTATTCTAACACCATGTTATTTTGAGGTTTACCAGTTTGTATGGACAATGGGGACAAGCAAAGAGCTTGCTCTTATGTTTCAATCAGGGCTGAATTATGCATGATTTGTTTAGTTCCCATCAATCATTCAGTATTCTCATAACCAAGTTAAAAATTCACACCAAACATGCATTAAGCCCCGAACCACATTCTGGTAGAAACTTGTTTTGAATTCAAAGTGGATCAACAAAATACGCATACAAAAATCTATCAGCTACGGAACTAATTCCTTTATTTAACTAAAAATATGTTACACGACGATGGTAGGGAAGGGAACCGAAGTTGAAGCTCATCGTCGTGCCTTCTGTGTAACAAAGTTTGCTTCTTTCTCACCATCTGCGGCACTGCATGCATATGTGAATTTCAGTAAAAGTAGGTGTGATCATTGTACATGTGGGCTGTCATGTTCAATGATTGAAGCATGGCTTCTCCTTGTTTGTTAAACTTGAATACGGATATTCCACCATTATTCACATCAATTGCGCGGAACCTGAACCACCCAAGAAATTGTAGGTAATAGGAACAAAACCGGATAAAGAAAGAAATACGAGGATATACTGCTTTTGCTAAAAAGTGAGAAGAAAAATTGTTTTACTGTCAGCTTGTCATAATCCAAATTGGTCTTCAACAAGACAGCAAGTTTGGCTTTGGTATGGCCAAAAAGTTTAGGTTCTTGAAATGACAAAAACTACTAAAATTTTCCAAAATAAATGAAACCAACCCAAATAAGTGAAACTTTTCTGTAACTTTCCTGAAATTTTGGTAACCTCTAGGCTCTAAGTGAGATATCCACATTATAGGGTTATACTACTCCCTCAGTGCTGCGAACAAGGGAAACATGAGACCCAAAGTGGAACAGAGGGAGTAGGGAGTATGTTTTTACATATTGTTGATAAAAAACGAGCCCTTACATGAATTTTCTAATTTTTCGTTAACTAAAACTGGATCAAACACATATGATACAAGCTAACAGTTTACAAAGATCTCAAACTGAAATCTCTGCAACACAAACTAACACGTACCTTTCTGGGCTTAGTCCAAGAGCAGTGCAAATCAATGCCCTCAATATTGATTTATGCGTTACAACCAAGAAATTTTCTCCCTGATGAATAAAACAGTGTTCATGCAAGTAAGAAAGATTTTAACATGTCAACACATTCAGTCTGTAAGAATATGTATTGCATCGAAAGATCTTACTGGTGTAAACAAGATTTCCTTCCATGCCTCACTTGCTGTTTCCCAAAGTTTCCGAACTGGGTAAATACCGTTTACACTAAAATTTGATGGATCTTCTCTCCACGTTGTATACTCCTTGGGATATATTTGCCTAGCATCCACTGACTCCAAATACTGAATGTGATTTAGTAGTGTATATATTACTGAAACTAGTAACAATTGCAAGAAGAAGAAGGCAGCTTGAAAATGTAGATAGATAAACTACATTGCAGCTATAATTGACAGACCATTTTTCATGCCTTCAAGGTAAAATAGATGGGTCTCCTTCAATGAATCTAGAAAGACGAGGGGCTTTTCCCTTCCTTCCCACATAACTTCAGCAGTTGTCTGCATTAAAAACTCAAAAACTGAGAAATTGACGAGAGTGAAGTATGCTAACTATATCAACTTAGTTTTGTTATGTAAACCTTGGCACGAGATATTGGACTCGAGAAACATTGATCAAACTGTATATCAGCCAAGGCCTTCCTGCACTTTTCTGCTTGCCTAATTCCAATTTCTGTCAAGATGGACACGTTTGAGCTTCCCTAAATGTAGAGCATTTTTTAATTAGCAGCTGCAAAAATGATGAATTTTATGACACAAGGACAGAATTTGATATGCGAATTAAGTTTCAGCAAAAGCTTTTGAAGTTATGAGAACATAACAATGAACATAGAAGGAACAGAGAAGAAGGGGGGACAGAAAGAAGTTTGCTTGTAAGCATTTTGGTTGTAAAAACCATCCAAGTCAAATTATATAGCTTACACATTGATTATACATATGTAAGATATCAAACAAATACCCACTAGTAATGCATGCCAACATGCAACCTCATCTACCCAAAAGTATTACTCGCTCCACCCTGGAAGATATAACGTTGCTTAGTTGTTTCTGAAACAAATTTTTAGACAAGTCGAAACATTTATATATTATATTTCTGATTCACATATCATATAGCTGTCATGTTTGGGAGGGGGTACTGAAGAAAAAATGTGAGAAAACAAACCTGAACTCTACTTTCTTCATTCCAGGAGCTAAGGCCATGCCTTACAAGAGTTACCTTCTTCGGTGAAGATAGTAACTTTCGAGTAAGTGAAGTTGTTGCTCTTTCAAAATCATATGCACCGCCAGTCATGGAATCATTGTTTCCAAGTTTCTCTGCTATAGATGGCGCAATTTTGATTGCAAGGAGTTGCAGTGTGCATCAAAAGAGAAATTAATTAATAAGGAAATAGGACAAAGGATTGATTAAGATTAAAATAAAAAAAATGTTCTAAAACCTAGCTTTCTTCTATTTACCTACCCCAGGAATTGTTGGTTACATAATAGGGGGGATAGCCATCCCGCTGCTCATAAACTGCCCAACCCAAGTGATGGAGTGACTCAATCCTATGTAGTTGCGAGAATTAGGTCTTCACTTAAACTTTACACTTTTCCTGTTAACAACCCTATGATGTACTTATTGCTTTCAACCAGAAGGTCAAAAAACACAATTCCCAGAGTTATATTTTTCTTCTTCTTTGTTGTATTAATAGTTTTTCACTTTTGGCTGGAAAATATGTATCAAACAACCTAGTAAGAGAAAGAATACCATTTCTAATGCAAATACAAAGAAAGTATGATTCTTTTTTTCTAGATAGAGGCAGTATGTTCTATATTCTACCAGAAAGCACATCATCTACCTACACATCTCCAGTCTCCTAGTTAAACAATTAAACTTTTTTCAACAGTAAAACAAATTACCCCATCATACAACCATTTGAAACTAAATTAGCATTTGAATTTCGTGAAAAAAAAACCTGTTGGTTTCACTTCTATTTTGTACAAGATGTTGAAATTTTTTTGCTTTGTAGTAAAATATAGAACAACAATATTTTTGCCTGAATCGGATAGTTGACCACTATTTCCTTAAGACTATATTCGCCCCTTACTTTTGCTACACAGGGTTACTGCGAATTAGTCTCCCAAGATAAGACAGACCCAGATTTTATTTTGTACTAGAATTTGTTGTGTAGAAACAAATCTAGTGCTAAACTATAAACTGAAAGAAGAAAATTATAATAAGGAAAATATTTAGAATGATAATTTTCCTAACTTGAGAAGGATTGAAAATTGAGAAGGATTGAATCTTGAGAAGGATTGAATGATTTGAAGTGGGTTGAATTTGGTGGATTCGTGATCTATTTATAGGTTTGTTCCATTTATGGAATAGGTCGCATGCTATAAATTGGGTCGTATCCCAATTATGGGATATGTCGTTCTGTATTTTTGAATCGTATCCCAACTCCAAATATTACCGTTGCGTATTTTTGACCCAACTCAATTTTGGCTTCCGCCGAATATTACTGTTGGCTCCAACTTTCAATACCGACCCATTACTATTATAACATATAATATATTTATTATATACTTTAGATAATGAAAATATCCAACACAAGATATACACCAGCAGCTAGCATACAAATATTTTGTTTAACTCTACCAGATGCATTTAAAGCAGCAATATTTTCTCTTCCCACATAAGCCGATCTGAACTCAAGATAACTTTCTTCATGAAAGTTCAGCAGCACTAGATCATTTACATATAAATTTCAACCAGTGACTTCCCCAAAACCCGTAATTCTTTTTCTTATTTTTTATATATAGTTCCAATTATGGGTTCACAATACAGACATTTAATTTATACAAATTTATCATGCTTTAATTTCAAAGTACTCAAAAACATTTAAAAAAAAAAAACAAATTAAAGAAAGCTGAACTCTGACATTACCAGTTGTGAGTGGCAAATCAGGACTTGAAGAAGAACATCGAATTCGAACTCCTGGGCATGAAAAAGATTGAATATTTGGAGGTTTCTTTGTATCAGAAGTGGAAATCCAAGACAAAAGAGGAGCTGTGGTAACAAGAGAACTCATTTTTCTTTTTAAAGATATCGGAGTATAATGTGTTCTTCTGATTGGTTTGGCATAAAGAATCCTTTGCCTATCTGAGATTATTCTGGGATTTTGGGTGCTTCAATTTTAAAATCTTTATTGGTATGGTCATACTCATACATAGTCTTCTACTTGTATGGTGGACATTGATGGGCTGTTTTATTGTGTGGAATGTGGATATACTTTAATTAGGGAAATAGAATATTCAGTTCTCATCTCTTTGGTTTTATTAAGACACTGTTTGGTTGTTTTAGAACTTGGATGTTAGCCCACATAAGAAGCATTGCACTCTGTTGGCCTTATGATCAAGTTTCTGAAATTATATTTAGGCCTACAATTCAATGAAACATTTCATGTAGACCCTTCAATTTATTTACTAAACATAGAGATCAGAGGGGAAAGGGAATACGCGGCTTGCTAAATCTATGAGAGCAGATCCTATGTCCCTATTTTTTCTGTCCCTTGTGTCTCTCCACTTAAATTTTGACACATAACCTCTTATTTAACATCAATTAAGTCTAAAATTAAATAAAATATTAAGTGTCAAAATTTAAGTGGAGGGACACAATGAGACAGGAAAAATGGGGACAGATGATCGGCTCTCGTAGATCTACTCATTCATTAATGATATTTTTGACTTTTAATCATTTTCATTAATGATATTATAGATATTTTACTATTTTATAATCAAATATTCCATATGTCCCTTAATATAAGTCGTTTTAGAGAGCATTTTTGTCCTTTAATATAAGTCTTTTGAGAATTTCATTGTTTAGTTTCCAATATTACTCCAAGTACTAATAAATATAATTTGGTTCTCTCACTATATTTTACCCAATAAATAACACTATATTTTTTAATACAAAGACCATATAAACAGATGATATTATATTTAATGTTATAAAATCATTTACTTAATAATTGTAATTGTGCACGGTGGGAGGGAGTAATTTGTTTGAGATAACTCCAAATTGAGCCTTTCGGGTATCCCAACCCAGAGTGACTGTAACTCAAATTGCTAAACTCAATTAATTATAGCATATGAGAAAGAGTTCATTTAATCACAAATTGTATCAATTTGGAAAGAAGAGTGATAACTGAAAAGAGATCAAGAGCATATTTCATCAGTCCATTCTCCACAATTATGATCTTTCTTTTTTCCTCCCCTTATTTGACTTCAGTATCAAGGCAAAGTGCATGAATTAGATGCAAAACGAATCAAGTGGAAATCCCATGAAACAACATAGAATATATATTAAACTTTCATATATCATCAATCTGTAAGCATCATACTACATTCCCAATTCCCAAATTTGAAGAAAAACAATAGTATTATAGAAAGTGAAGGGGGGAGCAAATCTCGACTAGCAAGAGATGCATGTCTAAGCTTTAACAGAAAGAAGATTGATTGCATTGTGAAGAGAGTATAGCACAAGCAGAAAGTAAATTATCGGAGCTATGAAACCAGCAATAAGCGCTCCGGTGACACGGTCACAAAACTTTGGAACTTGGTTACAAATTGGAAGCCAACCAGCATGAACATTCCCTTTCTTCCCCACTTGAGCTACTCCCAAAGCTGCAGATATGCTTGATATCAACACTGCTGTTATAACCTACAACCAGTTTAGCTCACTTTAAATCCCACTTGTACACAAAATCAGACTCTTATTTATTTGACTTTTCATTTTATCGAAAGCTTTTTTGTCAAAATATAAATTAAAATGTGTTTAATAAAGTCAATAAGTCGAACTGGGAACATACAAAAGAACTAAAACTGGAAGAAATGAAAGCTCCATTACCAAATCCAAAACCAAAATAAATCTCCATATCTTGTTCTTTGAGGGAAGAAAGAGAACTATAATGCTATATACGCTTGCAATTGCATTAGCAACCACAAAGTACCTGCAACAAGAAAATTATTCATCATTCTAAAATTTTCCTTTGGAAAATAGACATATATATATATATATATATATATATATATATATATATATATATATATATATATATATATATACTAATGAGGAGAAAATGTGAAGATATATGAAAAAACTTACTTGAGTGTTGGAGCATTGGTATAACTTGCTTTTAATGAGATGTTCAAGACTTGAGTTGAGTCATGGCTTGTTACGGTGACAACGGTGGCAGAGACGGTTGCACCAAAAGCTAGAAGCCTCAGAACAAAAATGGGTATGTTCTTTGCCTTAATCATTGTAAGAATATTAATTCTACTTGCTCAAGAGTATAGATTTTGTAATGAAAAATGGTGATGAGAGAATTAAACAGTTGAGCTTTTGGAAAAATGCATATAATTTTGTATAAATAGTATGGAAAGATGGGTAGAATAGGAGCCTAATGAGTTAGGAGTGGCAGATGATTAAGTTGGTCGAGATTGGGGAACTAGTCTTCTTTTCAATTTTGTAGGTGTCATGTTCTTGGTAACCTAATGATGAGATTTTAGGGCCATATGTTAGTATAGAATTATACGGATTAACTGCATGTCAGCACTGTATTGGTCAATTAACCAATTTACAATAAAATTAACTTCATGATAACCGAATCCGAATTATACATAGGATTCACTAGAATTCTAATTAGTGTTATACAAATCTGCCATAAGTTTATTAAATAGTTTTTCTTTTTCTTTTTAATCTGCAAGTGTTGGAAAGTTATGCACAGTGCGTTTAATATGAATGAACTTAAATGAATATCATAGACCCATTTTGTGCTTATATTAAGAGTTATCAATGTTTAAAAATAATTTATTTTTTATCAATATAATCTAGTCTTAACATATAAAATAGTATTCAAAAAGCATGGGGAAAATAATATTTAGATATGATATTACAAAAATTAAACAATTTTTTTGTTTTTGAGGCTTTAAACTTTGGAAGGGTCAGTCAACTACCCAAAGTTCAAAAATACTGCTCTCCTACACCCTAATGTTACTTGTGTAAATAATGAATTCAATATATATATATATATGGCACATGTCCAAATTAAATTAAATACTAGTATTATGGACCGACAAATAAACCAATGTATAGGGAAGAGGGTTAGGGGTGGTTGTATGCCAATTTATTGACACTTACTTATACAAGTAGTGTCAGTATCTTGAGCTAAGCCACCCAAAAAATATACTCCGTCCGTCCTATAATTATAGGTTGATTTTTTATTTTGAGATATCCCAATATATAGGCTATTTATTATTTATAAAATTTAGTTGGTTCATTGTTTTACTTTTATGCCCTTATAATAAATATTCAACAATTACTCTTTTTTTAAAGAAACAACATTCAATGTCATTATTTTTATCACCGTATTTAATGTTATTGTATTCTCTTTGGTTAAAGTTCTATGGTTATGTACTTTAACACGTCAATCAATGAAGTTGAGAGTTCCAGTGTGATAAGTAAGGAGTAATTAACTTATTCATTAATTCCATATTAAGGGGTATATATGGAAAATTTATGTTAAAATTGTCACTTAAATTGATTTTCTTAAACTATGTGCCAAAAAAAATCAGCCTATAACCATGAAACGGAGGAAGTACTAATTAATAAAACAAATAGATTAGATCACAATTCACAAGTAATAAAAATCTTGATTTAAGTAGCCTACGTTTTCTACACTCAAGAAGTTAGTCTAGTGATAATGAGTTTATAAAATAATAATGTCTAATTAACAAAGGTATAAATCATGAGTTTATTTATTCCCATCAACAATAATTTACTTGGGATATTTCATATAATTTATTATGAGATTATTAGTTATTTAGAGTTTGTCGGGTAATTGTTTCTATTTTTCGTACTGAAAAATTAAATTAAAAAACACTGTTCGGTAACTATATTTAAACATTACATCTACTTTATTAATTTAATATAGAAATTAAGTTATAATTTTTGTTGTTATTGAGATTTGATGTTGGGACGACATTAAAGTTTAAAAAATAAGTTTTGGTGATTTTATTTTTTAACTATCAAAAGAGTTTTTATCTATTCTTTTAAAGTAGAAACAGTTAGCCAACAATGTTTATAATATTAATTTTTAAAAAGTAAAAATAATTACCGTATGAGCCCTTAGTTAGCATTTACGATTATGTATTGTCCCCATTTATAAGTATGTTAATGATAGTTTCGAATTAGTTATTTTTTTTATTTTTATTTTTATTTTAAATGTAAACATATACTAAATATATATTTTTTAAATTTTGCTGGATGATGGTGGGAGTATTATATTAGTGATATACTTAATACCACTGGACCCACCTTGAGTTGGGGTGTTTTTGGGTCTTTATCTTGCTAAGCAGAACTTAATTCTTCGGTTCTTTACATAAGTATACAACAAATAGAAAATAATTACAAAAAAAGTGTATCAACTAAATATTTACAAAAAGATTGTACATATTACAAAAATAGTACAATTCACATTAATAAGAAAACCTAAAATTAAGGACAAATAACTGTCATACTTAATAATTTAAATTCAAATATTTGGATCTAACAATAACAACAAATTCAAATTCAAAATAATAATTCAAATTTAAATATTCAAATTCAAATCTTCATCTCCCTCACATACACTTTGAAATAATAGTCCGTCGCTACACCGCCGCTACACCTCACATATTTGCCGCTACACCGCCGCGAATCTCCGTTGTCCAAAACGCCAATGAGAATAAGAAAAAAGATTCGTCCTATAAAAAGTTTAAAAATAAATAAATGTAACTATTAATGTTCTGAAAAAAAATTTATAACTATTTTGTTACTCATAAATAATAAAATGGTTATCTTTGTATGAATAATTGGCTACCAACTCCATCACATTTAAACGAAATTGACAACTTAATAAAAATAAATTGGTAACCAAACTTTTATACATAGGTAACCAAACTTTTATACCAAGATAATCAATCTATTTTCACACCGCGCAGATGAATTAGTTACCTTCGATTCGAAAGTTTGGCAACCAAATCGTATGAAGGTTTGGCTACCAACTGTATTACATGCAAAATAATTTGGAAACTTAATAAAACAGAATTGGTTACCTTAGCATGAAGGTTTGGCTACCAACTGCATTATGAAAAAATTGCAGAAACAGAGCAATTATAACGTCAAAAACAGAGCGATGGTAACGTTCTTCCCTTCTCCTTAGTCTCCACACTCATCCCCGGTCCTTTATATTTGTCGAACCAAGCCTGGCATCAGGACCACGGTCCACAGATTTTTCGTTTGTGCCTATACTTCGACCTTTATTACTTCGATTATCGAAGTAATATTGTTAGTACCAATTTACTACTAGTAGTAGTAATACTTGCATCATAATGCCTGGTTTTTCTTTGAATTTGTGGCCGACAAACATGAGATGAGTGTTAAACACTCATGCCCACTAAAAACCAACCAGGACCAGGACCAAGTCCACTTGTGGCCGACAAACATGAGATGAGATTTGTTCCCAACCAGGACCAGGAGATTAAAAAAAAATTACTCACTCCAATAAAACTCATGCCCACTTGTTTTTCCGATTTCTGCCATTGTTAAACAACACTCCAAATTCTTCATCACCAAGCACTGTACGATTCCCAATCAACCTTAACTGCATCACCCATGATCATGGATTCATACGTTGAAAGAAGAAGAAGGGTGATGACTAACTGCCGTTGGTATTGATGAGGAGAGAGAGAAGAAGTCATGAATATAACTAATCCATAAATTAAGGAATCCTAATTGAATACTAATTCCCTAAATTAAGGAATCCTAAATGCACTAAGATTGTAAATAAATATGGAAGTGTATTAGTTGTCTAAAAATTTTATGAAGGCACTATTGTTATAATTATTTTTAAAAATGTAATAGAATATGTAATTCTCCCCAATTCTTTTGTCTGTGGGCCTAGAGTTGTGCCAGGCCTAGGACAACACAGATCCATTGAAATTCAGCCCACCTTATGATTTTCAAAATATATGAGAGAGAAAAAGTTAATCTAATATACATGTTGAGTACTTGTATAAATGACATGTTTATTTGAAAATTTTGAAATATACATGCTTCAATGCTTAATTATTTCACGAATGTCTAATCATAAGCTTTTTAAAAGTATATATATATATATATATATAGAAAGGAGAAATGTACATATGTTGTTGTGTTTGGTCTATGACGACCTGTTACGTATATATATACTAGTTATGTCTCGTGCCTCCGATACTGTATGGACAATGGAATTTATCCCAAATGTAAGACCCCGAATTTTATGAAATAAAAGTATTCAATTTTTCTTATAATTACAATTCAGTAAATGGTTAAATTGATAAAAAGTTAAAGTTAAGGGTGATATATAAAATTATTTTCAAAAATACGCAAGTGGTTATAAAATATTCATTGTTGTTTGGGAATATATTAGTTGGGTGGTGGAATATTCTTTCCGTCGGGAATATTATTCGTATGACGGCGCGACCATTTGTGGGGCCCATAATGAGAATAAGCGCTTGGATGAAGAAAAAAGACAAATTAAAGTTTTTATAAATAACAGGCGTAGTAGTTACTGAATTAACAATTGTTGGAATACTCGGTGGGTAAAGTAAAGTAATCGCGTTGTTGCACAAGAGAGATACGGTATTGCACCAATTATTGATTCTTACGTAAGAAGGCACTACTCAATAATTATTACAAGAATTACTGCTCAATATTTTATTTTTTGATTCAATGATTCTTTGCGTTGATATTTTATAATTAATTGTCACTACACAATATTTTCATTATCGGATCAATAATTTATATTATTTGAATAATATTATAAGATAACATTATTGGCAATGTCTAGAAAGTTACATCTAAGGAGAGGTTTGGTCACCTAATTGCTTGCCAAGAAGGAGAAATTCTTATTGGAAAGCCCCTCTTTCTGCAGGGAATCACCTCGTTGTCAATATTGTGATTACGTAATATTATTTGTGAATAATTAATTATTGATTCATACGATGAAAAAATATTGATTTTATGAGGATATAGATGGAGAAAAATTTTAATGTGACAATTGTTGAAAATTAATATTTTATCTTTTTCTGATAAAATAATTCAATTAAATATATTATTTTAATAATATATTAATGATGATATTTTTACGATGAATGTGGGATATATGAGTATACGAGGAGGAAGAGTATTTTTGTTGCAATAAATGTTTAAAATATGTTAAACATGTCGGTGGACCCCATTTATTGACTGAAATTTGATTATAAATTTTGTAAAATCACCCGTTTGTGGATTTTGGTCAATTTATGTTTGGAATTTGGAAAAACTTTCTTCTGCAAAGTTGTAGAGAATTGAATTTCCTATAAAAACTTCATGCAAGATTCGAATTTTCAGATAAAAGGGCTATTTATTATGAATTATTGAAGTTCAAGTTCAAAAATAATTGATTTTTGGAAGTTTAAAATATTTTATTTACAAAAACGTTTTTTTCATTTGGTTCCCTCATTTAGCATGTGCAAGATGGCTGAGTTCAGATTTTAGAATGTGTGCGTAGAAATTTATATAATATATTAATATTATATTAAATTTTACTAACTTTTGGTGTTCTAAGCATTTTCTATAAATATAGGGTGCTTGGGTTAGAATTGAAAATCACACCGAAATGAAGTTTTCTCTCTATATTATCGGCGTATTCTTATGAGTATTTTGAGTATACTTTGAGTATTGCTATCTGGTGCAAGTTTCGTTCAACGTTATTCCAATCCGGAATCTCTTTTTTTTGAGGTAAAGGGATAATAAGGGATTTTAAGGGTTATTATTTGAAATTCTTCCGAACCTTCAAAAATTCTGGAAAAATTTGAAATAATAATTTGATGAGTTTTGTTGATTGTGTCCAAAAATGACGATTTTTGGATTTATAGATTAAGAGTTATGAATTTTATGAGGAAAAGACTATTTTAAAAGAAAACCCTTATAACTCCTCGTGATTAACTCCAAAATTGATGAAATTTTTATTGGGAGTACATCTATATAATATCAAGATACCCTGTGAATTTGAAATTTTGGATAAAAGTAAAATTTATGATAAATGTTTAAATATTAAATGGTTTTGGCCATGTGAAAAATAGTAAATGACTTTTAAAAATTAAGAGAAAATATATATTTCAATATAGGACTATATTACTCGCTAAATCCCGAAAAGAAATATTTTTGAACTGATTTGTTATTTTCATGAAAATAGACTAGTTATGAGTAAATAAATTAAATATGTTATGTGAGGTAAGAAAATTAGAAAATAGGATTTTATGGCTTGAGAATCCTACATGAGATATATCAGATTTTTTATGAGGATTTTGGTTATTGGTGATGAAATCTTATGAGTTTGGCATTTTAGAATGATTAAATGCATTATTTAGTAAAGTGTAAACAATTAAAATAAATTGTTTATAAGCTTAAAAAATATTATTCTTTCAATATCATTATACTTAGAAATATTGGTATGGATTTTATTGTGGAATTTCTACCTTTTTGAGTCGGGTTTACTATTCATGAGATACTATTCACGAAGTTACTTATTCATGAGTTACTATTCACGAAGTTACTATTCATGAGTTCTTATTCATGACAAAATTGTTTTTTTTTCTAACCAAATTATAGTTGATTTATGAATATTACTCTGGAGATTAAAACTATATATTGATTATATTGATTTTAGTATCATATATAACATTTTTATAACACTGATGTTGAAATTCTCTTTCACTGGTGTGTAAAGATGGGTAGATTATTGGTATGATCATGACTAGGGTTCTCTTTGGCCAGTAGTGAAAAGTTGAATTGTGACTGGTATGATCATGACCATTGAATTTATAATTGAATATATCTTTAGCTTAAGTGCAAAGGTGAATTGATCAACATGGTTATAATTATTGTTTATATAAATTCTAAAATGATTATATATTTCTTTGAGATATTAATATATTTGGCCTGTAATGCAAATATGAACTGTTGAGGAATATCTTTGGCTTTGTTAGTGTGCAAAGATGAATTGTTGATGAATATCTTTGGCACATGTAGTGCAAAGATGAATTGTTGATGAATATCTTGGTCGTAGTAGTCTGAAGATGACTGTTGTTGAATATCTTTGGCTGTTGCAAAGATGAATCTGTTGATGAATATCTTTGGCCCGTAGTACAAAGATAAATCTGTTGATGAATATCTTTGGCCCAGTAGTGTGCAAGATGAATTTATTAGTATGATGATTATGAGCGAGGCTGTGATTTGGTATAACCATGATCTTTGATATTTCGTGGTAAAGACAAGTGATGAAAATTATCTTACGTCTCCGAATGAGAAAAGGAATTTAGAACAACAATTACGATTATGAGTTATACATGTGATTGTGGGCGAGGAATTGTTGATTGATGTTACAGGGATAAAATATTGTTGGTGGACTTTTAACATGGAGAAGATAATAGACTTTATAGTCTATTTGACTCTTCTAATGGATTGTTCGTTCCGCTGCAACTATGGTTGAAATTTTTTTATCATCTACCATATGTTCTAAATCTACGATTTATTATTGATGAAGGCTATTGATAATTTAATTATCTTTAGTCATGATATTTTTATTGAAGCTAGTTGTGCTCACCCTTTTTGCTTTCACAATTCCTTTCGGGTAATAAAAGTGTAATTTGGGGTCGAATGGGAATAACGAGGGAATAGAATCGGTGGTCTATAGATGTTGAGGTGAGGTGAATTCAACTTTGGAAGGGTGTTTTGTCACTATTATACAAGATGTTTAATGACATACAACCTCGAGTCATCATAAGACACGATTGTGCTTTCATCCACTTCACGAGTATATCTACCAAAGACTACCTATATAATCTTGGTGTTTGTTTGGAGTATAATACTCAATTAGAGACAGTGAGAGATAATGATATGTCAAGAAAACTCACCATTGGAAATAATATGATAGTAATCTTCTCGTTTTTCTTTTTAGGGGTCTATTGGATCAACCAAGGATAATTCTATGGCCATATGATATCTACCATAACTTTGACGCATGGCCTCCCTTGTATGCGAAGGTTTCCTTGAGCACTTCCCAAAGATTCTAATTTTTAAAAGCAGGTTTTTTTGATATACCTTTATGTAAGGTGTCATTTGTGACGTCTCTGATTGGTATATATTTGTATCCAAACTCACAACATATGTGTTGTTGTATTTTGCACGACAATTGTTGTAATAAAGTTGTAGTTATTTTACTATACCATGTATTTGGCGACTCGAAATGGGTTGGATGGAATGGACCTATTTTGGGGTCGTCACATTTAATATCGAGCTTAGGGATATGATCTCTGCGCGAGATCGGGGAATAGAACTAGGAGGGAAAGATGAGTAAATCCTTCGCTAGTGTGTCCTACCTAAGCTTATTTGTTGGTCGACCATAATATCGAGCTATTATGTGATATGTTAATTTGTTCAATTAACCCTTGTTTTGAAGTCATATTTTAGAATGATATCTCAAAATACGGGAGATGAGCATTGGAGAAATTATGATGACAGGGGAAGATGGAATCGAAATGAAATCAAGTATTCTCAACTCTTTGAAATACCGAGTGCGTAAATTTTGGGGACGAAATTTCATAAGGAGGGAGATTGTAAGACCGAATTTTATGAAATAAAAGTATTCAATTTTTCTTATAATTACAATTCAAGAATGGTTAAATTGATAAAAGTTAAAGTTAAGGGTGATATATGAAATTATTTTCAAAAATACGCAATGGTTATAAAATATTCATTGTTGTTTGGGAATATTAGTTTGGGTCGTGGAATATTCTTTTCATCGGGAATATTAAATATGACGGTAGCGATCATTTGTGGGCCCATAACGTAATAAGCGTCGAATGAAGAAAAAAAGACAAATTAAAGTTTTTATAAATAACGGTAGTAGTAGTTATTCTGAATTAACAATCTTGTTGGAATACTCGGTGGGTAAAAAGTAAAAAATACTGGCGTTGTTGCACGATGAGACACGGTATTGCACCAATTATTGATTATTGATTCTTACGTGAAGGCCTTACTCGATAATTATTACGATAATTCTTTATTCAATATTTTATTTTTTGATTCAATGATTCTTTGTTGTTAATATTTTATAATTGTCACTACACAGTATTTTTCATTATCAGATCAATAATTTATATTATTTGAATAATATTATAAAATAACATTATTGGCAATGTCTAGAAAGTTCTGTCTAAGGAGAGGTTTGGTCACCTAATTGCGCGCCAGTAAGGAGAAATTCTTATTGGAAAGCCCCCCCACTTTCTGAGGAATCGCACAGTTTGTCGATATTGTGATTACATAATATTATTTGTGAATAATTAATTATTGATTCATATGATGAGGAAAATATTGATTTTATGAGGATATAGATGGAGAAAAATTTTAATGTGACAATTGTTGAAAATTAATATTTTATCTTTTTCGATAAAATAATTCAATTAAATATATTATTTTAATAATATATTAATGATGATATTTTTAACGATGAATGTGGGATATATGAGTATATGAGGAGGAAGAATATTTTTGTTGCAATAAATGTTTAAAACATGTTAAACATGTTAATTGGACCCCATTTATTGATTTGAAATTTGATTATAACTTTATAAAATCACCCGTTTGTGGATTTTGGTCAATTTATGTTTGGAATTTGGAAAAACTTTCTTACGCAAAGTTGTAGAGAATTGAATTTCCTATAAAAACTCTCAAGATTCAAATTTTCTCGATAAAAGGGCTATTTATTATGAATTATTGAAGTTCCGAAAGCTCAAGAAATAATTGATTTTGGAAGTTTAAAATATTTTATTTACAAAAACGTTTTTTTTTTTGGTTCCCTCATTTAGCATGTGCAAGATGGCTGAGTTCAGATTTTAGAATGTGTGATAGTAGAAATTTATATAATATATTAATATTATATTAAATTTTCTACCTTTTGGTGTTCTAAGATTTCCTATAAATAGGGTGCTTGGGTTAGAATTGAAAATCACACCGTAAAACTGAAGTTTTCTCTCTATATTATCGAGCGTATTCTTGTGAGTATTTTGAGTATACTTTGAGTATTGCTATACGGTTGCAAGTTCGTTCAACGTTATTCCAAATCAAATCTTGCTTTCTTTTGAGGTAAGGGATAATAAGGGATTTTAAGGGTTATTATTTCGAAATTCTTCTGAACCTTCAAAAATTCTGGAAAAATTTGAAATGATAATTTGATGAGTTTTGTTGATTGTGTCCAAAAATGACGATTTTTGGTTTTATAGATTAAGAGTTATGAATTTTATGAGGAAAGACAATTTTAAAAGAAAACCCTTATAACTCCTTGTGGTTAACTCCAAAATTGATGAAATTTTTATTGGGAGTACATCTATATAATATCGGTATACCCTGTGAATTTCGGAATTTTTGGATAAAAGTACAATTTATGATAAATATTTAAATATTCGGTGGTTTTGGCCATGTGAAAAATAGTAAATGACTTTTAAAAATTCTGAGAAAAATATATGTTCAATATAGGACTATATTCTGCTAAATCCCAGAAAAGAAATATTTTTGGAACTGATTTGTTATTTTTCATGAAAATAGACTAGTTATGAGTAAATGAATTAAATATGTTATGTGAGGTAAGAAAATTAGAAAATAGGATTTTATGGCTTGAGAATCCTACATGAGATATATGCAGATTTTTGATGAGGATTTTGGTTATTGGTGATGAAATCTTATGAGTTTGACATTTTAAAATGATTAAATGCATTATTTAGTAAAGTGTAAACAATTAAAATAAATTGTTTATAAGCTTAAAAAATATTATTCTTTCAATATCATTATACCGAAATATTGGTATGAATTTTATTGTGGAATTTCTACCTTTTTGAGTCGGGTTTACTATTATTCATGAGATCTTATTCACGAGTTCTTATTCATGAGTTACTTATTCACGAAATTACTATTCATGAGTTCTTATTCATGACAAAATTTTTTTTTTCTAACCAAATTATAGTTGATTTATGAATATTACTCTTGGAGATTAAAACTATATATTGATTATATTGATTTTAGTATCATATATAACATTTTATAACACGATGTTGAAATTCTCTTTCACCTTGGAGTGTAAAGATGGGTAGATTATTGGTATGATCATGACTAGGGTTCTCTTTGGCGATGGTGAAAAGTTGAATTGTGGTTGGTATGATCATGACCATTGAATTTATAATTGAATATATTTTTAGCTTAAGTGCAAAGGTGAATTGATCAACATGGTTATAATTATTGTTTATATAAATTCTAAAATGATTATATATTTCTTTGAGATATTAATATATTTGGCTTTGTAATGCAAATATGAACTGTTGAGGAATATCTTTGGCTGTAGTGCAAAGATGAATTGTTGATGAATATCTTTGGCTTTGTAGTGCAAAAGATGAATTGTTGATGAATATCTTTGGGTCGTAGTCTGAAGATGACTGTTGTTGAATATCTTTGGCTGTAGTGCAAAGATGAATCTGTTGATGAATATCTTTGGCACGTGGTACAAAGATGAACTGTTGATGAATATCTTTGGCCCGTAGTGCAAAGATGAATTTATTAGTATGATTATGAGCAGGCTGTGATTTGGTATAACCATGATCTTTGATATTTCGGTAAAGACAAGTGATGAAAATTATCTTCGTCTGAATGAGAAAAGAATTTAGAACAACAATTACGATTATGAGTTATACATGTGATTGTGGGCGGGAATTGTTGATTGATGTTACGAGGATAAAATATTGTTGGTGGACTTTTAACATGGAGAAGATAATAGACTTTATAGTCTATTTGACTCTTCTAATGGATTGTTAGATTCACGCTATGACTATGGTTGAAATTTTTTATCATCTACCATATGTTCTAAATCTACGATTTATTATTGATGAAGGCTATTGATAATTTAATTATCTTTAGTCATGATATTTTTATTGAGCTAGTTGTGCTTTCCCTTTTTTGCTTCACAATTCCTTTAGGGTAATAAAAGTGTAATTTGGGTCGGCCCGGGAATAACAGGGGAATAGAACGGTGGTCTATAGATGTTGAGGGTGAGGTGAATTCAACTTTGGAAGGGTGTTTTGTCACTATTATACAAGATGTTTAATGACATACAACCTCGAGTCATCATAAGACATGATTGTGCTCATCCACTTGCTGAGTATATCTACCAGCACTACCTATATAATCTTGGTGTTTGTTTGGAGTATAATACTCAATTAGAGACAGTGGAGATAATGATATGTCGAGAGAAACTCACCATTGGAAATATATGATAAGTAATCTTCTCGTTTTTCTTTAGGGTCTATTAGATTGACCAAGGATAATTCTATGGCCATATGATATCTACCATAACCTAGACGCATGGCCTCCCTTATACGAAAGGTTTCATTGAGCACTTCCCAAAGATTCTAATTTTTAAAACAGGTTTTCGACTATACCTTTATGTAAGGTGTCATTGTGACGTCCACGGTTGGGACATGTTTCACATTTGGTATATATTTGTATCCAAACTCACAAGATATATGTTGTTGTTGTATTTTGCACGACAATTGTTGTAATAAAGTTGTAGTTATTTTTTTGTACCATGTATTTGGCGACTCGAGAATGGGTTGGATGGAATGGACCTATTTTGAGGTCGTTACATTTGGTATCGAGCTTAGGGATATGATCTCTGGCGGAGATCGGGGAATAGAACTAGGAGGAAGAGATGAGTAAATCCTTCGCTAGTGTGTCCTACCTAAGCTTATTTGTTGGTCGATCCATAATATCGAGATATTATGTGATATGTTAATTTGTTCAATTAACCCTTGTTTTGAAGTTGTATTTTAGAATGATATCCGAAATACGGAGATGAGCATTGGAGAAATTATGATGGCGGGGAAGATGGAATCGAAATGAAATCAAGGTATTCTCAACTCTTTGAAATACCGAGTACGTAAATTTGGGGACGAAATTTCATAAGGAGGAGATTGTAAGACCGAATTTTATGAAATAAAAGTATTCAATTTTTCTTATAATTACAATTCAAAGAATGGTTAAATTGATAAAAAGTTAAAGTTAAGGGTGATATATGAAATTATTTTCAAAAAATACATGAAGTGGTTATAAAATATTCATTGTTGTCGGGGAATATTAGTTTGGTGGTGGAATATTCTTTTTTTGGGAATATTAGTATGACGGCCAAGCAGCGACCATTTGTGGGCCCCATAATGTAGAATAAGCTGTCGAATGAAGAAAAAAGACAAATTAAAGTTTTTATAAATAGCAGGCGTAGTTATTCACCGAATTAACAATCGTTGGAATACTCGGTGGGTAAAGTAAAATGTCTGGCGTTGTTGCACGATGGGAGATTACCAGTATTTGCACCAATTATTGATTCTTACGTAAAGGGCACTACTCGATAATTATTACGATAATTCTTTATTCAATATTTTATTTTTTGATTCAATAATTCTTTGCGTTGATATTTTAATATTTTATAATTGTCACTTACACAAATATTTTTCATTATCGGATCAATAATTTATATTATTTGAATAATATTATTAGATAACATTATTGGCAATGTCTAGAAAGTTACATCTAAGGAGAGGTTTGGTCACCTAATTGCGGCGCGATGAGAGAAATTCTTATTGGAAAGCCCTCTCTTTCACAGAAGGCACTGGTTTGTCAATATTGTGATTACGTAATATTATTTGTGAATAATTAATTATTGATTCATATGATGAGAAAAATATTGATTTTATGTGGATATAGATGGAGAAAAATTTTAATGTGACAATTGTTGAAAATTAATATTTTATCTTTTTACGATAAAATAATTCAATTAAATATATTATTTTAATAATATATTAATGATGATATTTTTACGATGAATGTGGGATATATATGAGTATATGAGGAGAAAGAGTATTTTTGTTGCAATAAATGTTTAAAACATGTTAAACATGTCGGTGGACCCCATTTATTGGTTGAAATTTGATTATAGCTTTGTAAAAAATCACCCGTTTGTGGATTTTGGTCAATTTATGTTTGGAATTTGGAAAAACTTTCTTACGCAAAGTTGTAGAGAATTGAATTTCCTATAAAAACTCTCAAGATTGAATTTTACGATAAAAGGGCTATTTATTATGAATTATTGAAGTTAAAGCTCAAAATAATTGATTTTTGAAGTTTAAAATATTTTTATTTACAAAAACGTTTTTTTCATTTGGTTCCCTCATTTAGCATGTGCAAGATGGTGATGAGTTCAGATTTTTTGGAATGTGTGCGTAGAAATAATTATATAATATATTAATATTATATTAAATTTTGTTTTTGGTGTTCTAGCATTTTCCTATAAATAGGGTCTTGGGTTAGAATTGAAAATCACACGGCTGAAGTTTTCTCTCTCTATATTATCGGCGTATTCTTGTGAGTATTTTGAGTATACTTTGAGTATTGCTATACGGTGCAAGTTAGTTCAACGTTATTCGGTCGAAATCTTTTCTTTCTTTTGAGGTAAGGGATAATAAGGGATTTTAAGGGTTATTATTTCGAAATTCTTCTGAACCTTCAAAATTCAGGAAAAATTTGAAATAATAATTTGATGAGTTTTGTTGATTGTGTCCAAAATGGCGATTTTTGGATTTATAGATTAAGAGTTATGAATTTTATGAGGAAAGACTATTTTAAAAGAAAACCCTTATAACTCCTTGTGGTTAACTCCAAAATTGATGAAATTTTTATTGGGAGTACATCTATATAATATCAGTATATCGTGTAAATTTCAGAATTTTTGGATAAAAGTACAATTTATGATAAATGTTTAAATATTCGGTTTTTTGGCCATGTGAAAAATAGTAAATGACTTTTAAAAATTCTGAGAAAAATATATATTCAATATAGGACTATATTACGCTAAATCCCGGAAAAGAAATATTTTTGGAACTGATTTGTTATTTTTCATGAAAATGGACTAGTTATGAGTAAATGAATTAAATATGTTATGTGAGGTAAGAAAATTAGAAAATAGGATTTTATGGCTTGAGAATCCTACATGAGATATATGCAGATTTTTGATGAGGATTTTGGTTATTGGTGATGAAATCTTATGAGTTTGGCATTTTAGAATGATTAAATGCATTATTTAGTAAAGTGTAAACAATTAAAATAAATTGTTTATAAGCTTAAAAAATATTATTCTTTCAATATCATTATCTTAAAATATTGGTATGGATTTTATTGTGGAATTTCTACCTTTTTGAGTCGGGTTTACTATTCATGAGATCTTATTCACGAGTTCTTATTCATGAGTTCTTATTCACGAGATTCTTATTCATGAGTTCTTATTAATGACAAAATTGTTTTTTTTTTCTAACCAAATTATAGTTGATTTATGAATATTACTCTTGGAGATTAAAACTATATATTGATTATATTGATTTTATTATCATATATAACATTTTATAACCACGATGTTGAAATTCTCTTTCCTTTGGTGTGTAAAGATGGGTAGATTATTGGTATGATCATGACTAGGGTTCTCTTTGGCGATGGTGAAAAGTTGAATTGTGACTGGTATGATCATGACCATTGAATTTATAATTGAATATATCTTTAGCTTAAGTGCAAAGGTGAATTGATCAACATGGTTATAATTATTGTTTATATAAATTCTAAAATGATTATATATTTCTTTGAGATATTAATATATTTGCTTTTATGTCTGCAAATATGAACTGTTGAGGAATATCTTTGGCACATGGTGCAAAGATGAATTGTTGATGAATATCTTTGGCTGTAGTGCAAAGATGAATTGTTGATGAATATCTTGGGTGCGTAGTGCAAGATGACTGTTGTTGAATATCTTTGGCACATGATGCAAAGATGAATCTGTTGATGAATATCTTTGGCACTGTAGTACAAAGATGAATCATTGATGAATATCTTTGGCCCGTAGTGCAAAGATGAATTTATTAGTATGATTATGAGCGAGGAGCGTGATTTGGTATAACCATGATCTTTGATATTTCGGTAAAAAGACAAGTGATGAAAATTATCTTACGTCTGAATGAGAAAAGAATTTAGAACAATAATTACGATTATGAGTTATACATGTGATTGTGGGCGAGGAATTGTTGATTGATGTTACGAGGATAAAACATTGTTGGTGGACTTTTAACATGGAGAAGATAATAGACTTTATAGTCTATTTGACTCTTCTAATGGATTGCTCGTTCATTTATGACTATGGTTGAATTTTTTTATCATCTACCATATGTTCTAAATCTACGATTTATTATTGATGAAGGCTATTGATAATTTAATTATCTTTAGTCATGATATTTTTTCTTGAGCTAGTTGTGCTCACCCTTTTTGCTTCACAATTCCTTTCGGGTAATAAAAGTGTAGTGCATTTGGGTCGAGTTTGAGGAATAACAGAGGGAATAGAGCGGTGGTACATAGATGTTGAGGTGAGGTGAATTCAACTTTGGAAGGGTGTTTTGTCACTATTATACAAGATGTTTAATGACATACAACCTCGAGTCATCATAAAGGCGAGGATTGTGCTCATCCACTTCTTTGAGTATATCTACCAAAGACTACCTATATAATCTTGGTGTTTGTTTTGGAGTATAATACTCAATTAGAGGCAGTGGAGATAATGATATGTCGAGAAAACTCACCATTGGGAAGAATATGATAGTAATCTTCTCGTTTTTCTTTAGGGTCTATTAGGTTGACCAAGGATAATTACGTGGCCATATGATATCTATCATAACCTAGACGCATGGCCTCCCTTATACGAAGGTTTCCTTGAGCACTTCCCAAAGATTCTAATTTTAAAAAGCAGTTTTTGACTATACCTTTATGTAAGGTGTCATTGTGAGGTGTTGTCCACAGTTGGGATATATTTGTATCCATACTCAAACTCACGATATGTGTGTTGTTGTATTTTGCATTGTTGTATTTTGCACGACAATTGTTGTAATAAAGTTGTAGTTATTTTACGTACCATGTATTTGGCGACTCGAAATGGGTTGGATGGAATGGACCTATTTTGGGGTCGTTTACATTTGAATATCGAGCTTAGGGATATGATCTCTGGCGGAGATCGGGGAATAGAACTAGGAGGGAAAGATGAGTAAATCCTTCGCTAGTGTGTCCTACCTAAGCTTATTTGTTGGTCGATCGTAATATCGAGGATATTATGTGATATATTAATTTGTTCAATTAACCCTTGTTTTGAAGTTGTATTTTAGAATGATATCTCGAAATACGGGAGATGAGCATTGGAGAAATTATGATGGCGGGGAAGATGGAATCTGAAATGAAATCAAGGTATTCTCAACTCTTTGAAATACCGAGTGCGTAAATTTAGGGGACGAAATTTCATAAGGAGGAGATTGTAAGACCCCCGAATTTTATGAAATAAAAGTATTCAATTTTTCTTATAATTACAATTCGGTAAATGGTTAAATTGATAAAAAGTTAAAGTTAAGGGTGATATATGAAATTTTTTTCAAAAATACATGAGTGGTTATAAAATATTCATTGTTGTGGGGAATATTAGTTTGGGTGCGTGGAATATTCTTTACATTGAGAATATTATTATGCCGCCGGCCTTGATCATTTATGGGCCCATAATGAATATAGCTGTCGAATGAAGAAAAAGACAAATTAAAGTTTTTTATAAATAACGGCGTAGTTATTCACTGATTAACAATTTGTTGGAATACTTTGGTGGGTAAAGTAAAAATAATCTGGCGTTGTTGCACGATGGGACGGTATTTACGGTATTGCACCAATTATTGATTCTTACGTGAAAGGCCTTTACTACTCGATAATTATTACGATAATTCTTGTTCATATTTTATTTTTTGATTCAATAATTCTTTGCGTTAATATTTTATAATTGTCATAATTGTCACTATCTGGCGATTTTTTTCATTATCGGATCAATAATTTATATTATTTGAATAATATTATTAGATAACATTATTGGCAATGTCTAGAAAGTTACATCTAAGGAGAGGTTTTTGGTCACCTAATTGCGGCGCCAGAGTGAGGAGAAATTCTTATTGGAAAGCCCCTCTTTCCAGGAACCTGCACGGTTGTCGATATTGTGATTACGTAATATTATTTGTGAATAATTAATTATTGATTCATATGATGAGGAAAATATTGATTTTATGAGGATATAGATGGAGAAAATTTTTAATGTGACAATTGTTGAAAATTAATATTTTATCTTTTTACGATAAAATAATTCATTTAAATATATTATTTTAATAATATATTAATGATGATATATTTTACGATGAATGTGGGATATATGAGTATACGAGGAGGAAAGAGTATTTTTGTTGCAATAAATGTTTAAAATATGTTAAACATGTAAATTGGACCCCATTTATTGATTGAAATTTGATTATAGCTTTTAAAATCACTGTTTTGTGGATTTTGGTCAATTTATGTTTGGAATTTGGAACAACTTTCTTACGCAAAGTTATAGAAATTGAATTTCCTATAAAAACTCTCAAGATTCAATTTTTCTACGATAAAAGGGCTATTTATTATGAATTATTGAAGTTCAAGCTCAAAATAATTGATTTTTGGAAGTTTAAAATATTTTATTTACAAAAACGTTTTTTCATTTGGTTCCCTCATTTAGCATGTGCAAGATGGCTGAAATTCAGATTTTAGAATGTGTGTATAGAAATTTATATAATATATTAATATTATATTAAATTTTCTACTTTGGTGTTCTAGCATTTTCTATAAATAGGGTGCTTGGGTTAGAATTGAAAATCACACGAAGCTGAAGTTTTCTCTCTCTATATTATCGGCGTATTCTTGTGAGTATTTTGAGTATACTTTGAGTATTGCTATCTGATTGCAAGTTAGTTCAACGTTATTCGATCAATCTTTGCTTTTTTTTGAGGTAAGGGATAATAAGGGGATTTTAAGGGTTATTATTTGAAATTCTTCTGAACCTTCAAAATTCTGGAAAAATTTGAAATAATAATTTGATGAGTTTTGTTGATTGTGTCCAAAAATGACGATTTTTGGATTTATAGATTAAGAGTTATGAATTTTATGAGGAAAGACTATTTTAAAAGAAAACCCTTATAACTCCTTGTGGTTAACTCCAAAATTGATGAAATTTTTATTGGGAGTACATCTATATAATATCAATATATATCTGTAAATTTCAGAATTTTTGGATAAAAGTACAATTTATGATAAATATTTAAATATTAAATTGGTTTTGGCCATGTGAAAATAGTAAATGACTTTTAAAAATTACGAGAAAAATATATATTTCAATATAGGACTATATTCTGCTAAATCCCGGAAAAGAAATATTTTGGGCCTGATTTGTTATTTTCATGAAAATAGACTAGTTATGAGTAAATGAATTAAATATGTTATGTGAAGTAAGAAAATTAGAAAATAGGATTTTATGGCTTGAGAATCCTACATGAGATATATCTGATTTTTGATGAGGATTTTTGGTTATTGGTGATGAAATCTTATGAGTTTGACATTTTAGAATGATTAAATGCATTATTTAGTAAAGTGTAAACAATTAAAATAAATTGTTTATAAGCTTAAAAAAATATTATTCTTTCAATATCATTATCTTAGAAATATTGGTATGGATTTTATTGTGGAATTTCTACCTTTTTGAGTCGGGTTTACTATTCATGAGATACTATTCACGAGTTACTATTCATGAGTTCTTATTCACGAAGTTCTTATTCTATTATTCATGAGTTCTTATTCATGACAAAATTGTTTTTTTTAACCAAATTATAGTTGATTTATGAATATTACTCTGGAGATTAAAACTATATATTGATTATATTGATTTTATTATCATATATAACATTTTATAACACGATGTTGAAATTCTCTTTCAACTGAGTGTAAAGATGGGTAGATTATTGGTATGATCATGACTAGGGTTCTCTTTGGCGATGGTGAAAAGTTGAATTGTGGTAGGTATGATCATGACCATTGAATTTATAATTGAATATCTTTAGCTTAAGTGCAAAGGTGAATTGATCAACATGGTTATAATTATTGTTTATATAAATTCTAAAATGATTATATATTTCTTTGAGATATTAATATATTTGGCACATAATGCAAATATGAATCTGTTGAGGAATATCTTTGGCTGTGGTAGTGCAAAGATGAATTGTTGATGAATATCTTTGGCACAGTAGTGCAAAGATGAATTGTTGATGAATATCTTGGTCAGTAGTGCAAAGATGACTTTTGTTGTTGAATATCTTTGGCACGTAGTGTAGTGCAAAGATGAATCTGTTGATGAATATCTTTGGCACATGTAGTACAAAGATGAATCGATGATGAATATCTTTGGCCGTAGTGCAAAGATGAATTTATTAGTATGATTATGAGCAGAGGCTGTGATTTGGTATAACCATGATCTTTGATATTTCGTAAAGACAAGTGATGAAAATTATCTTAAATCTGAATGAGAAAAGGAATTTAGAACAATAATTACGATTATGAGTTATACATGTGATTGTGGACGAAATTGTTGATTGATGTTACGAGGATAAAATATTGTTGGTGGACTTTTAACATGGAAAGATAATATACTTTATAGTCTATTTGACTCTTCTAATGGATTGCTTCGTTCATTTGCAACTATGGTTGAAATTTTTTATCATCTACCATATGTTCTAAATCTACGATTTATTATTGATGAAGGCTATTGATAATTTAATTATCTTTAGTCATGATATTTTTTCTTGAGCTAGTTGTCTCACCCTTTTTGCTTCACAATTCCTTTCGAATAATAAAAGTGTAAATTTGGGTCGGTAGAGGAATAACAAGGGAATAGAGCGGTGAATTATAGATGTTGAGGTGAGGTGAATTCAACTTTGGAAGGGTGTTTTGTCACTATTATACAAGATGTTTAATGACATACAACCTCGAGTCATCATAAGACATGATTGTGCTCATCCACTTCTTTGAGTATATCTACCGGCACTACCTATATAATCTTGGTGTTTGTTTGGAGTATAATACTCAATTAGAGGCGAGTAGAGATAATGATATGTCGAAAAACTCACCATTGGGAATAATATGATAGTAATCTTCTCGTTTTTCTTTGGGGTCTATTAGGTTGACCAAGGATAATTCTATGGCCATATGATATCTACCATAACCTTATCTGCATGGCCTCCCATTATGCGAAGGTTTCCTTGAGCACTTCCCAAAGATTCTAATTTTAAAACAGTTTTTCGACTATACCTTTATGTAAGGTGTCATTGTGAGGTGACGTCTTCTTGGGACATTGGTATATATTTGTATCCAAACTCACAGCATATGTGTTGTTGTATTTTGCACGACAATTGTTGTAATAAAGTTGTAGTTATTTTCTGTACCATGTATTTGGCGACTCAGAATGGGTTGGATGGAATGGACCTATTTTGGGGTCGTTACATTTGGTATCAGAGCTTAGGGATATGATCTCTGGCGGAGATCAGGGAATAGAACTAGGAGGGGAAAGATGAGTAAATCCTTCGCTAGTGTGTCCTACCTAAGCTTATTTGTTGGTCAGTCATAATATCGAGCTATTATGTGATATGTTAATTTGTTCAATTAACCCTTGTTTTGAAGCTGTATTTTAGAATGATATCTGAAATACAGGAGATGAGCATTGGAGAAATTATGATGACAGGGAAGATGGAATCTGAAATGAAATCAAGGTATTCTCAACTCTTTGAAATACCAGGTACGTAAATTTCGGGGACGAAATTTCATAAGGAGGGGAGATTGTAAGACCCCGAATTTTATGAAATAAAAGTATTCAATTTTTCTTATAATTACAATTCAGTAAATGGTTAAATTGATAAAAAGTTAAAGTTAAGGGTGATATATGAAATTATTTTCAAAATACGCATGATGGTTATAAAATATTCATTGTTGTGGGGAATATTAGTTTGGTGGTGGAATATTCTTTTCATTGGGAATATTAAATGACGGTACAATGATTTTTGTGAGCCCCATAATGAATAATAGCTGTCGAATGAAGAAAAAGACAAATTAAAGTTTTTTATAAATAACGGCGTAGTGGTTCTGGTTAACAACTTTGTTGGAATACTAAATGGGTAAAGTAAAAAATACGCTGTTGCACGCGTGCTGCGGTGACCGCGGTATTGCACCAAATTATTGATTCTTACGTATAAAAGGCACTACTCGATAATTGTTACGATAATTCTTGTTCAATATTTTATTTTTTGATTCAATGATTCTTTGCGTTAATATTTTATATAATTGTCCTTGTCACTAACGATATTTTTCATTATCGGATCAATAATTTATATTATTTGAATAATATTATAAAATAACATTATTGGCAATGTCTAGAAAGTTACATCTAAGGAGAGGTTTGGTCACCTAATTGCTTGCGCCAATGAGGAGAAATTCTTATTGGAAAGCCCCTCTTTCTGAGGAACGCACACGTTGTCGATATTGTGATTACGTAATATTATTTGTGAATAATTAATTATTGATTCATACGATGAGGAAAATATTGATTTTATGAGGATATAGATGGAGAAAAATTTTAATGTGACAATTGTTGAAAATTAATATTTTATCTTTTTCTGATAAAATAATTCAATTAAATATATTATTTTAATAATATATTAATGATGATATTTTTACGATGAATGTGGGATATATGAGTATACGAGGAGGAAGAGTATTTTTGTTGCAATAAATGTTTAAAACATGTTAAACATGTCGGTGGACCCCATTTATTGACTGAAATTTGATTATAGCCTATAAAATCACCCGTTTGTGGATTTTGGTCAATTTATGTTTGGAATTTGGAAAAACTTTCTTCTGCAAAGTTGTAGAGAATTGAATTTCCTATAAAAGCTCTCAAGATTCGAATTTTCTGATAAAAGGGCTATTTATTATGAATTATTGAAGTTCCGAAGCTGCGAAATAATTGATTTTTGGAAGTTTAAAATATTTTTATTTACAAAAACGTTTTTTTCATTTGGTTCCCTCATTTAGCATGTGCAAGATGGCTGAGTTCAGATTTTAGAATGTGTGCGTAGAAATTTATATAATATATTAATATTATATTAAATTTTCTGCTTTGGTGTTCTAAGCATTTTCCTATAAATAGGGTGCTTAGGTTAGAATTGAAAATCACACCAGAAACTGAAGTTTTCTCTCTCTATATTATCGAGCGTATTCTTGTGAGTATTTTGAGTATACTTTGAGTATTGCTATACGGTGCAAGTTCGTTCAACGTTATTCCAGTCGAAATTATTCTCTTTTGAGGTAAGGGATAATAAAGGGATTTTAAGGGTTATTATTTCGAAATTCTTCTGAACCTTCAAAAATTCTGGAAAAATTTGAAATGATAATTTGATGAGTTTTGTTGATTGTGTCCAAAAATGACGATTTTTGGATTTATAGATTAAGAGTTATGAATTTTATGAGGAAAGACTATTTTAAAAGAAAACCCTTATAACTCATTGTGGTTAACTCCAAAATTGATGAAATTTTTATTGGGAGTACATCTATATAATATCAGTATACCCTGTGAATTTGGGAATTTTCGGATAAAAGTACAATTTATGATAAATATTTAAATATTCGGTGGTTTTGGCCATGTGAAAAATAGTAAATGACTTTTAAAAATTCTGAGAAAAATATATGTTCAATATAGGACTATATTCTGCTAAATCCCAGAAAAGAAATATTTTTGGAACTGATTTGTTATTTTTCATGAAAATAGACTAGTTATGAGTAAATGAATTAAATATGTTATGTGAGGTAAGAAAATTAGAAAATAGGATTTTATGGCTTGAGAATCCTACATGAGATATATATCAGATTTTGATGAGGATTTTGGTTATTGGTGATGAAATCTTATGAGTTTGGCATTTTAGAATGATTAAATGCATTATTTAGTAAAGTGTAAACAATTAAAATAAATTGTTTATAAGCTTAAAAAATATTATTCTTTCAATATCATTATCTTTAGAAATATTGGTATGGATTTTATTGTGGAATTTCTACCTTTTTGAGTCGGGTTTACTATTCATGAGATCTTATTCACGAGTTCTTATTCATGAGTTCTTATTCACGAAATTCTTATTCATGAGTTACTATTCATGACAAAATTGTTTTTTTTTCTAACCAAATTATAGTTGATTTATGAATATTACTCTTGGAGATTAAAACTATATATTGATTATATTGATTTTAGTATCATATATAACATTTTATAACACGATGTTGAAATTCTCTTTCACCGGAGTGTAAAGATGGGTAGATTATTGGTATGATCATGACTAGGGTTCTCTTTGGCGATGGTGAAAAGTTGAATTGTGGTTGGTATGATCATGACCATTGAATTTATAATTGAATATCTTTAGCTTAAGTCTGAAGGTGAATTGATCAACATGGTTATAATTATTGTTTATATAAATTAAAAAATGATTATATATTTCTTTGAGATATTAATATATTTGGCACATAATGCAAATATGAACTGTTGAGGAATATCTTTGGCTGTAGTGCAAAGATGAATTGTTGATGAATATCTTTGGCTGCAGTAGTGCGAAGATGAATTGTTGATGAATATCTTGGTTAGTAGTGAAAGATGACTCTATCTTTGGCACATAGTGCAAAGATGAATCTGTTGATGAATATCTTTGGCTGTAGTACAAAGATGAACTGTTGATGAATATCTTTGGCCCGTAGTGCAAAGATGAATTTATTAGTATGATTATGAATAGGAGCGTGATTTGGTATAACCATGATCTTTGATATTTCGAGTAAAAGACAAGTGATGAAAATTATCTTAAGTCTGAATGAGAAAAGGAATTTAGAACAACAATTACGATTATGAGTTATACATGTGATTGTGGGCGAAATTGTTGATTGATGTTACATGGATAAAATATTGTTGGTGGACTTTTAACATGGAAGATAATAGACTTTATAGTCTATTTGACTCTTCTAATGGATTGCTTCGTTCATTTATGACTATGGTTGAAATTTTTTATCATCTACCATATGTTCTAAATCTACGATTTATTATTGATGAAGGCTATTGATAATTTAATTATCTTTAGTCATGATATTTTTCTTGAAGCTAGTTGTGCTTTCACCCTTTTTTGCTTCACAATTCCTTTCGGTAATAAAAGTGTAGGCTGGGGTGGTAGGGAATAACGAGGGAATAGAGCGGTGGTTATATAGATGTTGAGGGTGAGGTGAATTCAACTTTGGAAGGGTGTTTTGTCACTATTATACAAGATGTTTAATGACATACAACCTCGAGTCATCATAAGACATGATTGTGCTTCATCCACTTCTTTGAGTATATCTACCAAAGACTACCTATATAATCTTGGTGTTTGTTTGGAGTATAATACTCAATTAGAGGCAGTAGAGATAATGATATGTCGAGAAAACTCACCATTGGAAATAATATGATAGTAATCTTCTCGTTTTTCTTTGGGGTCTATTAGATTGACCAAGGATAATTACGTGGCCATATGATATCTACCATAACCTGAACGCATGACCTCCCTCATGTCGAAGGTTTCCTTGAGCACTTCCCAAAGATTCTAATTTTTAAAACAATTTTCGACTATACCTTTATGTAAGGTGTCATTGTGGACGTCTTCTGAGTTGGTATATATTTGTATCCAAACTCACAGCATATGTGTTGTTGTATTTTGCACGACAATTGTTGTAATAAAGTTGTAGTTATTTTTTGTACCATGTATTTGGCGACTCAGAATGGGTTGGATGGAATGGACCTATTTTGGGGTCGTCACACCAAATTTTAGACGGCCCAGATGATTTATTGAGTAAGCGGAAAATTCAAAATTATTTATATTTTATAGATAGATTTTATATATAGATATAGCCCATATGTATATATATTGGAAATATATATATATATATACAAATGTGTAGTACACAGTCAATTATGAAGACGATTTTTTGGACTATATCAATCGTTGACATAATTATTCTGGACTACGGCGACAGGTGAATCGTCATCATAGTCCAAAAAATTCGTTGACTAAGTAATATACAGTTGTGGCCATATATATATACTCCCTTCGTCCCAGAATAAAAGTCCTTATTACTATTTTGGGTTGTCCCATGTTAAATGTCCACTTTCTTTTAATAACTAAATTTTTACATATTTTTTCCTATTATGCCCGTAGCATTAAATATGTCATACTTTTCTTATTCTAATTCTCTCTCCATATTTAATAACATTATTATGGGTAATTTTGTCATTTTATTTCTCTTCTTAATATGCGTGAAAAGTCCACTAGGACTTTTATCTTGGGACGGAGGAAGTATATATTAGTTGTGTCCCGTGCCTCCGGTATTATATAGATAATGAAATTTATCCTAAATTTTGGACCGTCTAAATAATTTATTGAGTGAGTGAAAAAATTTAAAATAATTTATATTTTATTAGATAGATTGATATATATAAAAATCAAACACCGTCTTATCAAATAAAATCCGTCCACGCCCTCTTTTAAAAGTCAAAACCCTCCTCTTCGTCTTCAATAAATAACCACACTTCTGTCAAAACCCAATTCCCTCTATTTGAGTCCACCACTCCGAAAAAACAACAAAACTCCGCGCGAGATTTTTAACAGTTCGGTAAACCCCAGAAATGGATTTGGAAGAAGAATACGATCCGTCATTCAACGACGATGAAGAAGAAGATATAACTCAAGAAGATGCTTGGTCTGTGATCAGTGCTTACTTTGAAGAGAAGGGTTTGGTTCGACAGCAGCTTGATTCTTTCGATGAGTTCATTCAGAATACTATGCAAGAAATTGTGGATGAGTCCGCTGATATCGAGATTCGACCCGAGTCTCAGCATAATCCGGGCCAGCAATCTGATTTTGCAGAGGTTAATTTCAATATTACTTCTCTATAATTCTTTGTAGTTGATGGAAACTCGGTGAAGGGAACTGAAATTTTGAATTAAGGATCATTTTTGGTTAATAACTGTGATGAATTGATCTGGCTGGGTTTTTATAGTTCTGGTTTGCATTTTAGGGTTTGTATAACCGTTAAAAGGAATTAAATAGAATAAGTAGAACTGAAAATGGAAACACGAAGATTTGATTTTGCGGAATTGTGAAAAATGCAGTAGGGGCACTAAAAAGGATTTTTTGTTTGCTGGAAAAACAGGAGTCAAAGTAATTATTATGGTTAATTACCGAGAAGATATGGTTATGGTCAGTGGTTTGATTTGGCCAAGGTTTTTATCTGTATTACTTGGTTTGTCTTTAGGGTTGTTGGATAGTTGCTAAAATGCTTGTAGCGTTAGAGAGTATGTCTTGTCATACATTGAATACCTTGAGGAAAATATGTCTAGTATATAATGGCTTGAGTGAACCTTGTCCTTACCAATTGATTTTGAGTTAGAGAGCTTGATGTTTTTATATGCCAGACTTCGGGCCATTTCATAAAATTAACATGGTATTAGAGCTCTGGGTGCGCAAGATCTTGGGTTCAAATCTCCCATCGTGTGACGTGAAATATGTACACTAGGCTACAAGACAAGCCCAAAGAAGAATGGCACTAAAAGAATTTGTGATTGTATGCTGCTAAAAAATGATTGAACCGTCAAAATTCAATATTGTCTACAAATTACTAGCGTTGAGGGAGGTTCAACTATATTAATTAGTTATGTTTGATGACATCTGATTAAATGCTTTAGAACCATGTAAAGATTACAAGGATTCGAAGTTAATTGTTTGGTTGCAAACTAAAAATATTAATTTTGGGTAATTCTTTGAAGATTCACTCAAGATTTTTGGATATATATATTTGATACATGAATTATGAATACAAGCATTTGAACACATGGGGATAGTCTTTTGCAGAATGATGGTTAAGGCTATAGGGTCATTGGTAGTATCTTACTTAGATACTTGGAAATAGAAATAACATGTTAGGTTAGATACTTAGATGTGAATATTATATGACGCGTCTATTGAAACGAGACAATAACTCTACTATCATGGAGTATGCCGGAGGCCGATTTTTTTATCAAATTTATTCCCTGTTGGAGTAGGAGGTTTTAGGTAGGTCTTGGTAAGATCAAGATTTTATTTTTCAGAGATGGGGATGTTAATATTATTTTTAATAGTAAACTTGTGAAGTGGGACAGTTGACTTTTATTGTTGGTAAAAATTGTAAATTCATATGATTGAGATTTTAATGCATCTCTAATACATTGTCAATTGTCATAACCGTTGAATTATTCGTTAGCTACAATGCTGAGTAAGTTTTAGAAGTAAAACTACAGATTTTGGAAGCCAAAATCAAAGTTACTTTTCAAGACGTAAAAGAAAACTGTGCTCTTCAGACGTAAGAGCCAAATAGTGTGTGAATATATCATTTTTATAAATGACCGTATGCAGAAATTAAGCAATTTGTCATGTTGCTAATGGGTGTAATTTTGCTTGCAGACTATCTATAAGATCAGTTTTGGTCAGATTTTCCTGAGTAAGCCAATGATGACAGAGTCTGATGGAGAAACTGCAACTCTGTTTCCAAAGGCTGCAAGGTTGAGGAATCTAACATACTCAGCTCCCTTGTATGCTGATGTCAAAAAGAGAGTCATAAAAAAGGGACATGATGGTGAAGAAGTCACTGAAACTCAGGATTTTGATAAAGTCTTCATTGGAAAGGTACACCATACACTTATTGAATGTCCAAGTGAAAATTGATAGTCTGAATTCTGAATTCTGGCTCCATAACTTCTTCTCCTGTGTGTCAGGTTCCCATAATGCTTCGGTCAAGCTACTGTACATTGTATCAGAATTCGGAGAAGGATCTGACAGAGCTGGGTGAGTGTCCATATGATCAAGGTGGGTATTTCATTATCAATGGGAGTGAAAAGGTTTTAATTGCTCAGGAGAAGATGAGCACCAATCATGTCTATGTGTTTAAGAAGAGGCAACCAAACAAGTATGCATATGTCGGGGAAGTACGCTCTATGGCAGAATCCCAAAATAGGCCACCTAGTACCATGTTTGTTCGGATGCTCTCCCGGACTAGTGCCAAAGGGGTAATGGGCATTAATATGGTGTTTATGTTTCTGGGTTATGAAGCATATTTCTACCTTCTAAAAATGTTTATATTATTGATTTGTATTTTCCATTAATGTAATACATGTTGTTTCTGTAATTTTTGACTGCAGGGCTCCTCGGGCCAGTATATTCGTGCCACACTTCCATACATTAGGACTGAGATTCCTATTATAATTGTATTTCGGGCGTTAGGGTTTGTTGCTGATAAAGATATACTTGAACATATTTGCTATGATTTCACTGATACTCAAATGATGGAGTTGCTGCGACCTTCCTTGGAAGAAGCATTTGTTATACAAAATCAACAAGTATTTATCTGGTTATTGTATCATTTATTTATGTAAATTGGTATTGTTGTAGTTATCATTGGTATTTCTTTACCACCTTCAATTGTCATAGTTCTTTGCTGTAGACATTATATATGTTTGATTTTCCCGTTGGTGATTTATGGTAAACTTCTAAAGTACGTGTTAGAATCATAATTAATAAAACACACGAGTAATTGTGGTCCATTCTAACATTGAGGATACCTGGTGTTACTTATATATACTTCATGTGAGAACATTCATTTACGTTTAAAAAATTCTTTTAGATTATGTAGCTTGATAGACTTTCTCAGGATTTCAGTTATCGAAATCTCAAATTTGGGATTTATATACAGATCATATAAACTACTTTGAAATATGTAAATTCACAGCTCCTATGTAATTGTCTCCTTGTTCTTTCCTTTTCATTTTTCCTTCTTGGTGGCTTTGATGTCTGTCAGGGATTGCTGCTAAATGGTTTTTTGTTTTCTCTCTCTCATTATTGAAGGTGGCATTAGATTACATTGGGAAAAGAGGAGCCACTGTTGGTGTTACAAAGGAAAAGCGAATTAAGTATGTATTAATTGTAGCTTTACCTGGGCCTTAGGGTCTCATGTGTTCAGATACTAAAAGAAAATCTCCTGTTTACCTCCCTTCACAGGTATGCGAAAGAAATCCTTCAAAAGGAAATGCTTCCTCATGTTGGGGTTGGAGAATATTGTGAAACAAAGAAAGCATACTATTTTGGGTATGTTCTGGCTACCCTGGGTATGTATATCTCATGGGTGGCTTCTAATGATGTTTAGGAGAAAACTAATTGCTGCTCTACCAGATATATTATTCACCGGCTTCTATTATGCGCCCTTGGCCGAAGAGCAGAGGATGATAGGGATCATTATGGCAATAAAAGGATGGATCTTGCTGGACCTTTGCTTGGCGGTCTTTTCCGAATGGTTTGTTGTTCGCTAATATTATTGAGTTTATAGAACTATTTAAAAAGTATCATTTTTAGGTTCAGGTTTCTAAATTGGCGGTTATACTTGTAATGCAGTTATTCAGAAAGTTAACAAGGGACGTAAGAGGTTACGTTCAGAAGGTTATTTCAATACTAAAACTTCGATATAATTTACATCTTATGCTTTATTCATGGGGCTTGGGTTTCTAAGTATTCTTTACTTGTATAGTGTGTCGATAACGGGAAGGATGTCAATCTGCAATTTGCAATCAAAGCGAAAACAATTACAAGTGGCCTTAAATACTCGCTTGCTACTGGGAACTGGGGTCAGGCAAATGCAGCTGGTACAAGGGCTGGTGTTTCACAGGTTTCATTTTAGTTCCGTCAATTGTTTGTTAGTGTTTAGATGAATTTCAGTTAGATCAGTTCATTTTGTGCAGTTCATTTTGTGCGAGTGTGAGAGAGAGAGAGATTGTATTTTTTCCTTTTTTAGAAAAAATAATTTCTTAACACCATGATCAATATCTGAAAAATATGTTGTAGGTGTTAAATCGCCTTACTTATGCATCAACTTTATCGCACTTGCGAAGATTGAACTCTCCCATAGGACGTGAAGGTAAATTTACTTTTCTTTCATAGGCAATTTTTCTGTGTGTATCTTTATAATTTAGGCTGATCATAAATTACTTTTACCAGGGAAGCTGGCAAAACCTCGGCAGTTGCATAATTCACAATGGGGAATGATGTGTCCTGCAGAGACACCTGAAGGACAAGTAAGCATGCTCTATAGTAGAGAAAATTAGCAATTACATTATGTGTTAAAGTTCATTTTTCTTGAATCTAAAGGCTGTCAATTGTCATCTGGCTCTTATGTTAGGCTTGTGGACTGGTAAAGAATCTTGCTTTGATGGTGTATGCATGAACGGTTGGATCAGCAGCATATCCAATTCTGGAGTTTTTGGAAGAATGGGGTACAGAGAATTTTGAGGTGAATACCTTAAAATTATGTGGATGAGAGCTTCTCTGTGCTTCATTTCCAATTTTACATCTTTCCTCGTGTAGGAAATTTCTCCTGCCGTGATTACCCAAGCTACAAAAATCTTTGTCAATGGTTGCTGGGTGGGAATTCACCGTGATCCTGACATGTTGGTGAGAACACTGAGACGGCTGAGGAGACGGGTACATATACTGATTTTTATTTTTTTTGTTGGTAGGGTAGAGTTATAATGCTCGGTCCTTGAATTTTTTTTAGTATAACTGCCTGAACTGTACACTACCCTATATTATTTTGGTTACCTTTTCATCCTAGTTCTCTAGATCATCTTTTGTGTGAATATTGTTGCTTGTAACTTCTTCAACACTGTCTTCAAATGAACAGGTTGATGTCAATACTGAAGTTGGAGTGGTTCGAGATATCCGTTTGAGAGAACTGAGGATTTATACTGATTATGGTCGTTGCAGTCGTCCGCTGTTCATTGTGGAGAATCAAAGGCTTCTCATTAGAAAGAAGGACATTCAAGCATTGCAACAAAGAGTATGTTTCATTTTCTTATGGCTCTTTAATAATGGTCATGCTTACATTAATATTACTTTTTTCATTTTCCCAGGAAACCCCAGAAGATGGTGGCTGGCATGATCTTGTAAACAAGGGATTCATAGAATACATTGATACAGAAGAAGAAGAGACAACTATGATTTCCATGACCATCAATGTAATTATCCAAGATAGAGTCACAGTTTTTTTTTTTGGGTGGAGGAGAAAGTACCTATCTCAATTCTCAAATATATGTTTATAAAACACATGGTAAAATTTATTCTGGATTGATGTAGGATCTTTTAAGTGCAAGGGTCAACCGAGAGGAGGCATATTCTGATCATTATACTCACTGTGAAATCCATCCATCATTAATTTTGGGTGTTTGTGCTTCTATTATCCCATTTCCAGATCACAACCAGGTAAGGTCGTTGGGTCTGATTCCTGTTTAGCTTCTTCTGATTTAAGTATTATCTTGTTTATTTTCATGCTCGTTTTTTATGTGAATTTTCTGTTGCTTTTATTAACTTTTCTCTCCGTATCTCTCTTCAATTAGTCTCCACGTAATACTTATCAGTCAGCTATGGGTAAGCAAGCGATGGGAATTTATGTCACCAATTTTCAATTTCGTATGGTACGTAGTTCATTTTTTACTGTATTTCTTTATGCTTTTCATGTGCATATGATTTCATTGTCCAAATTACCTATCCGGCACTTGTATTTTCAGGATACATTAGCCTATGTTCTATACTATCCCCAGAAGCCTCTAGTTACTACCCGAGCGATGGAGCATTTGCACTTTAGGCAGCTTCCAGCCGGCATAGTAAAACGCTTGAATCATTTTCTGTTGCTCATTTCTTCACTATGATTGTGGTTTTCACAACGTTGTGATTTCTATTTTGTGTAGAATGCAATTGTTGCCATTGCCTGCTATTCTGGATATAACCAAGAAGATTCTGTCATCATGAACCAATCATCAATAGATCGTGGATTCTTTCGATCAATATTCTTCCGATCATACAGGTAAATATTCGGTAATCTTTCTTGTAAATATTTTTGGGCTGTTAATTCTTTTTCATCTTCTTTTTCCTTTAAAGTTTAAAGTTTGAGGCCTCTTGTATTCTAATCCTCTTCTTTAAATAGGGATGAGGAGAAGAAGATGGGAACACTTGTTAAAGAGGATTTTGGCCGTCCAGATAGAGCTAATACTATGGTAAGTGAGTTGCTGTTTATACTTGCATGCTCTTTTCAGTTTCTTTTGGACTGTTTTCTGACTCTATTCATTACAGGGCATGCGCCATGGCTCATACGATAAATTGGATGATGATGGTCTTGCTCCTCCGGTGAGTATATGCGTCTTAGTTTCACTATCATCTTCTTTCCTGCTTAGCTGGATTAAATTTTCGCAAACTTATCCTTCTTTGTTTACTAGGGAACTAGAGTTTCTGGTGAGGATGTTATCATTGGGAAGACCACTCCCATTGCTCAGGATGATGCTCAGGGACAAGCTGCTTCAAGGTACACGCGTCGTGATCACAGCACAAGCTTACGCCACAGCGAAACGGGGATGGTGGATCAGGTTAGCTCTGATTAAATTGTTATCTTCAGTTCGAAGTAAAGCCACTGTTGTCTATTTAAGAGGATTGGTGGGTTGGAAAAATTTAATTTTAGAATCATGTATGATCTATTAATTAGAAAAATAAACCTTCAATTGAATTTTCTTTGCTTCTTTAAATGCTGAAACTTATTTATTTTTTCAAATTAATTCTTTTGATCTGTTCTAGTCTTAACCGTATACTGCTTCTTTAGGTACTCCTAACAACAAATGCCGATGGGTTGAGGTTTGTGAAAGTAAGGGTGAGATCTGTTCGGATACCTCAGATTGGAGACAAATTTAGCAGTAGGCATGGCCAAAAAGGAACTGTCGGCATGACTTACACGCAAGAAGACATGCCATGGACTGTGGAAGGCATCACCCCTGATATTATTGTGAATCCGCATGCTATTCCTTCTCGCATGACAATTGGTCAGCTTATTGAGTGCATCATGGGTAAGGTTGCAGCTCACATGGGGAAGGAAGGAGACGCGACTCCCTTTACTGATGTTACAGTAAGTTGAACTCTCTTTATATCCTGGCTAATTGATAAAGCCATTTTTTGCTTCTTAAACCCTCAAAAAACTACTCTGTTTATAATCTTTACGTTAATTATATGTCCTTCAAAGTAGTGTTAACTCTTCTTATCCTTTCTTGGACCAAAAGCTTTAAATCCAACTATTTTTTTTAGTTTTGATGCAAGCTGGGCTACATCTTTTAGTTATGATGCTACACAGTAATTATCCTTTTATCTTCAACTAGCAAATGATCCCGTGTGAAGCATGTTTTTTTTCGTTATTTTTTTAATAATAATAAAATTATATATTTTTTTTGTATTATAGTAAACTAATATGTTAATTGTGGGAATATTAGATTATTATTGAGTAGAATGATTTTTATAAAAAAAATTATTTCCTTTTAAGATATATTATTTAACTAATAATGTATAACTAATTGTTAATAAAAAATTAAATAAATTTAAAAATCTATAATAATAGTTCATCTAATTATATAATATAAATGATAGTATTCATCTTTAAATTAATTAATTATTTGTTTATATATTCATATAATTTTATTTAAAATCAAATAGTTATATATAATCTAATAATAAAAATTATTATACAATTAAATATTATTTTTATCAAGAGTATGAATTTTAAATAATATTGACTTAATAAAAAAATGAATAAGAATAAGAGATGGTGGTAAGTAGATAATTATGATAACAAGAATTTATATGAAAAGATTTTGAAATCAAATAATAGATGAAAACATAGTCATCAAGGTGACAAGTTGAGGCGAGTCGACAGCCGGGAGCTTAAGCGCTTAGGCGACAAGGCGCCCGACTAGTCGTCCACAAGTCGACAAGTCGTTAACAATGTAAATTTTATACGAATAAAATTATATATATTTAATATTTATATGAATATTGAACAAGATCAAGTCAAAATGGATAATTTTATTATAGTTGTAAACTTGTACCAACTTCAAATTATATTGGTGATCCATTTGCAATATTTAGTTTAATTCAATATAATTTTTAAATTTATGTTTAGTTTTTTAAATTTTAATATTATATATATAGAATACCATGAATTTATAATTAAGCATCCTATTATAATTTTACATTAAGATGTTACATTAATTTTACAAAAGGACATAATTATATAATATAGCAAAGAGGCATACACTAGTGATAACTTGTATTATAGATAATATAATACAGTACAAATTATAATATAATATAGTACAGACAAGTAATAAAGTTATGCACTATATAAAGTAATAAAGTAATAAGTATATAGGTAGCAGCACATGCCTCTAACTCAAGTAATAAAGTATTACTACTTCATAGAATAGAATCACGATCGATTGAGGCGTGATGTATCGATGGTCAAGCATAAAAAAACCCGCTTAGTCATGGAGTCGGAGTCGACGAAGCGAAAGCGAAAAGTCACCGAGTCGTCGAAGCCACACGAAGCGAAATCGTAAAAGTATACACAATAAACTCATAGCCGATCGAATCCTGGCATGGCAGGATCGATTAGTAGGTTCGTTTCTCTCTCTCTCACTTGTTTCGTTTCCTCTTTGCTATACCCAAGTTGCGACTGATGTTCCGAAGTGAGCGATCGATCGTTCGATGATTAACTGAAGTTGCTATACTCAAGTTGCGACTGAAGTTTCTATCAGAGTAGATGATTGATAAACTGAAGTTGAGCGATCGATTAGGTTTAATCTTATCTCTTTAGGTTTTTTTAATGGGTCGGACCAACCCGCTGCAACAAGTCGACCGATTACGAATATAGTCGTCCAAGTCGCTTTCAGCGATCGTCGAGTAAATGAAGTCGATCGGCGTCGGCGCTTCGCTATCGATCTCTCACCAAGGCGGCAGGACGACTTGGCTTTCTTTACCGACTTGACGCCTAGTCGTCGCCTAGGCGACGACTAGTCGATGACTTGATAAGCATGGATGAAAAGTAGTTTTTTCCCCTAAATTTTATTGTTTGAAGGATCATTCCTGAATTTTAGGGTTAAGAAATGATTTTGTGCTATTTATTATATATATAGACAGATTTTATTTAAAATCAAATTTTAAAGAATATTAACTAAATTAAAAACTGAATGAGAATAAGAGATAGTGGTCAGTAGATACTTATGATAGTAAATGTAGATGAAAATATTTTAAAATTAAATAATAGATGAAAAATAGTTTCTTTTCTTAAATTTAAGTGTTGAAGGATCATTCCTAAATTTAAGAGTCGAGAGTAGATATAGATAAATTTGATAGTGCTAAATAGAATTTTATTTATAGTTAGGATTTATTGCTAAATTTTATGGTTGAAGGACCACTCCTAAAATTTAGGGTTGAACGACAATTTTGTCTTATTTATTACTCCCTCCGTCCCAGGATAAAAGTCCTTATTACTATTTTGGATAGTTAAATGTCCAATTTCCTTTAATTCCAAACTTTTGCTACAATTTTTTCCTATTATGGTTTAAATATCTTATACTTTTCTTATTCTAATTCTCTCTCCATATTTAATGACATTATTATGGGCAATTTTATTATTTTATTCCTCTTCTTAATATGCGTGAAAAGTCTATCAAGACTTTTATCCTGGGACGGAGGGAGTATATTATATAGATTGTGCTGATATGTGTGATCTTTATTGCCTTTCAATCATAGTCTAAACTAATTATATTGATTTATTACATGATACTCTAGGTGGATAATATCAGTAAAGCTCTTCACAAATGTGGGTACCAAATGCGTGGGTTCGAAACTATGTATAATGGTCACACAGGGCGGCGCCTTACAGCTATGATATTCCTTGGCCCTACTTACTACCAAAGATTGAAGCATATGGTTGATGACAAGATCCATTCCCGTGGACGAGGCCCTGTGCAGATTCTCACAAGGCAGCCGGCAGAGGGACGGTCACGAGATGGAGGTCTTCGATTTGGAGAGATGGAGCGAGATTGCATGATCGCGCACGGGGCTGCTCATTTTCTGAAAGAAAGACTCTTTGACCAAAGTGATGCATACAGGGTTCATGTGTGTGAGAAATGTGGATTGATAGCAATTGCGAACCTCAAGAAGAATTCCTTCGAGTGCAGAGGATGTAAGAACAAAACTGATATTGTTCAGGTGATTTATTAAACTTCTGTCAAACCTTCAGCTCTTGTTATTATAGAACTTTACATTTCTATTTGTTTGGTGTTGATGAATAATTTGAATGCAGGTTCACATTCCTTATGCCTGTAAGCTGCTATTCCAAGAGCTAATGTCAATGGCAATTGCACCTAGAATGCTTACTAAAGAAGTAAAAATGGCCAAAAACCAAAAGAAAGGAGCCTGAAATGCTTGTAAACACTACTAATTGCAGAAGATTTAATCTTGGGGCAGTGCTTGGTTCCGAGTACGTTTGGATCTATGTTCTATTATCCCAGGAGATTGTTGTATGATTGGCTATAGATGTTGGTGCTAATGTTTTCAAGTCAATATGAAGTTCAAAGGGTAAGAAGCATAAGATTTAGCTGTGTACAATAATAGAGGCATTTTCCGGGAGTTAGTCACTTGATGAGATTTAGCATGCTGTAAGCCCTCGTAGTTGCGGCATTGCATTTGAGAGATCCATTAAGTTCTTTAGTTATCACAATCTACTTCATCTTCCAAGATGAAAGAGCAGCATCAGCTTCCATTTCCAATATAATTTTAGCCAATTTTGAATTTGAATAGCATCTTAACTGTATTCTTGTGTCTGAATTATTGCCATTTGATTTGTAATTATAAAAGATTACTTTTATGTTTATGCCATCCCTTTGTATTTAGAATCTCCATTTTTCTTAACCGGGTGTTCTCTTGTTATTTATTCAATTAAAACATACTACCTTAGTTAAATTTTGAAAAATATATTTGTAAAACGATCTTTTAAACATAATTTTATGTTTTTAATTATAGACTTGGTATAAATTAGGAATTCAGTTGTGGTGGTGAAATATTGAAAATGATGGTAAAAAATTATTTGTAAATTATGAACATTGTGAGTTCTAAAGTAGAAATGTACTTTTAATTTTAGAGCGGATTAAAAAAGAAAAATGTATCTTTACTTTTGGAATGCTCGGCAAAACCTTTGGGAGTTCAGTGAGTGTCATACAATTGGGTGACTGGTTAATATATAAATAATGCTACTTAAAAAAACCACCGCCAGAAACTCCTAAAAGTAAAAGAAAAACAAGTGGATAATGCAATGCAAGACATGGTCGCAGTAGATTTATGGTAAAAATTGTAGCCAAAATTTAATGTAATAAGGTAGTACTAGCAACGACGGAAATTGTCCAGGATATTTTATTAAATCAGCCTACCAACTTCGTTCAGTAGAAAGAAATACTGTAGAAAATCTTAATGGCTATAACAAGGCAGAGAACCCAAAATTCATGGTCATTTAGAAGTTGCAATTGCTTTTGAATACTCTTAAAGCCATAGTATATCTGCAGCAGCGGCCTTTTGTTTCTATTTTCAGTCATCAGCTGGGAAGTCTTCATCTGATGGAGGTTCCAGAAACGAGCCTAGAGTTTTTCTCAAAATGCTAAATGTTTTGTCATCCTGCAGAACAGAAAATATGGTTTGCTATAATTGTGTTACGGAAGGAGGGAAACTCAGTAATAAGTTGCTTGAGAAAGGTCACCTGCTTCTTCTTTTTAAGCGACTCCTCTAGTTCAGCAATCTTATAAGCACACACTTTCTCTTGTTCTGAGATCATACTCTTTTCCTTCTTCCCTGAAATCCGTATGTTAGAATTCCAGCCATTAATTTTCAGTAACATGAATGAAGCAAGCAAATCCAGTTTCTCACTCTGTTGTTCATATCGTATGAATAGCCTTTCCTTCTCTTCTTCATATTTGGAAATGGTATCTGCCAGACACAAATAATAGTTAGCGATAAACACAACTTAGAGACAGTCTCTCAGAATAAAGGTTTCTCCCAGTGTCTGGGTTCTAAATACGAGATCTAATCTCCATTATTTTATGTTCTTGCGGATCATATTAGCTTTCAAATGCTTAGCAATCAGCGTGGTATCAGAGTATTGGTATTCAAGGATGCCATACTTCACTAATTCAGTCTATTTGGCCTTAAAAGAGAAATAGACTCTTCCTAGTATAGCAGCTAAGACGATTCGTTTAAAGCAAAGATGGGTGCCTCCCACGCTTCCTCCTGTTCTCCTTCAATATGTGCCTAAGCTAAGTCTTGATGAATTCTAGATTTCTCGAACAGAGCATATGAAAAATAGCACAACTGTTTCAGTGGCATGATAATCCCAGAAAAAGTATTTGCTCACTTAAACATACATGTATATTGCTGCTAGTTGAATGGTGTATCTTATTAAAATTCCAAGCCAACCACAAAGTACCTTTTAGGACCTGGAGATGTGTAGCTTTCTCCTTGCAGAACTTATCATAGAGAGCTTGGAACTTGGCAGTCTCACTCTTCAGTAAGTTCTCACACTGCATAGGAAAATATATACATTTTAAACTGAAATATCAAGTGGGAAAAAAATCTCATCACCATTATGCATTTGAAATCCTGTTTCTCTTTGCAGACCTCTTTCGAGCTCTTTGACAGTGCCTTAGCAAAGCTTTGTCTGGCATTACAAAAATGCAAGAACTTTTAAGGATACAACACATGCAACAATGGAGAAAAATCACCACAACAGAACTAATAAATCTATAGGTAATCTCGTTTAAAGTGTCTGTGATCCATGGGACCCTTTCTCACCTTTCTTTTCGACCTTTGCCCTCAATTCATCAATCTTAGACTTGATATCCAAAGCCACACTGTTGGGAAGACAAAATTAATAGCCAGTAAGTAACTTCAGCAGATAGATTGTGCAAAAATCACACAATTAAAGACTGCCACAATAAATTACTTCTACACATTCTTATAGAAGTCAATTCTAGTTGAATTTGTTCAACTAACCACATTAGAGAATATAGTGGTTAAACTTAAATCACAAAATGATTCGCAGGCACTTAATAATAGAATGTAACCCAACTTCTTGAACTCAAAGCACTAATTAATACTTAAAATAACAACTGCTTGAATCAAACCTATAAAAGTTTTGTTTTTAGGTTGCAAAATTTGGCAGATAATCTGGGCATTGTTTGAACCCTGTCATATTTTCATTTACTTGAATATATTGAAGTAGAATGAATACTCAACATGGATAGAGGCAAACACATTCTTTAAAACATTTAAGAGTTTTAGCACTCTTAAGTTATGCTTATAAACAAACACAAATTGAATTCATCATTTGACGTTATGCTTATTAGCAAATACAATAGGAATTTTAGCATTTGAAGTGATGACTAAAATATATTACAAATCAAACTTATGTATCAACTATGGACAGAGTGACCAAAATTACAAGACAACTGAATTGTCTTAAGATTTATAAGTATCAATAAAAGAAGCACATAAACAGCAATGAAGCATTACAGATTGTTCACGTGTTCAGAAGTAAAATCTAATCCATCTCAATCTGGTTAATCTATAAATCTCTCTACTCTTCACTGATTAAATTTCAAAACAACTTTGACGTATAAATCAATTTTAGACTTCCTGAAACTGAAATCTATATATAAACCACACAAATTTCATTTAACGATTAAGTTGTCAATTATTTGTCTAAACAAAAACTCATATACAGGTCACAAAAGTTGAGTGTCTAATCTGCTAATAAATCTGAGAACAAAACACCACAACCACAAACATACAAACTCGCAAACCGTACACATAGAAAATTCAGGTTACTAAAATGTAAAATCGGCTGAAAATGAGAGGCGAGAATGAAAATTAAACCTGGAAATTGTTTCTTCGTTCTTCTTTTGGCCGTCCTTTTGCGCTTTCTCTTTGATCTGCTGCAGTGCGGTCATAATTCCTTTGATATCACTGAAATTTCAAGCAAATTCGAAGCAGAAGTGTTTAATTACTACTAGTATACAAGACAATAAAAATTGAGTGACTGAATTGACTCACTTGGAGAATTCAGGATCGAAATCGTCTTCAACGATCTTTCGCTTCTGAATCTCTGGTTTTGAAACTTCGAACTCCGACGATCTCTTCTTCCTGGAGCTTCCTTTCAGTCCCGACATCTCCGAAATGAACTCTCAACGCTATGGCTGAAAAGTGGAAAGAGATTGCTCCCGCTTTAAATTCAAATAGGTCCCGAGTTCAAATTTTCAAATGAGTGATGAAAAAAAACATCAGCAAAATATAGCGAGCTGAGCTAGTGGGTGGTTGGGTGGGTGGGTGGGTGAGTCCACTCGAACCAGTTGGCACTGTTTCGGGTAAAATGAAACGGATTAATAGGCTTGGGCTTAATAGAGCATTTGAGCCCAAAATACCATGGTTAAATTTTCAAAACCAATTTCTTGGTTGGAACTCAACTTAAGCAAGTAAAGGAGCCTTGAAATACCTTGTACTTGGAGAGGCTGGACTTTATTTTATTAAAAGGAACTTATCGTTCCTTACTTTTGGTTATTATCCAAGAAGATTATTATTATCCAAGAAGAAGATAATAATAATAATAATAATAATAATAATAATAATAATAATAATAATAATAATAATAATAACAACAACAAAAATAATAACAATAATAATAATTATTGTGGTGGTATGTTGAATTGTGGTAATTGTTATTAATGATTGTAAGTTTTGTAGACATGTTTAGATTTTTCCGGATATTTTTTTTAAAGGAAAATTAATTACTGTAGTGGTGTAGTGAATTTTGATAATTGTTGTCTGATTGTAAGTTATTTTAGGTTGCAAATAGTCTTTAGGTAATGTAATATATTTTGAATTTTAATTTATTTTTTCGTTACGCCGTGCCTAAAAAGCACGAGCAATTACTAGTGTTTAATAAACCTTAAACAGGGTTAATAAACCCTAAATCTTGATTAATAAACCTTAAACTCTAATTAATTAATAAATTATAAACCCTGCTAAATAAACCCTAAACATGATTAATTGGTAAAGTCAAACTTTTCTTTTGATTCGTCGATTCTTCAATTTTCTAATCATGATCGTTCATTGTTATTTTCAATAGTACAAATGTACGCTTTATAAGAATTCAAACAAATACATATTATGGATCATTATGCATATATATATATATATATATATATATATATATATATATATATATATATAACTAGAAATACATGTTTTATCATATCGAGCTTATTCAATTTTAACAAACGTATATCGTCAGTTTATATGACTCAAACCAAGAGTTGTCCAAATACAAACATACTCATACTCATGTTCAAATATATTCATGTCCAAATATAATCATAATTTTTATATTCACCTAAAAGAACTCTTTGTTAAATAAGTATGTTTATGAGTTTGTGGTCCACTTATTAGCTTAATAAATTTGTTCAAAATTTAAACAAGTTGAGGTTGACCTACCCACAATTTTTTATTTTTTACTTTTAATTCTATTACAGCCATTTTAGAAATAAGGACTCCCTCCGTCCCTTCCTAACTACGCGGCTGGTTATATGTAAATAAGAATATATTTGTAATGATAATATATCATAAAATAGTATGTGCATTGTGCATTCAACAGGAACAAAAATAGTATGTACACTGCAATTAATTATTTTATGCTTATTACTCCCTCCGTTTTCTATTATAAAATTATTATTAAATTTTTAAAATTAATTTAAATATTTTTAAATTCAAAATTAATATATGATGAATATCGTGAATTAAATCACTCTAAATAAGAAGTTGACTTAATTAAGATGGCTAGCAAAAATATTAGTATACTATTAATTGCTCCATCGATCCAGCTTTAAATTTATTTATTTTAATGATTTTGGTTGTTATCTTAGATAGTAGTATATTATTTTTTATTAAAATCATTAGTTATGCCCCTATAATCAAAGACATATTTAATAATTTTTATGATTTTGTTTGTTACAGAGTATTATATTACTTTTTGATTAAAATTTATAGTTGAGCCCCTATAATCAAGGACATTTTGCTTGTGATGGTTGACTAATTTACAAATTAACTTGGTAAAAATATAAAATTTAGACATAAAGTTCTCTAAATTTTCAAAACTTGGAAAGGGAGCGTGATTCGTATTTTAACTTGGTAAAAATATAGAATTTAGACACCTATTTGTGATATCTCACATTTATACGAAACCAAGGTCTAAAATACAAAAATTTTAATAATGGTATTTGAACATTAAAAATATACTCGTCAAAAATTCAAAAAGGAACCAATCAAAACATCAAATAGATGACAACTGTTAAATACTCCCAGAATGCATTGATTGTTGAGAACCACATTACATCTCTCAATATTGATCTGCATTGAAAAAGTAATATGGATGTAATTTAGAAACCAACATGCATGTCTTTAAAACAAAAACAGCTCAACAACATTAAGCAATTCCAGTTGTTTACTATGGAAGATAGTACTACAAATATCTCATATTACACTGAAAGCATGTGCTAGACAACTTGCAAAAAGCATGTGATAATTGACAACTTGACAAGTCAATCTCAACAATCCACATGGCACTGGCAAAATGACAACTTGAGTTCGTCTCTTCCTCATCAGCACCAAGACTCCTCCAAGCAGAGCTCTCAACTAAAACCTGTAGATTTTAACATGGGATCAAGTTATGACTTATACAATGTAACAAGGCTAAAAGACCTAAATGACATAAACAACTGATGAAGCTACTGTAATATCTATACAATCTTAAAAAAATCCACTTTGATACATACAATTAATGAGTACCTTTTATACCCATGAATTGAGTGCGTTTTGAGCTTAATCTTTTGGAAGTTTTTAAGTGTTTTTAAGTTTTTAACCTTTATGCCTTGCATATGTATTATACATCACGTATGCGTCGTCCTGACTAGGAAACGATAATCCAACATATGAAACTTCTATCGAAACTGTTAACGCCAAGATTTTTCCTCACGTCCCAATCACCAAGACGCGTCCGATATCCTACACAGTTCAACAAGTCAAGACCAAAAGCTTGACGGCTTGACCGTCGGGGGATAGCTACGGCGTGAGAATCAGTATCGACGATCACAAAGTTAACAATGGAGGAAAATAATGTCTAGTGCTTGAGAGAGAATAATAGTTTAGATTGTGTGTTGTAATGTTTTGTTACCTTCCTTCCTCGTATGATCGTTGCCCCATACACCCTCCAAACCCGGTTTATCGTGCTACCCACTACTCTTGACACGACCATCTACCACGCCATCCCCTCGGTCAAAGTAAAGTGTACAACTTACCCCTCTATCTCACGCCACTTCGTTTGCCACCGCCGGTCATCTGAGTCCCATCCTCATTAATGCCATGCAGAAAGGTGGCAGACAACAGTTAACTGTTATCCTTTGTTATGATGGCCGGTCAAAGATGAGATAAAAGACAATTTGTATAATGGGCCGATCCAATGACTAAGCCCAATGCACTAACGATGACTCATCTGACCGGAATGACCCAATAGAATAATCAACTAACTGGGTTCAAACCATTCGGCCCAACAGAATAAATGTAACATAGTCCAAGGGAGGAGCCCATTAGGTCCGGCCCAATAATGAAAAGTATTATGGCCCAACAGAAACAAAACAAAAATCTCTAAAAGGTTTTCCCCAAAATAACCAGGGAACAAAGATAAATGGGCCAATAAAATGAATTTGCTTTTAGAATTTTAAAAAAAAAACTCAGGACTTGCACATTAAATAGAAGAACAAATTTGAAAAGTTGGGAAATAGCAAATCAACAAATACAACGAAAAGAACTTACAGGCCAACAAAAACTTTGAAAGCATCATAGATACCCCACTGCGCTCCGATATGGATTCCAATCATGACTATACGAAGGGGGAGACCACGAGTAAACAGGCCCTACAAGCCTAGCTTCTTCACAGACTGTACTTATTTTTAATTTTTAATCTAAAACAAGGTTCAAATGGTTCTCTCTACTTATTTTTAATCTAAACCAAGGTTCATTAAAACTTAAAACTGAATTGGACAATTCATGTGTGACATCACACTTGGATACATTATGACAAAATGTATATCAAACAACTAGAAAGAATTCCTACACAAGTTAAAAAGATCTTCCTTAATTTTGATTGCTTACATAGTCTCCAGATTTGATAGGCTTTCAAGATCATTTGGTATCTCCCCTTCCAGCCTGTTAAAGCTAAGGTCTCTGCCAATAAATAAAACAGAGAGCTTATACTTCTTAGGAACACCAATCAGAGAGCTTATACTTGAGTTAAATTTCTCAAGACAGAAATGCTAGAAGGTATTGGCCCTTCAAAACCACTATCTTCAATCTCTCTGTTATTACACAAATAAAACGGATTAAAATTTCACTTGCAAAGTTTACTTTCAAAACTCTTATTAAGTTAGAACAAACTAAAATAATATGCAATTTAGAGAACTTACAACATTTGAAGTTGTTTCCAACTTTGAAAACTAGGTAGTTTCCCCATGAAATTGTTGCTGTTTAGCCTACTGCATAGGCCAAAAGGAAAAATAATCGTAAATGTTACAGAAAACAGATAAACAAAAAACAAAACATATCTTAAATTTTCCAATATAATACTAGCAAAGGGCAATTGGTAT